>CM046881.1:95045828-96265876 GCA_025667525.1 Glebionis coronaria
AGGAATAGTCTAATAGCCTCCAATCTTGCTACAGGAGCAAAAGATTCTTCAAAGTCGATACCCAAGGCTTGTTTGTATCCTCTAGCAACCAATCTAGCCTTATTCTTCAAGACTGCACCCATCTCATCGAGTTTAACCTTATAAACCCACAACAAAGTAAGGATGTTAACCTTGTCAGGGAGAGGAACTAATTCCCATACTTCAAGTCTTTGGAATTCATTTAATTCCTCCTGCATGGCTTCAATCCAAGATGATTGAGTCATAGCCTGTTGCCAATTTTTAGGTTCAACTTCGGAGAGAAATGCATCAAAATAGCAATAGAGTGCACTTTCTTGTAATTGATGGCGTGTAGAGACTGGTCGATCGAGACTTCCAATGACATTCCTAATTGGGTGATCTTTTTTCCATTTGGTGCTATGTTTTTCAATCCGTGGTGGTCTGGAATGAACAATTGAAGGAGCTTCTTCTGAGGTAGACGCGGCTGAAGGGTTTTCAGGTATCGGTACACCAAAGAAAGGAAGCTCTTGTAGGTGAGCATATTCCAAATCGTGATCAATAGAATCCTCTTCAACATCATTAGGCACAAGTAAGGGTGACGATTCAGGTGTAGTTTGAGAATCACTTGGTAGAGGTGCATCCGGTTCAATGTTAATTGACGATGCATTAGATAAAGCTTCATTAGCTTGAGCAACAACTTTAGGGATTGGAGCTATCACTACAGGTGCTGGAACTTCATCATTTGGGGGATCAAAGAATTCATCAAACAACGGTTGAAACAGTTTATCCCACTCGGGCCTTGTAGGTGGTAAAAATGATGTAGAAGTAGGATTATTGGGAACTAATCCGGAACTAATAGCACCGTTCCCATCTCATGAAGCGCGGGTTCAGAGCTGCGTTGCTCAGAAGCCATCGCTGTCAGCTCATCGAAATCTGCGTCCATAGTTTCTACTATCTTACCAAGACGACGGTTGTAAATTCGGTATGCTTTCTTGGAGGGTGAGTAACCAATGAAAATACCTATATCGGCTTTCGGTTGAAGTTTGCCCAAGTTCTCACTATTAATGTTTAGATAACAAAGAGCACCAAACACATGAAAGAATGAAACATCGGGTTTACGATCATGTAGAAGGTCGTAAGGTGTTTTTCTATGGCGTTTCCGAATGATAGAACGGTTTTGGGTGAAACATGCAGTAGATATAGCTTCTGCCCACAAGAATAATGGAGCGTTCACATAAATCAGCATAGTCCTAGCAGCTTCCATAAGCGTACGATTCCGTCTTTCAACGACATCGTTTTGTTGTGGAGTACGTGCAACGGATGTTTCATGTGAGATACCAACTTCTTCATAGCAAGCACGAAGAGTCTGGTTGACGAACTCTGTTCCATTATCTGTACGAATACGGCGGACAGTAGTATTTAAACGTACCTGAATGAATTTCAGAAAAGTGATGATAGCCTTCGGTGCTTCATCCTTTGTACGTAGAAATATAACCCATGTAAACCTGGAGAAATCATCCACAATAACAAGGATGAAATTCTTACCGCTCACACTTTCGGTTCTCATTGGCCCACAAAGATCCATATGCAAAAGATGAAGTTTTTCTTGATTGGTGTCTTCAGCTTTGGGCTTGTATGATTTCTTGGTACTTTTCCCCATTGAACACGCGGAACATAAATGATCCTTGTGAAATTTGAGCTTTGGAAGACCACGAACTAATTCGTTTTTAGCCAGATGATTAATAGCATCAAAGTTGAGATGAGATAATCTGCGATGCCATAACCATGACTTGGTCTTAGATGCTTTAGAGAGAAGACATGCTGGAGAGGCGACCATCATGTCTTGTAAGGACAAAGTATAAAGATTTGCACCACGAGACCCCTTCAACAAATCTTTTCCTTCCAAGTTGCGGATGAAACAAGTGTGTTGTCGAAAAGCAACCTCTAGGTTGGAATCACAAAACTGTCCTACTGAAAATAAATTATGACCAAGACCTTCTACATAGTATACCCTTGAAATCGTAACGTTTCCAATATGATATTCACCATACCCCATTATCTTTGCAATATGACCATTACCGAATTTAACCGTTCCACGAAACTTGCTGACGAAATTTCGGAGCATCGAGCGATCTCCGGTCATATGCTTTGAACAACCGGAGTCCAAATACCAGAGGATGATTTGGACCACCTGAAAATATCACCAGACGAGGACAATGTATAGGTTTCGGAATCTGAATATTCCTTGTTATTAGCAGGTACGGATTTAATAATCTTAGATTTGCTAACTTTAGGTTTCTTAGATTTCCTAGCCTTCTTCCTAGTTGGTGGTGTAGATTCTAGTTGGCTTAAATCCTGAGGTATTTCTTCACTGATAGGCACTATAGTGGGGGCTGACCTAATTAAAGGGCGCGGTTTCCATACTGTAGTGCTAGTGTTCCTAACTAAAGGACGCTGAGACCTAACCTCAATGGATGCATTCCTAGTTAAAGGGCACATTTTTCCATCTAATGTAAAGGTCCTACCAGTGGGACGCCATTGCCATCCAACTTGGGTACGAGTTCGCCCAGTTGGCTTCCATTCAAGATTATTCCTAATGGCATTCATTTCATTCACATGATCAATAAGACACAAATCATAACGTTGGGAAAACATGCACTCATTACAATTCCAACAATTCAAATTAGAATTCACAAATGGTTTAGGCTTCTGCACAGGCGCAGAGCTTTTAGTCTTAGCAACATGATTCTTTTTATTTAAATCTGACATAACATTCCTATGGTGAGCTTCTACTTTCTTCTTGTTGGTACTACTAGTGGAGGACTTGATCTTATCTTTCTTGAGTGGCGATCCTTTAGCCTTAGTAGACTCTTTTACTCCTATAGAAGGCAAAGTGGGAACATTACCAACAGATTTTAAAGGTGCCTTACTTGATGGTGCCAATGACGGTTTTGCTCCCGGGGTCTTATTGAATGGAGTTACAGCAATGGGTCGATTAGTGAGTAGTGCAGAACCTGGTTTACCTATGTATTGCAAATATGCTAAGCAATATTGAACTCACTTAATATATTCATGAGCTGAATAAAAGTAACTGCTTGAGAGATCTAACGCATGTAAATCATCTAAAATATCCCTAACAAGATCTACATGCTTAATTGCGTTCCTCATATAATCATCGTAGGTAACCGGGTTTCTCTTATGGAGCGGGTTCTTATAAAGCACTACTGACTTGGTTGTTGGAGCACTAGAGGACGGTGCAAAGTAGGTAGCTAAGTTATTAACAGCTTCTTGTCGGGTGAGAAGAAGTGTCTCCTTTAACTCGGACAAAACCATATTTTTGTCAATGAGTTGGATATTTAAGTCAGAGATTTCCTCACATTTTTGGTTCAATTGTTCAACATAAGATTGTTGCTGTGCCGCATTAAAAGCGAAGCGTTCTTCTAGTGAACCATAAAGCTTGGACATTCCCTGTCTTGCACGATCCATCTCCCCTAGAATAGATGAAAGTCTAATTTCTAAGTCCTGGTTTTTAGACTCTGCAGCCTCTAGTTCCAATTTTAGTGTTTCATTTGATGACACATCTCTCTTTAATCTCATAATCTCTTCCTCTAATGCCTTAACTATTGCAATCATCTTGTCACTCGTCTCAACACTGTTTTCACAACCATTTGTTATCAAAAGATCCTCATTTTGAGTTTGTTGTTTTAATTCTAAAGATATACAATGTTGTTCAAGTTGATTAAAGCGTTTTAAAAGTAAATTGTAAGAATCTTGAAGCTTTAAAAATTCAGCGTTAGATTCGTGACAAGAATGATTATCTACCTCATTTACAGTATCAGCAACATTTACAGAGAGATCACACACATCATCACATATATTCACAGCATCACAGTTAATCATAGCGGATGTAAGCTCATTCGAATAATTAACATTCACAGTAGTAAGCACATCACACGAAATTACTTGGGACAAGAATCGGTCATATTTGGATAAAATCTTTTCCTTTTCAATTAATTGTAGTTCGTAAGCGGTGTCCATTTCATAAAACACTTTTTAAACTTCTGCAATTTCAAACTCAAGATTTTCCGAAAGAGATGCAAAACTTCCTTTTAGACTTTTGACAAACGGAGTGATCTCATTCTTAAACACCTCGTTCATGTGTTCGAAAGCCCATTCTCCGGCGTTTAGGCCATTTGAAGTCGTACATTCCAAAATGACCTTGTCAAAACAAGCAAAGTATTGATTAATCTCTTGCAAGTTTAACCATACAGTGCTAACAGGTGGAAGATCCTTTGGAATTTCCTTAGGTCCTTCCATTTTGACAAGTGTAGGAAGTGTACTAGGGTTTTCTTCATTTAACATGTAGGTTGGTGCTGTGATGAGATCTTTATCCATATGGAAGCGAATTCTAAAATCCATCTTTGCAAGCTCCTGATTCATTTTAAAATAATCACACTCGGGATATTTTGCAAAGTTGTATGACCGATTCTCATCAACTAGATCCTTATTTGTGCGATCATCTAAAATAACAATCGGGTCTAAGACCAATCCTAATTGGGTTGCATTATAAAGTCTTGGACTATGGATAAAAGCTTGTTTTGCATACCGTGGTTTAGGGGAAGGCCTTTTTGACGTGATAAGTTAAATTCTCTAAACGAAGCATTAAATAAGTGCACTAGTTGAGAGGCAGCGTATTGTCTTAAAAGCAAATAATCTAAACTTCTAATCTTATTAGCCGCATTAATTTCCATTTCATTCTTTTTAGACTCGAGTAACTCAAAATCCGTTTGAAGTTTGTGAAAATTAGTGACCACTAACTCTTTTTCTTTAAGTTCGTTAGAAAGGTCTGCTCTTAAGGTTTCAATTTCTTGCAAATGACCCATTTGTTTGTTTCGAAAATGATCATATTCGGGATTTGTTAGAACACTCGACGAAGGAACTAATTCCAAAGTTTGAACTTTCTCGTTGCACAAGGCAAGCGCATCAGACAAATTCTTATTCTTAGCTAGGGTTTCTAAGAGTGCAACATTCATTTGGCTAAGTAATGTAGCAGGAACCATGACCAAATCTTGTTGAGCAGGAGTATGCGTATGCAAAATGGCTCCCGGTAGTGATTCACTCAAATTCTGGGGACTCACGTTGATATTACTATCATTGATTGTCTCCTCATTTGAAAGACTCACCACCGAAGACTCATTCGAATCAGCACTCTCTTGCACAACTTGATGTGGTTGAATACTAGTATCAGTGGTATTATCAGTGGTATTAGTAAGTACCTCAGATCTTTTTTCTGGCCCTAGGCTAGAGATAGTTGCCATAAGAGCTGCCTGTGCAGATTGAAGTTCATCATAGTCTGAATCGTAGGCATCAAGATCATCTGCTTGGTATGCTGCATTCTGTGTGGTGACAACGTCTTGTTTAGCAATCCCTGGATCAGCAAGAAATGCAAGCTCCTCTTCATCAAGTTCCCTTTCTTGTGCCTGAGCGTTCACCAGATAAATCTTCTCTGCAAACCATTGACCATCCCTTCTCCTCTTGGGTTTTTTGCAATCCCTAGACATGTGACCTTCTTCCTTACAGTTGTAGCATGTAATCATTCTCAACTTGCCTGTGGAATTAGCCCGTGGAGGAGTGTTGACCATTGGAGCAGGATTGACCGTGCGTGCATTGGTGGTAGATGTAGTAGGTCTCCCCTGATAAGGTTGAATAGGTTGAACCATTACCCTGCCATTCTCAATTGTAGCTTGTTGGCGAGAATTGGATGAATTCCTCAGCTGATTGTTAGTAGGAGCTGGTCCTCTAAATCCTCGTTTGCTTAATGTCCTTGTGAGATAAGCATACATAGTGGCTAACACTTCAACTGGGTCAGTTCCTTGTTTGAATTCAGGAATGGGGACTTCATCATTATCATAATACAGTGCTTGGTCTTGTTGAGCTGCATAAGCACTAGAAGGAATACTCATGTGGCCAGAGTAGCTTGATGGATATGCTGCATTCTCTTGATAGGAAGAATATGAAGACTGAGCATAAGGTGCAATGCTTGCTGGGTGAGGTTGTGAAGCATATTGTGATGCTTGTGGTTCTCTATGAGATGAAGGTGCATTAAACCGATATTGTTGCTGATGTGAGGTGGGTGGTTGAGGTAGAATCGAATATTGGGGGAAGCTTGGAGTCAGGTACGGTGATGGATGATAGGCTTGGTGTCCCATGATATAAGGAGTGTTGTTGTATGACAAGCTTGGTTGATTCGCCATCAAAGCTAAAGAATCAGGGTACATACCTCGAGGCGAACGGTGCATGATCACATGTTTCTCATGCTGCTGAAGAAAAGCATAGAGTTGATCCAAATTGCACTTATGCAAATCCCTGGTTAACTTAACATCGGTAATATACTCACCCCATTCAGCTTGAGGTAAAGTATTCAAAAACTTGGTGTTAACCTGGAATGGAGCAATCACGAGATTGTATACATTCAGATCATTCATGAGAGTAGTGAATCTGAAGTAGTAGTCGTGAAGCGTTTCCCCTGGGCTGTACGTGAATCTATCAAACAGGTCATATAACTGACATTCCCTTTCCTGTTTGGTAAGAGACGTACCTTGTAGCAACACCTTTAGACGTTCCCATAAATCCTTTGCAACCGTATATTGACTGACCATTCGATAGATATCATGTGGAAGAGCTTGGAGAATGGTTTGAAGAGCCTTTTCGTCTGCATCGGCAACAAGTTGTTGAGCTGGTGTAAGTTCTTCAAACTCCCGTGGTCGAGTCACATTGTTAACCACGATGGTACCATAATCAAGTGGACCATTTAGAATTGACTTGACCATAAGCCTCCCATATGTCGGTTTTCCCTTAATGTATGACATCATACGGCCTTGCCATGCTTCAAAGACTTCTTTAATGAGCATTGGAGGGCGATTATCCGTTCCCGTAATGACGGAAATATCCGTAAGTGATGTCATTTGAGGCATTAATGAATCCGGATTCATTTTGATCACTTCAAAGAGACAAAGATTATCGTTTGATCGAGCAGTGAAGTAAAGTTTGTGAGTTGTGTTGAGTTTTTGTTGTAAGAAACCAAGATTAAATCCTCTAAAAAATCGTCGAAAAAACAAGTAAAATATCCCTTGATCCGGTACTATTGTTGATTCGGAAGTGTTGATTCGGAAGATTTTGGCTCGGAACTCCTTGATCCGGAACTTTTGGTTCGGAAGATTTGATCCGGAACTTTCCTTGATCCGGAAATTTTGATTCGGAAGAACTGATCCGGAACTTTTCTTGATCCGGAACTTTTGGTTCGGAAGTACTGATTCGGAACTTTCCTTGATCCGGAACTTTTCTTTGATCCGGAACTTTCCCTTGATCCGGAACTTTCCCTTGATCCGGAACTTTCCCTTGATCCGGAACTTTCCTTTGATCCGGAACTTTCCCTTGATCCGGAACTTTCCCTTGATCCGGAACTTTCCTTTGATCCGGAACTTTTTGATCCGGAACTTTTTGATCCGGAACTTTTGTTGATCCGGAACTTTTTGATCCGGAAATTTTTGGTTCGGAACTTTACTGGGAAACAGAAACTTGTTCGAGTAACAGTCGACTATAAATATGAAGAATAAACCCAGATTTTTACCAAGTTACCCAAAAAGTTTTGTGATTTCTACTAAAATAAGTAAAAACTAATACTTATCTACTAATCCCAATCACAAAATCACCAATAACTCCAAGAATCAAGATGGATCTTCTTAAAGAACACTAATACAATCAAAAACTAAATAACAACACAAATCATTACCTTAAATCACCCCATAGCTCTGGTACCAAATGTAGAATATTGATAAACTATGAATCTATGAAGTGGGTTGAAGATTTCTAGAGAGAGAAACTAGTGAGAGAAAGTGAGAGAGAACTATGTGTTCTTATTCAAATGATAAAAGTAGAATGATCAACAACCAACCCCTTTCCATGGTGGAAATGGGTATTTATATCCAAGGCCACTATTGGGCTTGGGCCGACCCATGACAAGCCCATGGGTCGGTTTCTTACTTAACTAAATAAGTACTCATTAACTACGAGCTATTACAACATTAATAATATTGTGGAGTGACCGATACTTCTAATATACGTTAAAATGTATTTCTAACAAATTGGACAGCTCATATCAAGGATTCGTCTAGAAGCACTCAAGGGCACTTTTGAGAATTCACATCTAGGGTTTGTGAATAGTGTAGCCAGGCATTTGCCTATAAAAGGAGACCTCAACATGTGAGAGTCCCTTTGTTCCAGTTTTACCTTTTAAACTTGTAATTCCTTTTTGAAATTTATAAAAGTTGGTATTTTGAGAAAATTGTAATTCCTTTTTATGTTTTTGAAAGTTGGTGTTGTTTAAAGGTGATTCTGAGTTCCATTTGTTGTTATAAGTGTGCTTGAATCATTTGGTTCAAGGACGTTTATGTTTGGTAAGTTTTTCAAGTTTGAAAAACCTTGAAAAGAGGTTTCTGAATTTGCTTATTTTTTGTGTACTAATCCTTAACAAAAGCTGTAAGCTCTTGCAAGCTTGTTGACACCAAGCTTGTGAAGGGATTAGGGTCTTTGGTTGGGCTGTTTGTTCATTGTGTTGAAGATATCAAGCCCTTGAGTTTCTGCTTTGAAACATCAACCAAGGCATTCATCATCTTTGTTATTGAAGTACCTTGGTCTTGTTCTAGTTGTTGAACAAGGTCCAAGGAGCATTGTTGGCCCTCCTAGGATGTTGTGGAGGGCAGGTATAACCTCTTGTTAAGATTCCTCTCAAAAATCATATAATATTGTCTGTTTTGTACTTTGGCATGTGATTTGGTGATTCTGTGTTTGTGCTTTGTGTTTTATGGTTGCAATCTGTTAGTTGTCACCTAGTGTAGCTATTTGAATGATAAAATCAGTAGGTTGTGTTTAAAAATCACAAGTTGCTTTGAAAAGTGGTTGATTAAGGACTGTTTGGGATTACTGGTTCATAAGGCCTTGTGGCCTTATGCCCTTGGTTCTCAGGGTTTGGGAGGTCTAAACTAGTGATTTTGAACAAGTTTTAGTCATTGGTTAAGTTTCTGAAAGTTTGGAAAAAGGATTTGAAGTTTTGCTAAAATCTGATAAAAAGTGTTTTGGAATTGGTCAAACACATCAGATCCAATAACTTCTTTGTTACTTGGATCTAAGGTCTGAAATCAGGTTTGGGAATAGTTTGGGTGATAAGCTATCTATTGGTTATCTGGTTGTTGAATTTGGTGGCTTATTGTGATTGTTATAGCTTATCAAAGTTTGCTGAAGTGGTCATTTGCATCAGCAAAGTGACCACCTCATTTGGTGTTGCATTTTGATTGCTAGTTTAAGGATTGTTGTTTTGTTGCTTGGATTCTATTTGTGTGTTGTTTGTGAGATTATTTGGCTATTTGGATTGGTTTGTTCATAGCTTATAAGCCTACTGGCTTATTGGCTTATTTGTGCCAAAACACATCAAGTTTACCCAACTGGTAGGCTTTGATTCACAAGGTTTGCACTCAAACCTTGACCAGCAGGGTGAAAAACAAGTCTATACACTTCATTAAGTCTGTCAACGTCCATTTTGTTCCTGTCAGCGTTTGATTTTCGCTTATCAGCGTTTGACTTTTGGTCAAACTTGGTTTCAAGGCTTATTGAATCTGTTTTGCTTTTTGGTACATGCAATAACTTAGTTTTTGTAATAGAACTCATTTTTCTCAGCTTAATATCAAGTCTGGAAGGTTACAAGTCTTTTGGTTAAGCTTTTGCTAGGAAACTAGCTTATTTGGCTTTTTCAGAGTGCTTATTGGCTCTCACAGCTTATTCTACTTGGATTTTTGTGATTTTATTGATTGATTATTCTTAGTTAAGCTATTTGTGAGCTTTTGCAACAAACTAGAGCTTCTGAGGTGCCCTAAATCTCAAACCCGACTATTTTGTCGTTTTGTGGATTTGTACTTTGCTTATTTCTGGCTTATTGAGTGTGCTTTTTAAAAATTTATTTTTACAGATCTCATAAGCATCCCAAAAGAAGGTTGTGTGTCAAATTAGAGCTTATGGCATTAGCTTATTGCTTAATGGGCTAAAAAGCCCAATAAGGATAAGCTGTTTGCTTATTAAGCTGTGATAAGCTCACATTCAGCTTTTGGGCCTTTAGAGATTTGTTCTTAGAATTAAATTTCAGATAGGGCTTTTCCGAGTCAATTAGGCCAAGTTTGACTTTTTGGGCTAAAAAGCCCATTAGGGTTGACTGTTTTTGGTTTTGGCCCATTTGAGGGCCCAATAGGGGTATTCTGGTCATTTCACTTTGATTTTCTGTTTACTTAGGTTAAAATAAACTAGTTTGCAAGTTTTAGGATTTTTTATAATTTTTGAATTTTTAATATTATTTTATTATTATTTTTTAAATCTCACATTTTCCAACTTTTTACATTTTTCTTAGCTTTAGTACATTGAAATAGGAATTTAGCAACTTTTAGAATAATTTTATCACTTTTAGATTAATTTTTATAATTATTTTAAGTTTTAATAGTTTTTAAATCATTTTAAATAGTTTTTATTAGTTTAAAAAATTCTAAAAATAGTTTTTAATCTTTTTAGGTCATTTTAGAGGTTTACCAATTGAAAAATATTTATTTGGGCTTTTTGATAATTTATTTGATTTTTAGGGCTTTAATTAGCAATTAAAATTGAATATTTAATTATTTAAAAGGTTTGAAAAAGTTTTGATCATTGGTAAACTCTTAGTTTATTAATTTTGATTTTTGGTGAATTTTTGGTAATTTTTAGAATTAATTTTTATTTTTGTAGTTTTACAGTTTTACGTTTTGTTGTCGTAGTATTATTTTCACGTCTTCGTCATCTTCTTTTCTCATCCCCTTCTAAACCAAATATTAATCTCAAATCATTTACATCTTAGTCACACACATATACCTCCTTGGGAAACGAACTTGGAACTTCATAAGGGTCATTAGTGCTTGATTTTCCTAAATCATCACTTAATACTTTCCCTATTTTACGCTCTTTGTTTTCCTAAACAAGAGTTGTAATTTACTACAATCACCTACCCATAGCATCACCTGAAAGAGACACTAAAACACGTCAACATAAAGTTGGTGAGAGTCATAGGTTTAGACTCCAACGCCAAAACAGTTATAAGCTATGATATCAAACACCAACACAATAACATATGGACAATGTGCTACAATAATGTATTAACAACTAGCATTCAAGTTCAATCAATCATCACAATTCCAAGGCATCACGCCTTACCAACAACCACAATTTCCAAGGCATCACGCCTTACCAAACACCATAATTTCCAAGGCATCACGCCTTACCAAACACCATAATTTCAAAGGCATCACGCCTTACCAAACACCATGGTACCATAGGCGCCCATACACCTATGTACCTTTCCGATCCAAATCATACACAAACAAGAATCACATAGCAGTTAATCACATAATGTACACACAAGTCCATCTCAAACCTTAAAAACATTCACAGCATCAATTTATAAATAACTCAACACAGTGTCTCTTCCATCCCATCTGGAAGCCAAAATCAAAAGTAAACATGGGACTATGAAACTCACCTGATTGCTTCTTCAAAAGTCCTCGCACTAGCAACAAGCTAACAAACCAAAAACACGCAATCAAAATATGAACCAATCACTAAGATGGCTCATCAACCTATGATAGACATCTAACCTCCTCTCATATAGATACCTCATATATGAGCTCTAAACACCCCATTACCCTTCCTTAACAAGTCCTTAACTTGGTTAAGTTTAATAACTATCCCGTTCATATTTTTCACAAAACAGTCCCAGTTTTAGGTCTCAAAACTTTAAGTCAAACGTCCACTTAAACATACCCATGGTTTCTGTAAAAGGAATATTCATACTTTTACATATGTTAGCTAAAACCTCCCACTTGCCATAACCTTAAAGCTACTGTTAAGGCCCCGATATATGTATATATATTGCTACCTATCCAGAATTCACTGATTTTAAACATATGAAAAGTTTGTTACCATTAGAGGGTCTTACCCTAAACCACAATCTTAGCCCAAGTTCAGATACTTACTAAAATATATAAACCATCTCTCATGTGCGTGAGAAGATCCCAATGCAAACCTAAGTACCCCAAACAACCCAAAATTTAAAAAGAAAACCGGCTGACTTCAAAACTGTTTTGACCTCCGACTGTTGTAACCTGTTTTTGACCCACTTCCCGATGTCCAATTTAGTTCTCGTTTCTTGCATTGAAAAGCCACTTCAATTACCTTTTCAGGGGTATGTGGATCATAAAATAAGAGTTTGTAGAACTCCCAATATGACCAAAACAATTGACTCAAAATTCTGCCTAGTTTTTAAAAACGGGTTTAACAAAATCAACCTCATTAATTAACCCTAACCCCACTAATTACAAACCCTAACTTATGTAATCATTATAACCTCATTATTATAACATTAATTTACTGATTTTAAATTAAACCCTAACCTAATTCCATCATAAGATGATTAAACAAAACATAAAAACAATTAAATTAAAAAGGGTTAAGAAGATTTACCTTTGATTTATGAAAACCCCAAAATCTTATGAAGAACCCTAATTTTTATATAACTCACGAATTTTCTTAACATCCAAGAGAAAAATAATGAATTGGGATTGTGATTAAAACAATATATAGGGTGTACATATAATCCTAGTCCAAGAATAAGCCCACTTTCCTTTTTTTTTTTCCCTCTTTTTCCCTTTTTTTCTTCTTTTCTGCGTCCAAAACCGACCTAAACCCCTTCAAATTCGTTTTTTTTATTTTTATTACTTAATATTATGCTATTAATATTACCTTAATTTACCTTAATTTATTTCAGCTCCTAAAGCTTCCAAAACCTCAAAACCGTAAAACTAGTCAAATTTACGCGTTTTACCGTAAAAGTCGTAAAATATACACTTTTATAAAAAATCTCAAATTTTGAAATAAACTTTATATTTAAGTCCTAAATGACTTAAAACCATCCCGAAAAATATTCATATGACCAATTACCTCATCCGAGACCTCTAAATGCTAAACCGTAAATCGTAAAAATACGATTTTCTATAATACATATACGTATACGTACAACCACTAAATAACACCATCTCACTTCATAGTCACTATCATGTGAGCTCATGAACATGAAATCATCACACATCGTTTCACTCACAAGGTACCCCGTACCAGAAACGATATCCAAACCACACTCTATACACACCAATAAGCACATAAACACGTAAAGACACGTAACTAGCACACAATAAAGTTAAGTGACGAACCTCAAAACCAGGGTTGTCACATCACTCCCTCCTAATAGAAATCTCGTCCCGAGATTTACTCCTTAGGATCAAACACACAAACAATAAATCACATGAGGATACTTGTTCTAAACGAACTCCCCTCATTTCCACGTGAACTGTAGTTCAAGTTTACAAAATACCACATATACAAACCAAAAATAATTAAACTCATTGCCAAACTCTTGACCTCACAGTCAATAAATCTCACAGATGACTCTTTGATAAAACAAAGACTCTTATTAACACAAGTCCCGAATAACCGTACATGCAAAATGCATTCTCAAACAACCTTTACCAATCTCAATACATGAAATGTATCATGTATACAACTCATTTCCCCCAGGTAATTCTATGATCATAAGCTAATGGTCCGATCTTTCCAAAGACCATAAATGGACCTACAAAACTCTACACTAACTCTTCCATTTTACCAAAACATACCACCCGTTACTATGGGTGAAACGTCCTACATAACTTTGTCACTAACTCTAGTGGTTTCCTCCTTTCATATAGTGCCTCATGGCATTTATCGACTTCTAGTATGATAATCATCATTATATGAAAACTCAGCCATCGCTAATGAGTTTCCTAACTCCCTACCATACATCACAATGTGATGCTTCCCCTCGTTTCTTCCCTTGCCAGAATCCTTCATAAGGCACTCCATACATATTAAGCTAACCTTTACGCAAAACCCTTGATTCCCTCACATCCGTACGCAATTCTTCCAACTTCCCAACTACGTGACTTCTCATTCCTCTTGAAATAGGTGATGAATTAGTCAGTCTATCGACTATCACCCAACTCTCATCGTACTTAATCCTCCACTGCATTATGTGTCCCTTCCACCAACTCCGTCCTTTCATCGCCATTTCTAAGCTACTCCTATCTATGTAGGAAGTATAGTCTACGTCCCTTTCCTCCCTACAATTGTCCAAGCAACGCAACATAAATGTTGACGCGTTCTCTGCTTTAGACAACTCAACTCGTGCACCCTACATCCTTTATCCAAACCGCCCTAATACGTCATCCCTATAGTTCAAGTTCGTCTCAGCTTCACCTGATCCTTCTTATTCTATGTCTCATCGACCATACTTGCCTTTCCTAGATGGTACTTGGCCTTGCAAATTTTCTTTCACCACTTAACCTTTGCCAAATGTTCAATCAAGATGATTGAATATGTGTTGGAGACGTTCACGATCCGTGTATATCATTCTCTACGTCTCGTACACCAAATGCCTCTAGCATTCTAGGCAGATATAACAATCCAGCTCCACTACCAAGTCTTATCTAGTTCTTCCAAATCTTCAGTTCCTGCATCGTATAAGCAATCGCCTTTCTTTATCGTTCTCGTACACCTCCAAATCCTTGCTCCACGTATCGTCATGCTTCGCGAATTCATCCAGTCCTTCCGATAATGTCAAGATCTGCTCATTATCCAATCCACCTCTTCAGTCTCCAAAACGCTTCCTCATCCTTCTTCACTTCGCCCCTTGCTGGTTCCATGATATGTCATCATCTCTAACTACTCATCATGGTAAACTTAATACTAAAGCTCACACTTGAAAATCTTACGTATAATTCCCTTTCCTAACAACTCCAGATGTCAAGATGTCGACGATGCTCCCGATGACAACTCGTTTATATACGTTCATGCACACTCAGTTCATTGACCCCATGAAAACCGCTAGTGTTTTGGCGATGCTAAAATCATAACCGTAAACCCAAAGCGTTCATACAACATCCTTAGCAGTTTCAATTACGTCCTCACTGCATCCTCTCTCAGCGGCAATACGAATGAATTTCTACCTCGTTCTACTTGCAAAATTCTACACGCATCTTAAAAGACCGGTACTTCCTCTCATCAGACCACTCAACCTCTTTCCACATCCAATCTACTACTAAGCAACTCAAATTTTATCTGGCATTCCTTGCAGTCTCTAACAACTCTTGTTTTTAAATCACTCCATCAACGATTTGCCTTGGAAGGGCACTAACTACAACTCCTCTCACTTCTCCTACTTGCTCTATTTATGGTTCTACCTCACAGTAATAGGCAAACCTACTAAATTTCAGGAAACTTTCGGAAAACTTACATGTCCTACGAACAATCATAAATACCTTTGAGCTATTACATCCCCTTCCAACACTCTCTATGGCGCGTTACTTGTGCTAATATCCCAAAAATCTCTATTCATCTCCTTGGTACTCCTAAGAGACCTCATGACCACACTAGTTCGTCTACGAACTTCTTTCCTCCCCACTAAGGGTATTCCGACCGTTCTCTCATGGTCACCTACTTAAGCGTGTAGGCGTGACCAAGTCTTTCATATGACTACCTCAACGCTCCCAAACAATACGAAACCAAAACTACATCCTGAATGAATCAAACCAACGGATAACTAACGACATTTCACGTGCACCCGTTAAAACAAGTCAAAAACCATGAGACTCAAAAGAAAACTCAAACCCAAAACGTGTATCAATTGAAAATGACCCATCACAACGAAAAGTAATCCAAGAAACACCCAATGGCAACCAAACATATTACGCCCTGCGACATATTATTTAAACCGTGCAAAAGATCGACTTTTCCAAAAGAATATATATCTTTTTTTATCTATTTATTATTACCTCCCACATCTATGTGACTCAAACAATCTACAAACAACCCTCTTGACGAACTCAAAACTCAACTAAAAAACTAGGTATCCCGTGCATCCCAAATCATAAAAATAAACTACTATTCAAACTCAACCTTTAACCCGACACTTGTACAATAATTCCGGCCAAGATTGTAAAACCCGCATGCTTTTACCATGAATAGTACCCTTAAGATCGTACGTCCTAGATTAAAACTTACCTTATTTAGTATTGATCACATTCATGTGCTAATAATCAAGCAAGTGCATACGTGTATGACATGACAAGTATCGATTACGTACGAACTCATGATAAACAGTTAATAAATATGTCACGTGAACATAATTAAATCATGATCACCATTTAAAATACGAACTAGAATAATTACGTAAATACATATAATATAATTACGAGCGTTAAGATTACGATAAGCGACATGATAAAATAAACAGAAACACTTTAAACACGAGCACGTTTAACCACGAACGAACACGAAACATCGGGACACGAGAAAGGTACGGGTACCCCATGTGGGGCCCCCATACCCACGACACAACAACCAAGAATGGGCTAAGCCCATGGACTTTTACAAGTAAAGGGGGGTTATGGTAAATATGTTTTTCATTTTTCACTTTCAAGCAAAATAACATAAACCCTAAAAGATTTTCTCCTCCTCCTCTTTGTTCCTCCTTGTGCCGCCACCTATAACACCACCATAGGAGGGTGTTGTTGATTTTTGACATTAAATACAAGTGCTAGAAACCGTGTTTGTTCATCCCCTTTCAAGCTACGTATTGGTATATCATTCTAAACCCTTCTTTTTAATTCTTTTTAATCTTTGATTATTTTCATGAACATGTTATTATTTTTCTTATTAAAACATGATAATTAAACATTGATCTAACATGTTTTGGGGTTAATTAAAATCAAAGAATGATATAAAAAGGGTGTTTGTTTTAGCCGCCTAGCAAAACAAACCCGAGGGGGGTTTGGTTTGCTTATTGCCGCCACCACCAAGACCATTTTTGGTCTTGGTTGGTGCTTGTGGGACCCACGGCAGCAAGGAGGCACACGTGCCCCGAGTTTGGCTCGGGGTACGGTGTCGAGTTCATGCCCGATTCATGGTTCGTTGGTTAAATCATGATTTATGCTACATGTTAATTTTTATGAATTATGAACTTAGGATATAAATTAATTAATAACATGAAATATTAATTAAATCATGACTTAGGTTATTTTAATTATTAATTTAGCATGATATTAATTTAACCTAAGTACTTTATGTTATAAGTTATAATTAATTAATTATTCAAAACATGCCTATAATTAATTAATTTAGACATGACTTAGGTTATATTATTAATAATAATAATACACATTTTAACCTAAGTATCTTATTTCATTTTAATTAAAACATGTTATACTTTAATTAAAATGCTTAACCTATAGTTTAATTAAAATACATGAAATAATAATTAAACTATATACTATATCATATGACTTAAGAAATAAGCTTATAAACACGTAGACTTATATGTTAGCTTATGTAACCAGCTTAATTCTAAATATGGAAACTTCTATTTATAGAAACTTAATTAAATAAGGCAACTAATCTATTAATGGAAACCTTCTATATATGGAAATTTATCTATTTCAGGCAGCTAATCTAATCATGGAAACCTTCTATATATGGAAACTTATTTAATTGAGGCAGCTGATCTATTTTTGGAAACTTTATATTTTTAGAAACTAATCTATTTTTAGCAGTAAATTCTATTTTTGGAAACTTTCTATTTTTGGAAACTTTCTATTTTTGGAAACTTTCTATTTTTGGAAACTTTCTATTTTTTGTAACTTTCTATTTTTGGAAACTTTCTATTTTTGGAAACTTTCTATTTTTGGAAACCTGCTATATTTGGAAAGTTACTTATTATTACACAGTAAGTATAATAATACATGAAATACTAGTAATACTTAATCAGATTAATCAGAATACAAGATAAACACAGTTTAAGGCTTTAAACAGTAAATCATGACCTAAAACATACAAAGTAAGCTAAGACGTGACATAAAACCAGGTACGTAATTAGTGAATCGATACTTATACACGTGTGTATTCATGTAGCGTTAGTGATCCAGAAGTAGGAGTCTTTCTTCCGTTCATTCACTGGACTTGAGGTACGGATTCCCGTCCTTTCAGTATGGACATTCCTTCCTTATTAGGATTTCCCCGTATGCAGCCAACTGTTTTCCCCAGTATTTGTTTTATTGTTTTGAACTGCTTATGTTTAATTAGCATAATCTATAGCCATATACAAGCATGACCAGTTTCACCTAGTTATGGAGGTACCATAACCATAACATTGGAGGCACCAATGTTATGACTTCCCCACGGCGGAGTGATTGCTCGTGGCGTCCCTTTTCAGTTTGGCCATATTATTATATAAGGTGGGGCGTATGGGTGCATCCTAGTTACATGTTTTATTCAGTATATCATGGTGAATGTGGTGTGTGCCTTGCATCCTTCACAAGGAGTTGATCCCTCCTACCCAAACCAGTATATTAATTAGAGGCATCCCCTCTAATCAGCATGATGAGGTCACCCCTCCAAGTATTCATGCACGTGACCTTTTCATGACCTATATGGGCTATGGTATATTTATGTTAAAACAGCTTTCATAAGATAAACATAAGGCTTTTCAAACTATAAAACCAGTTTTCTTAATACTTAACCAGTTTACTCAAAACTTAGTCTTCCGCTGTTATATGTTACATGCTTATCCTATTTCATGCTATATTGTACATCCGTGCACTGAGCGTCTTGCTCAGCCATTTTCCTTTTCATGTTCCCAAAACGGCAGGTACTCAGGGACGCTCGTAGATCTCAAACGTACGTGCATATGGACTGGAAGCTTTACTGTCTTTCTTTACTTTATGCATTTCCTTTACGTTAATACAGTTGCTATGGACATTGTTTCGTCCTTTCCTTTTACAGTATTTATGTTTGTGTGTGATGAGCTCTACTTTGGGGTTACCGATGTTTGATTCCGGTATTTCCCTTTCATGGTCAAATAATGCTTAGACATTTATCCTTGTATGCTTTGATGACACGCCATGATTATACGTAATATTCCATTTCCAAAATGGGGTGTTACAATTATGGTATCAGAGCCAAGGTTTCGACCTGTAGGCTCTCAAATATGACCTGTGATTAGTGGGTAGTCACTACGGTCTTCCTAGAACTGACAGTTGTTTTCATGCATTCATCATTTTTAAGCATACATATACATGTCATTGTTACAGGGTTTTTGACTAAGTAATGGTTGGTACAGGACTGGCCCTATTTAGTCGCATGTGTTTTATCGAAACTTTTAAATTTGGGACCGACCCATAGGCGTCCCCTCGATATGTCTTTTATTTCGAGTGAACTGACCAGAGGCGTTCACTCTCGAGCATCAAAAGTTTTCATAAAACTGCATCATGCATTCATACAAATATTTTCTTGCATAAAAATTTTCTCGTGAAATTTTTTTTGGTATAAATTTTTTTCATGTATATATATAATATATATTTTATGTTTTGAACTATTAATCATATGCTTCATGTTATACTGTCAGATGGTTCTCACACGCGAGCAAGAGCAGCTCAATGCTGCAATTCAGGCTGCCATGCAAGCCTTGCTTCCTCAACTGAGGAATGACATTCGTGCTGAAGTTCAGGCTGCCAACAATCAGCAGCACAATCAGCCACCTCCTCCTCCTCCCCCAGTGACACTAGCGGTGTGGTTGGAAAGGTTCAACAAGCTCCGTCCTAGAGCTTTTGAAAAGACTGATAGCCCCAGCGATGCTGAAAGCTGGTTGACTCACATTGAGAAGATTTTCAATGCTATGGGATGTGACCCCGCATTCAAGGCAAGATTGGCATGCTACCGGTTTGAAGGCGATGTACTCAACTGGTGGCTAGCCTTGACGCAGTTAGAAGGAGGTGATGAATGGGTCGCTGGTTTGACATGGGCCCAATTCAAGGAGAGAGTGATGGAGCAGTTCTTTCCTAAGGCAGAGCAGGACAAACTCAAGCGAGAATACCATGGATTACGTCAGAGAGCGGGCGAGAATAGCAACGAATTCATGCAGCGCTTTCTTCGCTTAGCTGGTTTTCTGGGAGCAGCAGCTGGTACTCCTGAGGAGCAGGCACACCACTTTAGGTGGGCACTTCGCACCTCGGTCGCGAACAATCTGGTATGTGCTACGTTCAATACAGTAGCACAAGTGGCCGACGCAGCAAGGAAGCTTGAGATGTTGCAGGAACGTGATGAGTTCGGGGAAGCTGAAAGACCCGACAATAGGTAAACATTTCGTGATCTATCGATAACCAGACCGCATCCTATCATTACATGTTCTATAATCATCTCTAAACTGTATCTTCCAGGCAGAAAACTGGGGACCGGTCTCAGCCGGCTACTCAGCAGCAGCCTAATCAGCCCAAAGGAAACGGTCACACTAACGACCGTTCTGTTGTGGAAAGGCGCAGCGGTAATGATAATTACCGTAACAATGCGGGACACTCCAACAACATCATGTCCTACTATTTACGCATCTTCTTATGATTTCATGTTATATCTCTCATGCTGACACTATATTAATCTATACCAGGAACCACGGTAACGGGAAGGACCAGAACCACAGGGGTTCGCAGCCTAACCGTTCAGCTAACACTGGTAAACATCTTATGGCGCATATGTCTTATACTCGTGCATATACTTTATTTTAACACATTTTGGCATCAGCAGGCCCTCAGCAAGCAAGGACTCCTGCTGGAGGATTCACTCATCCTCTTTGCAGCACTTGCCATCGTAGACACCCTGGCCCATGTCGTCGTGATTCCGACGCGTGCTACAAGTGCGGCCTCCCTGGCCATCGTATGAGAGATTGCCGTAAGGGTGAAATGGAGGGTACTTCGGGCCATGCTGATACTAAACCGCCTCCTACCACTGGGCGTGTCTACACGACATCGCGCGATCAGGCAAACAAATCTACAGGTACCATTACGGGAATTTTGTATATGTACGGCCAAGCTGCATGTGTTCTTTTCGACACGGGTGCCACTCACTCAGTTATTTCCACTACTTATGCCAAGAACATCAGGACACTTCCCTTGCCATTAGAAAATAGGCTTACAATTTCCACGCCTTTGAAAGACTCTGTATTAATAACTCATGTATACAAGAGTCTTCCTCTAGAGTTTGACGATAAAGTTCGTGCAGTAGATGCACTTCCCCTAGACATGATTGAGTTCGATATGATTCTCGGCATGGACTGGCTATCCAAGCACCATGCTACCATAGACTGCCACTCATATCGGGTGATCTTCGGCGACATTAACGCACCAGAGTACATTCATAACGGGTTCATACCCGGACGGTCTGTACAAGTGATATCTACCTTGCAAGCACGTGCATTACTGTCACATGGCTGCGAAGGTTATCTAGCTACGGTTCATGACATGGATGCTGAATCCTCATCGATTCAGGATCAACCAGTAGTTTCGGAATTTCAAGACGTTTTCCCAGATGAACTTCCAGGCATACCACCTGCACGAGAAGTGGAGTTCAACATCGACCTTGTTCCAGGAGCTGAGCCAATCTCTAAGGCTCCGTATCGTATGGCTCCCATAGAGCTAAAAGAACTGAAGGACCAACTGCAGGAACTTCTTGAACGAGGGTTCATTAGACCAAGCGCATCTCCATGGGGCGCACCGGTCTTGTTCGTTAAGAAGAAGGACGGCAGCATGCGACTTTGCATTGACTACCGTGAACTTAATAAGATTACCATCCGCAATAGATATCCACTGCCGCGTATAGATGATCTGTTTGACCAACTTCAAGGAGCCAAACACTTCTCAAAGATCGATCTAAGGTCAGGCTACCATCAGCTAAGGGTTAAAGAGCAGGATATTGCCAAGACTGCTTTTTGTACCCGCTATGGCCATTATGAGTTTGTAGTCATGCCATTCGGCCTGACTAATGCTCCAGCAGTATTCATGGATCTGATGAACAGAATCTTCCATGAATTCCTTGATAAGTTTGTCATTGTATTCATCGATGACATCCTGATTTTCTCAAAGTCCACGGAGGAACACGAAGACCATCTCCGTACGGTACTACAGATTCTTCGTCAGAAGCAGCTGTATGCGAAATTCTCCAAGTGTGAGTTCTGGTTAAACAAGGTGGCATTCTTAGGTCACATCGTATCAGCTGAAGGGATCACTATGGACCCAGCGAAGGTTGAGGCTATCACTAAATGGCCAAGACCAACGTCAGCGACAGAAGTCCGCAGTTTCTTAGGCTTAGCTGGATATTATCGCAGATTCGTGGAGAACTTTTCCCGTTTGGCACTACCTCTCACCAAACTGATGCGAAAAGGAGAGAAATTCGTCTGGACGGAAGATCGAGAGAAGAGCTTCGAAGACCTAAAGCAGAAGTTGGTATCTGCACCTATTCTTACTCTCCCATCTGGTACAGGTGGATTTCAGATCTATAGCGATGCATCGGGGAAGGGACTGGGCTGTGTTTTCATGCAACATGGGAAAGTGATCGCGTATGCTTCACGACAGCTTAAGCCCTATGAAGAAAACTACCCTACGCATGACCTGGAACTTGCTGCAGTGGTGTTCGCATTGAAGATATGGAGGCATTACTTATACGGAGAATCATGCGACATTTTCACGGATCACAAGAGCTTGAAGTATATCTTCACACAACGAGAATTGAACATGAGACAAAGGAGATGGTTGGAACTGTTGAAGGATTATGATATTAACCTACAGTATCATCCCGGGAAGGCTAATGTAGTAGCAGATGCACTCAGCAGAAAGTCTGAAATGATCAACGGCATTGAAATCAAGGAACAAAACATAAGAGACTTGGAGCGGCTAGACATCGAAATCATGGTACGTGGGCAGCACGGATACTGGGCAAATCTTAGAGTAGAACCTGAGTTACTGACTAGGATCAAGGAAGAGCAGAAGGATGATGGAGAGATTTGGGCGATAATTCAGAATTTGGAGAAGCAGACAGAATTCAGAATGGACGCAGACGGTATCGTTTGGCAGGGCACAAGACTTTGTGTTCCTGACAATCAAGAACTCCGGGAAGCATTGTTAGCTGAAGCTCACAGCTCCCCATTTTCTATACATCCTGGGTCGACAAAAATGTACCATGACATCAGACAGCACTTTTGGTGGAGTGGTATGAAACAGGATGTAGCCACATATGTTTCCAAATGTCTTACCTGCCAGCAGGTTAAGATTGAACATCAGCGATCGGGCGGTCTCCTTCAACCGTTGGATATTCCAGAGTGGAAGTGGGACAAAATCACCATGGATTTTGTTACCAGTCTTCCGCCTACCAAGAAGAAGCACGATGCTATTTGGGTCATTGTTGATCGACTCACCAAATCAGCTCATTTCTTACCGATACGCAAGGAAGATCCGGTAAGTAAACTCGCAGACACCTACAGAAGGGAGATCATGAGACTCCACGGCACTCCCTCCAGCATCGTCTCAGACAGAGATCCTCGTTTCACGTCGCGATTCTGGAAAGGCCTACAAAAAGCTTGGGGTACACAACTTAAGCTGAGTACGGCCTTCCATCCTCAAACGGACGGACAGTCGGAGCGAACAATTCAGACATTGGAAGATATGTTAAGGTCGTGTGCGTTGGAATGGACAGGTGATTGGGACGATTACATCTGTTTGGTCGAATTTGCATACAACAACAGCTGGCACGCAAGTATCAAATGTGCTCCTTTCGAAATGTTGTATGGCAGAAAGTGTCGCGCTCCAACTTGCTGGGATCAAGTGGGAGAGCGAACACTCGAAGGACCAGAGATTATATAAATGACCAATGAGAAGATCGAAGTAGCTAAGCAGAAGCTGCAGGAAGCACGGTCACGTCAGAAGAGTTACGCCGATAAGCATCTTAGGGACATACATTTTAATGTGGGAGATCACGTCTTCCTCAAGGTTTCGCCGGCACGTGGTGTTAAACGCTTCGGGATCAAAGGAAAACTCAGTCCTCGTTTCATCGGACCTTTTGATATCATTGAACGAATCGGTGAAGTATCTTACCGATTGGCGTTACCTCCTCAGCTTTCGCACGTGCATAACGTGTTCCATGTGTCCTTACTCAGAGGGTACAATTATCATCCCCTTCACATGGTTCAGTATCCACTGGAACAGATACGTGAAGATCTCACTTTTATAGAAGAACCCGAACGAGTGCTCGACAGGCAAGAACGAGTCATGAGAAGGAAGACGATTCCATTCGTCAAAATTCTTTGGAGGGACCATACCGAGCGGGAAGCCACTTGGGAAACAGAGGAGTCTATCCGGGCTTCTTGCCCTCACTTCATATTTTGAGTTCGGGTATGTTACTTCTTTCCAGCTTACTTTATCTATAATTCGGGGACGAATTATTCTTTTTAGGGGGGAAGAATTGTAAAACCCGCATGCTTTTACCATGAATAGTGCCCTTAAGATCGTACGTCCTAGATTAAAACTTACCTTATTTAGTATTGATCACATTCATGTGCTAATAATCAAGCAAGTGCATACGTGTATGACATGACAAGTATCGATTACGTACGAACTCATGATAAACAGTTAATAAATATGTCACGTGAACATAATTAAATCATGATCACCATTTAAAATACGAACTAGAATAATTACGTAAATACATATAATATAATTACGAGCGTTAAGATTACGATAAGCGACATGATAAAATAAACAGAAACACTTTAAACACGAGCACGTTTAACCACGAACGAACACGAAACATCGGGACACGAGAAAGGTACGGGTACCCCATGTGGGGCCCCCATACCCACGACACAACAACCAAGAATGGGCTAAGACCATGGACTTTTACAAGTAAAGGGGGGTTATGGTAAATATGTTTTTCATTTTTCACTTTCAAGCAAAATAACATAAACCCTAAAAGATTTTCTCCTCCTCCTCTTTGTTCCTCCTTGTGCCGCCACCTATAACACCACCATAGGAGGGTGTTGTTGATTTTTGACATTAAATACAAGTGCTAGAAACCGTGTTTGTTCATCCCCTTTCAAGCTACGTATTGGTATATCATTCTAAACCCTTCTTTTTAATTCTTTTTAATCTTTGATTATTTTCATGAACATGTTATTATTTTTCTTATTAAAACATGATAATTAAACATTGATCTAACATGTTTTGGGGTTAATTAAAATCATGAATGATATAAAAAGGGTGTTTGTTTTAGCCGCCTAGCAAAACAAACCCGAGGGGGGTTTGGTTTGCTTATTGCCGCCACCACCAAGACCATTTTTGGTCTTGGTTGGTGCTTGTGGGACCCACGGCAGCAAGGAGGCACACGTGCCCCGAGTTTGGCTCGGGGTACGGTGTCGAGTTCATGCCCGATTCATGGTTCGTTGGTTAAATCATGATTTATGCTACATGTTAATTTTTATGAATTATGAACTTAGGATATAAATTAATTAATAACATGAAATATTAATTAAATCATGACTTAGGTTATTTTAATTATTAATTTAGCATGATATTAATTTAACCTAAGTACTTTATGTTATAAGTTATAATTAATTAATTATTCAAAACATGCCTATAATTAATTAATTTAGACATGACTTAGGTTATATTATTAATAATAATAATACACATTTTAACCTAAGTATCTTATTTCATTTTAATTAAAACATGTTATACTTTAATTAAAATGCTTAACCTATAGTTTAATTAAAATACATGAAATAATAATTAAACTATATACTATATCATATGACTTAAGAAATAAGCTTATAAACACGTAGACTTATATGTTAGCTTATGTAACCAGCTTAATTCTAAATATGGAAACTTCTATTTATAGAAACTTAATTAAATAAGGCAACTAATCTATTAATGGAAACCTTCTATATATGGAAATTTATCTATTTCAGGCAGCTAATCTAATCATGGAAACCTTCTATATATGGAAACTTATTTAATTGAGGCAGCTGATCTATTTTTGGAAACTTTCTATTTTTAGAAACTAATCTATTTTTAGCAGTAAATTCTATTTTTGGAAACTTTCTATTTTTGGAAACTTTCTATTTTTGGAAACTTTCTATTTTTGGAAACTTTCTATTTTTGGTAACTTTCTATTTTTGGAAACTTTCTATTTTTGGAAACTTTCTATTTTTGGAAACCTGCTATTTTTGGAAAGTTACTTATTATTACACAGTAAGTATAATAATACATGAAATACCAGTAATACTTAATCAGATTAATCAGAATACAAGATAAACACAGTTTAAGGCTTTAAACAGTAAATCATGACCTAAAACATACAAAGTAAGCTAAGACGTGACATAAAACCAGGTACGTAATCAGTGAATCGATACTTATACACGTGTGTATTCATGTAGCGTTAGTGATCCAGAAGTAGGAGTCTTTCTTCCGTTCATTCACTGGACTTGAGGTACGGATTCCCGTCCTTTCAGTATGGACATTCCTTCCTTATTAGGATTTCCCCGTATGCAGCCAACTGTTTTCCCCAGTATTTGTTTTATTGTTTTGAACTGCTTATGTTTAATTAGCATAATCTATAGTCATATACAAGCATGACCAGTTTCACCTAGTTATGGAGGTACCATAACCATAACATTGGAGGCACCAATGTTATGACTTCCCCACGGCGGAGTGATTGCTCGTGGCGTCCCTTTTCAGTTTGGCCATATTATTATATCAGGTGGGGCGTATGGGTGCATCCTAGTTACATGTTTTATTCAGTATATCATGGTGAATGTGGTGTGTGCCTTGCATCCTTCACAAAGAGTTGATCCCTCCTACCCAAACCAGTATATTAATTAGAGGTATCCCCTCTAATCAGCATGATGAGGTCACCCCTCCAAGTATTCATGCACGTGACCTTTTCATGACCTATATGGGCTATGGTATATTTATGTTAAAACAGCTTTCATAAGATAAACATAAGGCTTTTCAAACTATAAAACCAGTTTTCTTAATACTTAACCAGTTTACTCAGAACTTAGTCTTCCGCTGTTATATGTTACATGCTTATCCTATTTCATGCTATATTGTACATCCGTGCACTGAGCGTCTTGCTCAGCCGTTTTCCTTTTCATGTTCCCAAAACGGCAGGTACTCAGGGACGCTCGTAGATCTCAAACGTACGTGCATATGGACTGGAAGCTTTACTGTCTTTCTTTACTTTATGCATTTCCTTTACTTTAATACAGTTGCTATGGACATTGTTTCGTCCTTTCCTTTTACAGTATTTATGTTTGTGTGTGATGAGCTCTACTTTGGGGTTACCGATGTTTGATTCCGGTATTTCCCTTTCATGGTCAAATAATGCTTAGACATTTATCCTTGTATGCTTTGATGACACGCCATGATTATGCGTAATATTCCATTTCCAAAATGGGTTGTTACAAAGATACTGACCTCCCATGATATAAATTCTGAATATTTGAAAAGTACGTTCCGAGTACATAGTTTTTGGCTTTTGAATCACTCAAAAAGCTCTAAAACGAACAAGTTACGACCAAAACAATTTTATACTAGTTGTTTTAAAAACTAAAGAATAAACTTAGTGATTAATGCAATCCTTTTAAATGAAAGATATAATTGTATGTGTAACCTTCATAAACTCAATTTAACCTCGTATTAATAACTATAAATGACGTGAATCGGTTAAACCCAATTATATAAACTATGTAAGTAGAAAGAAATTTTACTTCGCTTTATTTTAAAGAAAGTCTTTTAGAATTTGAAATATATAAGTGTTGATTAAAAAGAAATCTTATGTTACATCTTGTTTCAAACACGACTCCAACACCTTACCCTTATTTTACCGAATACAACCAACCATCTAACTCAATCTATACCGACCAAAAGAAATGCAAGACCCAACACAAAAGAATTCATTATCTTCAAAAGAAATCCCAAGTTATTTCAATAGACTTGAAACCAAAAACACTTTTAGGTCATACTTTCTTGAATTTGCAGGAGTATTTGATGCTGAAGGAATAAGCATGTGAGGACGTCTTCAACAGGTACACCGCAACACCACCGTCTTCAACTGGTACACAGCAACGCCACCGTCTTCAACAGGTACACAGCAACGCCACCGTCTTTAACACGTACACAGCAACAACACGAATAAAATGGCTTTGACATTTTATTCTAATTCGGTAGCATTTTACCTCCGGTCGGTGAAGACCGTTGGACGATATTAGATATCGTACCCGTGACGGATAGTTTCAATTAAGTAACTTCCTGACAGGATTTCGCGGGTAAACCCGTTCTCTTTATTCGACCGTCCAAAGCTGACTGCGAACATAAAGAGTGAATCATTTGGATTAAAAATCCTTATGATTGAAGCCGTCAATTCATGAAACCTGGAACAAGTGAATTTCAATTAAGATATTCACCATTGTTGCTTTCCAGTTGTCACAAACTTGATTCAAATTGAATCTTGCTTGTTACCTACCAAGTGCTGTTTGATGTTAACACTAGAAGGATTTCCACTCGTCACTGTGAACACTAAAGAGTGTCACTCTGAGTGTTCTGGTAAGATCATATGATAATGCGTAGAGGCCTGGAACGAGTTTAAGTTCAATTAAGAATTAAACTACTGTTTCTTTCCAGTTTTTCACAAGATTGGTTCTTAAAGAACCGCACGTGTAACCTACCATGAGCTTGTTTGATGTTGGCTCAAGCAGGATTTCAATCTTCATTGTAATACTTGCGTATTACTCGGATGTTCTGGCAATATTACAAGAATACTGCGTAGGACTCATAAAAATCTCTTACTTTTCACAGTGTGTGAGAAAGCAAGGAATAAATGGGAAGTGTCCTAATGAGACTTTTGATGATCTCGTGGCTCCAGACTCGATAGTGCGTTTTGATTTAGTGAGCGATGGCTGGAGAGGAGTGCCACCTTTTCAATATCAGTCTATTCGGAGTGAATAAACCAATAGATAACGTGCTGATCTCCGTGTGATTAAAACAAATACCTTTTGAGAGATATTTTAGTTAGCTGGGAAGGGTTGTGCATTGCATCACTGGGTCCATGATGTCTTTCTTCAATATCGAGAATCATTAACAAAAATGATCTCAATAGCATATGTATTGACCCGGTTTCTGCCTAAAGTTGTAAGGAGGGCTTCTTTCTTTACACCCTTTATCTTTACAATTCTTTTTCATTCTTCAACCCCTTCAATGCTTACCAATACGTCATAACTAGCACCTTGTTGTGATTGTTCCAGTGCTAGCTTAAGTACTTGGTCGGCATTCAGCTACATTCACAATCTTTCTCCAACTTTCCTAGGACTTCTAATTCTATCTAGGGAATTGTCCTTGGGAAGATTCCATCGGCTCTGATGAATCATTGGACTAAACCTATTCCTACCACCCTTTTGTCACCACATTCGTCGTGAATTAAGCGTGTTTTGGGAAAGTATAGCCACCATGAAAAATCCTTGAAAATCACCTAAGGTACTTGTGATATTGAAATCAAAAGTTTTGTACCTTAGGTGTTTTGTTCATCAAAAATGCTCCCCCTTAACACGTGCTTTACACATATTAAGTTGGATTATCGTTAAGTCTTTTTCATCTTTTAGCCAAGTATCATTTAAGTCTCCTTAATCCCATTTTCTCCCCTTATCCAAAATGTTAACCATTAATATTTGGGATATTGAATGGATTAACCGGTCTTTGGGTAAAAAATGAAATTGATGTTTGGCCATAGAACATGTTAATGCTCCCCCTTAAATTAATAAGGGATAGTTGTAGTGCTTTAGTATGATATATTTTGAAAGATTTAGAATCTCGTGAGAAATTCTTGAAAAAAATTATCATACCTTAACACTACATCAAGCCGTAAAAGCACAATATTCACAAATTTACATATTCACAATTAAAAACCAATATAAAGTGGACCTGAAATGTATGCCCCATTAGATGGATCGTTGCAGTAACTTGTGGTGCACTCCATATGGTCTACCACCAACGAACCTTTCTAAGCTCCTCATCAATCTACGTTCCCGGAGCTTTTGATCAATCTTCTTGATCACATACTTCGCCATTTTCCGATAACCCGGATTCCAGTCCTTAGTCATCTCTGGTAAAGACCCACCAGAATTAAGATGCTCCAATTTTCCTCTGACGTAAATGAGAGTCCCATCACTGTACTTATAAAGCTCACCTACCCTCATAAACTTCATTATCCCACGACTGTTCAAGTAGAAAATCCCGTAACTCGGAACAGAAATGCCGGTATAGGGACATCTTGTGACATGTTCCGGTAGAACTTGGTTCATTGGACGGGTGAGGTTAAGCTTCCTTTGGTAGATTTCGACTCCCAATTGAAGATCTTCAACTCGTTTCTTGATAACAACGCTTCGTGTGAACATACGAAGTGCTGTATTCAAGGCAATGATGTCTTCACGAGCAATATGGGTGAGTTGATCCCGGGTCATCATAAGCAACATGTCTTCGATATCCTCAAGGCGAATGATAGAAAAATCTCCCTGCTGGATTGTGTATTCTCTGTCATCCTCCCTTTTTAGACGAATCTCCGTCACATGATAATAGCCATTCTTGGCTTCAGTTTTCAGTCCTAAAATACTGGAGATACGAATATCGGATCTCACGTTACTTCCAGAATTGGCTAAGCAGCAACCTCTGTACGACCTTCTGACTCGTTCGTCCCAGTGTGATGCACCTATGACAACATACATATCATAATAACGATTTACCTTTGGGACCCAGAGTCGGTTTACCTTTTCCTCGATCCAGGGTATTGTCCCCCAGTTAGCAGCTTTCAGCAAGGTCAGGGAGGTTGCGTACTTTGATGAACCCTTGAGGAGATAATCAAGATCATAGGTGACGAAGAAGTCGAGAGCAATTTGATTATCTTGAGAAGGATCCAGTGGAGGTGGAGCTCTTTCTGATTCATGGAGGCCTGGCCTTTGAACGGTATTAAGAGCTTTCAGGACCTCGTTAGCTTAATACTCGTACTCCATGCGGCTTAACCTGGTTTTTGCGTGAATTCTCTTATCCTTTAACGCTCTCTTCACCAAAGACGGTGTGACCGAAGATTTATACTCATGAGCCAGAAATGCACACAAGTCTATCGGACTACGGATACGGAGAAATAGAACATCTCTGTCAGCGTCTGTGATTGGATCATATTTAGCAGCTGCCGTGATCCAAGCTTGTGGCGGTGCAGTTTCATCAATCTCCAATGTGTCCGCCCAGTCCCGTGTGCTTGACTCAGGAACAGTAGATTGTGGTTCTTGTGGCAGAGGAGTAGAAACATGAGCACTTGCTGGTTCTGATTCAGGCATCTCGGCGGTGTCATGAACAGGCGAGTGTTGTGCAGCTTCAGGTTCAGTTACTGATTCTGCAATCACAGGAGCAACAAAAGAACTAACAGGGTTAGTGGTAACAGGTATAGACACAACAATAGATGTACCGGGAATCGATGATGCCGTAGTAGCATTCACATCACGGCGCCACTTGGATCGTCTTGATTCTGTTGAGGTGGATTTTTCCTTTTGCGAAGCATCTTTCTGTGACTTGGTACCAGACTTAGATGGTTTCTTTGTGCTGGCAACCTTGTCCCCCGTTTCAGGCTGTTTACCATCATCATCCTCATCGTCATCCTCGTTGCTTCCCTTAACACTCTCCTTATTTCGATCACCCCCATCACTACCATCATCATCATCATCATCCTCATCATCATCACCATCATCGTCACCATCATCATCTTCTTCTTCTTCTTCACCAGTACCCTCTTCTTGATCACTATCTTCCTTTTCCACCTCAGGCAGAATATGGTAGGGTACCACACTTCCAAACATTTTAAACAACCGATCATCCTCCGAGATAGCATCATTTAGTGACTTGTAGAGTGTCCGTTGAACTTTAGATTTATCAAAAGATCCAACTTCCCTCATGCGAGCTTTGAGTTTCTTCTTTAATTCAAAATCCGTCAAGTAATATGCAATTTTGTAGGCGGATTCGGAAGGATTGGACGACTTAATCATCAAGTTATCAGCCGCGAGTGTCTTCAACTCATCACGCAGTTTTGGCATAAGGGACTCAACGAATTCTTTCACTCTCTCTTCAATAGAAGCTTCAAGTGTTTCTTTTTGCTCCTTGTATTTATCCTTCATAGCTTGAAGTCTCGTGATTCGTGCTGCATACTTATCAGCTTCAGCCTTTTTGACCTGAGCAAGTTCTTCTGCATGAGCTTTACGTGTCGACTCCATTTCTGCAGCGAACTTAGCTAGCATCTCTTCTTGGGCTTTCTTGGAGGCTTCTTCACTTTGCACTCGTCTAAGTAACTCTTGGCGAAGGTCATTCATCTCTCTTCTTTGATTATCCGTGTGTTTATCCAAGAGTTCTGCCATTACAAATGCAGCCATTGAAGATGATGCAGAGCTGCTCTGGGTTGGTTGAAGAGGCTCGGTTGTGACTACAGTACTAAGGATGGAAGTTATTGGAGGTGGAAGGAATGGTGTTGGAACCGGTCGGGTTGGTAAGGGCTGTATTGGTGGAGGTTGAGTTACTAAAGGTTGAGTAGGTACCATGATTGTAGGAGCACCGGACTCCTTTTCAACACTTGCTGAAACAGGGATGGATGTCTCCTTCGAAGTAGAATACCGTTCAGGTGATCCAAACTCATCAATATCCTTTGGCTCCTCGTAATCTTCTTAAATATTTATCTGTGCACCCGAACCACTACCGCCCGTGTCTCTCCTACTCTTTTCAATAACTATCTTCATTAATTTTCTCTCAGTCTTGTCAAGAGTAGGATCGACATCAACATCTTCTTCGTCGTGAAGAACGAACTCATCAGCCGTTCTCTTTCCCATCTTAGCCTCAGTCTTCTTCTTCTTGGTTTCGGGTTCAGATAAAGCAGCTGGTTGCTTGCGTTTACCTTTACTCTTTACCATAGTAGACGAGTCTTCTCCTGTCTGAAGGCTTGCTTTTAGCTTCTTGATTTCTAGTAGCAGTAGTTTGTAATCAGCAGAAGCTTTAATTTTATCCGTCAGAAGATAATCGGGAATAGGACCAGGAATAACAGCACCAGATGGTCCTTCATGCCTTAGATCCACAGTGTGATCAGCCTCTTTAGTGTGATGACGACTTGCTGCACGCTTATCAATAGTAACATCATTCTTCATAAAATAATTAATGATAAGCTTGATAAACCGAGGGTAAGGAAAGAAATTAGTCTTCAGCTTCTTGTTTTGGAAGAGTTGAAAGTTAAATTCTTCCCACAACAATAATGCATAATCTGCATTTGAGCCTTTGTACATTCCATGGAAGATGTTCATGATTGGACCACGCACAACATCATGCCCAGATGTTTTAGGTGTAAGACATCTACTGAGAATACCCAAGATTGCTCTCCAAGGTTGACCTACTTTAGCAGTGGTAAAATCAGACACAACTCGTATGTCAGGACATCCAAGAGCCTCGAACATCTCCATGAGTTCGTCTTTAGTGGGATCCCTCGAAAATGACATACCTTTGGGTGTATCCCGTATTCCAAATATCTTATGGAAGTCTGAAACTGTGAGTGTCTGTTGCTTGTTGTCGAGAGTGAAGGTGATCTTGTTTGAAGTACTTTCCTTGGTAGCCCAGAACTCATACATGTAATCATAAGGCACCGAGGCAGTACTCCTTAAAGAATTCTTGAAGTGAGAGTGATCAAGGATTGCTATGGCGACTTTAAATCCATGGTGAGTGGATTTTGAAACTTGCTTCAGCCGGTAATTGTTTGGTATGAACTTGAGGGCTCTTGCTTCGGCAATTGCGGCTGCTCTAGCATCTTGGAGTGCTTGTACTGTTGGATTAGTCATCGTGTCTGCTTAAGATAAGACATAAAAGGTTGATGCACAAAAAATATATGGATATATATGATTATGACTTTTAAGCATAACACATTTCAACAAGTAATTATAACAAGCAAACAACTATCAATCAAACAACCCTTCATCCGGAACTTTTCATCCGGAACTCTTCATTCAGAACTCTTCATCCGGAACTCCTTCATTCGGAACTCTTCATTCGGAAGTTCGTCCGGAACTTCCTTCATTCGGAAGTTCATCCGGAACTTCTTCATTCGGAAGTTCATCCGGAACTTCTTCATTCGGAAGTTCATCCGGAACTTCTTCATTCGGAAGTTCATCCGGAACTTCTTCATTCGGAAGTTCATTCGGAACTCTTCATTCGGAAGTTCGTCCGGAACTTCTTCATCCGGAAGTTCGTCCGGAACTTCTTCATTCGGAAGTTCATCCGGAACTTCTTCATTCGGAAGTTCATCCGGAACTTCTTCATTCGGAAGTTCATCCGGAACTTCTTCATTCGGAAGTTCATCCGGAACTTCTTCATTCGGAAGTTCATCCGGAACTTCTTCATTCGGAAGCTCATCCGGAACTTCTTCATTCGGAAGTTCATTCGGAACTTCTTCATTCGGAAGTTCATCCGGAACTTCTTCATTCGGAAGTTGGTTCAGAACTTCTTCATTCGGAAGTTTGTTCAGAACTTCATTCGGAAGTTTGTTCAGAACTTCATTCGGAAGTTTGTTCAGAACTTCATTCGGAAGTTTTCAAGCCTTGTTCATCCGGAAGTCCTAAACGCACCCTATTGATGATTATTCTAAGCGCGATTGTGACTTTTAAGGCATTCTAAGGCAACAAATCATCTTTCTAAGGATATTCCTAGTAAAACCCACCTAAAACCCTAATCAATTAATCCCTAATTTAGGCAAACGAACCCTAATTTGGTAAACTTACTTACCCGAATCAATTAACTGGATTAAATGATGAATTAGGCGAATTATAAATCAAAGAATTTGTTGTTTGTACCTTTTTGATTGAATGGAACGGATTGAGTAATTAGAACGCGAGTTTTGTGAGAGCTTGTGTGTGTGTTAATGGCGGAAATAAACACAGTGAAGAAGAGAGAACAAAAAAAGGCACGAGGGAATTTGGTTTGACTTAGGTCAATTTTAACAATTTTCACAAATGTCACCTTAAGTCCCTATACTTTTCTATTCTTTTCCTTTTTGGTTTATAACTCCTATTAGGCTAACATCCGTTAAGATACTTAACACTCGTTAGTCTAACTCTTTGTAATAATTATTATAGCCCTCACACAACTTAAATATCGCATCCTATTAGCAAAACTCCGAGATCTAAAGCAATTCCTATCTCATTGAGCGAGCACAAGTCGAATTCTAAAGCAAGACCACTCATTAACCATTTAGCCAATTAATTTTCCACAAACACTTTTTGAAAATCGTTTTGATGACGAAGATGATTTAATATTTTCTCCCCCTTAAACGATGACCCGTTTTCTATTTAAAGAGCTGTAGTCATTGTTTAAAGAGTCAAATATTGATGAAAACATTTCCAATTAATGTCTTGAAAAGATTGATTCGTGGTGGCAATAAGATTTCTCTTATTTTGACAAATTAATGCACTGAGACGTACACTAACTCGTGTTAGACCAAGTTATAAAGTAAACTTGATCCCTTTGCATGATTTGGCTTGTAAATCATGCCCGAGAAAATTAATTCCCGTTGTGAGCCAACATTTTCCAAGGAAATACGTGACTTTAATGCGAAAACCGGGTTGCAGTCAGAAATAACTACAAGCCATAATGGGCATGTTTTAAAAATGTACAAATTTTATACGGACTCTATTTATGGCGCCGTGTCAATATTGATCGACATTCTAAAGCCGTAAATATTACCGTACTAAAAGACATGCCCGATTTTAAAAAACGAAAAATATTTTTGGATTTTCTTGATTTTATAATTTTTATGGTTTTTCTAGGTTTTATATTTTTTATGGTTTTTCTTGATTTTATAATTTTTATGGTTTTTCTAGGTTTTATATTTTTTATGGTTTTTCTTGGTTTTATATTTTTGTATTTTTCTTTTTGTGGTTTATATATATACGATAATATACATGATCACGAACAAAGGATACGCCTGAATAGTTTACCACCACTATTCAGCTGATTCTTCTGCCAATTCTTTGAGAGTCGCTGGAGTGAATGATTTCATGCCAAGCTTGTCGATCAAAAACTCGATTCGTCCTCGATCTAAGGCTTTGGTGAACATATCTGCTAGCTGATACTCAGTGATGACAAAATACAGCTCGATCACTCCGTTCTCCACCTGCTCTTTAATGAAATGGTAGCGAATGTCTATGTGCTTGGACCGGGAGTGTTGAACGTAGTTGCAGCAAAGGGCAATGGCGCTCTTGTTGTCACAATACATCGGGATTTTGTTGAATCCCAAACCGTAGTCAGTTAGTTGTGATCTCATCCAAAGGACTTAAGCACAACAACCGGACATGGCGATGTATTCAGCCTCCGTGCTAGAAATTGCAGCGCTTTTCTGCCTTTTTGAAGACCAACTAATCAATCTGTCTCCAAGGAGTTGCACAGACCCAGAAGTGCTACGCCTCGTGTCTTGACACCCAGCATGATCGGCATCTGCGTATGATATTAAAGCAATGGAGGAATCTTTTGGATACCATAGACCACGATGAAGTGTTCCTTTGAGATACCGAAAGATCCTTTTAACAACATGTAGGTGCTTTTCGGTAGCCAGAGCCTGATACCGGGCACACATGCTGTCACACTCCCAAAATATCAGAGTATAATGGCGACAAGGGAGTGGTGACGTCATGATTATCATACGCACATAGTCACAAAGAACGACCTCTAAATGAGACGTTCGGAAAATAGATCACTTGTAATTAATAAAATAAATAGTTTTAACAAAGTGCGGAAGCATAAACTAAATACGGTTACAAAACATAGTTTTCTCAAATGGTACAAATGATCGTTGTTTCAAAGAAATGACGGCAATGCATGAGACCTCATTTAGCATCTTCCTTCTTAATACCTGAGAAAAACATTGCTAATGTGTCAACATAAAGTTGGTGAGTTCATAGGTTTAGTTAAGTGGAAATGTTTAAATGAACCACAAGATTTTCCCAAATGTGATGACAATATAACAGATACAAAGTCATCCCAAAAGTATTTATTACAGTCTAAGCTCGTGACACCGAAGCGTTAACAACACCGGCAGTATAATCATATAAATGTAGCCCAAACTAGATGCCTAAACCCACGACATCCTATCTCAGACTCAAATGAAACTGTGCCCGCTTGTCCCCTTGTTGGACAAGACAGACAGGGACGTCAATCCCGATAGATCTATCCATTACATTCGCGCTTACACAAAGTAATTAACGGTTCACGATTCACGGGCCAAAGCAACTGGGTTTTTAGTGGGACTTAGACTAATATATAAATCAGTAATTGCACTTGTGTTCACACGTTAAAATCAAGCAATGTCTCACCCCAAAAAGCAGTGAAAATAGTAAAGTATGGGGCTATAAACTCACCTCGTAAATTCAGCAAAGAGAACGAAGATAAAATAGCTCGAGAGTACGGTTACGCTAGCCGCGACCTAATTAATTATGAGAATCGAGTTACGATACGAAAAATTATATAAATTAAGACACGGCACCCTAGTTGTGCTTGACGAAACCATACGTTTACGGAAAAGTACGATAAATAAAAGTCGGTTTATTAAACGGTCGGGTTTCACGGGTTAAATTATAACTTAAATTTACAAAATTCGTTTTGGGCTTATAACTAAACCAAATAAACATACAAGGCCCAAATTGGGTCCAATATCTTTACACACAAACCCGGCCCAAGGGTCATTAGACCCGGCCCGGCCCACTGGCGGAATAAACAAGGAACAGAGGGAGTACATATGCGTGTAAACACACACAACTTCCCATATCAGAGAGTTAACTCTCTCTCCTCCCTCGATAATATCTCCACCGCCCCAAATCCTTCTCTCTCTTAAATCTAGATCGGTTCAATCCTTCCATGGCTATTTATCCTTATCAGTTTGAGTATGAAAATCATGTATGGGTGGTATGAGGTGTTTAGATCGCGTGAGATGTGGGGTTTAATCCCCACATCAAACCGATTGGGTTTTCTGATGGGTTCATCCTTGCGGTTTCGTGAATCATTAGCCAGAAATCAAGATAAGTTTGTTTTTCCTTTATTTCTTTTAAAAGCTTATTTGATTTTCGATTTAATAAAGATCAGTGGGTTTGATTGACTTGTATAAAGTTGTTGTGAATCATATGATTCTCGGATTAAAATAAACGAAGTTAGGGTTTTGAAATATTTGGGGGTTTTTATAAATCTCGGGTTTAAACATAATTAATTGACGTTTTCTATTATAAAATCAAACAGATTTCAATATAAAATTAGTTTATAAAAATTAGGGTTTCGGTTATTTGGGGGTTTTTTTATAACTCATTTTCAATTAAATTAAGTATGGGGTTTGGGTTTAGATTAGGTTTAATTAACGTTTTAATTAATAAAAAAATCGATCTAGGGTTTTCATAAAAATTGGGGGTTTTTATATTCGACTGTTACTCATGTTTATGTGATGTTTCTGAAATGTGAAAAGTGCTAATTTAATGTTTAAAAAGGTTTTTAAATAATTAGGGTTTTGATTTGAAATGGGGGTTTCTATACCCGCGGCATGATTAATGGTTTTTAGGGTGTTTCTGTAAGAATGAAAGTGATTAAGACATTTGATTTAGATGGTAATGATTGTTGATAGTTTTGGCAGAAAGTAGAACTTGGTTGGTTTGATTTGATTCTCGGTTTGGTTCTTGATTGGGTCTCGGTTTGGTTGGACATGGGTCTCGGTTTGGTTCTTGATTGTGGTCTTGATTTGGTTGGACATGGGTCTCGGTTTGGTTCTAAGTCGGGACTCGGTTTGGTCTAAATCGGGTCTCGGTTTGGTCTAAATCGGGTCTCGGTTTGGTTGACAGAAAAATAAAATCATAGACATGTTTGTATTAATTATTAAAGTTTAACAATTTTCAGTTTTTAGTTAAAAGTATAAGACCTTTACAATGACTAACACATTGATTCGTTTGTTCGCAGGTTCGTACAAAACAAGCACATCTAGGACTTCATAAGGAAAGACGAAAAGACGAAAGACTCACAATGGGGATGCTATGTTCGGTTTTGCAGGTTCGGACGGGATGAAGACTCTTGGTTTTGCAGGTTTGACGCGACGTGTGGGTCGGCTGGACCTAATCTTCACACTACCCAGAAGTTGTATTTGGAAAGACTTGTGCAGATTTTTGTGTTTGTAATTTGGACAGTGATAAACTTGTATTTGGACATTGGATAACTTTGGGTTTGTATATAAACTTGTATTGTTAGTCTAGGGTTAGTGTCAAGCTGAAAATGTTAACTTGTGATATACCCAAATGGGGTAAACTAGGCATGTGTGCTGTCCTTTAGTGAGGAAATAAACTATGAAGTTTATTTGTAGTTAGACATGTAACTGATTTTTGAGACTCTTGTAAGGCAAGCTTGGTAATAAATATAAATGAAGGTTTATACTTAATATATGTACCTGCTGTGACAGCTTATACAACTCGACTCGGGTTCACAATGGTTAAGTTTAGACGCGACTGAATAAACACGACCTAAAACCGTTTGACATACGATCCCAAAACAAAACAATTGTGCGAGACGTCACGTAATCTTAATAACTACATCAAATAAACGTACGGCAAAATATAAAACGCTCACAAACTTCGTGTATTGCATTCAACTTAATAATCGCGAAAACTCGAGATGTTACATATGCTCTCCCTAAAAAGGGCTTTGTCCGCAAAGCAAAATGATTAACACATTCATGTCGACAACTCGTCGGTAAACAGTTAAAATACTCGTACTACATGAATAAATTAAGATGGAAATTTGACGAATGTCACAGTATTCCCATGTTTTAGAGATTTCGTCACGAAATCAAGACGTTGTTGTAGTAGGTTGGTTAGCGAAAAGATGAGGATACTTGCTCTTGAATTGATCTTCACGTTCCCACGTGTATTCTGGACCTCTACGCGCGTTCCATCGGATCTTCACAATAGGTATACGGCCTTGCTTGAGTTGTTTAACTTGACGATCCATAACTTCTACTGGTTCTTCTACAAAGTTGAGTTTGTCGTCGAGTTGAATCTCCTCCAAAGGGATAACGAGTGTCTCGTCGGCTAAGCATTTCTTCAGATTGCAAATGTGGAACACATTATGCACTCGGATAAGTTCTTGAGGTAATTCCAAACGATAGGCTACGGGGCCAATCCTCTCTATAATCTTGAAGGGTCCAATGTAGCGAGGGTTTAACTTTCCACGCTTTCCAAAGCGAATCACACCTTTCCAAGGTGAGACCTTCAACATAACTTTATCACCAACCTCAAACTCAAGAGGTTTGCGTCGCATATCAGCATAACTCTTCTGTCGATCCCTTACGGCTTGCATACGGCTCTTAATCTTAAAGATCTTCTCAGTAGTCTCGTGTATGATCTCAGGTCCAGTGAGTTGTGCTTCACCGACCTCTGCCCAACACACGGGTGAACGACACTTCCTACCATACAGTGCTTCGAACGGCGCTGCCTTAATGCTAGTGTGATAACTATTGTTGTATGAGAACTCCACCAGAGGTAGGTGTCTATCCCATCTATTTCCAAAGTCAATCACACAAGCTCTCAGCATATCTTCTAGGGTTTGAATGGTCCGTTCACTTTGACCGTCAGTTTGGGGATGATACGCAGTGCTCATATCCAACGGCGTTCCCAATGCCTTCTGCAGTGACTTCCAAAACTGCGAAGTAAATCGGCTGTCTCGGTCGGAGATTAAAGACACAGGCACACCATGCTTCGTGACTACTTCCTCCAAGTACGTCCTTGCTAACTTATCCATTCCATCGGTCTCCTTGATGGGTAGGAAATGAGCCGATTTGGTGAGTCGGTCGACGATTACCCAAATCGTGTCGAATCCGGCTGCGGTCTTTGTTAGCTTGGTAATGAAATCCATAGTGATCCTTTCCCACTTCCCTTCTGGCAGTTTGGGTTGGACCAATAATCCTGATGGTTTCATATGTTCGGCTTTGACTTTGGCACAAGTCAAACACTTGCTAACGTATGTAGCAATATCCGCCTTCATGTTCGGCCACCAATACATCATCTTCAGATCATGATACATTTTGTCAGATCCCGGATGTATGGAGTACTTTGACTTATGCGACTCATGCATAATCAAGGATCGTAGGTCACCATGGCATGGTAACCAACTCCTATTATCAAGACATAACGTTCCATCCGAACGTGCTTCCAACTTCTTTATCATTCCTCCAACATCTTCAGTCTTGAGAATTTCTTCCTCGACTGCTTCTTTCTGAGCCTTGAGAATTAAGGATGGAAGGTCTAAGTCAATGGTCATCATTAAAGCCTTCACCCTAAGAACTCTCTCCTTTCGACTCAAAGCGTCGGCCACGACATTTGCCTTGCCCGGGTGATAACGGATCTCGCAATCGTAATCACTGAGCAACTCTAGCCAACGTCGTTGTCTCATGTTGAGTTCCTTTTGGTTCAAAATATGTTGTAGACTCTTATGATCAGTGAATACAACACACTTAGTACCATAAAGGTAGTGTCTCCAAATCTTCAAGGCAAACACCACTGCTCCCAACTCTAGGTCATGAGTTGTGTAGTTCTTCTCGTGCACTTTTAGTTGTCTTGATGCGTAAGCTATGACCTTAGTCCTTTGCATCAGTACTGCACCTAACCCTTTTATGGATGCATCACAATACACCACAAAGTCTTCATTACCCTCGGGTAGGGCTAGTATAGGTGCTTCACACAACATCTGCTTCAACGTCTGGAATGCCAAATCTTGATCTTCCTTCCATTCAAACTTCTTATCCTTTTGAGTCAATTCCGTCATTGGTTTAGCTATCTTGGAGAAACCTTCAATGAATCTCCTATAGTAACCAGCAAGACCTAAAAATTGACGGATCTCCGTGGGTGTTGTTGGAGTCGCCCAATCTTTTACGGCCTCGATCTTAGCAGGATCAACGTGAATACCACTGCTGTCGATCACATGCCCAAGGAATTGCACTGTGTTTATCCAAAACTCACATTTGGAAAACTTTGCATATAACTTATCCTTCCTTAGCAGCTCTAATATGGTCTTCAAATGTTCCTTGTGCTCCTCTTCATTACGAGAATAGATAAGAATGTCATCGATAAATACAATCACAAACTTGTCCAAGTATGGTTTGCAAACTCGGTTCATGAGATCCATGAATACCGCAGGTGCGTTTGTCAAACCGAAAGGCATAACTTGGAACTCGTAGTGTCCGTACCGGGTTCTAAAAGCCGTTTTATGAACGTCTTCCTCTCTAACCCTTAGTTGATGATATCCTGACCTTAAATCGATCTTCGAGTATATGCTAGATCCTTGCAATTGGTCGAAAAGATCGTCAATCCTCGGCAATGGGTAGCGGTTCTTTATCGTCAGCTTATTCAATTCTCGGTAATCGATACACATTCTAAAGGATCCATCTTTCTTTTTGACAAATAAGACCAGCGCTCCCCAAGGTGAGGAACTTGGTCTAATGAAACCTTTGTCAGAAAGTTCCTTTATCTGTTCAGCTAACTCTGTCATCTCGGCCGGTGCTAGACGGTATGGGGCTCTAGCAACAGGCGCGGCTCCTGGTGTAAGCTCGATGTGAAACTCCACTTGCCGTGCTGGTGGTAGTCCGGGTAAATCCTCTGGGAATACGTCCGGAAAGTCTCTAACGATCGGTACATCTTCCACCTTCTTCTCGTGATCTTCTTCTCCTTCCTTTTGTGTTACTTGAACCAAGAATACCGGACATCCCTTCTCAATGTATCTTTGAGTCCTGATACATGAGATGACTTCCAATCTTGATCCATTCTTCACTCCACTTCTTTCGCCTTGTATGATGAGTACGTCGTTTCCATAAGGAACACGGACACACTTCTCATGACATACAATCTCCGCGTGATGCTTCGACATCCAATCCATTCCAATGATGACGTCAAAACTTCCCAATTCTATAGGGAGTAGGTCGATACTAAACGAACGACCTTGTAGCCTTACACTACACCCTTTTAGAATAACGTCGGTGGTTACTGACTTCCCATCGGCTAATTCTACATTATACTTAACGTCTAACGCAGTAGGGGTAACATTTAGGCGTTCACTAAATATAGACGACACAAAACTCCTATCCGCACCAGAATCAAATAGTACTGAAGCATAGTTGTTATTGACTAGAAACGTACCAGTCACAACATTGTTGTCTTGTACTGCAGCTTCAGCACAGAGATGATACACCTTGCTAGGTGCCGTGAATCCTCCAGGAGTACTAGTTGTGGCTCGGTTATTCCCTCCTCGGTTCCCTTGATTCTGCTTCTGGTTCCCTTGGTTCTGATTTTGATTCCCTCGAATCTGGTTACTACGACCTTGGTTTCCACTGCTTGGACATTTGTTCTTGTAGTGACCTTTCTCTCCACATCCAAAGCAAGTGACATTTGCTCCTTGGCCACCTTGCGTTCCAGGTCCTCTTTGAGTAGTAGAACGAGGTGGTGCTCGACATTCCTTTGCCTTATGTCCCGCCTTCCCACAATTGTAGCACGTAGGGGGACATGCTCCTTCGTGGTGTCGGCCACATTTTTCGCAGAAAGGAAGTCTTCCAGCGTAGTTCCCAGTATTTCCTTGTCCAGCAGTGAACACTCTTGCTACTTCTTGTCGTTTGTTCTGGTTGTAGTTGTTTGGATTGTTGCTGTTGTTGGTATTGTTGTTGTAGTGGTTGCCAGACCAATTTCTTTTATCCCCAGTATTTTCTCCCAACTCCTGTACCACTTGGTACATCAGACTCTGAGCCATGTCGATTGCCTCGTGCAAATCAGTCGGCTTGGATGAAGTCACATTCCCTTTGATGCTCAAAGGTAGTCCTTCAATGTATCGCTCCAACAATCGGTCATCGTTGGGTACCATTTCAGGACATAACAAGATCAGCTCTTGAAAGCGCTGATTGTAAGCAGTAAGAGCAGTACCCTTGACCTTCAGGTTCCACAGCTCAACTTCCATCTGCTTGACTTCATTTCGTAGGCAGTATTTCCTCACAAACATAGCTTTAAATTCACTCCATGGCGTCGCTTGGGCAACGTCAATGGTCACTGCACGAGCATAGACGTTCCACCAAGTCAAAGCACCATCCACTAACGTGCTTGACGCAAACTTCACCTTGTCGGCTTCAGCGACATTGCTAATCCCAAATTGGGATTCTAGCTTCTCAAACCATCTGGTTAATCCTACTGCTCCTTCAGTACCGCGGAAACTTACTTGCGTAACTGCACGAAATTCCTTGTAGGTACAAGTCCGTGCAATAGCATTAGTAGCTCCTTGGTTGGTCTCCTCCTGTGTGCTAGCTGTACGATTTGCTTCAGCGGTCGCGAGTGCCTCGGCCACTCGTTCGGCTATCATTTGGCTTAGCATGACGGTGTCGATTCCACCGGTAGCGGCTGGCGGATTCTGCGTTTCGGATCTTCTAACTGGCGCCATAATCTAACAAGGTAATAGGATAATGAGTTTTTGCCAGACATAACATGCATGGCACACACAACACAATTATGAAATGCTCCAGGATGTAATACACAATATATAATGATCTCACAATTTTCGCAACTCATAATATCATTCATGGAATCGTTTGATAGTACATCATAGTTTGTCATAACATAATAAGAGAAAATAAAATACCAACTAGCTAAGACAAACTTCAAAGCTTAGTGGTCATACAGGGATAGGTCGATGGTACAAGATAAATCTAACTCCTCACGGCGCTGATGAAGCTCTCTCTCCAACTCTGCTAACCTCCTCTCAACCACGAGCTCACGAGCCTGGGAATCTCTCAGTCTAACATCGGTATCATGACAAGCGGCTCTAAACCTCTTATCCAAATCTGCAACAGGGTCATCCACTGGTGCCTCTAGTCCGCCTGTCTCCACCAATGGCTCTACTCCCCAACGGGTCATCAGGCTCTCAATCTCCTCAAGACGAGCGTTCGGAATGGATTCCATCTGATCAAGAACAGTAAGAAGCTGTCCTCGTAGACGGGTCACACATACTGTCAACACTGTCTCATCCCTAACTGGACTCTTCTTCGCCAGTGCCTCCAACTTATCCTGCACTTCGTTATACTCTTCACCTAACGCCTCTACAACATCCTCCAACCTGTTCAACCGTGTCGTCACACATCCATCTGCCGCCCCAAGCATCACCACCGTCGACGTAGCTCTCCTAGGAAGAGGAGTCGTAGCTCTCGGTCCTGTAGAGATACCAGCGTCAGTAAGCATCTCCTGGTACACTGCAGGTACAGTCTCTGGTGGTGGTAGTAGTAATGGTGTCTCTGGGACAGAACTGGCAGGTGTGCGGGCTGCATGCCTGTCAGTGGCAGTGAAAGGTATGAGGGGTCGGTAAGGTGAAAGTGGTGGTCGAGCAGCTCTCCCCCGAAGACGTCGTCTCACATAGTAGAAAGGTAGAGTACCAGGTGCTGGAGCAGGAATAGCAGTCCTTTCTCCTTCGTCTTCAGATGAAGATGAGGAGATGTGTGCTAGGGAAACCTCAGGAGTAGCGGCATATGCAGTAGGAGGGTCCTCAGTGTCTGTGACCTCCATAGGCTCTCCTTCCCCATCTGTAAACTCCATCTCATCATCCTCTGTCTCCTCTACCGTCTCATCTCCAGTCACTGATGTCTAACCTGGTGACTGCACCACGTCAGTGTCTAAGTCATCCTCTCCTCCGCCTTCTAGGCTAAGCACATCGTCAGCTGATGCATCAGGAATACGGATCGGTGAATGACGAACCTCCTCAGCCTCTCTCTCTGTATCGTCATCTGAAACCATCCGGTACCACGGATATCCTGACGGCGATCCTGTAGGTAGTCCTACTGATGAACTGATGGTCGACTGTGAACTACGGTTGTAGTACGCTCCTGTAGACGTGGAATCAACGGATGAAGACATCGCTGTAATCATAAACAAAATAAATGTGTGTAAATATCTTATAAAATTAGTCCGTAAAAAGGGACATTAACATAACATAGCAATCATTGTTGAATCCACATGTATCCCATATAACATAATTCAGATTTTGTTGTTGCACATGTAACCCATGTAAATATACCTCGTAATTGTTAATTCACATGTATCCCATTTATTACTTATGTATCTACATATACTTAATACTTACAATCTGTATGATAATCGATTAAACATAGAGCAGTTATAGTCTAGAGTTACTAAATGCAACCTAGTTCTCTATAACTATGGCTCTGATACCAATCTGTCACACTCCCAAAATATCAGAGTATAATGGCGACAAGGGAGTGGTGACGTCATGATTATCATACGCACATAGTCACAAAGAACGACCTCTAAATGAGACGTTCGGAAAATAGATCACTTGTAATTAATAAAATAAATAGTTTTAACAAAGTGCGGAAGCATAAACTGAATACGGTTACAAAACATAGTTTTCTCAAATGGTACAAATGATCGTTGTTTCAAAGAAATGACGGCAATGCATGAGACCTCATTTAGCATCTTCCTTCTTAATACCTGAGAAAAACATTGCTAAAGTGTCAACATAAAGTTGGTGAGTTCATAGGTTTAGTTAAGTGGAAATGTTTAAATGAACCACAAGATTTTCCCAAATGTGATGACAATATAACAGATACAAAGTCATCCCAAAAGTATTTATTACAGTCTAAGCTCGTGACACCGAAGCGTTAACAACACCGGCAGTATAATCATATAAATGTAGCCCAAACTAGATGCCTAAACCCACGACATCCTATCTCAGACTCAAATGAAACTGTGCCCGCTTGTCCCCTTGTTGGACAAGACAGACAGGGACGTCAATCCCGATAGATCTATCCATTACATTCGCGCTTACACAAAGTAATTAACGGTTCACGATTCACGGGCCAAAGCAACTGGGTTTTTAGTGGGACTTAGACTAATATATAAATCAGTAATTGCACTTGTGTTCACACGTTAAAATCAAGCAATGTCTCACCCCAAAAAGCAGTGAAAATAGTAAAGTATGGGGCTATAAACTCACCTCGTAAATTCAGCAAAGAGAACGAAGATAAAATAGCTCGAGAGTACGGTTACGCTAGCCGCGACCTAATTAATTATGAGAATCGAGTTACGATACGAAAAATTATATAAATTAAGACACGACACCCTAGTTGTGCTTGACGAAACCATACGTTTACGGAAAAGTACGATAAATAAAAGTCGGTTTATTAAACGGTCGGGTTTCACGGGTTAAATTATAACTTAAATTTACAAAATTCGTTTTGGGCTTATAACTAAACCAAATAAACATACAAGGCCCAAATTGGGTCCAATATCTTTACACACAAACCCGGCCCAAGGGTCATTAGACCCGGCCCAGCCCACTGGCGGAATAAACAAGGAACGGAGGGAGTACATATGCGTGTAAACACACACAACTTCCCATATCAGAGAGTTAACTCTCTCTCCTCCCTCGATAATATCTCCACCGCCCCAAATCCTTCTCTCTCTTAAATCTAGATCGGTTCAATCCTTCCATGGCTATTTATCCTTATCAGTTTGAGTATGAAAATCATGTATGGGTGGTATGAGGTGTTTAGATCGCGTGAGATGTGGGGTTTAATCCCCACATCAAACCGATTGGGTTTTCTGATGGGTTCATCCTTGCGGTTTCGTGAATCATTAGCCAGAAATCAAGATAAGTTTGTTTTTCCTTTATTTCTTTTAAAAGCTTATTTGATTTTCGATTTAATAAAGATCAGTGGGTTTGATTGACTTGTATAAAGTTGTTGTGAATCATATGATTCTCGGATTAAAATAAACGAAGTTAGGGTTTTGAAATATTTGGGGGTTTTTATAAATCTCGGTTTTAAACACAATTAATTGACGTTTTCTATTATAAAATCAAACAGATTTCAATATAAAATTAGTTTATAAAAATTAGGGTTTCGGTTATTTGGGGGTTTTTTTATAACTCATTTTCAATTAAATTAAGTATGGGGTTTGGGTTTAGATTAGGTTTAATTAACGTTTTAATTAATAAAAAAATCGATCTAGGGTTTTCATAAAAATTGGGGGTTTTTATATTCGACTGTTACTCATGTTTATGTGATGTTTCTGAAATGTGAAAAGTGCTAATTTAATGTTTAAAAAGGTTTTTAAATAATTAGGGTTTTGATTTGAAATGGGGGTTTCTATACCCGCGGCATGATTAATGGTTTTTAGGGTGTTTCTGTAAGAATGAAAGTGATTAAGACATTTGATTTAGATGGTAATGATTGTTGATAGTTTTGGCAGAAAGTAGAACTTGGTTGGTTTGATTTGATTCTCGGTTTGGTTCTTGATTGGGTCTCGGTTTGGTTGGACATGGGTCTCGGTTTGGTTCTTGATTGTGGTCTTGATTTGGTTGGACATGGGTCTCGGTTTGGTTCTAAGTCGGGACTCGGTTTGGTCTAAATCGGGTCTCGGTTTGGTCTAAATCGGGTCTCGGTTTGGTTGACAGAAAAATAAAATCATAGACATGTTTGTATTAATTATTAAAGTTTAACAATTTTCAGTTTTTAGTTAAAAGTATAAGACCTTTACAATGACTAACACATTGATTCGTTTGTTCGCAGGTTCGTACAAAACAAGCACATCTAGGACTTCATAAGGAAAGACAAAAAGACGAAAGACTCACAATGGGGATGCTATGTTCGGTTTTGCAGGTTCGGACGGGATGAAGACTCTTGGTTTTGCAGGTTTGACGCGACGTGTGGGTCGGCTGGACCTAATCTTCACACTACCCATAAGTTGTATTTGGAAAGACTTGTGCAGATTTTTGTGTTTGTAATTTGGACAGTGATAAACTTGTATTTGGACATTGGATAACTTTGGGTTTGTATATAAACTTGTATTGTTAGTCTAGGGTTAGTGTCAATGAAAATGTTAACTTGTGATATACCCAAATGGGGTAAACTAGGCATGTGTGCTGTCCTTTAGTGAGGAAATAAACTATGAAGTTTATTTGTAGTTAGACATGTGACTGATTTTTGAGACTCTTGTAAGGCAAGCTTGGTAATAAATATAAATGAAGGTTTATACTTAATATATGTACCTGCTGTGACAGCTTATACAACTCGACTCGGGTTCACAATGGTTAAGTTTAGACGCGACTGAATAAACACGACCTAAAACCGTTTGACATACGATCCCAAAACAAAACAATTGTGCGAGACGTCACGTAATCTTAATAACTACATCAAATAAACGTACGGCAAAATATAAAACGCTCACAAACTTCGTGTATTGCATTCAACTTAATAATCGCGAAAACTCGAGATGTTACATATGCTCTCCCTAAAAAGGGCTTTGTCCGCAAAGCAAGATGATTAACACATTCATGTCGACAACTCGTCGGTAAACAGTTAAAATACTCGTACTACATGAATAAATTAAGATGGAAATTTGACGAATGTCACACATGCATACGGCAAATTACAAATCAGGCCTGCTAGCAGTCAGATAGAGAAGGGTGCCGATCATCCCATGGTAAAGTTTTGGATCGACAATAATCCCATTCCTATCTTCATCTAACTTAGATTTCTCCACCATTGGAGTGTCCACGGGGTCACAATTATCAAAGTTATATTTCTTTAAAGATTCTAGAGCATATTTGGATTGATTAATAAAGATGCCTTTGGGATTCTGAGAAATTTGTAATCCTAAGAAAAATGAAAATTTTCCCATCATTGTCATCTGAAAGCGTGTGGACATTATCTTCTCAAAGCGTTTTGACAATTCTATGTTAGAGGCAGCAAATATTATATCATCAACATAAATTTGTACCAGTATCATGTCGTTGTCCTCCTTGAGAGTGAATAGAGTGGGGTCCACCTTGCCTTTGGAGAAGCCTTCCGAGATGAGATATGTTGAAAGGAGATCATACCACGCGCGTGGAGCTTGTTTCAACCCATAGAGAGCCTTCTTAAGCTTGTACACATGATTAGGAAACTCCGTGCTAACGAACCCATCCGGCTGACTAACATAGACTTATTCCCTTAGTTCACCATTCAAAAATGCCGTCTTCACATCCATTTGATAGACGATCATGTTCATATGAGCAGCATACGCAAGGAATAGTCTAATAGCCTCCAATCTTGCTACAGGAGCAAAAGATTCTTCAAAGTCGATACCCAAGGCTTGTTTGTATCCTCTAGCAACCAATCTAGCCTTATTCTTCAAGACTGCACCCATCTCATCGAGTTTAACCTTATAAACCCACAACAAAGTAAGGATGTTAACCTTGTCAGGGAGAGGAACTAATTCCCATACTTCAAGTCTTTGGAATTCATTTAATTCCTCCTACATGGCTTCAATCCAAGATGATTGAGTCATAGCCTGTTGCCAATTTTTAGGTTCAACTTCGGAGAGAAATGCATCAAAATAGCAATAGAGTGCACTTTCTTGTAATTGATGGCGTGTAGAGACTGGTCGATCGAGACTTCCAATGACATTCCTAATTGGGTGATCTTTTGTCCATTTGGTGCTATGTTTTTCAATCCGTGGTGGTCTGGAATGAACAATTGAAGGAGCTTCTTCTGAGGTAGACGCGGCTGAAGGGTTTTTAGGTATCGGTACACCAAAGAAAGGAAGCTCTTGTAGGTGAGCATATTCCAAATCGTGATCAATAGAATCCTCTTCAACATCATTAGGCACAAGTAAGGGTGACGATTCAGGTGTAGTTTGAGAATCTCTTGGTAGAGGTGCATCCGGTTCAATGTTAATTGACGATGCATTAGATAAAGCTTCATTAGCTTGAGCAACAACTTCAGGGATTGGAGCTATCACTACAGGTGCTGGAACTTCATCATTTGGGGGATCAAAGAATTCATCAAACAACGGTTGAAACAGTTTATCCCACTCGGGCCTTGTAGGTGGTAAAAATGATGTAGAAGTAGGATTATTGGGAACTAATCCGGAACTAATAGCACCGGTTCCCATCTCATGAAGCGCGAGTTCAGAGCTGCGTTGCTCAGAAGCCATCGCTGTCAGCTCATCGAAATCTGCGTCCATAGTTTCTACTATCTTACCAAGACGACGGTTGTAAATTCGGTATGCTTTCTTGGAGGGTGAGTAACCAATGAAAATACCTATATCGGCTTTCGGTTGAAGTTTGACCAAGTTCTCACTATTAATGTTTGGATAACAAAGAGCACCAAACACATGAAAGAATGAAACATCGGGTTTACGATCATGTAGAAGCTCGTAAGGTGTTTTTCTATGGCGTTTCCGAATGATAGAACGGTTTTGGGTGAAACATGCAGTAGATATAGCTTATGCCCACAAGAATAATGGAGCGTTCACATAAATCAACATAGTCCTAGCAGCTTCCATAAGCGTACGATTCCGTCTTTCAACGACATCGTTTTGTTGTGGAGTACGTGCAGCGGATGTTTCATGTGAGATACCAACTTCTTCATAGCAAGCACGAAGAGTCTGGTTGACGAACTCTGTTCCATTATCTGTACGAATACGGCGGACATTAGTATTTAAACGTACCTGAATGAATTTCAGAAAAGTGATGATAGCCTTCGGTGCTTCATCCTTTGTACGTAGAAATCTAACCCATGTAAACCTGGAGAAATCATCCACAATAACAAGGATGAAATTCTTACCGCTCACACTTTCGGTTCTCATTGGCCCACAAAGATCCATATGCAAAAGATGAAGTTTTTCTTGATTGGTGTCTTCAGCTTTGGGCTTGAATGATTTCTTGGTACTTTTCCCCATTGAACACGCGGAACATAAATGATCCTTGTGAAATTTGAGCTTTGGAAGACCACGAACTAATTCGTTTTTAGCCAGATGATTAATAGCATCAAAGTTGAGATGAGATAATCCGCGATGCCATAACCATGACTTGGTCTTAGATGCTTTAGAGAGAAGACATGCTGGAGAGGCGACCATCATGTCATGTAAGGACAAAGTATAAAGATTTGCACCATGAGACCCCTTCAACAAATCTTTTCGTTCCAAGTTGCGGATGAAACAAGTGTGTTGTCGAAAAGCAACCTCTAGGTTGGAATCACAAAACTGTCCTACTGAAAATAAATTATGACCAAGACCTTCTACATAGTATACCCTTGAAATCGTAACGTTTCCAATCTGATATTCACCCTACCCCATTATCTTTGCAATATGATCATTACTCAATTTAACCGTTCCACGAAACTTGCTGACGAAATTTCGGAGCATCGAGCGATCTCCGGTCATATGCTTTGAACAACCGGAGTCCAAATACCAGAGGATGATTTGGACCACCTGAAAATATCACCAGACGAGGACAATGTATAGGTTTCGGAATCTGAATACTCCTTGTTATTAGCAGGTACGGATTTAATAATCTTAGATTTGCTAACTTTAGGTTTCTTAGATTTGCTAACTTTAGGTTTCTTAGATTTCCTAGCCTTCTTCCTAGTTGGTGGTGTAGATTCTAGTTGGCTTAAATCCTGAGGTATTTCTTCACTGATAGGAACTATAGTGGGGGCTGACCTAATTAAAGGGCGCGGTTTCCATACTGTAGTGCTAGTATTCCTAACTAAAGGACGCTGAGACCTAACCTCAATGGATGCATTCCTAGTTAAAGGGCACATTTTCCCATCTAATGTAAAGGTCCTACCAGTGGGACGCCATTGCCATTCAACTTAGGTACGAGTTCGCCCAGTTGGCTTCCATTCAAGATTATTCCTAATGGCATTCATTTCATTCACATGATCAATAAGACACAAATCATGACGTTGGGAAAACATGCACTCATTACAATTCCAACAATTCAAATTAGAATTCACAAATGGTTTAGGCTTCTGCACAGGCGCAGAGCTTTTAGTCTTAGCAACATGATTCTTTTTATTTAAATCTGACATAACATTCCTATGGTGAGCTTCTACTTTCTTCTTGTTGGTACTACTAGTGGAGGACTTGATCTTATCTTTCTTGAGTGGCGATCCTTTAGCCTTAGTAGACTCTTTTACTCCTATAGAAGGCAAAGTGGGAACATTACCAACAGATTTTAAAGGTGCCTTACTTGATGGTGCCAATGACGGTTTTGCTCCCGGGGTCTTATTGAATGGAGTTACAGCAATGGGTCGATTAGTGAGTAGTGCAGAACCTGGTTTACCTATGTATTGCAAATATGCTAAGCAATATTGAACTCACTTAATATATTCATGAGCTGAATAAAAGTAACTGCTTGAGAGATCTAACGCATATAAATCATCTAATATATCCCTAACAAGATCTACATGCTTAATTGCATTCCTCATATAATCATCGTAGGTAACCGGGTTTCTCTTATGGAGCGGGTTCTTATAAAGCACTACTGACTTGGTTGTTGGAGCACTAGAGGACGGTGCAAAGTTGGTAGCTAAGTTATTAACAGCTTCTTGTCGGGTGAGAAGAAGTGTCTCCTTTAACTCGGCCAAAACCATATTTTTTGTCAATGAGCTGGATATTTAAGTCAGAGATTTCCTCACATTTTTAGTTCAATTGTTCAACATAAGATTGTTGCTGTGCCGCATTAAAAGCGAAGCGTTCTTCTAGTGAACCATAAAGTTTGGACATTCCCTGTCTTGCACGATCCATCTCCCCTAGAATAGATGAAAGTCTAATTTCTAAGTCCTGGTTTTTAGACTCTGCAGCCTCTAGTTCCAATTTTAGTGTTTCATTTGATGACACATCTCTCTTTAATCTCATAATCTCTTCCTCTAATGCCTTAACTATTGCAATCATCTTGTCACTCGTCTCAACACTGTTTTCACAACCATTTGTTATCAAAAGATCCTCATTTTGAGTTTGTTGTTTTAATTCTAAAGATATACAATGTTGTTCAAGTTGATTAAAGCGTTTTAAAAGTAAATTGTAAGAATCTTGAAGCTTTAAAAATTCAACGTTAGATTCGTGACAAGAATGATTATCTACCTCATTTACAGTATCAGCAACATTTACAGAGAGATCACACACATCATCACATATATTCACAGCATCACAGTTAATCATAGCGGATGTAAGCTCATTCGAATAATTAACATTCACAGTAGTAAGCACATCACACGAAATTACTTGGGACAAGAATCGGTCATATTCGTGGGGTCCACCTTGCCTTTAGAGAAGCCTTCCGAGATGAGATATGTTGAAAGTAGATCATACCACGCGCGTGGAGCTTGTTTCAACCCATAGAGAGCCTTCTTAAGCTTGTACACATGATTAGGAAACTCCGTGCTAACGAACCCATCCGGCTGACTAACATAGACTTCTTCCCTTAGTTCACCATTCAAAAATGCCGTCTTCACATCCATTTGATAGACGATCATGTTCATATGAGCAGCATACGCAAGGAATAGTCTAATAGCCTCCAATCTTGCTACAGGAGCAAAAGATTCTTCAAAGTCGATACCCAAGGCTTGTTTGTATCCTCTAGCAACCAATCTAGCCTTATTCTTCAAGACTGCACCCATCTCATCGAGTTTAACCTTATAAACCCACAACAAAGTAAGGATGTTAACCTTGTCAGGGAGAGGAACTAATTCCCATACTTCAAGTCTTTGGAATTCATTTAATTCCTCCTGCATGGCTTCAATCCAAGATGATTGAGTCATAGCCTGTTGCCAATTTTTAGGTTCAACTTCGGAGAGAAATGCATCAAAATAGCAATAGAGTGCACTTTCTTGTAATTGATGGCGTGTAGAGACTGGTCGATCGAGACTTCCAATGACATTCCTAATTGGGTGATCTTTTGTCCATTTGGTGCTATGTTTTTCAATCCGTGGTGGTCTGGAATGAACAATTGAAGGAGCTTCTTCTGAGGTAGACGCGGCTGAAGGGTTTTTAGGTATCGGTACACCAAAGAAAGGAAGCTCTTGTAGGTGAGCATATTCCAAATCGTGATCAATAGAATCCTCTTCAACATCATTAGGCACAAGTAAGGGTGACGATTCAGGTGTAGTTTGAGAATCACTTGGTAGAGGTGCATCAGGTTCAATGTTAATTGACGATGCATTAGATAAAGCTTCATTAGCTTGAGCAACAACTTCAGGGATTGGAGCTATCACTACAGGTGCTGGAACTTCATCATTTGGGGGATCAAAGAATTCATCAAACAACGGTTGAAACAGTTTATCCCACTCGGGCCTTGTAGGTGGTAAAAATGATGTAGAAGTAGGATTATTGGGAACTAATCCGGAACTAATAGCACCGTTCCCATCTCATGAAGCGCGGGTTCAGAGCTGCGTTGCTCAGAAGCCATCGCTGTCAGCTCATCGAAATCTGCGTCCATAGTTTCTACTATCTTACCAAGACGACGGTTGTAAATTCGGTATGCTTTCTTGGAGGGTGAGTAACCAATGAAAATACCTATATCGGCTTTCGGTTGAAGTTTGCCCAAGTTCTCACTATTAATGTTTAGATAACAAAGAGCACCAAACACATGAAAGAATGAAACATCGGGTTTACGATCATGTAGAAGGTCGTAAGGTGTTTTTCTATGGCGTTTCCGAATGATAGAACGGTTTTGGGTGAAACATGCAGTAGATATAGCTTCTGCCCACAAGAATAATGGAGCGTTCACATAAATCAGCATAGTCCTAGCAGCTTCCATAAGCGTACGATTCCGTCTTTCAACGACATCGTTTTGTTGTGGAGTACGTGCAACGGATGTTTCATGTGAGATACCAACTTCTTCATAGCAAGCACGAAGAGTCTGGTTGACGAACTCTGTTCCATTATCTGTACGAATACGGCGGACAGTAGTATTTAAACGTACCTGAATGAATTTCAGAAAAGTGATGATAGCCTTCGGTGCTTCATCCTTTGTACGTAGAAATATAACCCATGTAAACCTGGAGAAATCATCCACAATAACAAGGATGAAATTCTTACCGCTCACACTTTCGGTTCTCATTGGCCCACAAAGATCCATATGCAAAAGATGAAGTTTTTCTTGATTGGTGTCTTCAGCTTTGGGCTTGTATGATTTCTTGGTACTTTTCCCCATTGAACACGCGGAACATAAATGATCCTTGTGAAATTTGAGCTTTGGAAGACCACGAACTAATTCGTTTTTAGCCAGATGATTAATAGCATCAAAGTTGAGATGAGATAATCTGCGATGCCATAACCATGACTTGGTCTTAGATGCTTTAGAGAGAAGACATGCTGGAGAGGCGACCATCATGTCTTGTAAGGACAAAGTATAAAGATTTGCACCACGAGACCCCTTCAACAAATCTTTTCCTTCCAAGTTGCGGATGAAACAAGTGTGTTGTCGAAAAGCAACCTCTAGGTTGGAATCACAAAACTGTCCTACTGAAAATAAATTATGACCAAGACCTTCTACATAGTATACCCTTGAAATCGTAACGTTTCCAATATGATATTCACCATACCCCATTATCTTTGCAATATGACCATTACCGAATTTAACCGTTCCACGAAACTTGCTGACGAAATTTCGGAGCATCGAGCGATCTCCGGTCATATGCTTTGAACAACCGGAGTCCAAATACCAGAGGATGATTTGGACCACCTGAAAATATCACCAGACGAGGACAATGTATAGGTTTCGGAATCTGAATATTCCTTGTTATTAGCAGGTACGGATTTAATAATCTTAGATTTGCTAACTTTAGGTTTCTTAGATTTCCTAGCCTTCTTCCTAGTTGGTGGTGTAGATTCTAGTTGGCTTAAATCCTGAGGTATTTCTTCACTGATAGGCACTATAGTGGGGGCTGACCTAATTAAAGGGCGCGGTTTCCATACTGTAGTGCTAGTGTTCCTAACTAAAGGACGCTGAGACCTAACCTCAATGGATGCATTCCTAGTTAAAGGGCACATTTTTCCATCTAATGTAAAGGTCCTACCAGTGGGACGCCATTGCCATCCAACTTGGGTACGAGTTCGCCCAGTTGGCTTCCATTCAAGATTATTCCTAATGGCATTCATTTCATTCACATGATCAATAAGACACAAATCATAACGTTGGGAAAACATGCACTCATTACAATTCCAACAATTCAAATTAGAATTCACAAATGGTTTAGGCTTCTGCACAGGCGCAGAGCTTTTAGTCTTAGCAACATGATTCTTTTTATTTAAATCTGACATAACATTCCTATGGTGAGCTTCTACTTTCTTCTTGTTGGTACTACTAGTGGAGGACTTGATCTTATCTTTCTTGAGTGGCGATCCTTTAGCCTTAGTAGACTCTTTTACTCCTATAGAAGGCAAAGTGGGAACATTACCAACAGATTTTAAAGGTGCCTTACTTGATGGTGCCAATGACGGTTTTGCTCCCGGGGTCTTATTGAATGGAGTTACAGCAATGGGTCGATTAGTGAGTAGTACAGAACCTGGTTTACCTATGTATTGCAAATATGCTAAGCAATATTGAACTCACTTAATATATTCATGAGCTGAATAAAAGTAACTGCTTGAGAGATCTAACGCATGTAAATCATCTAAAATATCCCTAACAAGATCTACATGCTTAATTGCGTTCCTCATATAATCATCGTAGGTAACCGGGTTTCTCTTATGGAGCGGGTTCTTATAAAGCACTACTGACTTGGTTGTTGGAGCACTAGAGGACGGTGCAAAGTAGGTAGCTAAGTTATTAACAGCTTCTTGTCGGGTGAGAAGAAGTGTCTCCTTTAACTCGGACAAAACCATATTTTTGTCAATGAGTTGGATATTTAAGTCAGAGATTTCCTCACATTTTTGGTTCAATTGTTCAACATAAGATTGTTGCTGTGCCGCATTAAAAGCGAAGCGTTCTTCTAGTGAACCATAAAGCTTGGACATTCCCTGTCTTGCACGATCCATCTCCCCTAGAATAGATGAAAGTCTAATTTCTAAGTCCTGGTTTTTAGACTCTGCAGCCTCTAGTTCCAATTTTAGTGTTTCATTTGATGACACATCTCTCTTTAATCTCATAATCTCTTCCTCTAATGCCTTAACTATTGCAATCATCTTGTCACTCGTCTCAACACTGTTTTCACAACCATTTGTTATCAAAAGATCCTCATTTTGAGTTTGTTGTTTTAATTCTAAAGATATACAATGTTGTTCAAGTTGATTAAAGCGTTTTAAAAGTAAATTGTAAGAATCTTGAAGCTTTAAAAATTCAGCGTTAGATTCGTGACAAGAATGATTATCTACCTCATTTACAGTATCAGCAACATTTACAGAGAGATCACACACATCATCACATATATTCACAGCATCACAGTTAATCATAGCGGATGTAAGCTCATTCGAATAATTAACATTCACAGTAGTAAGCACATCACACGAAATTACTTGGGACAAGAATCGGTCATATTCGGATAAAATCTTTTCCTTTTCAATTAATTGTAGTTCGTAAGCGGTGTCCATTTCATAAAACACTTTTTAAACTTCTGCAATTTCAAACTCAAGATTTTCCGAAAGAGATGCAAAACTTCCTTTTAGACTTTCGACAAACGGAGTGATCTCATTCTTAAACACCTCGTTCATGTGTTCGAAAGCCCATTCTCCGGCGTTTAGGCCATTTGAAGTCGTACATTCCAAAATGACCTTGTCAAAACTAGCAAAGTATTGATTAATCTCTTGCAAGTTTAACCATACAGTGCTAACAGGTGGAAGATCCTTTGGAATTTCCTTAGGTCCTTCCATTTTGACAAGTGTAGGAAGTGTACTAGGGTTTTCTTCATTTAACATGTAGGTTGGTGCTGTGATGAGATCTTTATCCATATGGAAGCGAATTCTAAAATCCGTTTTTGCAAGCTCCTGATTCATTTTAAAATAATCACACTCGGGATATTTTGCAAAGTTGTATGACCGATTCTCATCAACTAGATCCTTATTTGTGTGATCATCGAAAATAACAATCGGGTCTAAGACCAATCCTAATTGGGTTGCATTATAAAGTCTTGGACTATGGATAAAAGCTTGTTTTGCATACCGTGGGTTAGGGGGAAGGCCTTTTTGACGTGATAAGTTAAATTCTCTAAACGAAGCATTAAATAAGTGCACTAGTTGAGAGGCAGCGTATTGTCTTAAAAGCAAATAATCTAAACTTCTAATCTTATTAGCCGCATTAATTTCCATTTCATTCTTTTTAGACTCGAGTAACTCAAAATCCGTTTGAAGTTTGTGAAAATTAGTGACCACTAACTCTTTTTCTTTAAGTTCGTTAGAAAGGTCTGCTCTTAAGGTTTCAATTTCTTGCAAATGACCCATTTGTTTGTTTCGAAAATGATCATATTCGGGATTTGTTAGAACACTCGACGAAGGAACTAATTCCAAAGTTTGAACTTTCTCGTTGCACAAGGCAAGCGCATCAGACAAATTCTTATTCTTAGCTAGGGTTTCTAAGAGTGCAACATTCATTTGGCTAAGTAATGTAGCAGGAACCATGACCAAATCTTGTTGAGCAGGAGTATGCGTATGCAAAATGGCTCCCGGTAGTGATTCACTCAAATTCTAGGGACTCACGTTGATATTACTATCATTGATTGTCTCCTCATTTGAAAGACTCACCACCGAAGACTCATTCGAATCAGCACTCTCTTGCACAACTTGATGTGGTTGAATACTAGTATCAGTGGTATTATCAGTGGTATTAGTAAGTACCTCAGATCTTTTTTCTGGCCCTAGGCTAGAGATAGTTGCCATAAGAGCTGCCTGTGCAGATTGAAGTAAATCACAGTCTGAATCGTAGGCATCAAGATCATCTGCTTGGTATGTTGCATTCTGTGTGGTGACAACGTCTTGTTTAGCAATCCCTGGATCAGAAAGAAATGCAAGCTCCTCTTCATCAAGTTCCCTTCCTTGTGCCTGAGCGTTCACCAAATAAATCTTCTCTGCAAACCATTGACCATCCCTTCTCCTCTTGGGTTTTTTGCAATCCCTGGACATGTGACCTTCTTCCTTACAGTTGTAGCATGTAATCATTGTAAAACCCGCATGCTTTTACCATGAATAGTGCCCTTAAGATCGTACGTCCTAGATTAAAACTTACCTTATTTAGTATTGAACACATTCATGTGCTAATAATCAAGCAAGTGCATACGTGTATGACATGATAAGTATCGATTACGTACGAACTCATGATAAACAGTTAATAAATATGTCACGTGAACATAATTAAATCATGATCACCATTTAAAATACGAACTAGAATAATTATGTAAAAACATATAATATAATTACGAGCGTTAAAATTACGATAAACGACATGATAAAATAAACAGAAACACTTTAAACACGAACACGTTTAACCACAAACGAACACGAAACATCGAGACACGAGAAAGGTACGGGTACCCCATGTGGGGCCCCCATACCCACGACACAACAACCAAGAATGGGCTAAGCCCATGGACTTTTACAAGTAAAGGGGGGTTATGGTAAATATGTTTTTCATTTTTCACTTTCAAGCAAAATAACATAAACCCTAAAAGATTTTCTCCTCCTCATCTTTGTTCCTCCTTGTGCCGCCACCTATAACACCACCATAGGAGGGTGTTGTTGATTTTTGACATTAAATACAAGTGCTACAAACCGTGTTTGTTCATCCCCTTTCAAGCTACGTATTGGTATATCATTCTAAACCCTTCTTTTTAATTCTTTTTAATCTTTGATTATTTTCATGAACATGTTATTATTTTTCTTATTAAAACATGATAATTAAACATTGATCTAACATGTTTTGGGGTTAATTAAAATCAAAGAATGATATAAAAAGGGTGTTTGTTTTAGCCGCCTAGCAAAACAAACCCGAGGGGGGTTTGGTTTGCTTATTGCCGCCACCACCAAGACCATTTTTGGTCTTGGTTGGTGCTTGTGGGACCCACGGCAGAAAGGAGGCACACGTGTCCCGAGTTTGGCTCGGGGTACGGTGTCGAGTTCATGCCCGATTCATGGTTCGTTGGTTAAATCATGATTTATGCTACATGTTAATTTTTATGAATTATGAACTTAGGATATAAATTAATTAATAACATGAAATATTAATTAAATCATGACTTAGGTTATTTTAATTATTAATTTAGCATGATATTAATTTAACCTAAGTACTTTATGTTATAAGTTATAATTAATTAATTATTCAAAACATGCCTATAATTAATTAATTTAGACATGACTTAGGTTATATTATTAATAATAATAATACACATTTTAACCTAAGTATCTTATTTCATTTTAATTAAAACATGTTATACTTTAATTAAAATGCTTAACCTATAGTTTAATTAAAATACATGAAATAATAATTAAACTATATACTATATCATATGACTTAAGAAATCAGCTTATAAACACGTAGACTTATATGTTAGCTTATGTAACCAGCTTAATTCTAAATATGGAAACTTCTAATTATAGAAACTTAATTAAATAAGGCAACTAATCTATTAATGGAAACCTTCTATATATGGAAATCTATCTAATTCAGGCAGCTAATCTAATCATGGAAACCTTCTATATATGGAAACTTATTTAATTAAGGCAGCTGATCTATTTTTGGAAACTTTCTATTAAGCAGTAAATTCTATTTTAGAAAACTTTCTATTTTTGGAAACTTTCTATTTCTGGAAACTTTCTATTTTTGGAAACTTTCTATTTTTGGAAACTTTCTATTTTTGGAAACTTTCTATTTTTGGTAACTTTCTATTTTTGGAAACTTTCTATTTTTGGAAACTTTCTATTTTTGGAAACTTTCTATTTTTGGAAACCTACTATTTTTGGAAAGTTACTTATTATTACACAGTAAGTATAACAATACATGAAATACCAGTAATACTTAAACAGATTAATCAGAATACAAGATAATCACAGTTTAAGGCTTTAAACAGTAAACCATGATCTAAAACATACAAAGTAAGCTAAGACGAGACATAAAACCCAGTACGTAATCAGTGAATCGATACTTATACACGTGTGTATTCATGTAGCGTTAGTGATCCAGAAGTAGGAGTCTTTCTTCCGTTCATTCACTGGACTTGAGGTACGGATTCCCGTCCTTTCAGTATGGACATTCTTTCCTTATTAGGATTTCCCCGTATGCAGCCAACTGTTTTCCCCAGTATTTGTTTTATTGTTTTGAACTGCTTATGTTTAATTAGCATAATCTATATCCATATACAAGCATGACCAGTTTCACCTAGTTATGGAGGTACCATAACCATAACATTGGAGGCACCAATGTTATGACTTCCCCACGGCGGAGTGATTGCTCGTGGCGTCCCTTTCAGTTTTGGCCATATTATTATATCATGTGGGGCGTATGGGTGCATCCTAGTTACATGTTTTATTCAGTATATCATGGTGAATGTGGTGTGTGCCTTGCATCCTTCACAAGGAGTTGATCCCTCCTACCCAAACCAGTATATTAATTAGAGGCATCCCCTCTAATCAACATGATGAGGTCACCCCTCCAAGTATTCATGCACGTGACCTTTTCATGACCTATATGGGCTATGGTATATTTATGTTAAAACAGTTTTCATAAGATAAACATAAGGCTTTTCAAACTATAAAACCAGTTTTCTTAATACTTAACCAGTTTACTCAGAACTTAGTCTTCCGCTGTTATATGTTACATGTTTATCCTATTTCATGCTATATTGTACATCCGTGCACTGAGCGTCTTGCTCAACCGTTTTCCTTTTCATGTTCCCAAAACGGCAGGTACTCAGCGACGCTCGTAGATCTCAAACGTACGTGCATATGGACTGGAAGCTTTACTGTCTTTCTTTACTTTATGCATTTCCTTTACTTTAATACAGTTTGCTATGGACATTGTTTCGTCCTTTCCTTTACAGTATTTATGTTTGTGTGTGATGAGCTTTACGTTGGTGTTACCGATGTTTGATTCCGGTATTTCCCTTTTATGGTCGAATAATGCTTAGACATTTATCCTTGTATGCTTTGATGACACGCCATGATTATGCGTAATATTCCATTTCCAAAATGGGGTGTTACAATTATGGTATCAGAGCCAAGGTTTCGACCTGTAGGCTCTCAAATATGACCTGTGATTAGTGGGTAGTCACTACGGTCTTCCTAGAACTGTCAGTTGTTTTCATGCATTCATCATTTTTAAGCATACATATACATGTCATTGTTACAGGATTTTTGACTAAGTAATGGTTGGTACAGGACTGGCCCTATTTAGTCGCATGTGTTTTATCGAAACTTTTAAATTTGGGACCGACCCATAGGCGTCCCCTCGATATGTCTTTTATTTGAGTGAACTGACCAGAGGCGTTCACTCTCGAGCATCAAAGTTTTCATAAAACTGCATCATGCATTCATACAAAGATTTTCTTGCATAAAATTTTTCTCGTGAAATTTTTGGTATATAATTTTTTTTTATGTATATATATATAAGCTATATTTTATGTTTTGAACTTTCGATCATATGTTTTATGTTATACTGTCAGATGGCAAACACAGACAAACTCTGGGAGTTATTTGAAAACATGGAGGCAGAAAGGCAAGACGCCATTCTTCATGACGACGAATATCCTCTCCCACCTATCATTTTTCCCATGGAAGGAAGGAATCGACTCATGAGGGAATACTACGCCATGAGACAGAGACCCGACGAAAATTGTGGTCAGTTCATGCAGAGGTTCCTCGGGTACACAGCTGTTCTGAGGGCATCCGCAGGCACCACCGAAGAACAAGCACTACATTTTCGTTGGGGCCTTAACCCAAGGATTTCCAATAATTTATCGGGTGCCCCGTTGGATACTGTGGCACAGGTGGCTTACGCAGCAAGGAAGCTTGAGATGTTGCAGGAACGAGATGAGTTCGGGGAAGCTGAAAGACCCGACAAGAGGCAGAAAACTGGGGACCGGTCTCAGCCGGCTACTCAGCAGCAGCCTAATCAGCCCAAAGGAAACGGTCACACTAACGACCGTTCTGTTGTGGAAAGGCGCAGCGGTAATGATAATTACCGTAACAATGCGGGACACTCCAACAACAGCAGGAACCACGGTAACGGGAAGGACCAGAACCACAGGGGTTCGCAGCCTAACCGTTCAGCTAACACTGCAGGCCCTCAGCAAGCAAGGACTCCTGCTGGAGGATTCACTCATCCTCTTTGCAGTACTTGCCATCGCAGACACCCTGGTCCATGTCGTCGTGATTCCGACGCATGCTACAAGTGCGGCCTCCCTGGCCATCGTATGACAGATTGCCGTAAGGGTGAAATGGAGGGTACTTCGGGTCATGCTGATACTAAACCGCCTCCTACCACTGGGCGTGTCTACACGACATCGCGCGATCAGGCAAACAAATCTACAGGTACCATTACTGGAATTTTGTATATGTACGGCCAAGCTACATGTGTTCTTTTCGACACGGGTGCCACTCATTCAGTTATTTCCACTGCATATGCTAAGAACATCAGGACACTTCCCTTGCCATTAGAAAATGGGCTTACCATTTCCACGCCTTTGAGGGACTCTGTATTAATAACTCATGTATATAAGAGTCTTCCTCTAGAGTTTGACGATAAAGTTCGTGCAGTAGATGCACTTCCCCTAGACATGATTGAGTTCGATATGATTTTCGGCATGGACTGGCTATCCAAGCACCATGCTACCATAGACTGCCACTCATATCGGGTGATCTTCGGCGACATTAATGCACCAGAGTACATTCATAACGGGTTCATACCCGGACGGTCTGTACAAGTCATATCTACCTTGCAAGCACGTGCATTACTGTCACATGGCTGCGAAGGTTATCTAGCTACGGTTCATGACATGGATGCTGAATCCCCATCGATTCAGGATCAACCAGTAGTTTCGTAATTTCAAGACGTTTTCCCAGCTGAAATTCCAGGCATACCACCTGCAAGAGAAGTGGAGTTCAACATCGACCTTGTTCCAGGAGCTGAGCCAATCTCTAAGGCTCCGTATCGTATGGCTCCCATAGAGCTAAAAGAACTGAAGGACCAACTGCAGGAACTTCTTGAACGAGGGTTCATTAGACCAAGCGCATCTCCATGGGGCGCACCGGTCTTGTTCGTTAAGAAGAAGGACGACAGCATGCGACTTTGCATTGACTACCGTGAACTTAATAAGATTACCATCCGCAATAGATATCCACTGCCGCGTATAGATGATCTGTTTGACCAACTTCAAGGAGCCAAACACTTCTCAAAGATCGATCTAAGGTCAGGCTACCATCAGCTAAGGGTCAAAGAGCAGGATATTTCCAAGACTGCTTTTCGTACCCGCTATGGCCATTATGAGTTTGTAGTCATGCCATTCGGCCTGACTAATGCTCCAGCAGTATTCATGGATCTGATGAACAGAATCTTCCATGAATTCCTTGATAAGTTTGTCATTGTATTCATTGATGACATCCTGATTTTCTCAAAGTCCACGGAGGAACACGAAGACCATCTCCGTACGGTACTACAGATTCTTCGTCAGAAGCAGCTATATGCGAAATTCTCCAAGTGTGAGTTCTGGTTAAACAAGGTGGCATTCTTAGGTCACATCGTATCAGCTGAAGGGATCACTATGGACCCAGCGAAGGTTGAGGCTATCACTAAATGGCCAAGACCAACGTCAGCGACAGAAGTCCGCAGTTTCTTAGGCTTAGCTGGATATTATCGCAGATTCGTGGAGAACTTTTCCCGTTTGGCACTACCTCTCACCAAACTGATGCGAAAAGGAGAGAAATTCGTCTGGACGGAAGAACGAGAGAAGAGCTTCGAAGACCTAAAGCAGAAGTTAGTATCTGCACCTATTCTTACTCTCCCATCTGTTACAGGTGGATTCCAGATCTATAGCAATGCATCGGGGAAGGGACTGGGCTGTGTTCTCATGCAACATGGGAAAGTGATCGCGTATGCTTCACGGCAGCTTAAGCCCTATGAAGAAAACTATCCTACGCATGACCTAGAACTTGCTGCAGTGGTGTTCGCATTGAAAATATGGAGGCATTACTTATACGGAGAATCATGCGACATTTTCACAGATCACAAGAGCTTGAAGTATATCTTCACACAGCGAGAATTGAACATGAGACAAAGGAGATGGTTGGAACTGTTGAAGGATTATGATATTAACCTACAGTATCATCCCGGGAAGGCTAATGTAGTAGCAGATGCACTCAGCAGAAAATCCGGAATGATAAACGGCATTGAAATCAAGGAACAAAACATAAGAGACTTGGAGCGGCTAGACATCGAAATCATGGTACGTGGGCAGCACGGATACTGGGCAAATCTTAGAGTAGAACCTGAGTTACTGACTAGGATCAAGGAAGAGCAGAAGGATGATGGAGAGATTTGGGCGATAATTCAGAATTTGGAGAAGCAGACAGAATTCAGAATGGACGCAGACGGTATCGTTTGGCAGGGCACAAGACTTTGTGTTCCTGACAATCAAGAACTCCGGGAAGCATTGTTAGCTGAAGCTCACAGCTCCCCATTTTCTATACATCCTGGGTCGACGAAAATGTACCATGACATCAGACAGCACTTTTGGTGGAGTGGTATGAAACAGGATGTAGCCACTTATGTCTCCAAATGTCTTACCTGCCAACAGGTTAAGATTGAGCATCAGCGATCGGGCGGACTCCTTCAACCGTTGGATATTCCAGAGTGGAAGTGGGACAAAATCACCATGGATTTTGTTACCGGTCTTCCGCCTCCCAAGAAGAAGCACGATGCTATTTGGGTCATTGTTGATCGACTCACCAAATCAGCTCATTTCTTACCGATACGCAAGGAAGATCCGGTAAGTAAACTCGCAGATACTTACAGAAGGGAGATCATGAGACTCCACGGTACTCCCTCCAGCATCGTCTCAGAGAGAGATCCTCGTTTCACGTCGCGATTCTGGAAAGGTCTGCAAAAAGCTTGGGGTACACAACTTAAGCTGAGTACGGCCTTTCATCCTCAAACGGACGGACAGTCGGAGCGAACAATTCAGACATTGGAAGATATGTTAAGGTCGTGTGCGTTGGAATGGACAGGTGATTGGGACGATTACATCTGTTTAGTCGAGTTTGCATACAACAACAGCTGGCACGCAAGTATCAAATGTGCTCCTTTCGAAATGTTGTATGGCAGAAAGTGTCGCGCTCCAACTTGCTGGGATCAAGTGGGAGAGCGAACAATTGAAGGACCAGAGATTATAGAAATGACCAATGAGAAGATCGAAGTAGCTAAGCAGAAGCTGCAGGAAGCACGGTCACGTCAAAAGAGTTACGCCGATAAGCATCGTAGGGACATACATTTTAATGTGGGAGATCACGTCTTCCTCAAGGTTTCGCCGACACGTGGTGTTAAACGCTTCGGGATCAAAAGGAAACTCAGTCCTCGTTTCATCGGACCATTGGATATCATTGAACGAATCGGTGAAGTATCTTACCGATTGGCGTTACCTCCTCAGCTTTCACACGTGCATAACGTGTTCCATGTGTCCTTACTCAGAGGGTACAAGTATCATCCCCTTCACATGGTTCAGTATCCACAGGAACAGATACGTGAAGACCTCACTTTTATAGAAGAACCCGAACGAGTACTCGACAGGCAAGAACGAGTCATGAGAAGGAAGACGATTCCATTCGTCAAAGTTCTTTGGAGGGACCATACCGAGTGGGAAGCCACTTGGGAAACAGAGGAGTCTATCCGGGCTTCTTACCCTCACTTTATAATTTGAGTTCGGGTATGTTACTTCTTTTCAGCTTACTTTATCTATAATTCGGGGACGAATTATTCTTTTTAGGAGGGAAGAATTGTAAAACCCGCATGCTTTTACCATGAATAGTGCCCTTAAGATCGTACGTCCTAGATTAAAACTTACCTTATTTAGTATTGATCACATTCATGTGCTAATAATCAAGCAAGTGCATACGTCTATGACATGATAAGTATCGATTACGTACGAACTCATGATAAACAGTTAATAAATATGTCACGTGAACATAATTAAATCATGATCACCATTTAAAATACGAACTAGAATAATTACGTAAATACATATAATATAATTACGAGCGTTAAAATTACGATAAACGACATGATAAAATAAACAGAAACACTTTAAACACGAACACGTTTAACCACGAACGAACACGAAACATCGGGACACGAGAAAGGTACGGGTACCCCATGTGGGGCCCCCATACCCACGGCACAACAACCAAGAATGGGCTAAGCCCATGGACTTTTACAAGTAAAGGGGGGTTATGGTAAATATGTTTTTCATTTTTCACTTTCAAGCAAAATAACATAAACCCTAAAAGATTTTCTCCTCCTCCTCTTTGTTCCTCCTTGTGCCGCCACCTATAACACCACCATAGGAGGGTGTTGTTGATTTTTGACATTAAATACAAGTGCTACAAACCGTGTTTGTTCATCCCCTTTCAAGCTACGTATTGGTATATCATTCTAAACCCTTCTTTTTAATTCTTTTTAATCTTTGATTATTTTCATGAACATGTTATTATTTTTCTTATTAAAACATGATAATTAAACATTGATCTAACATGTTTTGGGGTTCATTAAAATCAAAGAATGATATAAAAAGGGTGTTTGTTTTAGCCGCCTAGCAAAACAAACCCGAGGGGGGTTTGGTTTGCTTAGTGCCGCCACCACCAAGACCATTTTTGGTCTTGGTTGGTGCTTGTGGGACCCACGGCAGCAAGGAGGCACACGTGCCCCGAGTTTGGCTCGGGGTACGGTGTCGAGTTCATGCCCGATTCATGGTTCGTTGGTTAAATCATGATTTATGCTACATGTTAATTTTTATGAATTATGAACTTAGGATATAAATTAATTAATAACATGAAATATTAGTTAAATCATGACTTAGGTTATTTTAATTATTAATTTAGCATGATATTAATTTAACCTAAGTACTTTATGTTATAAGTTATAATTAATTAATTATTCAAAACATGCCTATAATTAATTAATTTAGACATGACTTAGGTTATATTATTAATAATAATACACATTTTAACCTAAGTATCTTATTTCATTTTAATTAAAACATGTTATACTTTAATTAAAATGCTTAACCTATAGTTTAATTAAAATACATGAAATAATAATTAAACTATATACTATATCATATGACTTAAGAAATCAGCTTATAAACACGTAGACTTATATGTTAGCTTATGTAACCAGCTTAATTCTAAATGTGGAAACTTCTAATTATAGAAACTTAATTAAATAAGGCAACTAATCTATTAATGAAAACCTTCTATATATGGAAATCTATCTAATTCAGGCAGCTAATCTAATCATGGAAACCTTCTATATATGGAAACTTATTTAATTAAGGCAGCTGATCTATTTTTGGAAACTTTCTATTTTTAGAAACTAATCTATTTTAAGCAGTAAATTCTATTTTAGGAAACTTTCTATTTTTGGAAACTTTCTATTTTTGGAAACTTTCTATTTTTAGAAACTTTCTATTTTTGGAAACTTTCTATTTTTGGAAACTTTCTATTTTTGGTAACTTTCTATTTTTGGAAACTTTCTATTTTTGGAAACTTTCTATTTTTGGAAACTTTCTATTTTTGGAAACCTACTATTTTTGGAAAGTTACTTATTATTACACAGTAAGTATAACAATACATGAAATACCAGTAATACTTAAACAGATTAATCAGAATACAAGATAATCACAGTTTAAGGCTTTAAACAGTAAACCATGATCTAAAACATACAAAGTAAGCTAAGACGAGACATAAAACCCAATACGTAATCAGTGAATCGATACTTATACACGTGTGTATTCATGTAGCGTTAGTGATCCAGAAGTAGGAGTCTTTCTTCCGTTCATTCACTGGACTTGAGGTACGGATTCCCGTCCTTTCAGTATGGACATTCTTTCCTTATTAGGATTTCCCTGTATGCAGCCAACTGTTTTCCCCAGTATTTGTTTTATTGTTTTGAACTGCTTATGTTTAATTAGCATAATCTATAGCCATATACAAGCATGACCAGTTTCACCTAGTTATGGAGGTACCATAACCATAACATTGGAGGCACCAATGTTATGACTTCCCCACGGCGGAGTGATTGCTCGTGGCGTCCCTTTCAGTTTTGGCCATATTATTATATCATGTGGGGCGTATGGGTGCATCCTAGTTACATGTTTTATTCAGTATATCATGGTGAATGTGGTGTGTGCCTTGCATCCTTCACAAGGAGTTGATCCCTCCTACCCAAACCAGTATATTAATTAGAGGCATCCCCTCTAATCAGCATGATGAGGTCACCCCTCCAAGTATTCATGCACGTGACCTTTTCATGACCTATATGGGCTATGGTATATTTATGTTAAAACAGTTTTCATAAGATAAACATAAGGCTTTTCAAACTATAAAACCAGTTTTCTTAATACTTAACCAGTTTACTCAGAACTTAGTCTTCCGCTGTTATATGTTACATGTTTATCCTATTTCATGCTATATTGTACATCCGTGCACTGAGCGTCTTGCTCAACTGTTTTCCTTTTCATGTTCCCAAAACGGCAGGTACTCAGGGACGCTCGTAGATCTCAAACGTACGTGCATATGGACTGGAAGCTTTACTGTCTTTCTTTACTTTATGCATTTCCTTTACTTTAATACAGTTTGCTATGGACATTGTTTCGTCCTTTCCTTTACAGTATTTATGTTTGTGTGTGATGAGCTTTACTTTGGGGTTACCGATGTTTGATTCCGGTATTTCCCTTTTATGGTCGAATAATGCTTAGACATTTATCCTTGTATGCTTTGATGACACGCCATGATTATGCGTAATATTCCATTTCCAAAATGGGGTGTTACAATCATTCTCAACTTGCCTGTGGAATTAGCCCGTGGAGGAGTGTTGACCATTGGAGCAGGATTGACCGTGCGTGCATTGGTGGTAGATGTAGTAGGTCTCCCCTGATAAGGTTGAATAGGTTGAACCATTACCCTGCCATTCTCAATTGTAGCTTTTTGGCGAGAATTGGATGAATTCCTCAGCTGAGTGTTAGTAGGAGCTGGTCCTCTAAATCCTCGTTTGCTTAATGTCCTTGTGAGATAAGCAGACATAGTGGCTAACACTTCAACTGGGTCAGTTCCTTGTTTGAATTCAGGAATGGGGACTTCATCATTATCACAATACAGTGCTTGGTCTTGTTGAGCTGCATAAGCACTAGAAGGAATACTCATGTGGCCAGAGTAGCTTGATGGATATGTTGCATTCTCTTGATAAGAAGAATATGAAGACTGAGCATAAGGTGCAATGCTTGCTGGGTGAGGTTGTGAAGCATATTGTGATGCTTGTGGTTCTCTATGAGATGAAGGTGCATTAAACCGATATTGTTGCTGATGTGAGGTGGGTGGTTGAGGTAGAATCGAATATTGTGGGAAGCTTGGAGTCAGGTACGGTGATGGATGATAGGCTTGGTGTCCCATGATATAAGGAGTGTTGTTGTATGACAAGCTTGGTTGATTCGCCATCAAAGCTAAAGAATCAGGGTACATACCTCGAGGCGAACGGTGCATGATCACATGTTTCTCATGCTGCTGAAGAAAAGCATAGAGTTGATCCAAATTGCACTTATGCAAATCCCTGGTTAACTTAACATCGGTAATATACTCACCCCATTCAGCTTGAGGTAAAGTATTCAAAAACTTGGTGTTAACCTAGAATGGAGCAATCACGAGATTGTATACATTCAGATCATTCATGAGAGTAGTGAATCTGAAGTAGTAGTCGTGAAGCGTTTCCCCTGGGCTGTACGTGAATCTATCAAACAGGTCATATAACTGACATTCCCTTTCCTGTTTGGTAAGAGACGTACCTTGTAGCAACACCTTTAGACGTTCCCATAAATCCTTTGCAACCGTATATTGACTGACCATTCGATAGATATCATGTGGAAGAGCTTGGAGAATGGTTTGAAGAGCCTTTTCGTCTGCATCGGCAACAAGTTGTTGAGCTGGTGTAAGTTCTTCAAAATCCTGTGGTCGAGTCACATTGTTAACCACGATGGTACCATAATCAAGTGGACCATTTAGAATTGACTTGACCATAAGCCTCCCATATGTCGGTTTTCCCTTAATGTATGACATCATACGGCCTTGCCATGCTTCAAAGACTTCTTTAATGAGCATTGGAGGGCGATTATCCGTTCCCGTAATGACGGAAATATCCGTAAGTGATGTCATTTGAGGCATTAATGAATCCGGATTCATTTTGATCACTTCAAAGAGACAAAGATTATCGTTTGATCGAGCAGTGAAGTAAAGTTTGTGAGTTGTGTTGAGTTTTTGTTGTAAGAAACCAAGATTAAATCCTCTAAAAAATCGTCGAAAAAACAAGTAAAATATCCCTTGATCCGGAACTATTGTTGATTCGGAAGTGTTGATTCGGAAGATTTTGGCTCGGAACTCCTTGATCCGGAACTTTTGGTTCGGAAGATTTGATCCGGAACTTTCCTTGATCCGGAACTTTTGATTCGGAAGAACTGATCCAGAACTTTTCTTGATCCGGAACTTTTGGTTCGGAAGTACTGATTCGGAACTTTCCTTGATCCGGAACTTTTCTTTGATCCGGAACTTTCCCTTGATCCGGAACTTTCCCTTGATCCGGAACTTTCCCTTGATCCGGAACTTTCCTTTGATCCGGAACTTTCCCTTGATCCGGAACTTTCCCTTGATCCGGAACTTTCCTTTGATCCGGAACTTTTTGATCCGGAACTTTTTGATCCGGAACTTTTGTTGATCCGGAACTTTTTGATCCGGAAATTTTTGGTTCGGAACTTTACTGGGAAACAGAAACTTGTTCGAGTAACAGTCGACTATAAATATGAAGAATAAACCCAGATTTTTACCAAGTTACCCAAAAAGTTTTGTGATTTCTACTAAAATAAGTAAAAACTAATACTTATCTACTAATCCCAATCACAAAATCACCAAAAACTCCAAGAATCAAGATGGATCTTCTTAAAGAACACTAATACAATCAAAAACTAAATAACAACACAAATCATTACCTTAAATCACCCCATAGCTCTGATACCAAATGTAGAATATTGATAAACTATGAATCTATGAAGTGGGTTGAATATTTCTAGAGAGAGAAACTAGTGAGAGAAAGTGAGAGAGAACTATGTGTTCTTATTCAAATGATAAAAGTAGAATGATCAACAACCAACCCCTATCCATGGTGGAAAGGGGTATTTATATCCAAGGCCACTATTGGGCTTGGGCCGACCCATGACAAGCCCATGGGTCGGTTTCTTACTTAACTAAATAAGTACTCATTAACTACGAGCTATTATAACATTAATAATATTGTGGAGTGACCGATACTTCTAATATACGTTAAAACGTATTTCTAACAAATTGGACAGCTCATGTCAAGGATTCGTCTAGAAGCACTCAAGGGCACTTTTGAGAATTTACATCTAGGGTTTGTGAATAGTGTAGCCAGGCATTTGCCTATAAAAGGAGACCTCAACATGTGAGAGTCCCTTTGTTCCAGTTTTACCTTTTAAACTTGTAATTCCTTTTTGAAATTTATAAAAGTTGGTATTTTGAGAAAATTGTAATTCCTTTTTATGTTTTTGAAAGTTGGTGTTGTTTAAAGGTGATTCTGAGTTCCATTTGTTGTTATAAGTGTGCTTGAATCATTTGGTTCAAGGACGTTTATGTTTGGTAAGTTTTTCAAGTTTGAAAAAGCTTGAAAAGAGGTTTCTGAATTTGCTTATTTTTGTGTACTAATCCTTAACAAAAGCTGTAAGCTCTTGCAAGCTTGTTGACACCAAGCTTGTGAAGGGATTAGGGTCTTTGGTTGGGCTGTTTGTTCATTGTGTTGAAGATATCAAGCCCTTGAGTTTCTACTTTGAAACATCAACCAAGGCATTCATCATCTTTGTTATTGAAGTACCTTGGTCTTGTTCTAGTTGTTGAACAAGGTCCAAGGAGCATTGTTGGCCCTCCTAGGATGTTGTGGAGGGCAGGTATAACCTCTTGTTAAGATTCCTCTCAAAAATCATATAATATTGTCTGTTTTGTACTTTGGCATGTGATTTGGTGATTCTGTGTTTGTGCTTTGTGTTTTATGGTTGCAATCTGTTAGTTGTCACCTAGTGTAGCTATTTGAATGATAAAATCAGTAGGTTGTGTTTAAAAATCACAAGTTGCTTTGAAAAGTGGTTGATTAAGGACTGTTTGGGATTACTGGTTCATAAGGCCTTGTGGCCTTATGCCCTTGGTTCTCAGGGTTTGTGTAACACCCCCAAATTTATACAACTCAGTTCAGCAGAAGACTAGTTGGTGTTACGGGATAGCACATTACTCACATCATAGACAACGCTTAAAAATCGCGTCGTTTAATAATAAATCATTTCCATTCATAAATATCAAGTTACATAGGTCCCAAGTCATATTATTTCATACAAAGTTTTACAAAGTGTTTGAATGGAAAATATTGTTTAGGTGCGGGCCATGAATTCTTGTCGTCTTCCCGAGAATTACCTTCAAGTACCTGAGATAAAACATGTTAAAAGAAAAGGTCAGCGATTACGCCGAGTGAATTCATAGAGTTTAATAAATTCCATCAATATAATATCAGTATAAAATTTTTACTGAAAATCATTTTGTACAAATCATTTTAATAGGCCATAAAATAGCCAAAGTCATTTTATACAAATCTTTATCGAAAATCATAATATAGGCATTTGCCTTAAAAATTGTTATACGAATCATTATCGTTAAAAACACCATACAATACGTTTTTGCAACGTTGTATAGATTAAATAAAACCATTATATGAATATGGTTATAAAAAGCCTTAAAAATCATTATACGAGCTAATGTCGTAAAAACGTCATACAATACGTCTTACGACGTTGTATGAAAATAAAAACCGTTATATGAGTATGGTTATGAAAACCAAAACACAAACATAATATCAATAGTATGACCCCGTATTGCTAGTTAGGCAATACTTCGTAATTCGGTGCGTCTAATAGTATTTCGTTAGTTTGGATTATTATAAGCCGCATGACATTGTTACCTTACTAAACCAAAACGGGTAGCTAACCCGATACCAATTTTGCCCATCTAAAGTAGCGTGTCGTCACAAAGGTCACGCTATGGAAATCTTCTCATACATAAATTCGCTTACCAATCAATGTGGCACGACGGGGATCAACCGTCAAGGCGCGAACTGGGGTGATCGTCCCCAAATAGTACTATTAAATGCATAAGCGTCTACCAAATCCCGGTAGTTCACAATTCATGCTAATGGGACTTTTAGTGACATAACCTAACTTTAATAATCCATTTAATTTCATCTATCGGGTCCTTTATTCATTTATCAGGTCATACAATCGGGTCATTCAATCATTGGGGTCCAAAATCAATAAACAAACAATCGGGACAAATGGTGTCCTATTTAATAAAAACTAACATGTTATCTTCCTCGCGGGTTTATAAAACATTTCATAAAAACATTTAAAAGAGTGCGAGGCTATGAACTCACGTTGATGTGGGAAGGCGGGTTATCGGCAATTCGGACGTACGGTGCGTGCTTCAATCACGGAAACCTAGACAAATAATACTCGGTCTTAGACTCATGTCCAATGACTTTATAAAAATAACAAGTATGTATACATATGATGATTATATATATATATGATGATCAAGTGGGTTTACATATTCTCGTTTACTCCTTTTTGTGTTATATGTCGATAACTTTTATATTAGTTTACTAGTTTTACCCGTTTACGTGTCTTAAGCCCACTAAGCTTATTATAAGTTATTTAACTTATTTTAATCCATTTTGTACCTATATTATCAGTATGTATACTTTCCAAGTTGGGCCCAAATGGGTTAGGCTCAATAAGTTCTTTTTATGGGTGTTTATCTTATTTAGTCCAATTATTAGCCCAAGTATTAGTCCAATATGTTTACTTGGCTCGTTAATGTCCGTATGCCCTATAGTTCGGGTTTTATCGGTTTTTACTTGTTATAAATGTCTATATATCAGTATATAAGTTTTATAAAGTTTTCATTAGACCGGTCCAACCATCTAAGTTTTATTTACCAAAAACGTTAATTTTACGGCAATAGCCGAAAAAGTCGTAAAAATCATGTTTATAGTTTTTATTACTTATAAACATTATTTCACCATCATTTATATAATTCATCCATTTGATTAACTTTTATATATATTTATATAAATAAGTTTTATAAGTTAGTGGGTTTTTATTTTACAATTTATATATTAAAATGTGAGTGCTTATATAATAGTATTATTCTTTAATTTCCAAAAATCTGATTTTTGAACTTCATCTTCACCAAAACTGCCATATCTTGAGTTCTATATGGAGATAGAATCTCAAATATTTATCACATAAATTACATGATATGTGCTACATTTAACTCTTCTATAGCTACTGTTGAATCATCCTTTAAGTATTTTCTAAAAATCATCCAAAACAGTAACTTCAGATTTATACCTTAAACTTGTTTTGATCATATCTCACTCATTATTTTGATTCCATTGCATGGCCAACTCTCACAAGTGTACAAGACCCATAGCTTACTGTAAATTTATTCCACTTCATCATTTTATCAGTTTACCATATGGTTCTTTAATGTTTTATACAGCCATCAAATTTAACCAAGATTTTAACCTTGTTTCATATGGTTTTTCACCTTTTTAATCATGTTTATCAACAACAAATCCCTACATAACATTTTTATCATCATATAATCATCATAAATATATACAATAGGAAATAAAATACATGTTTACATAATCAAAATAACAAGAAGTTGAGGAGGACAATCTTTATACCACCAAGTTGATGTAGGTTATGATTTTGACATGGTTTTTGATGGAGAAACTTGTAGACAACCATGACCATCTTCAAGACCACCATTCTTCATATACTCCTTGTGGAAAATCAGCCTCAAGACACCAAGGAAACTCCTCCATGGATGTTATAATCACCTCCATTCAATAAGTCTTCAAAAGGATATCATCTTATGCAAGAATAACATAAGATTTGTGGTGAAATTTTGATCAAATGAGGTGTTGGATGATGAATATGGGGCGGCATTTTTAGAGAGGAAGAGAGTGTTTCAAGTGGTTTTGCATGTGTGAAATGAGGTGTGTGAGTGTGGCTAATGGTTTTGAGTTGTTGTGATAAGCTTAGCTTACAAAGTAAGCATAAGTTAACATGTGTTGTGCTTGTTTATGAGGTTTTGACACCTCATGGTGTCACTAAGTTAACTTAGGCCGGTTTTGGGAGTGGGGTGGGACAAGTGTCCCACTTGTCTCATCCCATTTATTTACGGGTACTCCTCGATTCTAGTTTCCTCGATTTGCGTGCCCTCGAGTCGTTTTACGAAAAACGTTTTTATAAATTATGAATCGACGTCACAAAACGAATCCAATAAAAATAGTCTCATCAAAAACGGAGTTCGAAAACGTAAGTACGTAATCCTAAGGTTTCCGTTTTAGTCGTAAAGGACGTTAAAATAAAATCGTAAGTCCTAATCTCTTCTCGTAAATTTGTGAGTTTATGAACCAACACAAATTTAAAACTCCAAAATAATATTCACGGATAAATTTATTTTCTGAAATGTCGGACTGTCACCAAGGACGGTGTATGTAAACGTAAGCACGTAACGTTGAATCCTCCGGTTTAAACGTAGTCGATGCTACTTCAAGACGTAAATCCAAATTTCTTCCCAAAAATAAGTGAGTTCATATTGTAACATTAAAATAATATTTTCAAATAATATTTGAGAATAAAATATCAATCGTAAATTGACGGAGTGTCACAGCATTTACCCCTAAACAGGATCTTTGTCCTCAAAGATCATCTTACCTTACTACTCGCTTCTTATAGAGTGAAAGCCATGTGGGTATTTCCTCCACACTCGGTCTTTTCTCACAAGTGCAATTCATTACCATACGCGAGTTTCAGCAAACATAACTACGGGAATAAGATCAGGCTTAATGTTGACTTACTTTCTCTATCCATGATGTTCACGGGTTTTTGATGAATGCAACTTTTTGCCGATCTAAGCTCTACTAAGAATAATCAGATTCTCACTTGATAGATATTCCATCAAGTTCGATATACGAAACATAATTCACGTAGTCTTTGAAGTCCTAGGGTAGATCCAGCTTATATGCCTTTCAATCCCAACTTTTTCATCATCTCAATGGTCCCATGCAACGGGGACTTATATCCCATGATTTGTCAGATCATGAATTCATTTTTCCAAGGTTAAAAATTGTGGCATAACTTCGCTACCCATTTGGCACTTCATGATCTACATTTCACATTCATATAACCTCTTGCCCACTATCGACAGTTAATAATCAAATCCTAATTTCAACAATCATTTCAGATCTCGCGGGTCGGGTATTTTGCAAGGATAGGTTCGCCATCATAGGAAACCTTAAACCTAAAAGACATGTCCAACTCACAGTGGGTGTATGTCGGGTGTCTTCATCTCAACTTTTGCTTACAGATGCTCTAATATTTAGATCCTAACAAGATTCGATCTCAATCCTAATACGATGATTTTCAATGATAATCTCTCCAAAGGAAAACGATTTTTATAGTCTATCACCAAAGGTCATTCGTTCAAACATAAAGCAGCACTTATAGTATTTTGTATCGTTACTTTACCTCGACCCTTCGATTTGGGGTGGTACATAGTACTCTCATCAAGATTCGTTCACAATGACTTCTGAGCAAATCTCAATAAATTCGATGCGAAGCGAGGATCTTGATATATAGATGATCGATACAGGCACACCATGTTTACACAACTCTTTTGCATTTATCATTAACGGGAATGATATTAGCAGATTTGGTCAGTCTGTCGACGATGAACCAAATCGAATCAATATTCAGATGATGACCTTTGCAATAGCTAGACGTTTACTAATGTATGAGGCGATGTCTGCCTTCATAATTGCCATTAATACAACTTCTTCAGACAAAGATACTTTTAGTCAAAAATGACATACATATAATACTTATACTTACAAATTCCAACATAACTATATCTCACAATTTCTATATTTAGGCAACCACAAGTGGCCTTCAAAACATTTAACGCCATTGGCTTCTCAAATCTGTTGGTTCACATTAGCTGCGAATCCCTTTTTATTATCTATTTTATCCTTTTTACACACATCGTTTATTTTAAATTGTTCGGCAATTTATTTTGCACCTTCATTATTAAGGAACATGTCCTAACTGGTTCTTTATCTTTTCTACATAATGCGTCGGTATCTATATTCACTTCTCATGATGATATAATTATCATGTTCACAATTCACTCAGATATTCTTTCTATATTATGCGTCAGAAATTACGTTCACTTTCCTCAAGAAATAAATGTAACAACCGTATTTATTCAAAACTTCTTTCTTCATATCTTCTATGTTTTAGTTTCGTCTCATCTATCATTTTTATCCGTTTTACTCAATCTGTCGTCTAAAGCGTCGATAATTATTATAATTAATTAACTAATAAATTTTCAATTTTATGAAATGTAAACATAAAGATTTTAAATTTCTTAGTTCGACCAATTATATAAAATGTTCAAAATAAATTTGAATTTAATTAACAAGATTTTTGTTGATTTATCGAAAATAATTAAATAATTAATAAGATCCGAAAATGTTCGAGAAATCTTTGTTTATATTTTGGTCAAAATTTTCTTAGTTGAAAAGCAAAATTTTGTTGTTTCAAATTTCAAGTTATGATTTAAATGGTTTCCTCAATCCTTTTTAAGTTATCTGGTGGTATACACAAACATTTACCCCTAAACAGAAGTTTAGTTAAATGGTTTGTGTATAAGGGAATAATCCCTTAAAATCCTTTGTTAAAACATTTGTCAAAACATATTTCCATTTCTTTTTGGTAAAATCCAAAGTCTTAAAAGGGCTCTTAATTTTTGAAGAGTCAATTTATATTCCATTATCCTTTTAATCACATAGTCAAATCACGTAAAGGTTCAAGTCTTTAATCATGTGTTAATTATTCAAGGTTCAGGTTTTTATCGTTCGGCCAATTCAGGGCAATCTATAAATAATTATTAACTCATTCTTATTCTTATATACAAACAATTGGTCCTTAATGATCTCAAGCATGAATTTATCAAATTACAGCCTACACACGTGATTCACCGAATTTATGAATGCTACATGTGCATTAGTCAATCCAAACGACATCACGTGGAACTCATAATGTTCATTACAAGCACCGAATGTAGTGATTGGAATAGATAATCTCTTTCGCAGATGCGAAGTTGATGATAACCATGCTATGGATCAAATTTGCTAGAACCTTGTAAATGATCGAACAATTCTTCCATTTCGAGTTATGGATATCGTTTTCGATTGTCAATTTACTCAGTCACAGTAATCTATAAATATAAGGAAAGATAACACCATAGCTCTTCGGGATGACAGGCTTGGTATAATAAAATCTTTCTCCGACAACTTTCTCAGTTGTACGGTAATTCCTTTAATTTAGATGGTGCTGACGCACAGTGCACAAGCCACAAGTGCAGCACCGAGAATATAATCAATACCAAATTCAACTTGCCTTATGGCAAAAGTCTAGTTAATTCACCAACAAATACTTACTAAAGTTTCAGATAACATAAACATCTTTTAATACATTTATTTTAAGTTCTTTCTACAGGATATGGTCATCCATCAAGAATTATTTAGATCACTTTTGATAATCAACATCTTATCATTTAAGGGAATTTAATTCGAGTTCCCATCAATTAAGACAATGTCGTCATGTCATAATCAATCAATCCATTCTACTGGCACTATCAACTTTTCAGTTTTATTGTCGTCGATAAGATGTGAACTTCTCAAAAAGTCTATTAATAATTCATAATCCTTCACCAATTCAAGGATATCTGGAGACACAACTACTATTAAAAGAGCAAGGTCAACGTATAATCTACGCGATAGAATTTCAAATCAGATACAGACGAAAACATTTAACGAATATGAATATATCCCATGTTTTCATAATTTGAGTACGCATTCGAAAGCTCCTCGGATCGTTACCCAGGTCATTCAAATGAAATCAAATCAAAAGAAATGATAGGAACGTCGATACATCCAGTCGGGTATCAACACTCGGTAATCAGATACTTTTCCTAAGAATCTCACTACGGGAGAATTGGACAAGAAAGAATTGTCAATTGTCAAATAAGACAATTTCCACAGATGAGTAAATTCAACTCAGAAGAATAGATGCTACAGGCACATAGGTAGGTGTCCCTAACACTATGTCCCTATTTTTCACTTCTTGCAGATCTCATAAAATTTATTCTTTCACAATCTTCAAAGAAAATTCAGTGTTTATTCATTAGTTTTATGGTGACTACTAATCAGTCTTGCATAGTCCATTCAAATTGTATGTAGGCGCGCAACTATATACAATTTCAAGATCAACAATGCAATACCCAGTTCGTCAAAATTTTAACATCATGTTTATAGTAAAAACATTTTCATCCTTAATTCTTAAATAAGGATCAAGAATAAATTTACAAAGATTTTCTTTGTTATGGAAACAGTTAAGTTTTCCAAAGCGTCTCATAAACAACTTCATTTTGATATCAATCACTTATAAATCTCACTTTAAATAATCCATATAGTGATGAAAATTTAATTTTTCTTAATGGATACGGTTTTATCTTATAAAAACAATGAGTGATCTGCAAAAGAGTGATGAAAAGTTGTTCACCAAGAACTAACTACGATATGATAGGAAATGAGCTTAGCCAATTAATCATGAGGTTCATGATCTCGATGGAACTCAAAAGAATAATCCACAACGTAACTCAAATCAAGATGAGTACTTGTTCAATGGTTGCATCACTAATGCGAACATTAGAAAGAAGCAATAAAAGATAGATAACATCGATACATGTAGAATTTAGCAATCAAATGTAGTCTTGTCATTAATCACAAACAAGTCAAAATTGTACCGTAACACATTACGTGTCACTATGTCATACAATTCTCAGAACTCATCCTACCAACTGATGTCTCAGTTAAGTTAGGGATTTTTAAAAGATACCAAAATGAATACTAATCTACAAGAGTCATTAGGTGTCCTACCTGTCCCGGAAGATCCATCGGTCCCAATTTCAGAAGAAGATTTCTTCAATTTATTTATTGGACACTGGGCATCCTCATTAGTGGACAATGGCCTAGGAACAACCCTTAACACGAACCTACAATCATTTAAAACCTCATAATTCAATCAAAGAACTTAACGACTTCCTCCTAACAATCTCATATTCCATACGGGTTAAATTTTACTTTATTCAAGTTTCAACCACTTTTATACTCAATTCGATACCCTACCTCATTCTCCAATACTTTCAATCTTTATCCTTAGGCCTTAAAAGGGCAATAAAATCTCAATATGAATATCACTTAATTTCCAATCCTATAGCTCTTACAACAACAATTATCAAATGAGTCACTAGTATGAGATGACTCATACATTCAATTAGACTTCTCGGAAAGTTACTAGTGGCATGAGGCTTTTGGGTAATGGTTCCAATGACAGCCTCAAGTGCAACATTCACCCTTTCGATTTCAAATTTGAGAATTGGGTGACAACGAATCATATGACATCTTTCTAGGTGGTAATGTTTTGTCAAACTCCACTCTATAAGGAAAGATCGTCATGACATCGATATCGGATTTAATCTCGCCAATTCTTCTTCAGTATCGCAATCAACTAATATCTACATTTCTACGAATATCAACCATTTGTTGGGATCATAAATATCCACAACTTGGTTTAGATCCAGGATAGCTAGAATTCCTACGAGAATAGCTTCGATTAATTTACTAGGGGAGTTAGGGTTACTTGTGACAATCGACGTCGTATAAATACCTCGTATAAAAATCAAAATAATCATCAAACAATCATGTAATAAAATTACATCATATATATATAATCCAAGTTATATATATATATATTAAAATAACACTTCTCAGTCTTGGCCTTGTCGATAACTCGGGAATTCTTCGGCACCGTTATAGTCAAAAGATTTTTAGACATTTTTAGAAAAATGTTTATAGTTAAAAGATTTTGAAATGTTTTATTCAAAACCTTGGTTTTAAAAATCTTTCGTTCTCTATAACGAGAGCTCTGGTACCAAACTGTAACACCCCCAAATTTATACAACTCAGTTCAGCGGAAGACTAGTTGGTGTTACGGGATAGCACATTACTCACATCATAGACAACGCATAAAAATCGCGTCGTTTAATAATAAATCATTTCCATTCATAAATATCAAGTTACATAGGTCCCAAGTCATATTATTTCATACAAAGTTTTACAAAGTGTTTGAATGGAAAATATTGTTTAGGTGCGGGCCATGAATTCTTGTCGTCTTCCCGAGAATTACCTTCAAGTACCTGAGATAAAACATGTTAAAAGAAAAGGTCAGCGATAACGCCGAGTGAATTCATAGAGTTTAATAAATTCCATCAATATAATATCAGTATAAAATTTTTACTGAAAATCATTTTGTACAAATCATTTTAATAGGCCATAAAATAGCCAAAGTCATTTTATACAAATCTTTATCGAAAATCATAATATAGGCATTTGCCTTAAAAATCGTTATACGAATCATTATCGTTAAAAACACCATACAATACGTTTTTGCAACGTTGTATAGATTAAATAAAACCATTATATGAATATGGTTATAAAAAGCCTTAAAAATCATTATACGAGCTAATGTCGTAAAAACGTCATACAATACGTCTTACGACGTTGTATGAAAATAAAAACCGTTATATGAGTATGGTTATGAAAACCAAAACACAAACATAATATCAATAGTATGACCCCGTATTGCTAGTTAGGCAATACTTCGTAATTCGGTGCTTCTAATAGTATTTCGTTAGTTTGGATTATTATAAGCCGCATGACATTGTTACCTTACTAAACCAAAACGGGTAGCTAACCCGATACCAATTTTGCCCATCTAAAGTAGCGTGTCGTCACAAAGGTCACGCTATGGAAATCTTCTCATACATAAATTCGCTTACCAATCAATGTGGCACGACGGGGATCAACCGTCAAGGCGCGAACTGGGGTGATCGTTCCCTAATAGTACTATTAAATGCATAAGCGTCTACCAAATCTCGGTAGTTCACAATTCATGCTAATGGGACTTTTAGTGACATAACCTAACTTTAATAATCCATTTAATTTCATCTATCGGGTCCTTTATTCATTTATCGGGTCATACAATCGGGTCATTCAATCATTCGGGTCCAAAATCAATAAACAAACAATCGGGACAAATGGTGTCCTATTTAATAAAAACTAACATGTTATCTCCCTCGCGGGTTTATAAAACATTTCATAAAAACATTTAAAAGAGTGCGAGGCTATGAACTCACGTTGATGTGGGAAGGCGGGTTATCGGCAATTCGGACGTACGGTGCGTGCTTCAATCACGGAAACCTAGACAAATAATACTCGGTCTTAGACTCATGTCCAATGACTTTATAAAAATAACAAGTATGTATACATATGATGATTATATATATATGATGATCAAGTGGGTTTACATATTCTCGTTTACTCCTTTTTGTGTTATATGTCGATAACTTTTATATTAGTTTACTAGTTTTACCCGTTTACGTGTCTTAAGCCCAATAAGCTTATTATAAGTTATTTAACTTATTTTAATCCATTTTGTACCTATATTATCAGTATGTATACTTTCCAAGTTGGGCCCAAATGGGTTAGGCTCAATAAGTTCTTTTTATGGGTGTTTATCTTATTTAGTCCAATTATTAGCCCAAGTATTAGTCCAATATGTTTACTTGGCTCGTTAATGTCCGTATGCCCTATAGTTCGGGTTTTATCGGTTTTTACTTGTTATAAATGTCTATATATCAGTATATAAGTTTTATAAAGTTTTCATTAGACGGGTCCAACCATCTAAGTTTTATTTAACAAAAACGTTAATTTTACGGCAATAGCCGAAAAAGTCGTAAAAATCATGTTTATAGTTTTTATTACTTATAAACATTATTTCACCATCATTTATATAATTCATCCATTTGATTAACTTTTATATATATTTATATAAATAAGTTTTATAAGTTAGTGGGTTTTTATTTTACATTTTATATATTAAAATGTGAGTGCTTATATAATAGTATTATTCTTTAATTTCCAAAAATCTGATTTTTAACTTCATCTTCACCAAAACTGCCATATCTTGAGTTCTATATAGAGATAGAAGCTCAAATGTTTATCACATAAACTACATGATATGTGCTACATTTAACTCTTCTATAGCTACTGTTGAATCATCCTTTAAGTATTTTCTAAAAATCGTCCAAAACAGTAACTTCAGATTTATACCTTAAACTTGTTTTGATCATATCTCACTCATTATTTTGATTCCATTGCATGGCCAACTCTCACAAGTGTACAAGACCCATAGCTTACTGTAAATTTATTCAACTTCATCATTTTATCAGTTTACCATATGGTTCTTTACTGTTTTATACAGCCATCAAATTTAACCAAGATTTTAACCTTGTTTCATATGGTTTTTCACCTTTTTAATCATGTTTATCAACAACAAATCCCCACATAACATTTTTATCATCATATAATCATCATAAATATATACAATAGGAAACAAAATACATGTTTACATAATCAAAATAACAAGAAGTTGAGGAGGACAATCTTTATACCACCAAGTTGATGTAGGTTATGATTTTGACATGGTTTTTGATGGAGAAACTTGTAGACAACCATGACCATCTTCAAGACCACCATTCTTGATATACTCCTTGTGGAAAATCAGCCTCAAGACACCAAGGAAACTCCTCCATGGATGTTATAATCACCTCCATTCAATAAGTCTTCAAAAGGATATCATCTTATGCAAGAATAACATAAGATTTGTGGTGAAATTTTGATCAAATGAGGTGTTGGATGATGAATATGGGGCGGCATTCTTAGAGAGGAAGAGAGTGTTTCAAGTGGTTTTGCATGTGTGAAATGAGGTGTGTGAGTGTGGCTAATGGTTTTGAGTTGTTGTGATAAGCTTAGCTTACAAAGTAAGCATAAGTTAACATGTGTTGTGCTTGTTTATGAGGTTTTGACACCTCATGGTGTCACTAAGTTAACTTAGGCCGGTTTTGGGAGTGGGGTGGGACAAGTGTCCCACTTGTCTCATCCCATTTATTTACGGGTACTCCTCGATTCTAGTTTCCTCGATTTGCGTGCCCTCGGGTCGTTTTACGAAAAACGTTTTTATAAATTATGAATCGACGTCACAAAACGAATCCAATAAAAATTGTCTCATCAAAAACGGAGTTCGAAAACGTAAATACGTAATCCTAAGGTTTCCGGTTTAGTCGTAAAGGACGTTAAAATAAAATCGTAAGTCCTAATCTCTTCTCGTAAATTTGTGAGTTTATGAACCAAAACAAATTTAAAACTCCGAAATAAAAATTCACGGATAAATTTATTTTCTGAAATGTCGGACTGTCACCAAGGACGGTGTATGTAAACGTAAGCACGTAACGTTGAATCCTCCGGTTTAAACGTAGTCGATGCTACTTCAAGACGTAAATCCAAATTTCTTCCCAAAAATAAGTGAGTTCATATTGTAACATTAAAATAATATTTTCAAATAATATTTGAGAATAAAATATCAATCGTAAATTGACGGATTGTCACAGTTTGGGAGGTCTAAACTAGTGATTTTGAACAAGTTTTAGTCATTGGTTAAGTTTCTGAAAGTTTGGAAAAAGGATTTGAAGTTTTGCTAAAATCTGATAAAAAGTGTTTTGGAAATGGTCAAACACATCAGATCCAATAACTTCTTTGTTACTTGGATCTAAGGTCTAAAATCAGGTTTGGGAATAGTTTGGGTGATAAGCTATCTATTGGTTATCTGGTTGTTGAATTTGGTGGCTTATTGTGATTGTTATAGCTTATCAAAGTTTGCTGAAGTGGTCATTTGCATCAGCAAAGTGACCACCTCATTTGGTGTTGCATTTTGATTGCTAGTTTAAGGATTGTTGTTTTGTTGCTTGGATTCTATTTGTGTGCTGTTTGTAAGATTATTTGGCTATTTGGATTGGTTTGTTCATAGCTTATAAGCCTACTGGCTTATTGGCTTATTTGTGCCAAAACACATCAAGTTTACCCAACTGGTAGGCTTTGATTCACAAGGTTTGCACTCAAACCTTGACCAGCAGGGTGAAAAACAAGTCTATACACTTCATTAAGTCTGTCAACGTCCATTTTGTTCCTGTCAGCGTTTGATTTTCGCTTATCAGCGTTTGACTTTTGGTCAAACTTGGTTTCAAGGCTTATTGAATCTGTTTTGCTTTTTGGTACATGCAATAACTTAGTTTTTGTAATAGAACTCATTTTTCTCAGCTTAATATCAAGTCTGGAAGGTTACAAGTCTTTTGGTTAAGCTTTTGCTAGGAAACTAGCTTATTTGGCTTTTTCAGAGTGCTTATTGGCTCTCACAGCTTATTCTACTTGGATTTTTGTGATTTTCTTGATTGATTATTCTTAGTTAAGCTATTTGTGAGCTTTTGCAACAAACTAGAGCTTCTAAGGTGCCCTAAATCTCAAACCCGACTATTTTGTCGTTTTGTGGATTTGTACTTTGCTTATTTCTGGCTTATTGAGTGTGCTTTTTCAAAATTTCTTTTTACAGATCTCATAAGCATCCCAAAAGAAGGTTGTGTGTTAAATTAGAGCTTATGGCATTAGCTTATTGCTTAATGGGTTAAAAAGCCCAATAAGGATAAGCTGTTTGCTTATTAAGCTGTGATAAGCTCACATTCACCTTTTGGGCCTTTAGAGTTTTGTTCTTAGAATTAAATTTCAGATAGGGCTTTTCCAAGTCAATTGGGCCAAGTTTGACTTTTTGGGCTAAAAAGCCCATTAGGGTTGACTGTTTTTGGTTTTGGCCCATTTGAGGGCCCAATAGGGGTATTCTGGTCATTTCACTTTGATTTTCTGTTTACTTAGGTTAAAATAAACTAGTTTGCAAGTTTTTAGAATTTTTCATAATTTTTGAATTTTTAATATTATTTTAATATTATTTTATTATTATTTTTTAAATCTCACATTTTCCAACTTTTTACATTTTTCTTAGCTTTAGTACATTGAAATAGGAATTTAGCAACTTTTAGAATAATTTTATCACTTTTAGATTAATTTTTATAATTATTTTAAGTTTTAATAGTTTTTAAATCATTTTAAATAGTTTTTATTAGTTTAAAAAATTCTAAAAATATTTTTTAATCTTTTTAGGTCATTTTAGAGGTTTACCAATTGAAAAATATTTATTTGGGCTTTTTGATAATTTATTTGATTTTTAGGGTTTTAATTAGCAATTAAAAATTGAATATTTAATTATTTAAAAGGTTTGAAAAAGTTTTGATCATTGGTAAACTCTTAGTTTATTAATTATGATTTTTGGTGAATTTTTGGTAATTTTTAGAATTAATTTTTATTTTTGTAGTTTTACAGTTTTACGTTTTGTTGTCGTAGTATTATTTTCACGTCTTCGTCATCTTCTTTTCTCATCCCCTTCTAAACCAAATATTAATCTCAAATAATTTACATCTTAGTCACACACATATACCTCCTTGGGAAACGAACTTGGAACTTCATAAGGGTCATTAGTGCTTGATTTTCCTAAATCATCACTTAATACTTTCCCTATTTTACGCTCTTTGTTTTCCTAAACAAGAGTTGTAATTTACTACAATCACCTACCCATAGCATCACCTGAAAGAGACACTAAAACACGTCAACATAAAGTTGGTGAGAGTCATAGGTTTAGACTCCAACGCCAAAACAGTTATAAGCTATGATATCAAACACCAACACAATAACATATGGACAATGTGCTACAATAATGTATTAACAACTAGCATTCAAGTTCAATCAATCATCACAATTCCAAGGCATCACGCCTTACCAACAACCACAATTTCCAAGGCATCACGCCTTACCAAACACCATAATTTCCAAGGCATCACGCCTTACCAAACACCATAATTTCAAAGGCATCACGCCTTACCAAACACCATGGTACCATAGGCGCCCATACACCTATGTACCTTTCCGATCCAAATCATACACAAACAAGAATCACATAGCAGTTAATCACATAATGTACACACAAGTCCATCTCAAACCTTAAAAACATTCACAGCATCAATTTATAAATAACTCAACACATTGTCTCTTCTATCCCATCTGGAAGCCAAAATCAAAAGTAAACATGGGACTATGAAACTCACCTGATTGCTTCTTCAAAAGTCCTCGCACTAGCAACAAGCTAACAAACCAAAAACACGCAATCAAAATATGAACCAATCACTAAGATGGCTCATCAACCTATGATAGACATCTAACCTCCTCTCATATAGATACCTCATATATGAGCTCTAAACACCCCATTACCCTTCTTAACAAGTCCTTAACTTGGTTAAGTTTAATAACTATCCCGTTCATATTTTACACAAAACAGTCTCAGTTTTAGGTCTCAAAACTTTAAGTCAAACGTCCACTTAAACATACCCATGGTTTCTGTAAAAGGAATATTCATACTTTTACATATGTTAGCTAAAACCTCCCACTTGCCATAACCTTAAAGCTACTGTTAAGGCCCCGATATATGTATATATATTGCTACCTATCCAGAATTCACTGATTTTAAACATATGAAAAGTTTGTTACCATTAGAGGGTCTTACCCTAAACCACAATCTTAGCCCAAGTTCAGATACTTACTAAAATATATAAACCATCTCTCATGTTCGTGAGAAGATCCCGATGCAACCCTAAGTACCCCAAACAACCCAAAATTTAAAAAGAAAACCGGCTGACTTCAAAACTGTTTTGACCTCCGACTGTTGTAACCTGTTTTTTACCCACTTCCCGATGTCCAATTTAGTTCTCGTTTCTTGCATTGAAAAGCCACTTCAATTACCTTTTCAGGGGTATGTGGATCATAAAATAAGAGTTTGTAGAACTCCCAATATGACCAAAACAATTGACTCAAAATTCTGACTAGTTTTTAAAAACGGGTTTAACAAAATCAACCTCATTAATTAACCCTAACCCCACTAATTACAAACCCTATCTTATGTAATCATTATAACCTCATTATTATAACATTAATTTACTGATTTTAAATTAAACCCTAACCTAATTCCATCATAAGATGATTAAACAAAACATAAAAACAATTAAATTAAAAAGGGTTAAGAAGATTTACCTTTGATTTATGAAAACCCCAAAATCTTATGAAGAACCCTAATTTTTATATAACTCACGAATTTTCTTAACCTCCAAGAGAAAAATAATGAATTGGGATTGTGATTAAAACAATATATAAGGTGTACATATAATCCTAGTCCAAGAATAAGCCCACTTTCCTTTTTTTTCCCTCTTTTTCCCTTTTTTCTTCTTTTCTGCGTCCAAAACCGACCTAAACCCCTTCAAATTCGTTTTTTTCATTTTTATTACTTAATATTATGCTATTAATATTACCTTAATTTACCTTAATTTATTTCAGCTCCTAAAGCTTCCAAAACCTCAAAACCGTAAAACTAGTCAAATTTACGCGTTTTACCGTAAAAGTCGTAAAATATACACTTTTATAAAAAATCTCAAATTTTGAAATAAACTTTATATTTAAGTCCTAAATGACTTAAAACCATCCCGAAAAATATTCATATGACCAATTACCTCATCCGAGACCTCTAAATGCTAAACCGTAAATCGTAAAAATACGATTTTCTATAATACATATACGTATAAGTACAACCACTAAATAACACCATCTCACTTCATAGTCACTATCATGTGAGCTCATGAACATGAAATCATCACACATCGTTTCACTCACAAGGTACCCCGTACCGGAAACGATATCCAAACCACACTCTATACACACCAATAAGCACATAAACACGTAAAGGCACGTAACTAGCACAAAATAAAATTAAGTGACGAACCTCAAAACCAGGGTTGTCACATCACTCCCTCCTAATAGAAATCTCGTCCCGAGATTTACTTCTTAGGATCAAACACACAAACAATAAATCACATGAGGATACTTGTTCTAAACGAACTCCCCTCATTTCCACGTGAACTGTAGTTCAAGTTTACAAAATACCACATATACAAACCAAAAATAATTAAACTCATTGCCAAACTCTTGACCTCACAGTCAATAAATCTCACAGATGACTCTTTGATAAAACAAAGACTCTTATTAACACAAGTCCCGAATAACCGTACATGCAAAATGCATTCTCAAACAACCTTTACCAATCTCAATACATGAAATGTATCATGTATACAACTCATTTCCCCCAGGTAATTCTATGCTCATAAGCTAATGGTCCGATCTTTCCAAAGACCATAAATGGACCTACAAAACTCTACAACAACTCTTCCATTTTACCAAAACATACCACCCGTTACTATGGGTGAAACGTCCTACATAACTTTGTCACTAACTCTAGTGGTTTCCTCCTTTCATATAGTGCCTCATGGCATTTATCGACTTCTAGTATGATAATCATCATTATATGAAAACTCAGCCATCGCTAATGAGTTTCCTAACTCCCTACCATACATCACAATGTGATGCTTCCCCTCGTTTCTTCCCTTGCCAGAATCCTTCATAAGGCACTCCATACATATTAAGCTAACCTTTACGCAAAACCCTTGATTCCCTCACATCCGTACGCAATTCTTCCAACTTCCCAACTACGTGACTTCTCATTCCTCTTGAAATAGGTGATGAATTAGTTAGTCTATCGACTATCACCCAACTCTCATCGTACTTAATCCTCCACTGCATTATGTGTCCCTTCCACCAACTCCGTCCTTACATCGCCATTTCTAAGCTACTCCTATCTATGTAGGAAGTATAGTCTACGTCCCTTTCCTCCCTACGATTGTCCAAGAAACGCAACATAAATGTTGACGCGTTCTCTGCTTTAGACAACTCAACTCTTGCACCCTACATCCTTTATCCAAACCGCCCTAATACGTCATCCCTATAGTTCAAGTTCGTCTCAGCTTCACCTGATCCTTCTTATTCTATGTCTCATCGACCATACTTGCCTTTCCTAGATGGTACTTGGCCTTGCAAATTTTCTTTCACCACTTAACCTTTGCCAAATTTTCAATCAAGATGATTGAATATGTGTTGGAGACGTTCATGATCCGTGTATATCATTCTCTACGTCTCGTACACCAAATGCCTCTAGCATTCTAGGCAGATATAACAATCCAGCTCCACTACCAAGTCTTATCTAGTTCTTCCAAATCTTCAGTTCCTGCATCGTATAAGCAATCGCCTTTCTTTATCGTTCTCGTACACCTCCAAATCCTTGCTCCACGTATCGTCATGCTTCGCGAATTCATCCAGTCCTTCCGATAATGTCAAGATCTGCTCATTATCCAATCCACCTCTTCAGTCTCCAAAACGCTTCCTCATCCTTCTTCACTTCGCCCCTTGCTGGTTCCATGATATGTCATCATCTCTAACTACTCATCATGGTAAACTTAATACTAAAGCTCACACTTGAAAATCTTACGTATAATTCCCTTTCCTAACAACTCCAGATGTCAAGATGTCGACGATGCTCCCGATGAAAACTCGTTTATATACGTTCATGCACACTCAGTTCATTGACCCCATGAAAACCGCTAGTGTTTTGGCGATGCCAAAATCATAACCGTAAACCCAAAGCGTTCATACAACATCCTTAGCAGTTTCAATTACGTCCTCATTGCATCCTCTCTCAGCGGCAATACGAATGAATTTCTACCTCGTTCTACTTGCAAAATTCTACACGCATCTTAAAAGACCGGTACTTCCTCTCATCAGACCACTCAACCTCTTTCCACATCCAATCTACTACTAAGCAACTCAACTTTTATCTGGCATTCCTTGCAGTCTCTAACAACTCTTGTTTTTAAATCACTCCATCAACGATTTGCCTTGGAAGGGCACTAACTACAACTCCTCTCACTTCTCCTACTTGCTCTATTTATGGTTCTACCTCACAGTAATAGGCAAACCTACTAAATTTCAGGAAACTTTCGGAAAACTTACATGTCCTACGAACAATCATAAATACCTTTGAGATATTACATCCCCTTCCAACACTCTCTATGGCACGTTACTTGTGCTAATATCCTAAAAATCTCTATTCATCTCCTTGGTACTCCTAAGAGACCTCATGACCACACTAGTTCGTCTACGAACTTCTTTCCTCCCTACTAAGGGTATTCCGACCGTTCTCTCATGGTCACCTACTTAAGCGTGTAGGCGCGACCAAGTCTTTCATATGACTACCTCAACGCTCCCAAACAATACGAAACCAAAACTACATCCTGAATGAAACAAACCAACGGATAACTAACGACATTTCACGTGCACCCGTTAAAACCAGTCAAAAACCATGAGACTCAAAAGAAAACTCAAACCCAAAACGTGTATCAATTGAAAATGACCCATCACAACGAAAAATAATCCAAGAAACACCCAATGGCAACCAAACATATTACGCCCTGCGACATATTATTTAAACCGTGCAAAAGATCGACTTTTCCAAAAGAATATATATCTTTTTTTTATCTATTTATTATTACCTCCCACATCTATGTGACTCAAACAATCTACAAACAACCCTCTTGACGAACTCAAAACTCAACTAAAAAACTAGGTATCCCGTGCATCCCAAATCATAAAAATAAACTACTATTCAAACTCAACCTTTAACCCGACACTTGTACAATAATTCCGGCCAAGATACTGACCTCCCATGATATACATTCTGAATATTTGAAAAGTACGTTCCGAGTACATAGTTTTTGGCTTTTGAATCACTCAAAAAGCTCTAAAACGAACAAGTTACGACCAAAACAATTTTATACTAGTTGTTTTAAAAACTAAAGAATAAACTTAGTGATTAATGCAATCCTTTTAAATGAAAGATATAATTGTATGTGTAACCTTCATAAACTCAATTTAACCTCGTATTAATAACTATAAATGACGTGAATCGGTTAAACCCAATTATATAAACTATGTAAGTAGAAAGAAATTTTACTTCGCTTTATTTTAAAGAAAGTCTTTTAGAATTTGAAATATATAAGTGTTGATTAAAAAGAAATCTTATGTTACATCTTGTTTCAAACACGACTCCAACACCTTACCCTTATTTTACCGAATACAACCAACCATGTAACTCAATATATACCGACCAAAAGAAATGCAAGACCCAACACAAAAGATTTCATTATCTTCAAAAGAAATCCCAAGTTATTTCAATAGACTTGAAACCAAAAACACATTTTAAAACGTACACGTGAAATACGAAACTCAAAAAATACGCTACAAGACACACTTCAAAAGATTCAAAACGTTGTTGGAACTCCAACAAACTCCAGCACCATAAAACACGAAAAGAACAATAGCTATCTCATAGGTAGCCATTACATAAACCCATATATTATACTTATACCCAAATTCTACACCTCATCATATACAAGCATGTACTAACCCTCTTTCATGCAATCATACTTGAGAACCTATTGAAGTTGTGGTACTTGTATAACTATGTTGGCCACCATACTTATACAATTACCCTTTCCCCAATGCACTCCCTCCTATGATGACACTTATAAGAATCAATACAACACATAACACATAAATCCATCTACTCACATAAGCTCATAACCACATAAAGAATAAAGTATAAAACTCCATCTATTAAAATAACATAGTAATACTCTTGGAATACAAAAATCCATAGTCTAGCTAAAACAACATAGACTAAATCCAAACCGAAAACAAAATCAGTTATAAGTCATGTCGCCCATCAGAATGGAAACACCTAAAAATCCTTCCTACCCATGTACTCCGAGTAACTCGAACCACCACACGATTCTTAGGGAACATGACTTAAACATCAAAAGAAAAATAACATACCTCAGGTATGCAAAATAACTCGACAAAAGATAGAAACTACCTTGTACCAAATTATGTACTATAATGTACAATTTAAGAAAAATACAACAATGACTAGTGTGGACGATTATGGTTCAACCTGCACTAGTCACAAACCCGAAAAGAAAATAACATGTGACTAAGTATGAACATACTACGGTTCAATTCATACTAGTCAAAACATCGCAATAAATAACATCCAAACACATCAATTATTATAAAATGCACACATACTCCTATGACGCCTATATGCAGGGACCCTTAAGCTATAGACTAGGCTATGCGACTAGGCAACCTAATTCTCTATAACCATTGTCTCTGATACCATTCTGTCACACCCTACCATGGCGGAATATGGGGCGCGACGTATGGATATCATCACAACATGGCGTGTATATAGAGATAACTATATGAAATAAGAAATGTCATAAAATGGTGACACAAAAGTCATGACAATATCTCATCAAATACATGAGTCTAGGTAAGTAGGTAACAGTCCTACCACTTACCCAAGACAAACAATAAACATAAACCAAACAAACATATAGGTGCCAACATGTATCACTTATAAAAAAACATAAAAGTAAACTAAGAAGGAAACGGGGATATCCTTCTATATGCATTCCTACGCTATCCAAATCCTAGCCACTTAAGTTCTCATGCCTACCCATAGCATCACCTGAAAGAGACACTAAAACACGTCAACATAAAGTTGGTGAGAGTCATAGGTTTAGACTCCAACGCCAAAACAGTTATAAGCTATGATATCAAACACCAACACAATAACATATGGACAATGTGCTACAATAATGTATTAACAACTAGCATTCAAGTTCAATCAATCATCACAATTCCAAGGCATCACGCCTTACCAACAACCACAATTTCCAAGGCATCACGCCTTACCAAACACCATAATTTCCAAGGCATCACGCCTTACCAAACACCATAATTTCCAAGGCATCACGCCTTAACAAACACCATGGTGCCATAGGCGCCCATACACCTATGTACCTTTCCGATCTAAATCATACACAAACAAGAATCACATAGCAGTTAATCACATAATGTACACACAAGTCCATCTCAAACCTTAAAAACATTCACAGCATCAATTTATAAATAACTCAACACAGTGTCTCTTCCATCCCATCTGGAAGTCAAAATCAAAAGTAAACATGGGACTATGAAACTCACCTGATTGCTTCTTCAAAAGTCCTCGCACTAGCAACAAGCTAACAAACCAAAAACACGCAATCAAAATATGAACCAATCACTAAGATGGCTCATCAACCTATGATGGACATATAACCTCCTCTCATATAGATACCTCATATATGAGCTCTAAACACCCCATTACCCTTCTTAACAAGTCCTTAACTTGGTTAAGTTTAATAACTATCCCGTTCATATTTTACACAAAACAGTCTCAGTTTTAGGTCTCAAAACTTTAAGTCAAACGTCCACTTAAACATACCCATGGTTTCTATAAAAGGAATATTCATACTTTTACATATGTTAGCTAAAACCTCCCACTTTCCATAACCATAAAGCTACTGTTAAGACCCTGATATATGTATATATATTGCTACCTATCCAGAATTCACTGATTTTAAACATATGAAAAATTTGTTACCATTAGAGGGTCTTACCCTAAACCACAATATTAGCCCAAGTGCAGATACTTACTACAATATATAAACCATCTCTCATGTTCGTGAGAAGATCCCAATGCAACCCTAAGTACCCCAAACAACCCAAAACTTAAAAAGAAAACAGGCTAACTTCAAAACTGTTTTGACCTCCGACTGTTGTAACCTGTTTTTGACCCACTTTCCAACCTCCAATTTAGTTCTCGTTTCTTGAATTGAAAAGCCACTTCAATTACCTTTTCAGGGTATGTGGATCGTAAAATAAGAGTTTGTAGAACTCCCAATATGACCAAAACAATTGACTCAAAATTCTGCCTAGTTTTTAAAAACGGGTTTAACAAAATCAACCTCATTAATTAACCCTAACCCCACTAATTACAAACCCTAACTTATGTAATCATTATAACCTCATTATTATAACATTAATTTACTGTTTTTAAATTAAACCCTAACCTAATTCCATCATAAGATGATTAAACAAAACATAAAAACAATTAAATTAAAAAGGGTTAAGAAGATTTACCTTTGATTTATGAAAAACCCAAAATCTTATGAAGAACCCTAATTTTTATATAACTCACGAATTTTCTTAACCTCCAGGAGAAAAATAATGAATTGGGATTGTGATTAAAACAATATATAGGGTGTACATATAATCCTAGTCCAAGAATAAGCCCACTTTCCTTTTTTTTCCCTCTTTTTCCCTTTTTTCCTTCTTTTCTGCGTCCAAAACCGACCTAAACCCCTTCAAATTCGTTTTTTTTATTTTTATTACTTAATATTATGTTATCAATATTACTTAATTTACCTTAATTTATTTCAGCTCCTAAAGCCTCAAAACCTCAAAACCGTAAAACTAGTCAAATTTACGCGTTTTACCGTAAAAGTCGTAAAATATACACTTTTATAAAAAATCTCAAATTTTGAAATAAACTTTATATTTAAGTCCTAAATGACTTAAAACCATCCCGAAAAATATTCATATGACCAATTACCTCATCCGAGACCTCTAAATGCTAAACCGTAAATCGTAAAAATACGATTTTCTATAATACATATACGTATACGTACAACTACTAAATAACACCATCTCACTTCATAGTCACTATCATGTGAGCTCATGAACATGAAATCATCACACATCGTTTCACTCACAAGGTACCCCGTACCGGAAACGATATCCAAACCACACTCTATACACACCAATAAGCACATAAACACGTAAAGACACGTAACTAGCACAAAATAAAATTAAGTGACGAACCTCAAAACCAGGGTTGTCACACATCTCCTTTAGAAACATAACTTTTTAACGTATTATTTTATTTCCGTTACTCCTTATGGTTTTGATAAATTATGACGCGTAATTATAAGATACTCGAAGTATAATCAATGACGCGTACGTCGTAGCGGCAAATCGTATAAATATATGTATTAGACCATGGTTGTGGCGCGCCGCCATCTACTCGTTGTTTACCATCTTACTCGGATTTAAAGATGTGTTTTAAGGATAGACTAGCATTGTGATCAAGCGAGATAGCTTGGAATTTTGTTAATTTGTGTTCATATTATTGTCCGCGATTTCGAGACCCACCCGAAGCCGAAACCAACAGTTATAGCGTTAATGTACGCATTATCGTTGCGTTTATTTCCTTCATTTCGTTGTTTCATTATTTTGAATTCGATATTATATGTGATGAGATCCGACACTTGCGTTGATTAAATAAATATTGAATTTAGTCGATTGAATGATTTAAACATAATAAATATGACATATTAAACGTGTGGTGAATAATATTTTTGGCTAAAAATGACGTATGATGCGCCTTATAACAAGTAAAATACATATAGAGAATAAAAGAACAAAGAGAAACTATTTTTCCTTCAACCCATGTTGGTAAATCATTATAAGTGATTTCTATTACTTGTATCTTGTTTTCATAAATTAATTCATTAATAATAAAAGCATCTGATGAAATCTGTCGATAATTTGCTTAATTGAATTTGAAAAGAGTTGTTGAGAAAATTAAAGATATAAATATTGGATATACGTAGCTTTAAACTAGGTATGAATTAATTTTGGGCCAAAATAGTAAACCTTGGCGCAGTACATAATATACGAACGTGAGTAGAAAAATTAGTCATGTATTTTGGAGCTTATACTTTGTAAAAGATGGTTTTATTTTAAAATAAGGTCAAGCTTATTTTTATGAATGTTTTGGTATAGAATTGAGAATAACTCCTTGTAATGAATGAGCTGGAACAAAAATCAAAACATACACTTTAACTGAAAAATTCTAACACTGAAAATAATTAATTAAAAGCTGATAGAATGTCTAAGGAACGATTCGAGCACCTTTGATTCAGTTTTTGCCATCCGGCAAAATAAGAAAGTTGTTCGAAACGTCGTTTCACTCTTCCGCGAGATGTGTTAACTTTTAAATCGCTTGATAATCGGTTAAAAACTTAAAGTCAAAATTTATACAATTCCCTAGAAATAAAATAAGTATCGGCAGAATTTTTAAAAGCATCATTTTGATTGTTTTCTATCGAGATTCAAGTTTCGACTAAAACTAATAATTTATCCGAGATAATGCCTATGTGAAACCTGTTTAGCGTCTAGTCGGGTGAATGATATAACAGATCAGTGTTAAAAAAATGTATACACAATAAAAAGTCAAAGTTTGATTTTTAAGAGTCAATTGGACTAATTGGAGTCTCATTGGATAGTTATGTATAAAATAAAACAAGTCATAGTAATAATAAGAAGAAACTTTGAACATTCTTACTATGTACGTTTTTAGTACTTAAGAAATGAAAATTAATGAGATTTTGGCACAAGTATCGATTATTGTAAATCTAATAATTTTTTCAATAATGATAACCGAGTCACCGAAACTGCTAAAGGTAGTAATTTTATCATGATTGTAACTTCCCAAAAATAACAACTTTATAAGTTGAAAAATGACTAAGATGAAAGTTTTCAATGGTGTAAAATAATCTAAAAATATAAACATGTTGCTTTTGCAATACGCTAAGTGACTTTAATTAGAACACGCAAGTGGGTTACCCATCGCATGCATACTTGTATTATTTTTATAAGATATATGCATCTAATGTTTTGAGATACCTATGGTTCGATCATACATTATCACTTCACTGATTTCACAATTCTATTATCGAAACCTGAGTAGTCCTGTAATTGTTCATTTCTAACCTTGTCCTTGGTACAGGACCGCCAATTTATATAGATCGCTACTTTGCTAGTACATGTTAATAAGGGTATGTTGCCCGGTGTATTTTTGTTCTCTTCATGGACACCACAACCTTTTCTTCTCTTGTTATTGGAAACCAAATTTGGTAAAACGTGCGTGTAACTCAAAACAATGGAGATTATGATTGTTTTCTCATTTTTGGCATTTGTGATGATGCTCGATGTTCATTTCATGATTTCTATACATATAGTTGTTACTCTGAAACTCTTTTCATATCTTCTAAGTATCTTGACTTCTAATGTAAGTAACTTCAGTTAACGAACGTATCTCCGTTTACTTCATTCGATCTCATAGATTCTTGATTCACTACTCCTTGTACGTGCAACGATCCTTACTCCCACACCTCCCTAGCGTCAATCTATGAAGAAATTATTCCAAAAATATCTATGAGTATATGAAATGTTTCATTGAACCAGATATAAATGGCGTCTATTTTCACAAGAAGATAAAGCAAAAATATGTTTTCCAAAAATGGATGAGCAATAGTTAACGTGTTTCTCGAAACGAGGCCAAACACAATTTACCCATTTCTATGTCGAATGATTCACTTATTTACAATAATAGGTCAAAAACTTTTACAATCATATGTGATGTGTAATAATAAAAGGTTCTCTTTTTGGTGAGGATGAATATGTCGTCGATCGGTCCCCAACTATGCATAGCCTTGCTAACTATGCATAATTCGGGAAGAGCCACGCTATGTCATGTATGTTGTCGCTTGGTCCTGAAGTAGCCTAGGTAACTATGCATAATTCAGGAAAGACCACATCCTGTCAGATTAATCATCGTCTTTAAACTAGTAGTTTATTTTATAAACATTAGGGTGAGAACGCTTCTGAGTGTTGGATCCTTATGCAAGTAATCCTATTTGATTCGTTTCTGAAAGAACAAGTTTGAATTTTAGTAGGTTCTTCGATATCTTTTCTTTCGATTGGTACCGACTTAGTAAGTCTCGTTGATCGAGTAATTCCTGAAAATGTTTTTGTGCGTCATATTGTTAGAAATACGTTTTTAACGTATATTAGAAGTATCGGTCACTCCACAATATTATTAATGTTGTAATAGCTCGTAGTTAATGTGTGCTTATTAAGTTAAGTAAGAAACCGACCCATGGGCTTGTCATGGGTCGGCCCAAGCCCATTAGTGGCTTGGATATAAATACCCCTTTCCACCATGGAAAGGGGTTGGTTGTTGATTTTCCATTTTACCACTTTAATGAAAAACACATATTTCTCTCTTACTTTCTCTCACTAGTTTCTCTCTCTAGAAATCTTCAACCCACTTCATTGATTCATAAGATTATCAATATTCTACAATTGGTATCAAGAGCTATGGGGTGATTTAAGGTAATGATTTGTGTTGTTATTTAGTTTTTGATTGTATTAGTGTTCTTTAAGAAGATCTATCTTGATTCTTGAAGTTTTTGGTGATTTTGTTGATTGGGATTAGTAGATAAGTATTGGATTTTACTTCTTTTAGTAGAAATCACAAAACTTTTTGGGTAATTTGGTAAAAATCTGGGTTTGTTTCTTCTTTTATCTAGTCGACTGTTACACGAACCAGTTTTTTGTTCCCAGTAAAGTTCCGGATCAAAAAGTTCCGAACCAAAAGTTCCGGATCAAAAAGTTCCGAACCAAAAGTTCCGAATCAGTTCTTCCAAACCAAAAGTTCCGGATCAAGGAAAGTTCCGAATCAAATCTTCCGAACCAAAAGTTCCGGCTCAAGGAAAGTTCCGAATCAGTTCTTCCGAACCAAAAGTTCTGGATCAAGGAATGTTCCGAACCAAATCTTCCGAATCAACACTGTTCCGAATCAAGAAAGTTCCGAATCAGTTTCTTCCGAATCAACAATTGTTCCGAACCAAGGGATATTTTACTTGTTTTTTCGACGATTTTTAGAGGATTTAATCTTGGTTTCTTACACAAAAACTCAACACAACTCACAACTTTACTTCACTGCTCGATCAACCGATAATCTTTGTCTCTTTAAAGTGATCAAAATGAATCCGAATTCATTAATGCCTCAAATTACATCACTTACGGATATTTCCGTCATTACGGGAACGGATAATCGCCCTCCAATGCTCATTAAAGAAGTCTTTGAAGCATGGCAAGGCCGTATGATGTCATACATTAAGGGAAAACCGACATATGGGCGGCTTATGGTCAAGTCAATTCTAAATGGTCCACTTGATTATGGTACCATCGTGGTTAACAATGTGACTCGACCACGGGAGTTTGAAGAACTTACACCAGCTCAACAACTTGTTGCCGATGCAGACGAAAAGGCTCTTCAAACCATTCTCCAAGCTCTTCCACATGACATCTATCGAATTGTAAGTCAATATACGGTTGCAAAGGATTTATGGGAACGTCTAAAGGTGTTGCTACAAGGTACTTCTCTTACTAAACAGGAAAGGGAATGTCAGCTGTATGATCTGTTTGATAGATTCACGTACAACCCAGGGGAAACGCTTCACGACTACTACTTCAGATTCACTACTCTCATGAATGATCTGAATGTATACAATCTTGTGATTGCTCCATTCCAGGTTAACACCAAGTTCTTGAATACTTTACCTCAAGCTGAATGGGGTGAGTATATTACCGATGTTAAGTTAACCAGGGATTTGCATAAGTGCAATTTGGATCAACTCTATGCTTTTCTTCAGCAGCATGAGAAACACGTGATCATGCACCGTTCGCCTCGAGGTATGTACCCTGATTCTTTAGCTTTGATGGCGAATCAACCAAGCTTGTCATACAACAACACTCCTTATATCATGGGACACCAAGCCTATCATCCATCAACGTACATGACTCCAAGCTTCCCCCAATATTCGATTCTACCGCAACCACCCACCTCACATCAGCAACAATATCGGTTTAATGCACCTTTGTCTCAGAGAGAACCACAAGCATCACAATATGCCTCACAACCTCACCCATATTCACCAGCAAGCATTGCACCTTATGCTCAGTCATCATATTCTTCTTATCAAGAGAATGCAGCATATCCATCAAGCTACTCTCACCACATGAGTATTCCTTCTAGTGCTTATGCAGCTCAACAAGACCAAGCAATGTATTGTGATAATGATGAAGTCCCCATTCCTGAATTCAAACAAGGAACTGACCCAGTTGAAGTGTTAGCCACTATGTCTGCTTATCTTACAAGGACATTGAGCAAACGAGGATTTAGAGGACCAGCTCCTACTAACAATCAGCTGAGGAATTCATCCAATTCTCGACAACATGCTACTATTGAGAATGGCAGGGTAATGGTTCAACTTATTCAACCTTATCAGGGGAGACCCACTACATCAACCACCAATGCTCGCACGGTCAATCCTGCTCCAATGGTCAACACTCCGCCACGGGCTAATTCCACTGGCAAGTTGAGAATGATTACATGCTACAACTGTAAGGAAGAATGTCACATGTCCAGGGATTGCACAAAACCCAAGAGGAGAAGGGATGGTCAATGGTTTACAGAGAAGATTTATCTGGTGAACGCTCAGGCACAAGGAAGGGAACTTGATGAAGAGGAGCTTGCATTTCTTGCTGATCCAGGGATTGCTGAACAAGACGTTGTCACTACACATAATGCAGCATACCAAGCAGATGATCTTGATGCTTACGATTCAGACTGTGATGAACTTCAATTTGCTCAGGCAGCTCTTATGGCAACTATCTCTAGCTTTGGGCCAGAAAAAATATCTGAGGTACTTACTAATACCACTGATAATACCACTGATACTAGTATTCAACCACATCAAGTTGGGCAAGAGGGTGCTGATCCGAATGAGTCTTCGGTGGTGAGCCTTTCAAATGAGGAGACAATCAATGATAGTAATATCAATGTGAGTCCCCTGACTTTGAGTGAATCACAACCGGGAGCCATTTCGCATACGCATATTCCTGCTCAACAAGATTTGGTCATGGTTCCTGCTACATTACTTAGCCAAATGAATACTGCACTCTTAGAAACCCTAGCTAAGAATAAGAATTTGTCTGCTGAGCTTGCTTTGTGCAACGAAAAAGTTCAAACTTTGGAATTAGTTCCTTCGTCCACTGTTCTAACAAATCCCGAATATGATCATTTTTGAAACAAACAAATGAGTCATTTGCAAGAAATTGAAACCTTAAGAGCAGATATTTCTAATGAACTTAAAGAATAAGAGTTAGTGGTCACTAATTTTCACAAACTTCAAACGGATTTTGAATTACTCGAATCTAAAAAGAATGAAATGGAAATTAATGCGGCTAATAAGATTAGAAGTTTAGATTATTTGCTTTTAAGACAATACGCTGCCTCTCAACTAGTGCACTTATTTGACGCATCGTTTAGAGAGTTTAACTTATCGCGTCAAAAAGGCCTTCCCCCTAACCCACGGTATGCAAAACAATCTTTTATCCATAGTCCAAGACTTTATAATGCAACCCAATTAGGATTGGTCTTAGACCCGATTGTTATTTTCGATGATCGCACAAATAAGGATTTAGTTGATGAGAATTGGTCATACAACTTTGCAAAATATCCCGAGTGTGATTATTTTAAAATGGATCAGGAGCTTGCAAAAACGGATTTTAGAATTCGCTTCCATATGGATAAAGATCTCATCACAGCACCAACCTACATGTTAAATGAAGAAAACCCTAGTACACTTCCCACACTTGTCAAAATGGAAGGACCTAAGGAAATTCCAAAGGATCTTCCACCTGTTAGCACTGTATGGTTAAACTTGCAAGAGATTAATCAATAAAGGTCATTTTGGAATGTACGACTTCAAATGGCCTAAACGCCGGAGAATGGGCTTTCGAACACATGAACGAGGTGTTTAAGAATGAGATCAATCCATTTGTCGAAAGTCTAAAAGGAAGTTTTGCATCTCTTTCAGAAAATCTCGAGTTTGAAATTGCAGAAGTTCAAAAAGTGTTTTATGAAATGGACACCGCTTACGAACTACAATTAATTGAAAAGGAAAAGATTTTATCCGAATATGACCGATTCTTGTCCCAAGTAATTTCGTGTGATGTGCTTACTACTGTGAATGTTAATTATTCGAATGAACTTACATCCACTATGATTAAATGTGATGCTGTGAATATATGTGATGATGTGTGTGATCTCTCTGTAAATGTTGCTGATACTGTAAATGAGGTAGATAATCATTCTTGTCACGAGTCTAACGCTGAATTTTTAAAGCTTCAAGATTCTTACAATTTACTTACAAAACGTTTTAATCAACTTGAACAACATTGTATATCTTTAGAATTAAAACAACAAACTCAAAATGAGAATCTTTTGATAACAAATGGGTGTGAAAACAGTGTTGAGATGAGTGACAAGATGATTGAGATAGTTAAGGCATTAGAGGAAGAGATTATGAGATTAAAGAGAGATGTGTCATCAAATGAAACACTAAAATTGGAACTAGAGGTTGTAGAGTCTAAAAACCAGGACTTAGAAATTAGACTTTCGTCTATTCTAGGGGAGATGGATCGGGCAAGACAGGGACTATCCGCTCTTTATGGTTCAATAGAAGAACGCTTAGCTTTTAATGCAGCACAGCAACAATCTTATGTTGAACAACTGAACCAAAAGTGTGAGGAAATCTCTGACTTAAACATCCAACTCATTGACAAAAACATGGTTTTGGCCGAGTTAAAGGAGACACTTCTTCTCACCCGACAAGAAGTTGTTAATAACTTAGCTACCAACTATGCACCGTCCTCTAGTGCTCCAACAACCAATTCAGTAGTGCTTTATAAGAACCCGCTCCATAAGAAAAACCCGGTTACCTACGATGATTATATGAGGAATGTAATTAAGCATGTAGATCTTGTTAGGGATATTTTAGATGATTTGTATGCGTTAGATCCCTCAAGCAGTTACTATTATTCAGCTCATGAATATATTAAGCGTGTTCAATATTGCTTAGCATATTTTCAATACATAGGAAAACCGGGTTCTGCACTACTCACTAATCGACCCATTGCTGTCACTCCATTCAATAAGACCCCAGGAGCAAAACCGTCATTGGCACCATCAAGTAAGGCACATTTAAAATCTGTTGCTAATGTTCCCACTTTGCCTTCTACAAGATTAAAAGAGTCTACTAAGGCTAAAGGATCGCCACTCAAGAAAGATAAGATCAAGCCCTCCACTACTAGTACCATCAAGAAGAAAGTAGAAGCTCACACTAGGAATATCAGTTCAGATTTAAATAAAAAGAATCATGTTAAGACTAAAAGCTCTGCGCCTGTGCAGAAGCCTAAACCATTTGTGAATTCTAATTTGAAATGTTGGAATTGTAATGAATGCATGTTTTCCTAACGTCATGATTTGTGTCTTATTGATCATGTGAATGAAATGAATGCTATTAGGAATGATCTTGAATGGAAGCCAACTGGGAGAACTCGTACCCAAGTTGGATGGAAATGGCGTCCCACTGGTAGGACCTTTACATTAGATGGAAAAATGTGCCCTTTAACTAGGAATGCATCCATTGAGGTTAGGTCTCAGCGTCCTTTAGTTAGGCACACTAGCACTAAAGTATAGAAACCGCGCACTTTAATTAGGTCAGCTCCCACTATAGTGCCTATCAGTGAAGAAATACCTCAGGATTTAAGCCAACTTGAATCTACACCACCAACTAGGAAGAAGGCTAGGAAATCTAAGAAACCTAAAGTTAGCAAATCTAAGATCATTAAATCTGTACCTGCTAATAACAAGGAATATTCAGATTCCGAAACCTATACATTGTCCTCGTCTGGTGATATTTTCAGGTGGTCCAAATCATCCTCTGGTATTTGGACTCCGGTTGTTCAAAGCATATGACCGGAGATCGCTCGATGCTCCGAAATTTCGTCAGCAAGTTTCTTGGAACGGTTAAATTCGGTAATGATCATATTGCAAAGATAATGGGGTATGGTGAATATCAGATTGGAAACGTTACGATTCCAAGGGTATACTATGTAGAAGGTCTTGGTCATAATTTATTTTCAGTAGGACAGTTTTGTGATTCCAACCTAGAGGTTGCTTTTCGACAACATACTTGTTTCATCCGCAACTTGGAAGGAAAAGACTTGTTGAAGGGATCTCGTGGTGCAAATCTTTATACGTTGTCCCTACAAGACATGATGGCCGCCTCTCCAGTATGTCTTCTCTCCAAAGCATCTAAGACCAAGTCATGGTTATGGCATCGCAGATTATCTCATCTCAACTTTGATGCTATTAATCATTTGGCTAAAAACGAATTAGTTCGTGGTCTTCCAAAGCTCAAATTTCACAAGGACCATTTATGTTCCGCGTGTTCAAGGGGGAAAAGCACCAAGAAGTCATACAAGTCCAAAGCTGAAGACACAATCAAGAAAAACTTCATCTTTTGCATATGGATCTTTGTGGGCCAATGCGAACCGAAAGTGTGAGCGGTAAGAAATTCATTCTTGTTATTGTGGATGATTTCTCTAGGTTTACATGGGTAAGATTTCTACATACAAAGGATGAAGCACCGAAGGCTATCATCACTTTTCTGAAATTCATTCAGGTACGTTTAAATACTACTGTCCGCCGTATTCGTACAGATAATGGAACAGAGTTCGTCAACCAGACTCTTCGTGATTACTATGAAGAAGTTGGTATCTCACATGAAACATCCGCTGCACGTACTCCACAACAAAACGGTGTCGTTGAAAGACGGAATCGTACGCTTATGGAAGCTGCTAGGACTATGCTGATTTATGCGAACGCTCCATTATTCTTGTGGGCAGAAGCTATATCTACTTCATGTTTCACCCAAAACCGCTCTATCATTCGGAAACGCCATGGAAAAACACCTTACGAGCTTCTACATGATCGTAAACCCGATGTTTCATTCTTTCATGTGTTTGGTGCTCTTTGTTATCCAAACATTAATAGTCAGAACTTGGGCAAACTTCAACCAAAAGCCGATATAGGTATTTTCATTGGTTACTCACCCTCCAAGAAAGCATACCGAATTTACAACCGTCGTCTTGGTAAGATTGTAGAAACTATGGACGTAGATTTTGATGAGCTGACAGCGATGGCTTCTGAGCAACGCAGCTCTGAACCCGCGCTTCACGAGATGGGAACCGGTGCTATTAGTTCCAGATTAATTCCCAATAATCCTACTTCTACATCATTTTTACCACCTACAAGGCCCGAGTGGGATAAACTATTTAAACCGTTGTTTGATGAATTCTTTGATCCCCCAAATGATGAAGTTCCAGCACCTATAGTGATAGCTCCAATCCCTGAAGTTTTTGCTCAAGCTAATGAAGCTTTATTAAATGCATCTTCAGTTAACATTGAACCGGATGCACCTTTACCAAGTAATTCTCAAACTACACCTGAATCGTCACCCTTACTTGTGCCTAATGATGTTGAAGAGGATTCTATTGATCACGATTTGGAATATGCTCACCTACAAGAGCTTCCTTTCTTTGGTGTACCGATACCTGAAAACTCTTCAGCCGCGTCTATCTCAGAAGAAGCTCCTTCAATTGTTCATTCTAGACCACCACGGATTGAAAATCACAGCACCAAATGGACAAAAGATCACCCAATTAGGAATGTCATTGGAAGTCTCGATCGACCAGTCTCTACACGCTATCAATTACAAGAGAGTGCACTCTATTGCTATTTTGATGCATTTCTCTCCGAAGTTGAACCTAAAAACTGGCAACATGCTATGACTCAATCATCTTGGATTGAAGCCATGCAAGAGGAACTAAATGAATTCCAAAGACTTGAAGTATGGGAATTAGTTCCTCTCCCTGACAAGGTTAACATCCTTACTTTGTTGTGGGTTTATAAGGTTAAACTCGATGAGATGGGTGGAGTCTTGAAGAATAAGGCTAGATTGGTTGCTAAAGGATACAAACAAGCCTTGGGTATCGACTTTGAAGAATCTTTTGCTCCTGTTGCAAGATTGGAGGCTATTAGACTATTCCTTGCGTATGCTGCTCATATGAACATGATCGTCTATCAAATGGATGTGAAGACGGCATTTTTGAATGGTGAACTAAGGGAAGAAGTCTATGTTAGTCAGCCGGATGGGTTCGTTAGCATGGAGTTTCCTAATCATGTGTACAAGCTTAAGAAGGCTCTCTATGGGTTGAAACAAGCTCCACCGCGTAGTATTATCTCCTTTCAACATATCTCATCTCGGAAGGCTTCTCCAAAGGCAAGGTGGACCCCACTCTATTCACTCTCAATGAGGACAACGACATGATACTGGTACAAATTTATGTTGATGATATAATATTTGCTGCCTCTAACATAGAATTGTCAAAACACTTTGAGAAGATAATATCCACACGCTTTCAGATGTCAATGATGGGAAAATTTTCATTTTTCTTAGGATTAAAAATTTCTTAGAATCCCAGAGGCATCTTTATTAATCAATCCAAATATGCTCTAGAATCTTTAAAGAAATATAACTTTGAAAATTGTGACCCCGTGGACACTCCAATGATAGAGAAATGCAAGTTAGATGAAGATAGGAATGGGACTATTGTCGATCCAAAACTTTACCGTGGGATGATCGGCACCCTTCTCTATCTGACTGCTAGCAGGCCTGATTTGCAATTTGCCGTATGCATGTGTGCCCGGTATCAGGCTCGGCCTACCGAAAAGCACCTACATGTTGTTAAAAGGATCTTTCGGTATCTCAAAGGAACACTTCATCGTGGTCTATGGTATCCGAAAGATTCCTCCATTGCTTTAATATCATACGCAGATGCCGATCATGCTGGGTGTCAAGACACGAGGCGTAGCACTTCTGGGTCTGTGCAACTCCTTGGAGACAGATTGATTAGTTGGTCTTCAAAAAGGCAGAAAAGCGCTGCAATTTCTAGCACGGAGGCTGAATACATCGCCATGTCCGGTTGTTGTGCTCAAGTCCTTTGGATGAGATCACAATTAACTGACTACGGTTTGGGATTCAACAAAATCCCGATGTATTGTGACAACAAGAGCGCCATTGCCCTTTGCTGCAACTACGTTCAACACTCCAGGGCAAAGCACATCGACATTCGCTACCATTTCATTAAAGAGCAGGTGGAGAACGGAGTGATCGAGCTGTATTTTGTCACCACTGAGTATCAGCTGGCAGATATGTTCACCAAAGCCTTAGATCGAGGACGAATCGAGTTTTTGATCGAAAAGCTTGGCATGAAATCCTTCTCTCCAGCGACTCTCAAAGAGTTGGCAGAAGAATCAGCAGAATAGTGGTGGTAAACTATTCATGCGTATCCTTTGTTCGTGATCATGTATATTATCATAAATATATAAACCACAAAAAGAAAAATACAAAAATATAAAACCAAGAAAAACCATAAAAAAAATATATAAAACCTAGAAAAACCATAAAAAATGTAAAACCTAGAAAAACCATAAAAAATATAAAACCTAGAAAAACCATAAAAATTATAAAATCAAGAAAATCCAAAAATATTTTTCATTTTTTAAATCGGGCATGTCTTTTAGTACGGTAATATTTACGGCTTTAGAAATGTCGATCAATATTGACACGGCGCCATAAATAGAGTCCGTATAAAAGTTGTACATTCTTAAAACATGCCCATTATGGCTTGTAGTTATTTCAGACTGCAACCCGTTTTTTGTATTAAAGTCACGTATTTCCTTCGAAAACGTTGGCTCACAACAGGAATTAATTTTCTCGGGCATGATTTACAAGCCAAATCATGCAAAGGGATCAAGTTTACTTTACAACTTGGTCTTACACGAATTAGTGTACGTTTCAGTGCATTAATTTGTTTAAATAAGAGAAATCTTATTGCCACCACGAATCAATCTTTTAAAGACATTAATTGGAAATGTTTTAATCAATATTTGACTCTTTAAACAATGACTACAACTCTTTAAATAGAAAACGGGTCATCGTTTAAGGGGGAGAAAATGTTAAATTGTCTTCGTCATCAAAACGTCTTCAAAAGTGTTTGAGGAAAATAAATTGGCTAAATGGTTAATGAGTGGTGTTGCTTTAGAATACGACTTGTGCTCGCTCAATGAGATAGGACTTGCTTTAGATCTTGGAAATCCGCTAATTAGGATACAGTGTCTAAGTTGTGTGCGGGCTAGAATAGTTATTATATTGAGATAGGATTAACGATTGTTAAGTAACTTAACGGATGTTAGCCTAAAAGGAGTTATTAACTAAAAAGGAAAAGAAAAGAAAAGTATAGGGACTTAAAATGATTAAGTGTGATATTTATCAAAATTTGACCTAAGTCAAAACCAAACCCCCCCCCCCCCCCTCCCCCCCCTGTGCTTTTTTGCTTTTCTTCTTCACTGTTTCAGTTTTACCATCTGGCCGCCATTAACACACACAAAAACACACTCAAGCTCACAAAACTCTCGTTTTTAATCACTCAATCTGTTTCATTCGATCAACAAGGTACAAACATCAATTCTTTGATTTCTAATTCGCCTAATTCATTCTTTAATCCAGTTAATTGATTCGTTTTAATCAATTCATCAAATTAGGGTTCGTTTGCCTAATTTAGGGTTAATTAATTAGGGGTTTTAGCTGGGTTTGGATCGGATTTATATTAGATCGTGTATGGTTGCCTTAGAATGCCTTAGAACTCACACATGCGTTTAGAATAATCCTTCATAGGGGACAGTTTGTGAACTTCCGAATGAACAAGGCTAGTGAACTTCCGAACGAAGTTCCGAACGAACTTCCGAATGAAGTTCCGAACGAACTTCCGAATGAAGGAGTTCCGAACGAACTTCCGAATGAAGGAGTTCCGAACGAACTTCCGAACGAAGGAGTTCCGAACGAACTTCCGAATGAAGGAGTTCCGAACGAACTTCCGAATGAATGAGTTCCGGACGAACTTCCGAATGAAGGAGTTCCGGACGAACTTCCGAATGAAGGAGTTCCGGACGAACTTCCGAATGAAGGAGTTCCGGACTAACTTCCGAATGAAGGAGTTCCGAACGAACTTCCGAATGAAGAAGTTCCGAACGAACTTTCGAATGAAGTGTTCTGAACGAACTTCCGAATGAAGAGTTCCGAACGAACTTCCGAATGAAGGAATTCCGAACGAACTTCCGAATGAAGAGTTCCGAACGAACTTCTGAATGAAGGGTTCCGAACGAACTTCCGAATGATGAGTTCCGAATGAAGGAGTTCCGGATGAAGAGTTTCGAATGAAGAAGTTCCGGATGAAGAGTTCCGAATGAAGGGTTGTTGGATTGATAGTTGTTTGCTTGTTATAATTACTTGTTGAAATATGTTATGCTTAGAAGTCATAATGATATATATATATATATATTTTGTACATCAACCTTTTATGTCTTATCTTAAGCAGACACGATGACTAATCAAACAGTACAAGAACTCCAAGATGCTAGAGCAGCCGCAATTGCCGAAGCAAGAGCCCTCAAGTTTATACCAAACAATTACCGGCTGAAGCAAGTTTCAAAATCCACTCACCATGGATTTAAAGTCGCCATAGCAATCCTTGATCACTCTCACTTCAAGAATGCGTTAAGGAGTACTGCTTCAGTGCCATATGATTACATGTATGAATTCTGGGCTACCAAGGAAAGTACTTCAAACAAGATCACCTTCTCTCTCGACAACAAGCAACAGACACTCACCGTTTCAGACTTCCGCAAGATATTTGGAATTCGGGATACACCCAAAGGTATGTCATTTTCAAGGGATCCTACCAAAGACGAACTCATGGAGATGTTCGGTGCTCTTGGATGTCCTGACATACGAGTTGTGTCTGATTTTACCACCGCTAAAGTGGGTCAACCTTGGAGAGCAATCTTGGATATTCTCAGTAGGTGTCTTACACCTAAAATAAGTGGGCATGATGCTGTGCGTGGTCCAATTATGAACATCTTCTATGGAATGTACAAAGGCTCAATTGCAGATTATCCATCCTTGTTATGGGAAGAATTTAACTTTCAACTCTTCTAAAACAAGAAGCTGAAGACTAATTTCTTTCCTTACCCTCGGTTTATCAAGCTTATAATTAATTATTTTATGAAGAATGATGTCATTATTGATAAGCGTGCAGCAAGTCATCATCACACTGAAGAGGCTGATCACACTGTGGACCTAAGGCATGAAGGACCATCTAGTGCTGTTATTCCTGGTCCTATTCCCGATTATCTTCTGACTGATAAAATTAAAGCTTCTGCTGATTACAAGCTACTGCTACTAGAAATCAAGAAGCAAAAAGCAAGCCTTCAGACAGGAGAAGACTCATCTACTACGGTCAAGAGTAAAGGTAAACGCAAGCAAACAGTTGCTTTATCTGAACCCAAAACCAAGAAGAAAAAGACTGAGAAGGGTAAGAGCACAACTGATGAGCTCGTTCTCCACGACGAAGAAGATGTTGATGACGATCCTACTCTTGACAAGACTGAGAAAAAATTAATGAAAATGGCTATTGAAAAGAGTAGGAGAGACACGCGCGGTTGTGGTTCGGGTGCTCAAATGGACGTTGAAGAAGAGTACGAGGAGCCAGAAGATATTGATGAGTTTGGATCACCCGAACGGTACTCTACTTCAAAGGAGACATCCATTGCTGTTTCAGCAAGTGTTGAAAACAAAGTCCGGTGCTCCTACAATCATGGTACCTACCCAGCCTCTAGTAACTCAACCTCCACCGATCCAGCCCTTACCAACCCGACCGGTGCCAACACCATTCCTTCCACCTCCAATAACTTCCATCCTCAGTACTGTAGTCACAACCGAGCCTCTTCAACCAACCCAGAGTAGCTCTGCATCTTCTTCAATGGCTGCATTTGTAATGGCAGAACTGTTGGATAAACACACAGATAGTCAAAGAAGAGAGATGGATAAACTTCGAGAAGAGCTACTTCGACGAGTGCAAAGTGAAGAGGCATCCAAGAAAGCCCAAGAAGAGATGATGGCTAAGTTCACTGCAGATATGGAATTGACACGTAAAGCTCATGCATAAGAACTTGCTCGGGTCAAACAGGCTGAAGCTGATAAGTATGAAGCACGACTTACGAGACTTCGAACTATTAAAGATAAATATAAGGAGCAGAAAGAAACACTTGAAGCTTCTATTTCAGAGAGGGTGAAAGAATCTGTTGAGTCCCTTATGCCAAAGCTGTATGAAGAAATGAGGAAACTTGCGGCTGATAACTTGATGATCAAGTCGTCCAACCCTTCCGAATCCGCATACAAAATGGCATATGACTTAACGGATTTTAAATTGAAGAAGATCCTCAAAGCTCGCATGAGGGAAGTTGGATCTTTTGATAAGTCGAAAGTTCAGCAGACACTCTACAAAGCACTCAATGAAGCTATCTTGGAGGATGATCGGTTGTTTAAGATGTTTGGAAGTGTGGTACCTTACCACATTCTGCCTGAGGAGGAAAAGGAAGACAGTGAACAAGAGGAGGGTAACGGTGAAGAAGAAGAAGAAGAAGAAGATGATGATGATGGTGACGATGATGATGATGGTAACGATGATGGTGATGATGATGAGGATGGTGACGATGATGATGGTGGTGATGGTGGTGATCGAAATGAGGAGAGTGATAAGGGAAGCAACAGGGAGGACGATGAGGATGACGGTGGTAAACATGATCAGCCTGAAACGGGGGAAAAGGTTGCCAGCACAAAGAAACCATCTAAGTCTGGTACCAAGTCTTAGAAAGATGCTGCGCAAAAGGAAAAATCCACCTCTACGGAATCAAGACGAACCAAGTGGCGCCATGATGTGAATGCTACTACGGCGTCATCGATTCCCGGTACATCTGTCTCTGTTTCTATACCTGTTACCACTAATCCTGTTAGTTCTGTTGTTGCTCCTGTGATTACAGAATCAGTAACTGAACCTGAGTTTGCACAACACTCGCCTGTTCATGACACCACCGAGATGCCTGAATCAGAACTAGCAGATGTTCATGTTTCTACTCCTCTGCCACAAGAACCACAATCTACTGTTCCCGAGTCAAGCACACAGGACTGGGCGGACACATTGGAGATTGATGAAACTGCACCGCCACAAGCTTGGATCACGGCAGCTGCTAAATATGATCCAATCACAGACGCTGACAGAGATGTTCTATATCTCCGTATCCGTAGTCCGATAGACTTGTGTGCATTTCTGGCTCATGAGTATAAATCTTCGGTCACTCCGTCTTTGGTGAAGAGAGCGCTAAAGGATAAGAGAATTCACGCCAAAACCAGGTTAAGCCGCATGGAATACGAGTATTATGCTGATGAGGTCCTGAAAGCTCTTAATACCGTTCAAAGGCCAGGTCTTCATGAGTCAGAAAGAGCTCCACCTCCACTTGATCCTTCTCAAGATAATCAAATTGCTCTCGACTTCTTTGTCACCTATGATCTTGATTATATTCTCAAGGGATCATCCAAGTACGCAACCTCCCTGACCTTGCTGAAAGCTGCTAATTGGGGGACAATACCCTGGATCGAGGAAAAGGTAAACCGACTCTGGGTCCCAAAGGTAACTCGTAATTATGATATGTATGCTGTTATAGGTGCATCACATTGGGACGAACGAGTCCGAAGGGCGTACAGAGGTTGCTGCTTAGCCAATTCAGGAAGTAACGTTAGATCCGATATTCGCATCTCCAACATTTTGGGACTGAAAACTGAAGCCAAGAACGGCTATCATCATGTGACGGAGATTCGTATAAAAAGGGAGGATGACAGAGAATACATAATACAGCAGGAAGATTTTTCTATCATTCGCCTTGAAGATATCGAAGACATGTTTCTTATGATGACCCGTGATCAACTCACCCATCTTACTCGTGAAGAAATCATTGCCTTGAATACAGCACTTCGTATGTTCACACGAAGCATCGTTATCAAGAAACGAGTTGAAGATCTTCAATTGGGAGTTGAAAGCTACCAAAGGAAGCTTAACCTGACCCGTCCAATGAACCAAGTTCTACCTCAACATGTCACAAGATGTCCTTATACCGGCATTACTGTTCCGTGTTACGGGATTTTCTACTTGAACAGTCGTGGGATAATGAAGTTTATGAGGATAGGTGAGCTTTATAAGTACAGTGATGGGACTCTCATATACGTCAGAGGAAAATTGGAGCATCTTAATTCTGGTGGGTCTTTACCAGAGATGACTGAGGACTGGCATCCGGGTTATCGGCAAATGGCGAAATATGTGATCAAGAAGATTGATCAAAAGCTCCGGGAACGTAGATTGATGAGGAGCTTAGAAAGGTTCGTTCGTGGTATACCATATCTAGTGCACCACAAGTTACTGCAACGATCCATCTAATGGGTCGTACATCTCAGGTCCACTTTATATTGGTTTTTAATTGTGAATATGTAAATTTTGTGAATATTGTGCTTCTATGGCTTGATGTAGTGTTAAGGTATGATAATTTTTCAAGAATTTCTCACGAGATTCTAAATCTTTCAAAATATATCATACTAAAGCAGTACAACTATCCCTTATTAATTTAAGGGGGAGCATTAACATGTTCTATGGCCAAACATCGATTTCATTTTTACCCAAAGACCGGTTAATCCATTCAATATCCCAAATATTAATGGTTAACATTTTGGATAAGGGGAGAAAATGGGATTAAGGAGGAGACTTGAATGATACTTGGCTAAAAGATGAAAAAGACTTAACGATAATCCAACTTAATATGTGTAAAGCACGTGTTAAGGGGGAGCGTTTTTGATGAACAAAACACCTAAGGTACAAAAATTTTGATTTCAATATCACAAGTACCTTAAGTGATTTTCAAGGATTTTTCATGGTGGCTATAATTTCCCAAAACACGTTTTATTCACGACGGATGTGGTGACAAAAGGGTGGTAGGAATAGATTTTAGTCCAATGATTCATCAGAGCCGATGGAATCTTCCCAAGGACAATTCCCTAGATAGAATTAGAAGTCCTAGGAAAGATGGAGAAAGACTGTGAATGTAGCTGAGTACCGACTAATTACTGATGCTAGCACTGGAACAATCACAACAAGGTGCTAGTGATGATGTATTGGTAAGTACTGAAGGGGTTGAAGAATGAAAAAGAATTGTAAAGATAAAGGGTGTAAAGAAAGAAGCCCTCCTTAAAACTTTAGGCAGAAACCGGGTCAATACATATACTATTGAGATCATTTGTTAATGATTCTCGATATTGAAGAAAGACATCATGGACCCAGTGATGCAATGCACAACCCTTCCCAACTAACTCAAATATCTCTCAAAAGGTATTTGTTTTAATCACACGGAGATCAACACGTTATCTATTGGTTTATTCACTCCGAATAGACTGATATTGAAAAGGTGGCACTCCTCTCCAGCCATCGCTCACTAAATCAAAACGCACTATCGAGTCTAGAGCCACGAGATCATCAAAAGTCTCATTAGGACACTTTCCATTTGTTCCTTGCTTTCTCACACACTGTGAAAAGTAAGAGATTTTTTATGAGTCCTACGCAGTATTCTTGTAATATTGCCAGAACATCCGAGTAATACGCAAGTATTACAATGAAGATGGAAATCCTGCTTGAGCCAACATCAAACAAGCTCATGGTAGGTTACACGTGCGGTTCGTTAAGAACCAATCTTGTGAAAAACTGGAAAGAAACAGTAGTTTAATTCTTAATTGAACTTAAACTCGTTCCAGGCCTCTACGCATTATCATATGATCTTGCCAGAACACTCAGAGTGACTCTTTAGCGATCACAGTGACGAGTGGAAATCCTTCTAGTGTTAACATCAAACAGCACTTGGTAGGTGACGTGCAAGATTCTTTATGAATTAAGCTCGTGATAACTGGAAAGCAACGATGGTGAAAATCTTAACTGAAATTCACTTGTTCCAGGTTTCATGAATTGACGGCTTCAATCACAAGGATAATTTATCCAAGTGATTTACTCTTTATGTTCGCAGTCAAGCTTAGTTCGTAGAATAAAGAGAACAGGTTTACCCGCGAAATCCTGTCAGGAAGTTACTTAATTGAAACTATCCGTCACAGGTACGATATCTAATATCGTCCAACGGTCTTCACCGACCGGAGGTAAAACGCTACCGATTTAGAATGAAATGTTCTAAGCCATTTCATTCGTGTCTTATCATGTTGCTGCGAAGACGGTGGCGTTGCGGTGTACCAGCTGAAGTCGTTCCCACATGCTTATGTTTTTCTGCATCAAAGTTCAGCAAAATTCAACAAAGTGCAAAATGAAGTCTTCCGCTGTACCAAACTCTGAAGCTTTCGAGAATTCAACAAAAGACATAAGTGTGTGGAACATGGAGTCACGAGGAGGCAAGGTTCACAAGAAGGCAAAGATCGTACGTGATTGGTCAAAAGAACAATGCTCTCAAGCCTAAGCCTAAAAGATCAAATCAACATATTCACAACAAAAAGAAAGAAGAAAAGACTACGAGCTGAAGAACGAAGACTTAGTATAGTATGCTAGGTTTAGAACTGTGTAACATGGAGTGACCTCCCTTAGGGGGAGATTGTTAGAAATATGTTTTTAACGTATATTAGAAGTATCGGTCACTCCACAATATTATTAATGTTGTAATAGCTCGTAGTTAATGTGTGCTTATTAAGTTAAGTAAGAAACCGACCCATGGGCTTGTCATGGTTCGGCCCAAGCCCATTAGTGGCTTGGATATAAATACCCCTTTCCACCATGGAAAGGGGTTGGTTGTTGATTTTCCATTTTACCACTTTAATGAAAAACACATATTTCTCTCTTACTTTCTCTCACTAGTTTCTCTCTCTAGAAATCTTCAACCCACTTCATTGATTCATAAGATTATCAATATTCTACACATATGTAACCGGTGAATCCTATCTAAATCACCTTGGTGGTGATGAAATACCAAGAAACCTCATATCACACTGAGAAGTAATTTTTAACAAGATCAGGAAACTGTCAAGTGGATGAAGACCGAGTTTGAGTAACTCCGAGACCAATGAAGAATACTTGTCATACATAAAATGTATCGTACATCATTTTCTCATTCTTTTGAAACGTCGAGCGACATCCGTAGCGTAAAGTTCCTTTCGTGTCAAATCGTCAGTCCTTATTGAATAAGTCTGTAATCGTGAATTATACTTCCTTCCCCGAAACGTATGTGTCCGGTCAGCTCATATCATAGGGCGAATCATAACAAGCTCGGGTTTTGAATCCGAGGAGTTAGATTTGTTCCTATTCTACCTTGAACTCGAAGACCAACATAGAGTCACACGAGGATGGCTAAAAAGGAGAGCTTTCGACGTGAGAGCTAAGCACAATGGTCGAATCCTACTGGAGAAAAATTGGTGTCACCCGTCATCATAATCTTACGGCATAAAATGGTACGCAATGGACAATTGAAGTATGTCTACCGCGTATCAGTAGATAATAGACAATCTAGTTTGCCATTTCTGTTTGCTCAGTTAAGGAATCCCTGTGCTTGACTCGATCCCCTTTGATCGGTGATGGTCAACAGCGGATAGCTATATTTGAAATTGATGTGCAACCCTTTTTTGTTATGTGTTTATAGTCGAGTGGCCGTACATCGTGCGGGCTCGAGACGGTATTGTCAAATGACGTCTGATCGTGGGTAACACGTATCCTGTAATATCTTTTGGGTATAGATCCATTTGTGAGCACCCTGTAATATCTTTTGGGCATGGATCCGTTTGTGAGTACCATGTAATATCTTTTGGGTATGGATCCGTTTGTGAGCACCCTGTAATATCATTGGGTATGGATCCGTGTGTGAGCACCCTTCGATGGCAAAAATATTTTTGGATATGCATTCATGGCTATCAGGCCCGTGAACATCCTTTAACTTGCAAAATTTCCTTTGACTGGACTTATTCAAAAATCCTGTCAAATATTCTTATTAATTTGGCATGGCTTGGCTATATTTCAAGCACGTCGTTATGTGATTATATGTACTTAGTGATAGATTTGTGTTTGATTTAGATCGTAGTTCTTTCGATAGATTAATGTATAATCCGAACGATTTTCGCATCGATAAATTCGCTTTTCATGTAAAGGTTTGCTTGTTCGAGATCAAGCAATTGGGTGATTTTAAATGACTAGTAGTAATTATCTCGTTTCGGATAATTCTATAACATTTTCGATACAGTTATGTACTATCCAAGCAATTTTCTTTTTATGATGTAATTTCTTTTAACAACACCCGTTGGACGATATGTGTTTTGATTTGATCAACGATGTTTTTGAATTGATTGTCACATTTCAAAATTTTCAAATGCGCCCACTTCTTTTGACTCGTCACGTGTCATGTGGACTTTTTTCGAACTTATATCGATCGTCGCAAGTTTAAAAAGCTAGTAGTAACGTACCTTAAAGCACTTCCAAAAATTGATGCCTTGTTAATTTTTCGCTTGCAATGGCTTCTCCTTGGAATTATGTATTTATCTTTCCTTATAAGGATGGAAGCTACATTCAAGCCATTCACTTGTGCCCGTTACGTATACTCGTTGCTTTGATTTTGTTCATCCGACCTTCGTTAGAAACCTCGGCGATGACTTGTCTATTAAACCGAAGACTACTGAGACGAATTAAGCGTCGGGACATCGCTTCCTAAAGGGTAGACACTGTAATAACCCTAAATTTAATTTCAACATATAGACGGACCTCTAGTCTTATTCCTAATATACGTATCAATATTTATTACCCGACCTTTATTTGTCATGTTCATTCAACGAGTAGTATTGACTAACCGCCACGTTTAGGGATTTAACGTATCGAATACGTATCATTTATTATTTATCAACAAAGTCTATGTCTGTCATCGACTGTAAATATTCTTGTTATTACATAGAAATATTTTCTATTGTCATCATTTTAATTTTTCATTTTACGCTAGACCTTTAGGTGTCATTCGTTTATACGACACATTAATGTCTATTAATATATTATCCCTCGTTCATATATCAAAATATCAACGTTCTCCGAATGTCGATATTTTATTTTATATTGAGCGTTTATTTTTCGTGTTTAACGTGTATCTTTCAAATAGCGTAACTTTTAAAATATCAGACTTTGTTAATACCCTCTTTTGAAAATTGTTGAAAAAGATTTATTATATATTTTACACAACTCATCTATATGTTACACGCCTCATACCACTTCAGTTTTAAGTGTAAATCGTATGTAAATTTCCTACACGTCTCATCTATATCTTTATAATGATGCACTCTTACATCTCTAACCACATTTGAATGTAACATTTCTTATCCACTCTTGAAAAAGTCAAACATATTTTCTCTCAACTCTATTTTCTAACCACTTATATCAAACACATAAACATATCACTCATTTGATTTTCTGTACAAGCTCTTGGTTAAGTAAGATTGAAGGTCGGAGTTCTAGTCTTGTTTTTATTTGATTTATTCTTTTATAAGACATCATCAACAACAAAAAGTTATTTGGAGTTGATTTTTGGATTTCAAATAGTTGGTCTCATGGAGTTATTAAAGATTTTTCAAGAATAAAACTATTGGGTTGATTGTTATGGTTGATTTAGATACAACGTTGGTTATCTTGTTCTTGAATCATCTTTCCTTTGTAAGGATCACCTTCTTTGTTTTATAGTTTCTACATGTATTTTATCTTCTATGTTTAACTCTTAGATTTATATGTATTTTTATGTAATTTTATGTTGTATGCATTATATCTTATATAGTTTGGACATTGTATTTGGTGATTGAACAAAACTACACTAGTAGGCTTACGTTGGTAACAAATGAAAGAAACTAATTTTAGTCAGTTGTAAACTCGTGTAATATGAGTAAAATCAGTAGGTATTGGACCCTGGACAAAAATATTGGGGTATATCCCTGTGTTTTGTGTGATTTGTCCTGGTCGCTCGTCTTATGATGATACCCGATAAATTTGTTATGGCTGAAACGCCAATAAGTGCTCAAATCAGATCATCTGTTTTAAAAGGAAGAAAACTCCAAATATTTGTATACCGACCCCTAAATATGTAAAACTAAAAAAGGTAGATAAATATATGTAGAGTGTCCCCGAGTCGGATGGTTTTTTACAGACATACGGTTTGGAAATGACGACCAAAACTGTGAAACTGAACTTGGCTGTCCAAAAACAGCCATGCCCGAGTTGATGTTTTGATTATTTTGACCCTTTGTCCAAAAAATATAAGTAATGGAAGTTCCTAATCTGTATAGTATACTTAATTACGACAATGAGAGTTTAAAAACCGAGTCGGGACTCTTTGCGGTTTAGGAGAAACGGCTTAAATACCAAGACAAATCATAAAATGTGCTAAATCAAACTATAAAGATAAAACGAGTAACTTGATCATTTTTATAAAAAAAACGAGGTGTTATGACCCACTTATTGGGAAGTCGAGACCCTTTTATATAATGATATTTATGAAACCCGAGACCCATCCATTAGAAAATATTAAGTTGATGTCGTTTTGAGGCGTTTTTAGAACCTGTAAAACTTATTTGGTGGACGTGGGCTATGAAAGCCTAATGTACACTTATAATGGTTTTTGGACCATTAGATGGGGTCAATATTGATTTGAAAACGGGCTTAACTCATATGGACTCTTAATGGGGCACTAGCGGGCTAATGATGGGCTTAATTGTCAAAAATTAAATTATACTTTGAAAATGATGAATTTTATCATTAGTTTTATAAAAAGTTTATAAAATTTATACAATGTCCAAAATATACTAAAAGATACTATTTACACATTATAATATGATTTATTTCTTGTTTCGAGCCTAAGACTCATCTCGTTATATTAGGTCTCGTTCGATCATATCTCGACCATTGGGCGTCTCGTTCTCGATCAACGAGTAATAGTTATCCTGTGAAGTCGTGTGTCAACTATCGGATGTCTGTTTCTCGATTATCGTGTAATAGCTATATCAGGTGAGTTCATAGCCTTGCTCTTTACAACTTAGTTTTTTTAAATCCCGCAAGGGAAAAATACATGCTTGTTTTTAAAAGTGAACACAATGATTTGTATGGTATACTTTCCCGGTAGCTATTTGATGTGCTAAGTGTTATATTGCCAAAATTGAAAGTCCCTAAAACACATGAATCGTTAACCACCTATAATAGGTAGGCGCTTGTACAGACGGATGGATCCATTGGGGATGATGTCCCCCCTCCCCCCCCGGGCAGATCGCACTTGTGGGTTGGAGGCTCAGTCGGGTGTGTTGTATGAGAAGTATATGGGGGGGAGATTAGGAAAGATACCTGACTAGGGCATTATAGTTTAGGCTTTGATGTCATGGCTTAGCACAATAGCGTGGTTATATGATATTGTATGTGTTACATTATCACTCGATGAATGAAAACTTGTGTTCAAAATTTGATTTGTTTATATAAACCCACCCATGGATTCACTCAACCTTTGTGTTGATGTTTTAGCGTGTATTTCTTAGGTGTTTAGGGTAAGAGCAGCTGGAGCATGGAGTCGCATGGGATAAAGTGAAAGCAAAACAAACAATTACCATTCAATAACATTTGACAAACATTTATGCTTTTATTAAAGTTTGTATGAATTATTGGGACCTCTTTTTATTAAAACTTTGATTTAATAAAACTGCCGAATGTTCTATTTTTATAAAACGTCTCTTTTGAGGTTGTTTTCTATGACTGTGTGTGATATGCTATAAAGTAACACCCAAAGTTGATATTTCATTGCGTTGTGAAATTGGGGGTGTTACACTTGGTTCATAAAATCATCTAATATGGTTTTTCTAAACTAAAGATATCACAAAACACTAGATTTGTAATTCACATGATATAATGAGTTAACTGATAACTGGGTTTTTGCCTAGTATGAAAATTTGTTCGTCTCGATTCAATTCGAATTGATTACCAGTTGAAAGTGTAACTCAGTTGTTTTTGGTAAAGAAAAAGGGAAGCTTGGTTATCTATTTCTAAGTAAAAGGTAAATGCGAATAGTAATAAAAATAAGATAGAAACAATTAACTAATAATAACGAAACAATATAAATAATAAAACGTAAATTAAAACAAAAAGAATTAATAAAAATAAAACTAAATGAAGAAAATTAACCATCGACTCGAAAATAAAGTTTACTTAATGAAAAAGGAGAGAATAAAACTAAGATGGTACTTTAAAACTAAACGAGGCAAAACCTAAAGCTGGTACTAAATAAAAGATAAAACTTAAACTTTACGAAAAAATATTAATTTTAAAATTAGACGAAAAATTCAACTAAAAATACGTAACTTCAGAAATAAAATCGAAACAAGTTTCAGATTAAACTAAAAAAATACGAAACAATATTAATTAATAAACAAGCAGGCAGGCAGGCTGCTCAAGCAAGCAACCTACCTGCTCAAAAGGGCGGGAAAGTAGTTAAGCAGCTAGCTAGCCTAGCATGTCATTCTTATTTACTTATACGGAATGTTCTACTTCTGCTTATACGGAATAAGCATTATATCCTTATCCGGAATAAGTTCTATCCTATATCCGAAATCTTTTTTTTTGTTTCCTTTATCCAGAATTTATGGTTTGGGTGTTTATCCGGAATGTTATACTTCCACTATCCGGAATTTTATTTTGGGGCATATCCGGAATAACAAAAAATCTCTTATCCGGAATATAGATTCCGGGGCCTTATCCGGAAAAAGAGGGTTTTAAAGAAAATTTGCAAATAAGCTAAAAACAAAATTAAGCCAAAAACTAATAAGCACTTATCTAAAAACTTAACCAAAATACTTTTAAGAAAAAGCTAATAAGCCAAAATTTAAAAACTTTTAAAAACACTAAATAATAAAATATATTTAAAACAACTTTTTATAAAAATTAACTAATAAGCACTTAATTAAAAATAAGAAAATTAACACAATAAGCACTAAAACACTATAAGCTATACAAATCAAACACATAAAAACAAATAAGCACATTCAATCAAAAACATCAATCAAACAAGAACATGATTAATAAACTACATGATTATCAAAATTAAACAAGATTAAAAAGATTAAGAAAGGTAGAATGAGAATGATTAATTGAAAAAGCTTGAAATTAAGATGATTAAAGATTCAAATTACAAGATTAATGAAAAAGCTTGAAAAACATTAAGAAAAGCTAGAGTGAGAAAGTATTAGGCTACTCCTAATCCTAAAGTAATCTATCCTAAAATTGACTAACTACCTCCTAATGACACTTTAGGAGGGTATTTATAGGAGGAGTAAAATGTTGATGCTTTTTTCCTTCTTTCTTCTTGTCTCGACTCGATTTAAATTCTTTGTCTTTCTCGACGTCGTCTCGGGATTTGTCGATATAAATTGAACTCGTCTTATAATTTTCTTCTTTAATTAGACTTGGTTCTTCGACTTCATTAAACTTCCGTCTTTAGACTTTTTCTTCGATAAATCTTCAGAATAGGTCTTGGACTTCCGTGCTTTTTGCACTCTTGATCTTTTGACTTCGTCTTTTGTCTTTTTCTTCGATAAAAGCCCGTGAAAGCCCGCGTTTTCTTCCATTTTCACATTTTGGACCTAAATCACAACAAAAACACAAACCACACATAATTCCGACATTTACGACATAAAATACACGTTTTGGCTTGGTTACTATTATAATTAAGTGGTAAAAGGATGAGTGTTTTCACACCTATTAAATCCCCTACACTTGACCATTGCAATGCTCTCATGCAATGCATTAATTTCAAAGCACGGTTTACATTTTTCATCATAAATAACCCACCTTGGACTTTATTAAAAAGATAGAAATATATACAAAACAAGTAAAGAAATCAGAGACTTACATTGGGGTTTTTGGTTGTCATGAATGTTTATCATCCTCAAGTTTCACGTTCCCCATACCAAGCTTAAAATAGAGATCATTGTTATTATAAGTTAGCAAATTAACACAAACTCATGTGGCCCAATTATTCACTTAGACTCCCTTATTCCTAGGTGTATCTCTTATATTTTATGATTGTCTTGAATGATCACGAGGATGCATTGTTTGACTTATTTCGATAGCTTATTAAGGCCGAAAATAAAGTGGGACGATTTAATCAATAGTTAGCTAAAGGACAAAATCTTTTAAAACTGCTTCTCGGGACCTCTTAAAGTTCATATCTTGGCATAACTCGCTTCACGATTTGAGACCTTTCTCGGACCGATATTTGGCAGCGACTTCATACTTCGAATCTTGAGAGACGTTCTTGAAATTATGGTCTTCTCTTCATAATAGGAATTTCTTCACTTGAAGTTTTTGAGAGATTCTTCATATTTGGACCACGACTTCTTCATTTTTCTCCAATCTTTATTTTGGACTTTGATATACAACGATCCGCCTCCTTTTAGGACTTGGATCTATTTATCCTCATACCTTGCTAGGGTCTTTTCGGATAGACTTCTCCATGATCTTTAGGGGAGTATTTGCTTTTCATCGTGTGTCTCGATCCTTCATATTGATTTTTGATAAATGATTCTTCACATCACTTTTGGATCTTTGCAACAAAATTTAGCCCTCATGACTTGTTAGGACTTTTTTGGACTCGCCAATCTTCGCATCCCGCTTCAATAAGTTATGCCTTGGCTATGAACTCTAATTAATACCGAGCAAATTTTAAACGATCTTGTGCTAGAAGCTAAGTAACTTTTCAAATCGTACAACCTTATTTATTGCAATCAAATTTATTAACAAGCGATGGGAGAAAAGGCTTATAATCAACTCACATAAAATCATAAAAGAATACCAAACTTAGAATTGACTCTATCATCTCTCGTTCTCCACAATTTAAAATCTCAAGGAATGAGACTCGTGGATGCTTAGCCAATTAAATCAAAGTTTTGGGTTTCAAGTCATCTATAGGATCTTGCAAGTTCTTAGACTTTTTCAAGTTTAGAATTCACATTTTAAAGTTCCCTTGATAAACGACTTTCTAGGATCAATTATAGGAACTTGCGAAAAGTTATCGTTCTTAACCCGTAAGAGTTAAGACTTTCGTGTTTTAAAGTTCCCTATATAAAAGCCTAGCAAAACTTGACTTAAACACGTTAAGGATACTAGCTAGAGTAAACTTAGATAAGTAAACTCGGGTTGAGTCAAAAGATTCACAATGTTTAAAAATTAAAACCACTTTATTAAAAATTTATTCTAGCAAAGAAGGTAAATAACGATAACAAAGGAAAATACTACTAAACTACTAGGCCAAAATAGATTAAAATTTTTGAAAAATGTCAAAAAATAACATCTCCGGTTAAAATGAGGACAATTTCATGGAAAAGACCACTTAACTTCGATAGAAGTCCCCCTACATTTAATATAAATATTGTCCTCAATGTTTAAGCATGTGGGAGTAAACTCCCCTACACTTAGGACATTGTGCACGTTGTTTAAATCTTGCTAAGGAAGAGACAACTAAAGTGATTCCTATTGCAATCACAAATGATAAAATAATGAATCAAAAGAGTTTAGGATAGAACCGGAAAGACGGGTACACGGAATCACGGTTCGTCAAAAGTCAGCAAGAATGTATCTTTGAAAGCTCGAATCCCTGCACATGATAAGAAAGAAAACAACAAACACATACTAGGGCCTCCCCCTACACTTATTATAAAAGCAGATAAAGATAGAGAGATAATCGGGTTGCCTCCCGAGAAGCACTTGTTTTTGTTAACCGAGTCACGAGCCTGACTCGTCCCCGAATTAAATGATCCATGGGGAAGCCTAGAATGTAATATCGGGATCAAAGACCTTGTCCTCGGTCCCGGAGGAACATTATAAATGAGAGGCAAGAGGATAAGTCTTGAAGGGTAGAAAAGTCCTCTCATCATAAGAAAAGTATGTGAAATCATGATCCACGGGAGGTGGGGTGGGTAAAGGAATCAAAATGTCATCCCCAAAAGACATATGATTATCACTGAGCGGCAAAGCCGTAAAGGTGTCAATCATGGAATGGTCAATGTCACCCCCCGTGTCAAAGCACTCATCCTCCGTAATGGTGTCTAAAGGTTGGGATAAAAGGTGCTCGGGAGGGGGGACTTGGGACAATATCTTCATGCAGCAAATTATCAAAAATAATATCCCCCTCCGTATCATCATCATCAATACCCGGAGGTATGTAGAGAATGTCGATTTCCTCCATAGCTGTATCATTATTCTCAACTAAAGTAATAGACGGAGGTAAAGACTTAGAAATAGGAGCAAAATTCAACGCTTCAATTTTATCAATAAGAAGATGAACTTTCAGTAATTTATCGCGAAGAATAACGTCTTCCACCTCATCTACAAGACCAAGTTCAGTGGTGAACTTCTCGTATGTCGGAGAGAATAAATCAACATCGCCGTCATCGCCCGGAGGAGAAGGAGAAATTTCAAAAGTGAAATTCTCATAGCATAGAGAAAAATCATCATCATTAAGAGCGACCTCTTCCGTAAGCTCCTCAAAAGTCAGCACATCACAAACCTCATCAAAGAATATGTCGAGACCAAAATCACTAATCTCACTCGATGTATCACTATCCTTAGACGCATTAGGGATATCAAGAGTAGGAGTAGTAATCTCAGAAGATGGGTTGAGATTATAGATATCATCCTCGTCATCATCATAATAGTAGTATGGACGCACAAGAGGAGGAGTATAGTCACTAAGATTAGATACTTGTTCTTGTTGCTGTCGCTTTTCCTCCTCCCTTGCTTCGCGTATGCTAGCTAATTCTTGTTGAACGTATTGAAGTGTATTCAAAAAATTGGCTCGTTCTTCTTCACACATTCCAACAGAAGGTTGATGATCGAGGGTGTATTGTGGAGGCTCAAAATTGTGAAAACCAGAATTATAGCACGGATGTGGCTCATAGTAATTCATCGGTTGAGACGAATTAGAACACGGATTTGGTTCATAATAATCCATCGGTGAAGAAAAATGAGGACACGGATTTGGCTCATAATAATTCATTGGCTGAAAATAAGAAGTATCGTGAGGGCCCTCACAATTGTTGCAACACGGGTATTGAGAGAAACCCAGTGCATTTTGTTGATATGGATCGTCATATATGGGAGAGGGTGAAATAGTGTCATTAGAAGAGAAGAATGAATTGAAATATGAATTGATCGAATTGCACAATAGACAACGGCGAAATTCGTAATTAGGGATATCCATTCCACACCGTTCGCATGAACACCATTGACAGGATTGACTACCAGAAGATGGTCTTCCACACCCTACACAGTCAACAAACAAATCCATTAAACACAATAGATAAGCAACAAGAATATTTTTGGTGCAAAACTTTCGAAAAAGAAATGATTTTTATGATTTTTCAAATGTTTTTGGGATTTTTGATTTTTTTTTTACTTTTTAGGATTTTTGTAAATTTTTTGGCAAGAAAAATAACGTTCAAAAGTGAACGGATCCCAAAATCCAACGCGTCTCTCACAATAAACCGTTAATCTTCACGAAAAGAGCCGGCAGCGGCGCCATTTGATAACTAGGTTTTTGCCTAGTATGAAAATTTTTCGTCTCGATTCAGTTCGAATTGATTACCAATTGAAAGTGTGACTCAGTTATTTTTGGTAAAGAAAAAGGGAAGCTTGGTTATCTATTTCTAAGTAAAAGGTAGATGCGAATAGTAATAAATAAGCTAGAAACAATTAACTAATAATAACGAAACAATATAAATAATAAAACGTAAATTAAAACAAAAAAAATTAATAAAAATAAAACTAAATGAAGAAATTAACTATAGACTAAAAAATAAAGTTTATTTAATGAAAAGGGAGAGAATAAAACTAAGATGGTACTTTAAAGCTAAACGAGGCAAAACCTAAAGCGGGTACTAAATAAAAGATAAAACTTAAACTTTACGAAAAATATTAATTTTAAAATTAGATGAAAAATTCACCTAAAAATACGTAAATTTCAGAAATAAAATCGGAACAACTTTCAGATTAAACTAAAAAATTACGGAACAATATTAATTAATAAACAAGCAGGCAGGTAGGCTGCTCAAGCAGGCAACCTACCTGCTCAAAAGGGCGGGAAAGTAGTTAAGCAGCTAGCTAGCCTAGGATGTCAATCTTATTTACTTATACGGAATGTTCTACTTCTGCTTATATGGAATAATCATTATATCCTTATCCGAAATCTTTTTTTTTTGTTTCATTTATCCGGAGTTTTTGGTTTGGGTGTTTATCCGGAATGTTAAATTTCCACTATCCGGAATTTTATTTTGGGGCATATCCGGAATAACAAAAAATCTCTTATCCGGAATATAGATTTCCGGGCCTTATCCGGAAAAAGAGGGTTTTAAAGAAAATTTACAAATAAGCTAAAAACAAAATTAAGCCAAAAACTAATAAGCACTTATCTAAAAACTTAACCAAAATATTTTTAAGAAAAAGCTAATAAGCCAAAATTTTAAAACTTTTAAAAACACTAAATAATAAAAAATATTTAAAACAACTTTTTATAAAAGTTAACTAATAAGCACTTAATTAAAGATAAGAAAATTAACACAATAAGCACTAAAACACTATAAGCTATAAAAATCAAACACATAAAAACAAATAAGCACATTCAATCAAAAACATCAATTAAACAAGAACATGATTAATAAACTACATGATTATCAAAATTAAACAAGATTAAAAAGATTAAGAAAGGTAGAATGAGAATGATTAATTGAAAAAGCTTGAAATTAAGATGATTAAAGATTAAAATTACAAGATTAATGAAAAAGCTTGAAAAACATTAAGAAAAGCTAGAGAGAGAAAGTATTAAGCTACTCCTAATCCTAAACTAATATATCCTAAAATTGACTAACTACCTCCTAATGACACATTAGGATGGTATTTATAGGAGGAGTAAAATGTTGATGCTTTCTTCCTTCTTTCTTCTTGTCTCGACTCGATTTAAATTCTTTGTCTTTCTCGACGTCGTCTCGGGATTTGTCGATATAAATTGAACTCGTCTTATAATTCTTCTTTAATTAGACTTGGTTCTTCGACTTCATTAAACTTCCGTCTTTAGACTTTTTCTTCGATAAATCTTCTGAATAGGTCTTGGACTTCCGTTCTTTTTGCACTTTTGATCTCTTGACTTTGTCTTTTGTCTTTTTCTTCGATAAAAGCCCGTGAAAGCCCATGTTTTCTTCCCTTTTCACATTTTGGTCCTAAATCTAAAAAAACACAAACCACTCATAATTCCGACATTTACGACATAAAATACACGTTTTGGCTTGGTTATTATTATAATTAAGTGGTAAAAGGATGGGTGTTTTCACACCTATTATTAACATTGTTGGAAATACGTTTTACGTATTAGGAAGGATCGGTCACTCCAACATTAGTTCGTGTAATAGCTCGTAGTTTAGTCATTTGCATTTACTTAAACAAAGCCCAAAACCCATGACAAGGGCTTGGGTATATAAACCCTCTCCTTTGATGGAGAGGGTGTGGTTTTCATTATTTTACACATAGTTCTTTCTTAGTTTCTCTCTCTAAAGTGTGAAATCCACCATCTTTCTATCTCTTTCTCTCTCTAAAAACATAAGCATAGATTTACAAATCTACAAATGGTATCAAGAGCTTGGGATGAAATATAGGTTTGTTTGTGTGATTCGTATGTTCTTATAAGCATTTCGTGGCTTTTTGAGTTCATTTTTCCGAATCATCAAAAAAAAATTTGTGTTTGTTCGTGATTTCAATAAGCATAACGTATTCAGTAGGATTGTAGTGTTTTTGGTGTCTTGATTTTGGTTACAACACAATCTTTCTTGGATCAAAAGTGCAAAAAGGGTGTGTTCTACATTCCGAAATTTCAGCAGAAGCATCCATCGGAAAGTACAACTGTACTTGGGCCTCCATCGCAATAACTTAACCATCGGAAAGGGTTAGGTTTCTACATTGCGATCGTTGGATTTTTTTCACTTATTCCGATCTGAATCATTCCGATAGCTATTGCGATCTGAGATTCCGACGGGTATAAGGAAGTATTTTAGGTCGTTACTCTGCTCGAATTTTGTCAGCTACTTTGCGATCTGGGTATTGCGATCTGAGTATTCCGATAGTTCATTGCGATCTGAATCTTTACGATAGGACTTTGCGATCTGAATTATTGCGACAGCTTTGCATTGCGATCTAGGCATTTCGATACCAACAACATTTCGACAGTTCTATATTCCGATCTGACATTCCGATCTGGTATTACGATCTGACATTCCGATCTGGTATTACGATCTGACATTCCGATCTGGCATTCCGATAATCACAATTTTTTCCATAAAACATATTTTAGGGGATTTTAACATTGTTTCTCGATTCTAACTCACAACAACACAAAAATACTTAACCTTATTTCATTGTTCGATCAACTTTGTAAATCTTAACTTATTGAAATGGAGTATACATCTCTTACGGATAAGTCCATCCTCTCGGGTACCGATAATCGTCCACCAATGTTGGTGAAGACTATGTATGAGGAATGGGCTTCCCGAATGGAACTTTATATGTTGAACAAGGAGAATGGACATCTAATTTGGGCATCGGTGCTCAATGGACCATTAGATTATGGTACTGTGACGGAAGGCACGACCACTCGTCCTCGCACAACGGGTGAGTTGACTGGAGAAATGAAGATTCAAGATAAATGTGATAAGTATGCTACAAACATCATTCTCCAAGCCCTTCCTCCAGATGTCTACAAACTCGTCAGCAAACATAAAGTTGCCAAAGAGTTATGGGATAGAATTCGGGTTCTAATGCAAGGCACCTCATTAACCAAACAAGAACGAGAGTGTAAGCTTTATGATGCGTTTGATAAGTTTGCCTATGTGCCAGGGGAGACTCTCAATGACTACTATCTGAGATTTACTCTATTGTTGAATGAGCTAAATATTTATGGCATGGCAATTCCTACCTTTCAATTGAACACCAAGTATTTGAACACTCTTCCTCCAGAATGGAAAAAATACGTGACGGATGTTAAATTGGTTAAGGACTTGCATAACACCAATGTGGATCAACTTCAAGATTTTCTTCAACAACACGAATGCCATGTGATTGAGGCTCGGTTGTCTACACCTCAAGTTCATGATCCACTTGCAATGTATGCTTCTCAACAAAACATGGCTTATACTTATCAACAACCATCATACTTGCAGCAGCCACCACCACACATTTATCAGCAACCACAGCAACCAACTTATCAACCACCAATGATGCCACAGCAAGAATATCAACAAAGTGTTCATCAACAATCTTTTCAACAGCAACCACCATATCAAACATCACCATCACAAGCCCACACTTCTCCATTGGGTTATACTCCTCAGCAAGGATATTTTCCAATTGAAGCACAACCAGCACAAGCTTTCTACTCTAATGAACTTCCACCAATCCAAGCACCGGTCTTTACTCCAAATGATACGCCAGCTGATGTTCTAAACCATCTTACAACCTACTTGTCAAAACTTGTTGCAACTAGAGGATTTCCACCAACAAACAATCAGCTCCGCACCTCATCAAATCCTCGACAACAAGCCACTGTTCAAGATGGTCAAGTGACGGTGCAACCTATTCAGGGAAGGCAAAATTCATATGGACCTCCTACAAGGACTGGGAAAAATCAAGCTGTGAATGCTCAAGCTAGTGGAAATGGGAGTCCTATTGGTCCTAAGAAGGTTGTGACTTGCTACAATTGCCGAGGACAAGGTCATATGGCTAGGGAATGCACTCAGCCGAAAAGGAGAAGGGATGATGCATGGTTTCGTGAGAAGATGTATTTGGTTGATGCTCAGTCTAAGGGGAAGATTTTGGATTCAGAGGAGTTGGCATTTCTGGCAGACCCAGGGGCAGCAGATACTGAAGGCATTGCAGTCGTTTCTACTTCTAATGCAGCTTATCAAGCAGATGACCTTGACGCATATGATTCTGATTGTGATGACATTCACTCTGCCCAAGCTGCTCTTGTTGCTAATCTCTCTCACTACGGTTCTGATGTCATCAGTGAGGTACCAACCACATCTAATAATATTGATGATAACCAACATCAAGTTGGGCATGAAAATGACAACCTCGAACAGCATTCGGGAACTAGTAACTCAAATGCTGTAGTATCCAATTGTACACATTTGAGTGAACCTCAACCAAATGCTACGACGGGTATGGAATCTTATGCTCAACATGATTTGGTAATGGTGCCTAAACATATTATTGATCAAATGCATATGGCCCTCAGACAATCCGTAGATACCAATTCCACCCTAACTGCTGAGCTTGCGTTGCATAAAGAAAAGGTCAAAGCTTTTGAAATGGTCCCTCAAGCAGAGAAAATAACATGTTCTGAATTTGACCAATTTCGTTTTGAAAAGATTGAACACTTGAAAGAAATAGAATCATTAAAAGCTAATCTTTCCAATGAATTAAAAGAAAAAGAGTCGGTTGTCAATGATTTTCAGAAACTTAAAATGGATTTCGAAACTCTCGAGTCTAAAAAGGTTGAATCGGAAATTAATGCTACCAAACTTCTTAAATTCAAAGAACAACAGCTTTTAAAACAATACGCTTCCACAGAAAAGGTTCATCTTTTAACTAAATCATTTAAAGAATTCGAACTTAAGCGTCTTCAAGATTTACCACCTAATCCCGGTTATGCAAAACAAGCTCAGGAATATATTCCCGGTCTTTATGACATGACCATAATTGGAAAATCGAAAGAAGCACCTTTTGTTCGTAGTACTGAGGAGACACAATCACTTGGGGATGAAACTCATTCTAAAATGCTTTCAAAATTCCATACAATTGATTATGATCAACATAACAAAGATCAATTTTCGAAAAAGACACGCATTCGCTTACAAAAGGAATTAGCAGAATTAACAATTCTTGTGCCCCAAAGTTTGTCAAATGAAAACCTTCCTAGTACGTCTCCTACACTCGTCAAAAAGGATTTAACGAAGTTAATTCCACCGGTAAGTAAGGCGTCCGTTAACTTACATACGGTTCACCAACACTTAGCCAATTTTGACAAGGTCATTTTGGAACGTACGACGGCCACGGCCATAACGGAAGGTGAATGGAACTTTGAGCACACTAGAGCTGCGTTTCGAGATGAAATTGTTCCGTTTGTAAACAATGTTAAAGCTTGTCTTCGTAATATTGATCAAGATTTGTTTTTGGAAATAGAAGAAGTTAGACGTGTTTTCAATGAAATGGAAGATGCTTATGAGAACAGTTTACTTGAAATAGAACGGGTTTCACGCCATAATGATCTGCTTCTGAATCAAGTGATGTCTCATGATATAGTTTCTGTCTGTGTGAATACAAGTGTTGATAATGATTCTATTGTGCATAATGTTGAATATGTGGATACTGTGGTAGATAGTACTTGTCACGAATCTGACGCTGAATTTTTAAAGCTTCAAGATTCATATTCTTCGCTTTCAAAACGTTTTGATGAGATTCAAACACATTGTATTTCGCTTGAATGCAAGCAACAATTTATTCAAGAAATTTTTGAAACGTCATTTGAAGGTGTTAATATCGATGATGCAAATTTTGAAAAGAATTTTCGATTGAATTTACAATCAAAACAGCGTCAGCCAAGTGACAAAGTTGCTAACTTTTTCCCGATAGAAATAGAGAAATCTAAGGAGCTTAACTGTGTGAACGTACTTGAGGCCGCTGAGAGTTTTAGACTTGATCTAGACAAGCAAGTTTCCAAGATTTTGTCCAAAGTTGATAACTTAAAACAGAAAAATACACGACTCTTCGATTCAGTACAGCCCGCATGTGTTGATACCACTGCACAGAATCAATCGTTGATTGAACAATTGAATCGAAAGTCGGTGGAAATATCTGATTTGAGGGAACAAATTTGTGATAAAAATCTGGTCTTGGCTGAGTTAAAGGAAACACTTCGTACTCTAAAAGGTAAGAATGTTGTGGATAACGCAGCCACTATCTTAGCATCGTCCTCTAGTGCAATCAAAAGAACCCTTATTGCCGTCACACCAATTAACAAGGGCCCTAGGACTAAATCATCTCAAACTTTGGTCACTAAAGATAAGGCGGAATCAAAACCAGCTTCTAATATTCCCGTGTTGCCTTCTACAGGAGTAAGCACCACTACTAAGGCTCAAAGATCTAAGCTTAAAAGAAACAAGAAGAATGATAGGATCTTGCCCCCATCTAGTAGTCAAGTGAAGAAGAAAGTAGAAGCCCATCCTAGGAATGTTATTTCTGTTTTGAATAAAAAGAATCATGTAGCTAAACCTAAAGGCTCTGCGGTTGTGCAGCGTTCTAAGCCTACTGTGAATTCTAATTTAAAATGTTGGAATTGCAATGAATGTATGTTTTCTAGTCGTCATGATTCTTGCCTTATTGACCATGTGAATGAGATGTATGCCCGGAAAAATGGATTAGAATGGAAACCGACTGGGAAGGTGTTAACCCAAGTTGGTTGGATGTGGCGCCCCACTGGTAGAACTTTCACTATAGTAGGAAATACGTGCCCTTTGACTAGGATCACTCCCACTAAAGCGAAGAAAGCGTGCCCTTTAACTAGGAGTACCAAGGCTACCAAAACACAAGCGTGTCCTTTAACTAGGAACACCAACACTACTGTAGGAACAAAGTGCCCTTTAAATAGGTCTACTCCCACTGTAGTGCCCGCTAATACTCCAAAACCTCAGAAAATTGGAACAGTAAAACCTGTAAATGCTAAAACTCACATTAGAAAATGCAGGAAATCTAAGGATAACAAAAATGTTAGCAATTCTGATAATAACATATCTGTATCTGCTAACACTCCGGAACCAATAGTTTCCAATGCATTGTCTACTGTTGTGATTGAAAACAGGTGGTCCAAATTGTTCTCTGGTATTTGGACTCTGGTTGCTCCAAGCATATGACCGGAGATCGCTCTCAGCTCAGAAATTTCGTCAGCAAGTTTCTTGGTACGGTTCGATTTGGAAATGATCATATTGCAAAGATAATGGGTTATGGTGAATATCATATTGGGAATATTATAATTTCAAGAGTGTATTACGTGGAAGGTCTCGGTCACAACTTATTTTCTGTGGGACAATTTTGTGATGCAAACCTAGAAGTTGCTTTTCGAGAGCATACCTGCTTCATTCGTAATTTGGAAGGGGTTGATTTATTGAAAGGTACTCGAGGGAATAATTTGTATACTTTGTCCCTACAAGACATGATGGCCGCTTCTCCCATATGTCTTCTCTCCAAAGCATCGAAGACTAAGTCATGGTTATGGCATCGACGGTTATCTCATCTTAACTTTGACGCTATTAATCACTTGGCGAAAAACGAACTAGTTCGTGGTCTTCCTAAACTATCATTTCACAAGGATCATTTATGTTCCGCGTGTACAATGGGGAAAAGCACTAAGAAGTCTTACAAACCCAAGACTGAAGATACCAACCAAGAGAAACTTTATCTATTGCATATGGATCTTTGTGGGCCAATGCGTGTTGAAAGTCTTAGTGGCAAAAAGTACATCCTCGTCATTGTCGATGATTACTCTCGGTTTACATGGGTGAAATTTCTTAAAGCAAAAAATGAGGCACCTAAATTCATCATCGGATTTCTCAAGATGATTCAAGTGCGTCTCAACACTACTGTCCGACGCATTCGTACAGATAATGGAACTGAATTTGTGAATCAAATTTTTCGTGATTATTATGAAGAAGTTGGCATTTCTCATGAAACATCCGTTGCACGCACTCCACAACAAAACGGTGTCGTTGAAAGGCGAAATCGCACACTTATGGAAGCTGCTCGAACGATGTTAATTTACGCAAAGGCTCCATTGTTTTTATGGGCAGAAGCAGTATCTACAGCAGTGTACACCCAAAACCGGTCACTAATTCGTAAACGCCATGGTAAAACACCTTATGAGCTTCTCCATGGAAAAGTACCAGATTTATCATATCTTCATGTATTTGGTTCTTTGTGCTATCCAAATAATGATGGTGACAATTTGGGAAAACTTCAACCAAAGGCTGATATTGGTATTTTCATTGGTTACGCACCCGCAAAGAAGGCATACCGAATCTACAACCGTAACTCTCGCAAGATCCTCGAAACTATGAATGTTGATTTTGACGAGCTGACAGCAATGGCTTCTGAGCAAAGCAGCTCTGAACCCGCACTTCATGAAATGGGACCCAGTTATATTAGTTCTGGTCTTGTCCCAAACAACCCTACTTCATCATCATTTACACCACCTACTAGGAAGGAATGGGATACGTTGTTTCAACCGTTCTTTGATGAATTCTTTACTCCTCCAAGTATTGTTGCTCCAGAGCCTGAAGTAATAGCTCCGGTAACCGAAGTTGTCGCTCCAGCAACCGTTGCACAATCAGATACATCTGCACCAACAATTGGTCAAGATATACCTTCAACAAGTAATTCTCAACCAACACATGTTTCAACTACCCATGTCATGCCTATTGATGATGAAGAGGATGATGATGATCACGATTTGGAATTCGCTCAAATGCGTGAACTTCCGTTCTTTGGTGTATCTATTCCCGACCCTAATCAAGCCGGGTCGTCCACCTCAGAGGAAGATCCTTCTACAGTTTACTCCAATCCACGGATTCGTGAACATGACAGCAAGTGGACAAAGGATCATCCTATAGATTCTATTATTGGTGACCCTAATCGTCCAGTATCCACACGAAGTCAGTTACAAGAAAGTGCACTGTTTTGTCACTTTGATGCTTTTCTCACTGAAGTTGAACCTAAGACATGGCAACAAGCTTTTACTCAATCCTGTTGGATAGAAGCTATGCAAGAAGAACTTAACGAATTCATACGTCTTGATGTTTGGGAACTTGTCCCATGCCCGGATCAAGTGCAGTTACTCACTTTGAAATGGGTTTACAAGGTGAAACTCGATGAGTTAGGCAGAATATTGAAGAACAAAGCTCGTCTAGTAGCTCGTGGATACAAGCAATTATTGGGCATCGACTTTATGGAATCCTTTGCACCTGTTGCCCGTTTGGAAGCTATTAGACTATTCCTCGCTTATGCAGCCCATATGAATATGGTCGTCTATCAGATGGATGTGAAGACGGCATTTCTTAATGGTGAACTCAAGGAAGAGGTCTATGTTCAACAACCGGATGGTTTTGTGAATCCTAATTATCCTAATCATGTGTACAAGCTTAAGAAGGCTCTCTATGGGTTGAAGCAAGCTCCTCGCGCATGGTATGATCTTTTGTCACAATTCCTCATTACGCAAGGCTTCGCTAAAGGCAAGGTGGATCCCACGCTGTTCATTCAGAAACGAGGTAAAGATATGATTATGGTACAAATATATGTTGATGATATTATATTTGCAGCCTCGACCCAAACCTTATCGGATGAGTTTGGGACACTCATGTCTTCCAAGTTTAAGATGTCAATGATGGGAAAGGTATCATTCTTCTTAGGTCTTCAGATATCTCAGAGTCCCAGAGGCATCTTTATCAATCAATCCAAGTATGCCCTTGAATCGCTTAAGAAGTATAAGATGGAATCTTGCGACCCCGTGGATACTCCAATGGTGGAACGAACTAAGCTTGATGCAGATCCACATGGAGTTGCCGTTGATCCGACACTTTATCGTGGAATGATCGGTACTCTTCTGTATATCACAGCCAGTCGACCTGATCTTCAGTTTGCTATATGTATGTGTGCCAGGTATCAAACTAGGCCTACTGAGTTACACTTAGCTACTGTTAAAAGGATCTTTCGATATCTTAAAGGAACCATTAATCGGGGACTTTGGTATTCGAAGGACTCTTCTATTGCACTAATGGCATATGCAGATGCGGATCACGCGGGTTGTCAAGATACAAGGCGTAGCACGAGTGGAACTTTGCAACTATTAGGAGATCGACTAATCAGTTGGGCATCGAAAAGGCAGAAAAGCGCTGCAATTTCCAGTACGGAAGCAGAATACATAGCTATGTCCGGTTGCTGTGCTCAAATTCTTTGGATGAGATCGCAATTAACCGACTATGGTCTAGGTTTCAACAAGATTCCGATGTACTGCGACAACAAGAGTGCAATTGCCTTATGCTGCAACAACGTTCAATTCTCCCGGTCGAAGCATATTGACATTCGCTACCACTTCATCAAGGAGCAAGTGGAAAATGGAGTAATCGAGCTTTACTTTGTCCGATCTGAGTATCAATTGGCGGATATTTTCACGAAGGCTTTAGATCGCGCTCGAATTGAATTTTTGGCCGACAAGCTAGGAATGAGAACCTTCTCGCCTGAGACTCTTAAGGAACTAGCAGATGAAGCGAAAGAATAGTGGTGGTAAAACTATTCTCCGTATCCTTGGTGATCATTTGTATATATTGTTTATATTTTTATCCACAAAAGCAAAATACAAAAATATAAAACCAGATAAAAACCATAAAAAATTGAAAAATCTAGAAAAATCCAAAAATATTTTTACTTTATGTTTCAAAGGCATGTCTTTTGGTACGATAATATTTACGGCCTTAGAAATGTCGATTAATATTGACACGGCGCCATAAATAGAGTTCGTATAAAAGTTGTAAATATTTCATAAAACATGCCTAAATGGCTTGTAGTTATTTCTGACTGCAACCCGGTTTTCACATTAAAGCCAAGTATTTCTTATGAAAGCTTTGGCTCACAACGGGAATTAATTTTCTCGGGCAAGGTTTACTTTAAAACCTTGTAAGGGATCAAGTTTACTTTATAACTTGGTCTAACACAAATTTATGTACGTTTCAGTGCATTTATTTGTTAAAACAAGAGAAGTCTTGTTTTTATGAAGCTATCATCTCTACAACCTTGCTATCTACAATTGGTATCTACATACTCGACGATGCGACTACTCAAATGACGACTACAGCTCTTTCGATAGAACACGGGTCAACAATTGAGGGGGAGCAATTGTTAAGCATTCAGAATCTTCGATGCCGAACGTGCCAAGTTCACAAGTTGGTGTCAAGACAACCATACCAATCGTACATGTGGTGTCAAGAGATGACTTCAGACGTGACGAGGCGACCAAGACATGCTGCCAAGAACCATTTGATCCTATCATATGATGTTCTCATCAATCAGGTCCAACCTTGTCAATTTTTTTAAATATGGTGAATATGTGATCATGTTACAAATCGATATCATATCTCATACATTTGATATCATGAAAAATGGACTTGCATTTTTCTTCCCAAAACCTTTGTTAAAACTTCATTAAATCAATTGATATTAAAAACATCGATTGGGTTAATATTTTTAATATGGGGGAGAAAATGTGATTTAATATGGGATATTATCACAAATGGTTTGACTTAATGTGCTGGCTCATCCCGACATGTGCGAAATGTTTTCGAATATCGTGGCATATGTTAAGGTGGAGCAAAACGGATTTGCATATAAAAATGGATTTTCATGGTGACATATACTTACCCAAAACCCATTTATTTCATGACGATGAAGATTGTGGTGACATAAGGATGGTAGGATAGGTTAAGTCCTATGATTCTTCCAGAACCGGAGGAATCTTCCCAAGGACATTCCATAGCTAGAAATAGTAGTCCTTGGGAAAGATGGAGAAAGATTGTGAACGTAGCTGAATGCCGACCAAGTACTTAAGTTAGCACTGGAACAATCACAACAAGGTGCTAGTTATGACGTATTGGTAAGCATTGAAGGGGTTGAAGAATGAAAAAGAATTGTAAAGATAAAGGGTGTAAAGAAAGAAGCCCTCCTTACAACTTTAGGCAGAAACCGGGTCAACACATATGCTATTGAGATCATTTTAATGATTCTCGATATTGAAGACAGACATCATGGACCCAGTGATGCAATGCACAACCCATCCCAGCTAACTCAGATATCTCTCAAAAGGTATTTGTTTTAATCACACGGAGATAACGCATTATCTATTGATTTATTCACTACGAATAAATTGGTATTGAAAAGGTGGCACTCCTCTCCAGCCTCCGATCACTAAAATCCAAAATGCACAATCGAGTCTAGAGCCATTTGAGATCATCAAATATCTCATTAGGACACACTTTCATATTTCCTTGCTTCTTCACACACTGTGAAAAATAAGAAAGATTTTAAGAGTCCCACGCAAAATCTTCATGATCTTGCCTGAACATCCGAGTAATACGAAAGTATTTACAATGAAGATGGAAATCCTTCTTGAGCGAACATTAAAAAGCTCATGGTAGGTGACTTGTGCGATTCTTTATGAATCAAACTTGTGATAACTGGAAAGCAACAGCTGTTTAATTCTTAATTGAATTTAAATACGTTCCAGGCCTCTACGCAATATCTCAGTGATCTTGCCAGAACACTCAGAGTGATACCTTTGTGTTCACAGTGATGAGTGGAAATCCTTCTAGTGTTAACCTCAAACAGCACTTGGTAGGTAACTTGCAAGATTCTATACGAATCAAGCTCGTGACAACTGGAAAGCAACGATGGTGCGGTTCTTAATTGAATTTCACTTGTTCCAGGAACATGAATTGACGGCTTCAAATCATGTGGATATTATTATCCAAATGATTCACTCTTTATGTTCGCAGTCAGCTTTGGACGGTCGAATAAAGAGAACGGGTTTACCCGCGAAATCCTGTCAGGAAGTTACTTAATTGAAACTATCCGTCACGGGTATGATATCTAATATCGTCCAACGGTCTTCACCGACCGGAGGTAAAATGCTACCGATTTAGAATGAAATGTTCAAAGCCATTTCGTTCGTGTCTACTTATGTTGCGGCATTTGAAGACGGTGGCGTTGCGGAATCCGAGAAGAAGTCGTCCCCGCATGCTTATACTTTATGCACTTATTATCTCATCTAATTCAAGAGAGCCTAAAAGTTAAGTCTTCCGCTGTATCAAACTCTGAAGCTTTCAAGAATTACGAAGGTATAAGTATGTGGGACGTGAGGTCACGAAGAGGCGAAGATCACAAGTGATGGATGCACAAGATCAAGGCAAGAGATTAATGCTCAAGATTGATATCAAAGATCACATCAGCATGTTCACCAGAAAAGAAAAAGAAAAAGAAAGACGAAGACTACGAGCTCAAGACAAGCATAGTATGCTAGGTTTATTTTACTATTGTAACTCGGGTAACGCCCTTGTTTGGAGTGACCTCCCTTAGGGGGAGATTGTTGGAAATACGTTTTACGTATTAGGAAGGATCGGTCACTCCAACATTAGTTCGTGTAATAGCTCGTAGTTTAGTCATTTGCATTTACTTAAACAAAGCCCAAAACCGAGCCCATGAAATGTATGGGTCGGCGGCCAAATGTAAGCCCAAGCCCATGACAAGGGCTTGGGTATATAAACCCTCTCCTTTGATGGAGAGGGTGTGGTTTTCATTATTTTACACATAGTTCTTTCTTAGTTTCTCTCTCTAAAGTGTGAAATCCACCATCTTTCTATCTCTTTCTCTCTCTAAAAACATAAGCATAGATTTACAAATCTACAAACATGTATTTTAAAAGCTATAATTCTGTCAACGTAATGTTATTATGATTAGATATATGTTTTCAATTTTTTTTAAGTTCCTAGATCTTTTTGTACAAATTTGAGCTTGTTATGTATTTATATACAAGTTCAAAGGTCAAAACTGTCAATTCTGAAACTATAAACATTTTGGGCCAAAAGTGTCATTTTTCTAAATTTAAAACTATAAGGATTGAAATTGTAAGGATTTAAACGTTAAGGTTTGTTGGAAATACGGTTTTCCAGTTAGAAGACTCGATGACTCCAACAACATACTTATGGGCTCGTAGTTGAAGTTGTAATACATTATTAAGCAAACCCGGTCCATGGAAATGTCCATAGGCCGACGACCCAAGTCCATACGTGGACTTGAGTAAAAGCTATCTCTTTTGATGGAGGTGTTGGTTGGTTTATTTCTCAAATACATTTACACACATTTCTCTCTACCTTCTCTTTAACTTTCTCTCTCTAGAAAAACCTTCCAACTCATTATCTCTCTAGGATTATCATATACTAAAACTGGTATCAAGAGCCATAAGGTGACTGATCATAGTATTATGTTTGTTGAGTTTGTGATTCGTGTATATATTCATATATATCACACTTTACAATTTTTTTATGTTTTATTCTTAGAGTTTTCATCTTAAAACATCTCTTTCGATTTAGGAGTGACTTTGTTATGGTTTCTTGCATAAAACACAAAAACGTCTCTTTGTTTGGATTGATTTTTGGTAAATTTTTAAAAATCAAGAACGAATCTTGATTTAGAATTTTCGGCTTTAAACTCGATAAAGTTTGCATTTTTAATGTCTATTGTAGTTTAGGTAACTTGGTTGTACCATTTGTTTCGCCGGAAAACCTCAAAAATCTCGTTTTTTTTTTAAGTTTTGCAAGTTTTTAGGAATTTTCGAAGTCACTATGCGAAAATACCAAATTTCTAAATTTCAGTATAAGTGGATACCAAAATTCAAGGGCTTAGCGAAATTCAGTTTACCGAAATTCATGTTTACCGAAACCTAAAGTCTGCCAAAATTTGAGGCTACCGAAATCTGCAATTTATCGAAATTCAGATGAGATTTTACACCTGCGCCTCAAATTTAGTGATTTGCACCTGCACATCAAATTCAAGCAGATTGTGACGTCAAGGCTACATGCATCATTCTCCAAGGTCGTCCACCAGATATCTATGAGCTCGTGAGTCATCATGAAGTAGCGAAGGAATTATGTTGAGGTCTATACAAAGGTTGTTGATATGATTGCTGAGATTGGTAAATCGAATTGTTGTATGGAGTCATTTGGTGAGAAGCCACTTGCTAGTGAATTATGATGTTGTGGTTGCGACCCACGAATTTGATGCACATGATGTTCATGTTGTTGCAAATAAGCTTGAAGTTGATCCGCATTAGTTGTGTGTAGATCCTTCACCAACTTAACATCAGTAACAAATCGACTCCATTCATGGGGTAGAGTGTTCAAGAACTTAGTGTTGACATGAAATTGTTCAATCCTCATATTGTAGATATTCAAGTCATTGAGCAATGTACCAAATTCTACAATAATATTCAGTAAGTGACTCCCCAGGAATGTATGCAAACCTATCGAACATATCATAAAGTTTACACTCTCATTCTTGTTTGGACAACGAGGTGCTTAGCATCAATGTACTAACTCGCTCCCATAATTCCTTCGCTACTTCATGATGACTCACGAGCTCGTAGATATCCGGTGGAAGACCTTGTAGAATGATAGTTAGCATTGACGTTACAATCTGCTTGAATTTGTTGTGCATGTGTCAAATCACTAAATTTGAGAGGTCCATTTGGGGCACAATTGAAGAAAATGGTGTGACTCGACCTCACAAATTTAGTGATCTAACAACTGCACATCAAATTCAAGCAGATTGTGACGTCAAGGCTACCGACATCAATAACCAAGTTCTTCCACCGGATATCTATGAGCTCATGAGTCATCATGAAGTAGCGAAGGAATTATGGGAGCGAATTAGTACTTCGATGCAAGGAACCTCATTGTCCAAACAGGAACGAGAGTGTAAACTTTATGATATGTTCGATAGGTTTGCATACATTCCAGGGGAGTCACGTCATGACTATTATTGGATATTTGCTACAATGCTCAATAAATTGAATATCTACATTATGAGGATTGAACAATTTCAAGTCAACACTAAGTTCTTGAACACTCTACCCCAAGAATGGAGTCGATTTGTTATTGATGTTAAGTTGGTGAAGGACCTACACACAACTAATGTGGATCAACTTCAAGCTTATATGCAACAGCATGTACGTCATGTGCATCAACTTGGGTCACAACCACAACATCATGATTCACTCGTAATTATGTCTTCTCACCAAATGACTCCATACACCAATTTGATTTACCCATCTCAGCACTCATATCAGCAACCTTAGTATCAACATTAGCTTTTACCACAATATTCTTATCAACCACATCAAGTCAGTGCTTATCAACAACATCTTACCCATCAAGCATCACCATCTCAAGTGGTTTCCCATCAACCATCTAAAGTTCATCAACAACATCTTACTCATCAAGCATCACAGTCCCAATTAGTCACATACCAACCATTTTAAGTTCCTCACAATGCTTACTCATATCAAGTTAACACTCCTCAAATTGCACACTCTCCAATTTGTGATGTTCCACAAGCACAAGCTTTGTACAACAATGAACTCCTAGATATTCCTATCCATGTGTTCCAACAAGGTGATAATCCCATTGAGGCTTTGAATGCAATGAACATCTATATGTGTCAGCTGATGAAAAACAAAGGACTTCTTACAACAAACAATCAACTCAGAACTTCCGAAAGCTCTCACCAACAAGCAACTATTCAAGATTTAAGGGTCATGGTTGAATCCATTTAGGGGAGACCTAGTTCATCAGGTACGAGAACAAGGACTTATAATGCTACTGCAAGTGGAACCTTTGTTGGGAAGCTCAAAACTGTGACTTGTAACAACTGCAAGGGGGAGGGTCACATGGAAAGGCAATGCACACAACCAAAGAGGAGAAGGGATGCTTCATAGTTTAAAGATAAGCTCTTACTGGTTGAGGCTCAATCATGCGGTCGCGGGTTGGATGTAGAGGAGTTAGCATTTCTGGCAGACCCTAGTGTTACGGACAATGCTCCAATTTAGGCAGCTCTCACTCAATATGTAGCATATCAAGCAGATGATCTTGATGCATATGATTCCGACTATGATGACTTCAACACCAACAAAGCATCTCTCATAGAAAACTTGTCTAACTATAGTGTAGAGAAAATATACGAGATACACAATGTGACCAATGATACTAGTATTGCACCACATCAAGTTGGGCATGAGTCTAAGTATCCGGAAGAGAATCCAGTGGTTAGTAACTCAAATGAAGGGATAAACAATGATACCAATATCAGTGCGAGTCCTTCGACTTTGAGTGAAATACAACCGACATCTATTCCGAATATGTCCACTTCTGCTTAACAAGATTTGGTAATGATACCTGCATCTTTTTTTGGAAAAATAAATAATGTTGTCCTAGACACCCAAAGTGTGAATAACACACTTTCTGTTGAGCTTGCTTTGTACAAAAAAGTAAAAACTTTAGAAATGAGCCCTAAGGCAGAAACCTTAACTTACCCTGAATTTAATGAGTTTTGAAAAGCAAAACCGTCACATTTATAACAAATATAAAATTTAAGAGCAAATATTTCTAAAGAATCAAGGAAAAAGAGTCGGTTGTCGCTAATTTTCAAAAACTTAAAACTGATTTCGAAATACTCGAGTCTAAAAAGGTTGAAACAGAAAATAATGCATCCAATCAAATTAAAAAGATAGATAACTTGCTTTTAAAACAATATTATTTGGCTCAAGCGGTACACATGTTAACATCACCTTTAGAAGACTATGATATAAAACGTCAAACGAACATGCACCAAATTCGGGTTTTGCAAACCAAGCTCTGTAGGAAGTTCCTAGACTTTACGATGGTACAAAACTTGGTACTTGTGCAGATGCTCCTTATGTTCGGGATGATGATGAGACCGTGTGACTTATAAAACAGAGTCAGTTAAAAATGCTTTCAAAACAAAAGGCAAATGATTTGATTGGGACTACTAATGTTAATTGCAGGCCAATTGATTATGTCCAACATAATAAGTTAGCACTTGATTTTAGAACCCGCTTTAAAACACAAAGGGAAATTAATTACGAACCAACTTTTGTATCTCAAAGCTCTTCGAGCACTGAAATTCCTAGTATGTCTCCTACACTCGTTGAAAAGGAAATACCAAAGGTACTTCCACCGGTAAGTATTGTGTATATAAGCTTGAATGAACTAAAACGACATTATGACGATTTCGATAAGGTCATTCTGGAATCTATGACTCTGACTGCTCAAACCGAAGGAACATGAGGTTTCGAACATATGAAGGCTGCTTTTCATGATCAGATTACTCTATTTGTGCAAAATCTTAAAGCGTGTTTCAAAAATATTGATCAAAATTTGTCTTCTAAAATTAAAGAAGTTCAAAGAGTTTTTCATGAAATAGATGACGCGTATGAGTAAAACTTAATGAGAAAGAAAAGGTTTTATACCAAAACGACCGACTCTTGGAAAAGTGATGTACCATGACATTGTGAAAGCTTTTGTGAATAATTTTGTTGATATGAATACTTCTCTTGTGAATAGTGCTGCTAATGTGGATACCGTGGTAGATAACCAAACTTGTCACAAATCTGACGCTAAATTTTTAAAGCTTCAAGATTTTTAAATTCGCTTTCAAAAAGTTTTGATGAACTCCAAAAGCATTGTATTTCTACTGAAATTGAGAAACAATCTAAACCTAAGATTCTTTTATTAATGAAGATTGTGATACTAAAGACATACCAACTTTCGAAAAACTTTATCGGTTAAACAAAGCAACAATGAAGTGTCAGAAGCGTGACACGAAGATTAAGGCATTAGAGGAGGAATTTAAGAGATTCAAGAGAGAGATAATACCCATAGATTATGTATAATTGGAACTAGAGGCCGTTGAGACTAAAAACCTAGAATTGGAAAATCAAGTTTCCTATCTTTCGAAAGAACTTGAACAGGATAAATAGGAATATACACAGATTTATGATTCAATAGAAATCGCATTCGCTACAAATGATGCACAAAGAAAATCATTGATTGATCAACTGAATCTAAAATCTGTGGAGGTTTCTGATTTAACTGTACAAATTAAGGATAAAGATATGGTTTTAGCTTAGTAAAAGCAAACACTTCGAAATTTGAAAGGAAAAGAAGTTGTTGATAACGCACCTACAATCTCAGCACTGTCCTCTATTGCCTCCAAATCAAAATCTAGAGTGATTTATGAGAACCCACTGTTTAAGAACAATATAGACCAGTATGCGAGTTCCATGAAGAATGCCTTAGAACATGCGGATCTTCCTAGGGAAATTCTCGACGAGTTATATGCCTTAGATCCTTCAAATACTAATTTTTACTTGGCTCGTGCTTACATTGAGCGGGTACAAGTTTGTTTAGCGTACCGTGAATATATTGGCCAAAGGGGTTCTGAATCCACCAACCATAATCTCATTGTCGTGACACAAATAAACAAGGCCCAATGGTTAAACCATCTCAACCACTAGTCCAAACCGATAAAGCAACATCAAAATCAGTTTCTAATGTGCCCGTGTTGCGTTTTACAAGAGTAAATCAAACTACAAGGGATCGAAGATCTCAACCTAAAAGTAATGCAAAGAAAGATAGGATCTTGCCCTCAACTAGTAGGAACGAGAAGAAGAATTTAGAAGCCCACCTTAGAAATGTTATTTATGTTTTGAATAAAAAGAAGAAAGAATTCAAGTTTTGTCTACTTAAAGGTCACCTATTCCCGTGGGTGGCTTTTAATTTTGTTTTCCGAAAATATTTCAACATATTTACTAGACCGTGCGAATCCACTCTTATTTTGACAAGTGTCTAGTGGGTAGGTACATATTTTATATGCGACTGATGGGACAGTTTCATAAACCATATATTTTGCATAGACTGATTTGATAGGTTGTTTTATTTGTAAGTGGGACCCGTTATAATTAATAGACTACAGAGTATTTTCAATAGAAAAATGCGTGTAAGTTTATTTTAATTGACCCTCGACTAAATAAATAAAAAATATATTTCTTTCTTATTTTTATTTTCTTTACCGAAAATGTGATAAATACGTTTTTTTCCGTACAAAATATGCCAATTTTTGTAGGCTTGGTTAAGTAAAACACACCTTAACCCACTCCATGACCTACTTCTTTCAGTTTTATACTCTCACAAATACCAATTCATCCCACCTAAATAGTCCGTTATTATCATCGCTTTCACTATATTATGCAAAACCAAAAACCATCAGGAACCCTAGTTCATATTTCAATACCATATGGAACCCAAGAATATAAAAGCTTACATAAAAGCACTAATGAAAATATTGCGTCTAAAGGGGTCTAGGTCGGGTTCTGAGAAAGAGACTGGGATGGAGGTTAGCTCTAGGGTATCATTAAAAGAGAATTGCCACCACGTAAGCATTGGATTCATTTACATGAGGTGAGACAACTTACGCGCATAGAAAAGGATAAATTTAATAGGTAAAAAGATTGAGAAAGAAAAGGTTACTGATAATACAGTTAAGGAGGAAGTAGTAGCTGATATTGTAGTTGGTGATAATTTTTCACTTTTTGGACCAGTCAAAGCGGTTGATCCGATGGTTAATGTTGTTGATGATGTTATACAAGATGACCAGGATACTATATATAATGTTGTGCCTAAAATTGATAATGAAATCGATTGGCCAGGATATGAAATGGATTGGTCGGGCCATGAAGTGGATACTGTGGTGGATAGTGATATGGATTACCATATTGTTGTTGTAGATACTTTTGGCATGAGTGACACTACTAGACACAGAGTTGGTGTTCTTGATATGGACGAAGGCAGCCATGAAGGTATTTTTGTATGTATGTTGTCGATTTTATGTCATAGAGGTTTGTCTATTGTTGTAAACTTGTGTGTTGGTGTTTAATGTTGAAGGAAATATGGAAAATGAGTTGAACAAGGTCACACCAACTGGGCAATTGGCTCCAACTAGCAAAAGTAAAAGAATCAAGAACCAAAAGGCAAAGGATGTTGTGCAGCCCCAAGAACCAAAAGGCAAAGGATGTTGTGCAGCCGATAATACATGAAGGCGACTTTGATATTTTTGTTATGTTAATTTTATTTAAATGTCCATTGTTATAAACTTTTTAGAACTAATAATGAAGGTAAGATGGAAAATAAATTGTCCGATTTCCAACATGGTGGAACTATATGAGGTAAGCATTCTATTCCAGCGCGTTGTAGCATAAGGATCCAGAATCAAAAGATGAGCAAACACGAATCCAACATGTGAGTGGTCAAAACCAGAAGCTATTACATGATTTCCAACATTGTGCATTGTTTTGGGTATAGGTATGTGTATGTTGTGCATTTGTTGTAACACTATAATGAAACTTAGTGAGTGTGCAGCTAACATGTCTCTTGATGCACTTTTCTGCTCGATAATTTAGGAATTTCTTGTAGGTCTTTAATAATCTAGGTATCGGGTGCAAAGGTGTGCTATTAAATGCCAATTATGTATGGCCTGTTTTGTTAATGGTTGGCCAATTTAGTATAACTGCTTTATCGCTTGTTGTTCTTAACATTAAATGAACCATCAACTTTCTTAGGATCTTGTAGTAAAGATATGTAACACTTCAGTTTGCGTATGATTGCCACTTTCTTAGTGTGTAATTTTTTTGGTATTAAATGTGTGGTTAAATGCTCGCTTATATATGGTATGTTTTATTAATAGTTCGCCAATGTAAGTTAACTCCTTATTGCTTGTTGTACATAGACCATAACGTTGTTCATATGAATCATATCATTAACGCTTCAGTTACATATGATTGCCACCATTGTGAATTCATTAAAGCTTCATTAACTGCTTTATTGCTTGTTGTTGATAGGATTACATAAAGCAGTCAAGGTTCTTGGGATCTTGTAATTTCATTGTGATGTAACTGGCCATGAAAGAAGTGTTTAAAGTTTAGGTTTTATAGTTTATATAGCTTAGTTTTCAAGGCATGGGCTTATTGGGTATGGAGTGGCGTAGAAGCGAACTGTTTTATTGCTCGGTTGTTCGTAGGCATCATGGCATTAACACTTCAGTGTGCATATGAATGTCACTTTTGTAATCCCATCTTAATGTTGGTGGTCAAATCAAGTGTTTAAAGTTTACTTAAAGAATGTGATCTGAGTGATCAAAACTAGTCGTGGTCTTGTATCCTGTCCAACTTGCTTACAATATGAGGTATATTGCGACTAATCTTAAGGAATCTGAGCAGCTATTATGCTCTTGTGGTTTGGGCATTAGTTGTATGACTTCAATAGTTTCATCTAATTATGTAATGCAAAAAGGTATGTGGTTAAATGCGAATTATATTTACCTAGTTTTCTTAACTAGTTGCCCAATGTAAGTTAACTGCTTTATTACTTGCTGTTGATAGCATTACATAAAGCAGGCAAGGTTCTTGGGATCTTGTAATTTATTTGTGATATAACTGGCCATAAAAGAAGTGTTTAAAGTTTAGGTTTTATAGTTTATAAAGTTTAGTTTTCAAGGCATGGGCTTACCGGGTATGGAGTAGCATAGAAGCTAAGTGTTTTATTGCTCGGTTGTTCGTAGGCATCATGGAATTAACACTTCAGTGTGCATATGACTGCCACTTTTTGTAATCCCATCTTAATGTTGGTGGTCAAATTAAGTTAAGATTTGGTTCATGGCCCATAAAATATATTTACCCAGATTTCTAAGATTACCATTTGCTAACGCCATAATTTCTTTGCTTATGTTAGGATTTGGTTCATGGCATATAAAAATAGCCTCAACCATTATCAATAAACAAAAACGAACATCATCCTCATCATTGAGCTTTATCCACTTTTAATAATCATACAAGAATGGTAGGAGTTGACTGGTTTTGACCTTCGCTGAGAAGCCTTTATGTCTTTTACAGCCTTTTGTGCGACATTTACTCGGAAACAAACGTTTAACTAAAGGAAAAACATAGTCATCATCTACTTCAGGAAAACTGACCTTGCTTGAAAAGAAACCGTTAAGCAAGCAAAACTCAGCCCTACCAACTCTACAATATGGCCATTGAAGTTAAACTTTATACTATCGGGACTTTTCCTGTCAGGCTCCAGCTGATGTTGAAGAACACGATTAAAGAGATGGTTATCATGGTTAGTGCAATTAAGATGACGGTATTTAGCAAATACGGTGTTATTAAAGCAGCTATGTCTGATAGGGCTCATGAGCAAAATAGTATTAATATGCGAAAGCAGCTTCATTTAGGACCTAATTGTTACATTTGCATCATAGAACTGCATTAATAGAAGAAATAGGACCTTAATTACACAAATGTAGTTAGAATACATGTAAGTATGTTAGATTATAATTTCCTAAAAAAGACTCCATAGATATAGTAAACACAAAAAGCAAATAACAACTTGGTCTATGATTAAAAACGCTATATATTCTTGAAAAAGGACTCCATAGGTTAATCAAACCCGAAAAAGACTCCATGGATTAATCAAACCCAAAAAGGAGTCCACAGATAAATCAAACAAAAAAACGCTATGTATTCCCATCATCGATTCACAAAGAAACTATAGATCAAAGACAAAGTGCATGCAACTACTAGCAATTATCGGTATCGTAAGCCCTTCTAGTACAACCGTTCCCTCCCTCCTCAAAGGGTGAGATGACTTCAAGTATATCATCAGTACTCCTCGAATCAATCTATTCTACCAACGAAGAATCTGGGTTGTAGGCAAGCGCCGCCCCAGCAAGTGTTACGTGTTACGTCGAAAGGGAAGATCGCTCGAATCGCCCTATTCATCTCCTCTCCCGTTGGTCGAGTCACTTCGTCCCTACAAAAAACACATGTTTAGATAACCATAATCTGAAGATAGCATGGACCTGAATCCAATTGATAGTGGGGGCAACCTGATTGGTCAATAGAGAGATACTCGCGTTTAATTTTTCAATGTGGTCGTAGGCATATTCAATAGTAGACATGGCTTGAATACAAGCTATAAACACTCCATTAGAAAACCCTTATTTTGTGGGTCATATTTTTTTTATCAAGATTTTGATCATTGGCCTTTTATATGTGGTGCTAGAATGGATCGACTGAAAAATACTTTTGTCAAGTGGCTTTAGTTGGGTTAAGGCATGGTTAAGTAAATAGAAAAAAAATTGTTTTATTATAGTTTCTTAAATTACTAATAAAAAGAAAAATACTTCTTCAGTCTATTAAAAATCATACCACCCCGCCGTTTCTCGCTTAATAAAACATTGAGCCACGCGCCCTACTGCTCACAAGAAACAAAAGATCACATCAGTCGCAAAACAAAACGAAATTCTAAGAACATGTCCCTTTCAATCGAGTGAAATATCAATTCTACTTGTCGCATTTTTGGTGGAGTCTATTTGGTCGATTTTTTTCCTCTAAAATTTTGCTAAGTCCATAGCCTCGGGGAAAAATGAGTGGAAAAACTTTGTTGCGTGTCTGAAACCATGAAAACGCCTGTTCGAAGGGTGTATTTTCGGAATGGCTTTAAAAAGAGTCATGTAGCTAAAATTGAAGGCCCTGTGGATGTGCAGCGTCCTAAGCGTATAATGAATTCTGATTTAAGATGTTGCAATTGTAATGTATTCATGTTCTCTAATCGTCATGATTCTTGCCTTATCGATCATCTGAATGAGATGTATGCCCGTAAGCATAACTTAGAATGGTAATCGACTAGGAAATTTATTACCCAAGTTGGATGGATATGGCGTCCCACTAGTAGGACCTTCAATATAGTCGAAACTAAGTGCCATATAACTAGGATCACTCCCACTAAAGTTAAGCCTCATTGTCCTTTAACTACGAACACCAACTGTTGGAGCATAATTTGGCTAGGCCGGTCTGACGACTCTCTTGGGCCGTTAATCGTCTTCCCCGGTCCTGGGTAATGCTGCAAACAAAGGTAAACCGGTTAGACGTGGACCCGAGGACGGAGCCCCGGGGTCCACCTCCGACGGTCAAGTTAGTATACGATCGATATATTGTATAAGAGGTGTGGTTGAGAGAGAGAACCTGATGTAGAATGAGACCCCCTGCCCCTGTTTATATAGGCTTAGGGTTTCTTAAAGGATAAGTTAAGGTGTGTGTGGGCCGCGGGCCTGTCGGGCTGGGCCCTTAACCGACTGTACGTCGACATGTCCCCCAGTCTAGTATGATATGGTTCATGATCATGTTATGCTAGACTCATTCGTGTATCATGCTCACTAACAACCGCGTGCGGCTTGCTACTAGGACATCCTCACGGGTCGTCCGTAACATATGGCTCCACTCGTAATGGGCTATTTTTAGCGAAAAGATGATGGTTTGGGATTACGAATAGTGAGCATAGCCACTATACGTCATCATGTCCCCTCAGTCTAGTATGCGAGGTTATCACCGAGGTTACTAGACTTTACACCATATCATATCCACGCCGAAAGAACTGGGAAAACATGTATACGTAAGACGTAAGACGGGTGGTTGTGCTCGAATGCTTGGTTTCCCGTGTTTAGACGGTAAGGACCCCGTAAGAAGAAAACATGTTTCTATAGCCGGGGTAACACTGGCATTGGCAAGGTATCATTCTTATTCATCTCTACCGTGAGGATGATAAGAAGGTTTTGTGAAGGTGGAGGTGGAACCCGTATGCTGCATCGTGAACATTTGAAGGCGTACTTCTTATACCCACTAATGATGCAACATAATGCTAATGTGTCATTCGTCTTAAAGCCAACAGAAGAGGTACCTCTGTGGAAAGGTGATGCGGATATTACATCCGTCTTACGGCCCCGACATCCGATAATGACTTCCAAAATTTGTCACAGTTTTTCCTAGATTAAACATAGTTGATCAAGCTCCATCTAATTAAGTATAAACGATGCAAATTTTGGAAACATCACTCCATGGTCGGGCAAAGTAATTCATCACGGAAGACGTACTTCCGTAACAAAGATATGTACCAATAGAAGACGTACTTCTGTGGCAGAATGAGCCAGTGGAAGGCGTACTTCCACGACAAAAGATAACGATGCGCTGTGGAAGAATACTTCCACGGCTAAAATAACGATGCGCTGTGGAAGAATACTTCCACGGCTAAGATAACGATGTGCCGTGGAAGAATACTTCCACGGCTAAGATAACAAGCACGTGGAAGAGATACTTCCACGGCGAAGATAAGAAGCATGTGGAAGAGTACTTCCACGGCGAAAATAATGAGCACGTGGAAGAGATACTTCCACGGCGAAGACAATATGCCAGTGGAAGGAGTACTTCCACGGCGAAAACAATAAGCCAGTGGAAGGAGTACTCCCACGGCGAAAACAATAAGCCAGTGGAAGGAGTACCTCCACGGCGAAAACAATAAGCCAGTGGAAGGAGGACTTCCACGGCAAAGACAATAAGCCAGTGGAAGGAGTACTTCCACGGCGAAAACAATAAGCCAGTGGAAGGAGTACTTCCACGGTGAAAACAATAAGCCAGTGGAAGGAGGACTTCCACGGCAAAGACAATAAGTCCGTGGAAGAGATACTTCCACGGCGAAGATAATAAGCACGTGGAAGAGATACTTCCACGGCAAAGATATGAAGCACGTGGAAGAGACACTTCCACGACAAAGATAATAAGCACGTGGAAGAAATACTTCCACGGCGAAGACAATAATCACGTGGAAGAGATACTTCCACGGCAAAGATAATGAGACCGTGGAAGAATACTTCCACGGCGAAAGATAAGGAGCACGTGGGAGAATACTTCCACAGCGAAAGATAACGAGCACGTGGAAGAATACTTCCACGGCGAAAAATAACAAGCACGTGGAAGAATACTTCCACGGCGAAAAATAACAAGCATGTGGAAGAGATACTTCCACGGCGAAGATAATAAGCACGTGGAAGAGACACTTCCACGGCAAAGATAATAAGCCAGTGGAAGGAGTACTTCCACGGTGAAGGATAATGAGCACGTGGAATAGATACTTCCACGGCAAAGATAATAAGCACGTGGAAGGAATACTTCCACGGCGAGGACAATAAGCCAGTGGAAGGAGTACTTCCACGGCGAAAACAATAAGCCAGTGGAAGGAGGACTTCCACGACAAAGACAATAAGCCAGTGGAAGGAGTACTTCCACGGCGAAAACAATAAGCCAGTGGAAGGAGTACTTCCACGGCGAAAACAATAAGCCAGTGGAAGGAGGACTTCCACGGCAAAGACAATAAGTCCGTGGAAGAGATACTTCCACGGCGAAGATCATAAGCACGTGGAAGAGATACTTCCACGGCAAAGATATGAAGCACGTGGAAGAGACACTTCCACGGCAAAGATAATGAGACCGTGGAAGAATACTTCCACGGTGAAAGATAAGGAGCACGTGGAAGAATACTTCCACGACGAAAGATAACAAGCACGTGGAAGAGATACTTCCACGGCGAAGATAATAAGCACGTGGAAGAGACACTTCCATGGCAAAGATAATAAGACAATGGAAGGAGTACTTCCACGGCGAAGGATAATGAGAACGTGGAAGAGATACTTCCACGGCAAAGATAATAAGCATGTGGAAGGAATACTTCCACGGCGAGGACAATAAGCCAGTGGAAGGAGTACTTCCACGGCGAAAACAATAAGCCAGTGGAAGGAGGACTTCCACGGCAAAGACAATAAGTCCGTGGAAGAGATACTTCCACGACAAAGATAATAAGCACGTGGAAGAAATACTTCCACGCCGAAGACAATAAGCACGTGGAAGAGATACTTCCACGACAAAGATAATGAGACCGTGGAAGAATACTTCCACGGCGAAAGATAAGGAGCACGTGGGAGAATACTTCCACGGCGAAAGATAACGAGCACGTGGAAGAATACTTCCACGGCGAAAGATAACAAGCACGTGGAAGAGATACTTCCACGGCGAACATAGTAAGCACGTGGAAGAGACACTTCCACGGCAAAGATAATAAGCACGTGGAAGAAATACTTCCACGGCGAAGATAAGAAGCACGTGGAAGAGATACTTCCACGGCGAGAGATAACGAGCACGTGGAAGAATACTCCCACGGCGCATGAATAAGCCAATGGAAGAGATACTTTCGTGGCGAAGGCATAAGCCAATGGAAGAGATACTTCCATGGCGCAGAGGAAGAAGCGCGCGGAAGGAGTACTTCCGCGGCGAGGGAACAAGCCAATGGAAGAGATACTTCCATGGCAAAGGAATAACCCAGCAGAAGGCGGACTTCTGCGGCAAAGAAATATATCCAAAGATATTTGCGCGTCATGCACGGAAATAGTGGTATGATTATACCCTGGTAGCCCCCCAAGTTTAATGGTGCTAAACTCGATTAGTAATATTAAACTTAATCAAGTATTCAAAAAATTACGATCACGTAGACCAGTGCGAATGGACGTACCATAGCCTCGTACGAAAGATAGAAATTGGGTTCGAACGTGCGAACCAACGCGGATGGGTCGTGCCATAACCGCGAATTGTCACATAGTATAAGACGTATCTTAACTAACTTATGGGATGGGCTATGCCATTACGTGTGACGTACCGCTACTACCATAAGGACGGTCAAAATTTTGTTAGACGTGCATAGTGTGTCTTTTGCAAGTCCATCATGAGTCATGTGGTTTGCGTAACTTACTACAACGTCTTGATAGCAAGGTGTCTAACAAGGATACATGATCCATGGTCGTTGGGGTTGCATCCCTCTTACACGACAAGTTGAATTATTAGGTTCACTCAATCCTCTTATTCCGCCTGGGAACGATGTGTACGCGTACGCCCGTAGGCAGAAGATATCCGAGTGTACGGACTAGCATATATATATGTATAATAAGTAATTACTTAATACTAGACATGCAAATATGTATCTAGATATGTATTGAAAGATGCGAACATTTATTGTAATAAAAAGAAATCGCACAAAGCTAAAGGATATATATAATATCTTGTTACCAAGTTAAGAGATATACGTAATATCTTATTAATATAAATATCATGATTTTTTTAATATAAAAGATATAGAAAATATCTTTTAGCATATTAAAAAAGTATAGGCTGTCACACCCCACCATGGCGGAATATGGGGCGCGACGTATGGATATCATCACAACAACAGCGTGTCTATAGAGAGAACTAAATGAAATTGAAATATCATAGATGGCGACACAAATGTCGTGACAATATCTCAACAATGCAGGCGTCTAGGTAAGTAGGTAACAGGCCTACCTCTTACCAAAGACATACAAATAAACGAACATCAAACATATAGGTACCACAAAGTTCACTTAATCAAAACACAAAATAAAATCTAAGAGGAAAGGGGATTCCTCTGAATGCAATCCTAGTAGCCTCTATACTCTAGCCACTTCTAACATCATCTTGCACAACTACCTCACCTGAAAATGACACTAAAATCTGTCAACATAAAGTTGGTGAGAACATAGGTTTAAGTTATCTAGAACATCATAAGAAACCTTGACATCCGCTGTAAATAAGTTGAAGAAAAACAATTTATAGTAATGGACCATAATGTGATAATCATGCTACATGCATCCATAACAAAACTCAAGCCAAGTACCAACCACATCTACAATTCACAAAGCACATTATAACAATCAAGAAGTATCCTGTCACACGCACAAGAACACACACCACACTATCCGGATCTTTCCCACACCACCTGTGGAAGATGAACTATATCCCCGTCGAGATATCTTGCCTCCGAAGAGACGATGCACAAGTACTCAGGACGGATCGTGCCCCACGCTCCACACACATCACAACTGGTCCCATAGACGCCCATACATCTATGTACCAAAGTCAATCACAATCCAAACACCCCATTACCCTTCCCTAACTATAACTCTAAACACCCCATTACCCTTCCCTAACAAGTCCTTAACTTGGTTAAGTTTAATAGCTATCCCGTTCACAATTTTACACAAAACAGTCCCAGTTTTAGGTCTCAAAACTTTAAGTCAAACGTCCACTTAAACATACCCATGGTTTCTGTAAAAGGAATATTCATACCCTTACATATGTTGGCTAACACCTCCCACTTGCCCTAACCTTAAAGCTACTGTTAAGGCCCTGATATATATATATATATACTTTTGTCATTTCAGTTTTCCTGATTTTAAACGTATGAAAAGTTCATTACCATTAGAGGGTCTTACCCTAAACCACAATCTTAGCCCAAGTGCAGATCCTTATTACAATATATAAACCATCTCTCATGTTCGTTATAAGATCCCAATGCAACCCTAAGTACCCCAAACAACCCAAAACTTAAAAAGAAAACAGGCTGAATTCAAAACTGTTTTGACCTCCGACTGTTGTAACCTGTTTTTGATCCACTTCCCGACCTCCAATTTATTTCTAGTTTCTTGCATTGGAAAGCCACTTCAAATACCTTTTCAGGGGTATGTGGATCGTAAGATAAAAGTTTGTAGAGCTCCCTATATGATCAAAACAATGACCCAAAATTCTGCCCAGTTTTTAAAAACGGGTTTAACAAAATCAACCTCATTAATTAACCCTAATCCCTCTAATTACAAGCCCTAATTTATGTGATCATCATATTATGATTAATACAACATTAATTTACTGTTTTTATATTAAACCCTAACCCTAATCCATCAATAGATGATTAAATAAACATAAAAACAATTTAATTAAAAAGGGATTTGAAGGTTTTACCTTTAAATGAATGGAAGAAGAAAAAAACTATGAAACCCTAAAAACTCTCCCAAAAACCGTCGACCATTAATCTCCAGGGATTTAATTATGTTCTTTTGGTAGTAAATAATATAATATATAGGGTGTGGGTGAATCCTTGTCCAACCCAAACCCAACTTTCCTTTTTCCTCCTTTTTTCTTTTTTTTTCCTTCTTTTCTTTTTTTTCCAAACCGACTAACACCCCCATAATTTTCGTTTTTTTTTTTTTTATTATTAATATATGTATTAATAATATTACCTTAATTTTCCTTAATTTATTTCAGCTCTTAAAGCCTCCAAAACCCCAAAACCGTAAAACTAGTCAGTTTTTACGCGTTTTACCGTAAAAGACGTAAAATATACACTTTTATAAAAAATCTCAAATTTTGAAATAAACTTTATAACTAAGTCCTAAATGACTTAAAACCATCCCGAAAAATATTCATATGGATAATTACCTCACCCGAGACCTCTAAACGCTAAACCGTAAATCCAAAAAAAATGCTATTACTATAATACTTATACGTATACGTAAACACCACAATATCACCATTTTCATTTCATAGTCACCACTTGTGAGCTCATGAACATGAAATAACCGTTCCTCTATTTACTTATGAGTACTCTATACTCATAAACGATAACCACACCAACCTCGTTCACACAAAATAAACACGTAAACACACAATTCAAGTAAGCACACATAAAATAACCTAAAAGTAAGACCAAGTGACAAACCCAAAACCTAGGGTTGTCACATCACTCCCTCCTAATAGAAATCTCGTCCCGAGATTTACTCCCAAACTCAAGCTTATTCTCAGCTAACAAACGAGGATACATATCCTTGATAAAACCTTCACGTTCAAACGTGAACTCAGTTTACACGAAAATAATCTCAACCAACAACACATGAGCCTTAACCGTCCGCGAGGAAACTTATCAAAACCATAAATCAAAACTCATCAAAATATAACCACGTATAATAAGGTCTAAAGAACTCTCAAATTCCTTCCCAACTCATTTCTATGTTAACCCTCCAAGTGTTCATTACCGAAATATACCCAAAACACGAGTTTAAACCATGTTGTCCGAAAATTAACCTTGAACTCAACACTTGTACAATTAATTCGACCAAGCTACTGACTTCCAATTACGAAACTTTCTGAATATTTGAAAAGTATGTTCCGAGTGCATAATTTGAAAAGTATGTTCCGAGTACATAATTTTAGGCTTTTGAATCACCCAAAAACCTTTCAAAACGAATAAGTTATGACCAAAACGATTTTTCTCAAAATCTGCCTAGGCATTAGCGACAGTTTCTGACTGTTAGCGACATATTTTGACAGTTTAGCGACAGTTTCTGCCTACTCCGATTTATACAAAAAAAAACGATTTTTAAACCCTAAAACCCCCCATTAATTACCAAAACTAGAACCTAATTTATTTTAATTCCAGAAAATTAAAACTCTATTAATTACATGATTTTAACATATTTCACCAAATAAGAACAAAATTTTTAACTTAAGAACAATAACTTTAGGTGATCAAAACCAAAATATTTTAAAATAACCGAGTCATGCTTATATGTTAAAGATTTTATATTCCACCTTATTTGAAACATGATCCCGACACTTCCTTATTTCATCGACTACCAACAACATTTTTTTCAATTTGCAAGTTCTTTTTTTTTACCATGTATAACTCGAAACAAAAGACATCGTTACCCCAAAAAGAAATCTCCACCACCTCAAAATCCTTCACGCCAAAAGTACCGTACAAACAAACACGTGAAATGAGGACCCGAGAAATGCGCTACTACAGAAGTTGAACATCTCAAAGAGAAACGAGCTAGCAACCATCCCAAGAATACAACCGGTAAGTAGAAAATAATTTTACATACATAGGCATAAGCGTACATACACTCAAATCCATCCAACATATACTATACAAGCATGTATTAACTCTCTTTCATGCAATCATACTTGAAAGTCCAGTGGTGTTGTGGCACATATATAATTATGTAGGCCTCCATAATTATACATGTTCCCTTTCACCAATGTACTCCCTCCTATGATGACACTTATAAGAAATTAATACTACACATAACACATAATCCAACAACTCACAAGCACATAACCACACAAGATAAGATCCAAAACCCCATGTATTAAAATAACATAGCCAATGCACGAAACACATAAACTCGTAGTCCAGCTGAACCAGCATAGACAAAATTCAAAATGTATAAAGAACATGAAAACATAATTAAGCGAAATCCAACAATGACTAGCGTATACGACCATGGTTCCACCCGCACTAATCAAAACTCGTAAAGAAAATAACATGTAGTTAAGTATGAACCATAGTAGTTCATAACCAAACAAATTCTGCGAAAATAATATTCAAACACATCAACTACTATAAAATGCACACATACTCCTATGACGCCTATATGCAGGGACCCTTAAGCTATAGACTAGGCTACACGACTAGGAAACCTAATTCTCTATAACCATTGTCTCTGATACCATTCTGTCACACCCCACCATGGCGGAATATGGGGCGCGACGTATGGATATCATCACAACAACAGCGTGTCTATAGAGAGAACTAAATGAAATTGAAATATCATAGATGACGACACAAATGTCGTGACAATATCTCAACAATGCAGGCGTCTAGGTAAGTAGGTAACAGGCCTACCTCTTACCAAAGACATACAAATAAACAAACATCAAACATATAGGTACCACAAAGTTCACTTAATCAAAACACAAAATAAAATCTAAGAGGAAAGGGGATTCCTCTGAATGCAATCCTAGCAGCCTCTATACTCTAGCCACTTCTAACATCATCTTGCACAACTACCTCACCTGAAAATGACACTAAAATCTGTCAACATAAAGTTGGTGAGAACATAGGTTTAAGTTATCTAGAACATCATAAGAAACCTTGACATCCGCTGTAAATAAGTTGAAGAAAAACAATTTATAGTAATGGACCATAATGTGATAATCATGCTACATGCATCCACAACAAAACTCAAGCCAAGTACCAACCACATCTACAATTCACAAAGCACATTATAACAATCAAGAAGTATCCCGTCACACGCACAAGAACACACACCACACTATCCGGATCTTTCCCACACCACCTGTGGAAGATGAACTATATCCCCGTCGAGATATCTTGCCTCCGAAGAGACGATGCACAAGTACTCAGGACGGATCGTGCCCCACGCTCCACACACATCACAACTGGTCCCATAGACGCCCATACATCTATGTACCAAAGCCAATCACAATCCAAACAAGATTCACATAGCAGAACACGTACCAAAGCACATATGAGAACACATAAGCACGCAAGTCACACAATAACACATTTATGTCCACACATTTTATAAGATAGTACTAAATCTTGTTAAAGAACATTACAAGTGTCATCTCCATCCCATAGTGGAAAAAAACATTTAAAAACGTAGTAAAATGGGACTATGAACTCACCTGATTGCTTCTCCAAAGTCCTTGCTCTAGCCCCAAGCTAATAATCCAAAAACACATAAATCAATACATGAACCAACCTCTAAAATGGTTCATCAACCTATGATGGACATCTAACCTCCTCTCATATAAATACCCCATTTATAACTCAAAACACCCCATTACCTTTCCCTAACAAGTCCTTAACTTGGTTAAGTTTAATAGCTATCCCGTTCACAATTTTACACAAAACAGTCCCAGTTTTAGGTCTCAAAACTTTAAGTCAAACGTCCACTTAAACATACCCATGGTTTCTGTAAAAGGAATATTCATACCCTTACATATGTTGGCTAACACCTCCCACTTGCCCTAACCTTAAAGTTACTGTTAAGGCCCTGATATATATATATATACTTTTGTCATTCCAGTTTTCCTGATTTTAAACGTATGAAAAGTTCATTACCATTAGAGGGTCTTACCCTAAACCACAATCTTAGCCCAAGTGCAGATCCTTATTACAATATATAAACCATCTCTCATGTTCGTTAGAAGATCCCAATGCAACCCTAAGTACCCCAAACAACCCAAAACTTAAAAAGAAAACAGGCTGAATTCAAAACTGTTTTGACCTCCGACTGTTGTAACCTGTTTTTGACCCACTTCCCGACCTCCAATTTAGTTCTAGTTTCTTGCATTGGAAAGCCACTTCAAATACCTTTTCAGGGGTATGTGGATCGTAAGATAAAAGTTTGTAGAGCTTCCTATATGATCAAAACAATGACCCAAAATTCTGCCCAGTTTTTAAAAACGGGTTTATCAAAATCAACCTCATTAATTAACCCTAATCCCTCTAATTACAAGCCCTAATTTATGTGATCATCATATTATGATTAATACAACATTAATTTACTGTTTTTATATTAAACCCTAACCCTAATCCATCAATAGATGATTAAATAAACATAAAAACAATTTAATTAAAAAGGGATTTGAAGGTTTTACCTTTAAATTAATGGAAGAAGAAAAAAACTATGAAACCCTAAAAACTCTCCCAAAAACCGTCGACCATTAATCTCCAGGGATTTAATTATGTTCTTTTGGTAGTAAATAATATAATATATAGGGTGTGGGTGAATCCTTGTCCAACCCAAACCCAACTTTCCTTTTTCCTCCTTTTTTCTTTTTTTTTCCTTCTTTTCTTTTTTTTCCAAACCGACTAACACCCCCATAATTTTCGTTTTTTTTTCTTTTTATTATTAATATATGTATTAATAATATTACCTTAATTTTCCTTAATTTATTTCAGCTCTTAAAGCCTCCAAAACCCCAAAACCGTAAAACTAGTCAGTTTTTACGCGTTTTACCGTAAAATACGTAAAATATACACTTTTATAAAAAATCTCAAATTTTGAAATAAACTTTATAACTAAGTCCTAAATGACTTAAAACCATCCCGAAAAATATTCATATGGATAATTACCTCACCCGAGACCTCTAAACGCTAAACCGTAAATCCAAAAAAATGCTATTACTATAATACTTATACGTATACGTAAACACCACAATATCACCATTTTCATTTCATAGTCACCACTTGTGAGCTCATGAACATGAAATAACCGTTCCTCGATTTACTTATGAGTACTCTATACTCATAAACGATAACCACACCAACCTCGTTCACACAAAATAAACACGTAAACACACAATTCAAGTAAGCACACATAAAATAACCTAAAAGTAAGACCAAGTGACAAACCCAAAACCTAGGGTTTTCACATAGGCAATATCCTGTTACTTCTTGAAAAGAAAAATAATATTTTTTATAATTTCGAAAGATATCGGAATATATCTTTATCAAATTTTAAAGATAGATAATATCTTTTTATTAATTGAAAAAATATGTGTAATATTATTTAATAATATAAACAATCATGCGGACCAGCGCGAAAAGGTGCGGCTCACGACCACAGTTAATAAATAAAATATGCACAAACATGCGGACGAGCGCGGCTGTACATGCTATGACCGCGAATAAAAAATAAAATAATTGTTGAATGTGCAGATGAGTGCGGATAGGTGTACCATGACCGCAGATAGCAAAGGACGGGTCATAACACGAATCTAGCCGTCGTGCCGCGACATATACGAAAAATATAGTAACCAAATTAAAAGATATATATAATATCTTTTTTTTATATAGAAAAATTGATAGTATATTTTTGAATATAAAAGATATAGGTAAATATCTTATCACCTATCTAAAAAAGATACGGGTAGTATTTTTTTTGTCAATTTAAAAAAACTATACATAATATTTTTTTTATAAAATCAAAGGATATTGATTAAATCTTGTCAAGAATTAAAAAGATTTTAGTAATGTCTTTTATTAAAATATAAAAATATGTATGGTTGTGTCTATTATTGCGAAAAGACGTGGTCATAATCGTAGATAAAAATAAAATAGGCACGAATTCCAAATAATAAGGACTAGGTTATCTCAGTAGACCGAATACCAAGGACTACGCTATCAAATTCAATTAATATGACACGCTCATAATAATAGCGAACATCACAGTGATATAACATTGAATAGGTTCAAGATAGCCAAATAACAATATTACTATGATGATAACGTACAATATACATTTAGCATATAGGAATTAGAGAGATTTCTTATTTTTGCACAATATACATTTAGCATATAGAAACATCAATTCTACACAATAGATCCCGTAGGAGTGAATTATGCTATGGGAATCGATATTAGAATTTGTGAATCAAAATATAATGCGGAATCGATTTATGTATACTTAAAATCATAACAACAAAATATTATTATCTTTGTTTTAAAAAAAAAAATTTTGTTGTATAAGTATCTTCCTTAAAGAATGAACAAAAACAAGATATCTTCCATAAAGATTACGATGCAAATCCGAAAATTACTATCAAACGTTCATTTATTTGTGTCGTCCTAAATAAATAGTCTAACAAGGATAGCACCTTAATACGTAAGAATAATAGTATGATAGTGTGAATAAGATAGTCTAACAATGATACCAACTTAATATGGAATAATACTAAATGATAGTGTGAATGCTGCTATCTATATCAAAAGTCAGTATAACAGAGTAATCATATGTTTCGCATGAAAACAAGGAAAAAAGCGCTTATCTCGATTTTTAGTACGGAATTGATTTTTTTCCTTTTGGTAGTATGAGACCACGAAGCTTGTTTTAGTCAAGGTCCCACAGATGGCGCCAACTTGTTGGAGCATAATTTGGCTAGGCCGGTCTGACGACTCTCCTGGGCCGTTAATCGTCTTCCCCAGTCCTGGGTAATGCTGCAAACAAAGGTAAACCGGTTAGACGTGGACCCGAGGCCGGAGCCCCGGGGTCCACCTCCGACGGTCAAGTTAGTATACGGTCGATATATTGTATAAGAGGTGTGGTTGAGAGAGAGAACCTGATGTAGAATGAGACCCCCTTCCCTTGTTTATATAGGCTTAGGGTTTCTTAAAGGATAAGTTAAGGTGTGTGTGGGCCGCGGGCCTGTCGGGCTGGGCCCTTAACCGACTGTACGTCGACACCAACACTAAATCAAGGAAACAACGCCATTTAACTAGGCCTGCCCCTGCAGTAGTGTCTACTAGTGAAGAAATACCTAAGGAGATTAGCCCACTAAAACCCTCTGTTACACCTTGACACAGAAATGAAACAAGGAAATCTAGGGATACAAATGTGCGCAAATCTAAGATAAATATATTTGTACCTGCTAACACAATGGAACCCATAGATTCTGATACATGGTATTTGTCAGCTGATACTTGCAGGAGGTCCAAATCATCCTCTGGTAGTTGGACTCTGGTTGCTCCAAGCATATGACCGGAGATCGCTCTCAGCTAAAAATTTTCGTCAGCAAGTTTCTTGGCACGGTAAAACTTGGAAATGACCATATTGCAAAGATCATGGGTTATGGTGAATATAAAATAAGGAATGTTACGGTTTTTCTTGTGTGTTAGGTGGAAGGACTTAGTCATAATTTATTCTCCTTCGGACAATTCTGTGATTCGAAACCGCTCTCTCATACGTAAGCGCCATAGAAAAACACCTTATGAGCTTCTACATGGAAAATTACCCAACTTATCATTTCTTCATGTGTTTGGTACACTATGTATCCGATGGCTAATAGTGAGAACTTGGGAAAACGTCAACCGAAAGCAGATATTAGAATTTTCATTGGTTATTGAATTTATAATCGTCACACTCGCAAGATTATAGAAACAATGGATGTCGATTTTGATGAGCTGGCAACTATGGATTTTGAGCAAAGCAGCTCTGAACCCGCACTTCATGAAATGGGACCCGATACGATTACTGCTGGTTTTTTCCAAACAACCCTTCTTCATCATCTTTTGTTCCACTAATTAGGTCCAAGTGGGATAAGTTATTTGAACCGTTGTTTAATGAGTTACTCGACCCTCCATGTGTTGATGCTCAAGTACCTACAGTAATAGCTCCTGTTCACGAAGTTGTTGCCCAAGATAATGAAACACAATCCTATACATCTACGACTACTTTTGAACAAGATGCACCTTCCCCCAGTAATTCTCAAACCACACCCAAATCTACACCCAACTCATTTGTTGGAAATACGTTTTTCCCAATAAAGTCTCGGTCACATCTTAGTTAGCATAGATCACGAGATATAGACTATTTAGAACTTCGTCTCTTGGAGCGACCTCCCTTAGGGGGAGATTGTTGGAAATACGTTTTACGTATTTATGAAGGATCGGTCGCTCCAACGATATATCAATGTAATGGGCTCGTGATCTACTTGGTAAAGATATAGTCCATATAACCCACATGTACGATGGGCTATATATACCCCCACCTAGCACGTTAGTTACATTTTATTCATTATTCATATTTCACTTTCTCTCTCTTCCTCTCTTTTCTCTCCTTTCTTTCTCTGCACCCTCATCTCCTTCTCATCTTATCTTTATTATTGAATCAATCCCTTCATCTAATCTATCAAATCCATCATATAGAATAGACCAAGATTTCGTAGACCTTCAATTGGTATCAAGAGCCAAGGTTAGTTTGGTTTATTCTTGCTTTTATTTTAATTGATTTGGGTGGGTTTTGATTTTTTCAAACTTAAATCTTAAAAAGTTTGTGTCTTTATGTTTTAAATCATAGTCAAATCTTTGATTTACTTATTTTATATAAAAATCACAAATTTTTATACAAAAATCTCATATTTTTATAATCAAATCTTGAAAAAGTTTGTATTTTTACAAATCTTGCGGGTTTTATTCAATTAAATGTTTTTAATTTTATCTTTTTATCCTTGGATTTTGATTGCAAAACACGTTTTACTTTTCGTTTGATTATATTTTTTATTGAAAAAACAAAAGACACGTTTTTACTTTTTGATTGAATTTTTTATTATTGCAAATTTTTTATTACACTTTTAATTTTAGTTTTATTTTTTTATTGATAGTATATTTTCAAGTATTTCATTTTTTTAATTTTATTTTTTTTCAATTTTATTTTTGTTATTTTTATTTTTTAAGTAATTTTAATTTGGAGTTTTTTTTAAAGTTTTTCATCTTTTTTATTTTAATTTTATTTTAATTTTTTTTAATAGTCAAATTGTTTGTTTTGTCCTTTTGTATTACATACGAAAAATCAGTTGAATCTCAACAGTCTCAGTTCGCTTTGATAGTCACAACCAAACCTGTTTTTCCGAATCAACGGTTTTTCCGCATGAACGGCTTTTTCCGAGTGAACGTTGTTTTTCATTTTTCCGAGTGAACAGATTTATTCCGAGTGAAATTGTTTTCCGAATGAACATGGTTTCTGCATGAAAGTTTTTTCCGAGCGAACTGATTGTTCCGACTAAAGGTTTTTATAGAACGAAAGGTTTTTCCGAATCAACCCATTATTCCGCATGAACGGTTTCTGAACGAAAGGTTTTTCCGAATCAACCCATTATTCCGCATGAATGGTTTTTTTCCACATGAATGGTTTTTCCGCATGAATGGTTTTTCCGCATGAATGGTCTTTTCCGCATGAACGTGTTTTTCCGAATGAACGGGGTTTTCCGAATGAACATGTTTTCCGAGTGAACCTGTTTTTCCGAACGAAGGCTTTTTTCCCGATGAACATTTTTCCGCATGAACGTTTTTTCCACATGAATCTTTTCCGAATGAACATGTATTCCGACTGAAGACGATTCAAACATAACGGTAATCACAGACTCGACCTCTCCCTCTAAAATTCAAAACAGTCACATACCCTCGACACACCCACACTCTCGACTCTCACAACAGCCTCGAACATCTCTCATGACTCGACTCAAGACTCAACACCAAACTGTCAAACCAACTCGACCCCACCTCTAGTCTCTTTCTGACTCGTCACATTTTTTTTTTTAAAAATCCTGTCGACTTACGACCCTCGACTCTCTCAACAACAAAAAGACTCACGCTAGACACCACAGTCTTGACGTCAGACTGCCTCGACCAAAGAACTTCACACCCATTTTCGACCAACAGACTCACTCCAACATCAACACACCACAACCACAACTCAACACACTCAGCAAACCCTCAACTCAGTCTCGGACACAACCCAAAAACTGACTCTCGACTTAACCAAACGACACCTAAAACCAACCCATCTGACTCACTCTAAACTCACTCTCGACCTACTCCTCTCTCGACTCCAACACACCCACCCACCATCGAATCAAACCAAACTCACTCGACAAAAACCACAAGACTCCATTTTTTTTACATTACTCAAGATCTCAGTTTCACAAAACTCTCATCGATCCAAAACGCAAAATAAAACAGGAAAAGAACCTACCCGAGACCAACGATTTGATCTAGCAGCCGCAAGTATCTCTTGGGTTTCTTGGTCCTTCAATTGTAAATTTATTCGTGGGTTCATTGGGTTTTGATCTTCGACAACTGATTGAAGGAGAAAGATCAATTCGTTAGGGTTGTGAGATTAGACGGAGGATTTGAGGTCTCTTAGGAGTGTTTCTTTTGTGAGAGAGAGAATTATTGGTCAAAGAGAGAGAGAGAGAGTTATTAAAGAGGCGAGGTTTTTGGGGGGCAGTGTTTGACTGAATTGGATTGAGCCACGTGTGTACCATTTTGTCAACACGTTTTAGCTTAGACGGAGATAACAAGAAATCCAAGCCACATTGCTTTTGACAACAAATTATTATCTCCAATTGCTTTTGACACGTTGATTTTTATTATTATCTCCAAACATTGGGCCATGGGTTTTTGATATAACAAATTTTGGGATAAATGCAAAATTTGCCTATTTTTTGATATATCAAATTTTTTGTTCTTAATTTATTTACATCTATATACATCTATACAAGTTTATTATAAACTTTGTGTTAATTTATTAAATTTAAACAAATTTTTTTAAGTTTGTTATAAACTTTTTCATATTAAGCTATTTTATATAATTCGACTCTGAAGTGACGTGGCAAGGTAAAGGGATTTATTTTGACGAGACCGAGAAACATTAATTTCTCAATCAGTAATCCTTCACGTCATTGTCCATCGACACCCATCGATATTCAATGGATTCATTAGATTCAACGTTTTAAGAGGGAGAATTGCATCAAGTGCAAGCCAACGCTAGAGAAAGTGGTATAACTTCATTTCGGATGCTTCAGTATCATCTAGTTACTCTTTTACGGCTTCAAGGAGGGAGCGAATTTGTGACAATCTTTGGTCAAGATCGTCATATATTCATCGACTCAATATTCACCACTTTAACCTAACTCGCCGAGCAACTCAACCATGAAAACTTTAATCACTCTGCATCGGCACTTGCATATAAGACTCTTGTGACACAACTCACGCCTTTCCTTCAATACAATATCATCAAGTCTGAAAGCTCAGTGGTTTGCCAATCCTTTCTTCGAGATACACATACCGAGCTTCGAGATTTCCGTGGTACAATATTGAAACTCATGACATCGGTCTCATCTTCAATTTATGAAAGATCTCGATTTCAGCAAGCGAATGACAATGGAGTGCAAGAATCTATGACGCAGATGCAACAGAAGAATGGTCATACGGTAGACAACTTGGAGCCTAACGATGGCAAGAGCACAGAATTAGGAGGACAACATGATACCAGTGGCACGTCAGTGAATGTTCACGAGATATCTTTTGATGACACCTTACCCATTTATGACGAAGATCCTGCAAACATGGTACAATGTAATGTTGTTTATGATGTATATGTTGATGACATGCCGCATATTGAGCATTCTGAACCTAATTATGACAAACATGGGATGGAAAAGAGTGATAGAAATACCACTTCTGATTCATCCGATGTGAGTCATAATGGGGGAGAAAGTGTTCCAAATGCTAAACATCATGATAATTGTCTTATAACTGCTTCGTTAACTGATTCTGATTCCAAGATTAAAGAGCTCGAAACGATCGTAGCTCAGCAATCAAAATATCTTGAGGATGCCAAACTTGAATCTTCTAAGAAAACGGACAAATTTGAACCATACTTTGAAAAACTTGAAAAGTCTAACGTCGTTCTTGAAAGAAAATTGGATCAAAAAGTTTTAGATTCTAAAGCTGAAAAGGATAATCTTTTGAAACAAATTCAGTTACTAGAGTCTAAATTGGCATCCCAAGATAGATTGCTCAAAGAAAATGAGACTTTAAAGGCTCAAGTTCAAGAAAAGGTTTTTGCTATAGCTGCTTTGAGAAATGAATTAAGGAAAACTAAAGGAACTAGTGTGGATACTAATCTTGAAAAACCATCAATCTTGGGGAAACCGCCTACAAATCAGTTCGTCAGACAACCGATTGTCAGACAACCTACTGCATTTAGATCCGAGCGACCATAATCCTCGAGACCGCGGTTTGCCTCCCAAGTTGATTTGGTTCATTTTCCTAGACCAGTCACTCCAGCAATTAGGCCCAATGTGATCAAAAAAGCGTTAGCAAAATCTAATCAGATGATTGCCTCTAGTTTCCCTAAAAGTACCAAGACCACGTCTAGAACTAGTTCAAATGACGTTTGCCATAAATCTGGTCTTAGGGAAGCTAAGCAAAAGACACATGTAAGAGATAGCAATGTTCAACCTAGTCAGATGCCTTCTAGATTACCCAACACTGCTAACCGTAGCATGACGTCTCCTAGGAGCATCGATCAATCATCTAGGAATTACTCGGATATGCTACTTGTAAAACATGTAGAAAATGTGTCTTTACGGCAAATCATGACTCTTGTGTCAAGAAATTACTTGATGAGGTGAACTCCCGTGCTAGAATTAAGTCCTAGTGGATAGCTAAAATCAAACCCTTTGGTAAAGTTTAGCGCCCCACTGGTAGAAGTTTCACTCTTGTAGGAAACGAGTGCCCTTTAACTAGGATAGTCTCTGATTCTACTAAGACTACTAGGGAGGAAATTGATCAAGATGATACTTTACTTAAGCCTAAACTTAAGGTTTTCTATAAAAGGAAACGTTTGCCAGCTAAGATAAGTGAATCATCTACTCAGGTCGCCTCTGACACAAGTAAAGCCAACCGTGAACCCCCATGTGCTTCTATAATTGATATCTCTAACCCACGTCAAAGCATGCAAATTCCTAATGAGAATGCAGGTACCAAAGTTGATGTTCCAAAAGAACGAAGCGGTCCGATCGTTGTATACCGTTCAACTAAGGACACTCTTAGAGTTTGGTTGCTGAAGAAGCAGATATCGGAGAAACAAGTGTCTCAGGGGATTCATGGTTAAGCTTACCACAAGGCTTATAGATAAATCACAGTCTGTAACCCGTTCTTCAAAGAAAGGGAAGTTTATCTCGCAACGATAACTTACCCTCAAAACGAGAAATTAAATTTTCTCGGACACGAGCTTCTGTTAAAACTATTCAAAGGTTTTAAGCTCGTGTAAATGGCGTATAATCACATCACAGTTTATGCCCCGTACTTCAAAGAAAGGAAAGTTTATCGCCGATGATAAACTTATCCTAACAACGAGAAATTAAGTTTTCTCAGGCATGAGCTTCTATTCAAAACATTCAAAGTTTTTAAGCTTATGCACAATGGCTTATCGAGAAATATCAGACGATAACCCGTGTATCAAAGAAAGGAAAGTTTATCACCGATGATAAACTTATCCTTACAACGAGAAATTAATTTTTTCTCGGGCATGAGCTTATATCAAAAAACATTCCAAGTTTTTAAGCACATGCACAATGGCTCACAGTTAAATGTCAGATTGTGACCCGAACTTCAAATAAAGGAAAGTTTATCATTAATGATAACTTATCCTCATAACAAGAAAGTCAATTTTCTCGGTCATGAGCTTGTCTTAAAACATTCAAAGTTTTAAGCTCAGAAAGGAAAGTGTATCTTTTAAATAAGAGAACTTTTCCTCATAACGAGAAATTAACCTTTCTCGGTCATGAGCTTTTCGTTAAAACAGTCATACTTTCCAAGCTCATGAAAACGACTACTAAGTAAATGTCAGCTTAGGACTCATCCTTCAGACGAAAGTAAAGTTTATCGCCGATGGTAACTTATCCTTACAACGAGAAGTTTACACCTTCTCGGACTTGAGCTTTCCTAAGATATTTAACATTCATAAGCTCAAGTAATTGTTTTTCAAAACTTTGAACACAATTTTTCAAGAATTTCTCAAAAGATTTTTCTAAATCTTTCAAAATTGTATGTTCAAAATGTTTTGACAAAATGAGCATGTCTTCTGGAATCGATAATATTTACAAACCTAGAAATGTCATTCAATAATGACACGGGGTTGTAAATAAAGTTCGAGCAGAAGTTTAAAAGTTTTAAAACATGCTCCATATGGTTTGCTATTATTTCCGATAGTAACCCGCTTTTCACATTGAAGTCAAGCATTTCACCGGAAAGCTTTGACTTCAGAATCCGAAGTTATCAACTCCACAATCCGAAGTTCGTTGCAATTGATATCTACAAACTAGACGATGCGACTACTTAAACGACGACTACAGATCTTTAAGTAGAACACGGGTCAACAATTGAGGGGGAGCAATTGTCAAGCGTTCAGACTCTTCGATGCCGATAGTGCTAATGTTCACAAGTTGGTGTCAATGACAACGATATCAATTGTCCATGTGGTGTAAAGGAGAAGATAATTTCAGCAGTTACGAGAAAGACCGACGTTCGCATACAAGAACCGCGTAATCTTATCACATGATGTTCTCATCATTTCAGGTCCTAACTCGTATACTATAATCTTGTGAATTCATTATTATATATGATCTTTGGTCGTGAATATTATCATTTGCGAATCAAGTGCACCCTTATTAATTTGAGGGGGAGCTTGTAAACAATTCATGAAGATAAATGGATTTAATCGGATTTGCATTTTACTTCCCAAATTTTTCTTAAAACATCATTAAATCAATTGATATTAAAAACATCGATTGGGTTAATATTTTTAATATGGGGAGAAAATGTGATTTAATATGACTCAATGGTTGGACTTAATGTGATCCCGACATGTGCGAAATGTTTTCGAATATCGTGGCATATGTTAAAGGGGAGCAAAATGGATTTGGACATAAAAATGGATTTCATGGTGACGTATACTTACCCACAACATCTTAATTCACGACGGTGACTATTATGGTGACATAAGGATGGTAGGATAGGTTAAAGTACAATGATTCCTCTAGAACCGAAGGAATCTTCCCAAGGACATTCCATAGCTAGAAATAGAAGTCCTTAGGAAAGATGGAGAAAGATGTGAACGTAGTTGAATGCCGACCAAGTACTTAAGTTAGCACTGGAACAATCACAACAAGGTGCTAGTTATGACGTATTGGTAAGTATTGAAGGGGTTGAAGAATGAAAAAGAATTGTAAAGATAAAGGGTGTAAAGAAAGAAGCCCTCCTTGCAACTTAGGCAGAAACCGGGTCAATTCATATGCTATTGAGATCATTTTAATGATGCTCGATATTGAAGATAGACATCATGGACCCAGTGATGCAATGTACAACCCATCCAAGCTAACTCAGATATCTCTCAAAAGATATTTGTTTTAATCACACGGACACAACGCATTATCTATTGATTTATTCACCCCGAATAAATTGGTATTGAAATGGTGGCACTCCTCTCCAGCCTCCGATCACTAAAATCCAAAATGCACGATCGAGTCTAGAGCCATTTGAGATCATCAAATATCTCATTAGGACACACTTTCATTATTCCTTGCTTGTTCACACAATGTGAAAAGTAAGAAAGATATTAAGAGTCCTACGCAAAATCTTCATGATCTTGCCTGAACATCCGAGTAATACGAAAGTATTTACAATGAAGATGGAAATCCTTCTTGAGCGAACGTCAAAAAGCTCATGGTAGGTGATTGTGCGATTCTTTATGAATCAAACTTGTGATAACTGGAAAGCAACAATGGTTTAAACTCTTAAATGAATTTAAACACGTTCCAGGCCTCAACGCAATATCTTAGTGATCTTGCCAGAACATTTAGAGTAATACTATCAAGTATTTACAGTGACGAATGGAAATCCTTCTAGTGTTAACATCAAACAGCACTTGGTAGGTAACTTGCAAGATTCTATATGAATCAAGCTAGTGACAACTGGAAAGCAATGATGGTGTGGTTCTTAATTGAACTTCACTTGTTCCAGGAACATGAATTGACGGCTTCAAATCATGCGGATAATATTATCCAAATGATTCACTCTTTACGTTCGCAGTCAGATTTAGACGGTCGAGTAAAGAGAACGGGTTTACCCGCGAAATCTTGTCAAGGAGGTTCTTTATTGACACTACCTGCCACAAGTACGATATTTAATATCGTCCAACGGTCTTCACCGACCGGAGGTAAAATGCTACCAAATTAGAATGAAATGTTCTAGGCCATTTCATCCGTGTATATGGTTTGTTGCTAACTATCTTATGCAGCGTAACAAGAAGGTTGCATTGCGGTGTATAATCCAGAAGAAGTCGTCACCACATGCTTATACTGCATAAACTTAGTACTTCAACAAATTCAAGAAAGTCTGAAGGTCAAGTCTTCCGCTGTATCAAACTCTGAAGCTTTCAAGAATTTAAAGGTATAAGTATGTGGAACATGAAGTCACGAAGAGGCGAATATCACGAGTGATGAATGCACAAGGTCAAGGCAAGGAAACATGCTCAAGACTAAAGTCAAAGATCACATCAAGCATATTCACAAGAACAAGATCGAAGACTCAAGCATAGATGCTAGGTTTAAGATTTTGTAAAAAGATGTGACCTCCCTTAGGGGGAGATTGTTGGAAATACGTTTTCCCAATAAAGTCTCGGTCACATCTTAGTTAGCATAGATCACGAGATATAGACTATTTAGAACTTCGTCTCTTGGAGCGACCTCCCTTATGGGGGGATTGTTGGAAATACGTTTTACGTATTTATGAAGGATCGGTCGCTCCAACGATATATTAATGTAATGGGCTCGTAATCTACTTAGTAAAGATATCGTCCATATAGCCCACATGTAGGGTGGGCTATATATACCCCATCCTAGCATGTTAGGAGGGGTTGGTGGTTACATTTTGTTCATTATTCATATTTCACTTTATCTCTCTTCCTCTCTTTTCTCTCTTTTCTTTCTCTATACCCTCATCTCCTTCTCAGCTTATCTTTATTATTTAATTAATCCCTTCATCTAATCTATCAAATCCATCATGTAGAATAGAGCAAGATTTCATAGACCTTCATCATTCCTAATGATGATAAAGAGGATGTCGATGATAATGATCTGGAATTTGCTCATATACATGACCTTCCATTCTTTGGTGTACCGTTTCTCGAGGGTAATTCCGGGTTGTCCACCCCAGAGGAAGCTCCTGCTATTGTTTACTCCAATCCAAGGATCAATGAGCATAACAACAAATGGACAAAGGATCACCCATTACTAAACACTATCGGTGCCATTGAAAGACTAGTTGAAGGTCTACGTGATTAATGGGCTAATCTATATCATGGATTTGATGGATTAGGTTGGTTGATTTAGATGATAATCATAAGGAAATGAAGGAATGAGATGAGGGATTAGAGAGAGAAAGGAGAGAAAAGGGGAAAGTTAGAGAGAGAAAGTTAAGATGGAAAAAATGATTAAGTGGAAAATGATAATCAACAACCCCTCCTAACATGCTAGGAGGGGATATATATAGCCCACCCTACATGTGGGCTATATGGACTATACATAAAGTAAATGGATCACGAGCCCATTACATAATTATCGTTGGAGCGACCGATCCTTCATAAATACGTAAAAACGTATTTCTAACAATCTCCCCCTAAGGGAGGTCGCTCCAAGAAACAAAGTTCTAAATAGTCTATAACTCGTGATCTATGCTAACTAAGATGTGACCGAGACTTTATAGGGAAAACGTATTTCCAACAATCTCCCCCTAAGGGAGGTCACATCTTTTTACAAAATCTTAAACCTAGCATCTATGCTTGAGTCTTCGATCTTGTTCTTGTGAATATGCTTGATGTGATCTTTGACTTTAGTCTTGAGCATGTTTCCTTGCCTTGACCTTGTGCATTCTTCACTTGTGATATTTGCCTCTTCGTGACTTCATGTTCCACATACTTATACTTTTAAATTCTTGAAAGCTTCAGAGTTTGATACAGCGGAAGACTTGACCTTCAGGCTTTCTTGAATTTGTTGAAGTACTAATTGTATGTAGTATAAGCATGTGGTGACGACTTCTTCTGGATTGTACATCGCAATGCCACCTTTTTGTTACGCTGCATAAGACAGTTAGCAACAAACAATATACACGGATGAAATGGCCTTGAACATTTCATTCAAATTCGGTAGCAATTTACCTCCGGTCGGTGAAGACCGTTGGACGATATTAAATATCGTACTTGTGGCAGGTAGTTTCAATAAAGAACCTCCTTGACAAGATTTCGCGGGTAAACCCGTTCTCTTTACTCGACCGTCCAAAGCTGACTGCGAACGTAAAGAGTGAATCATTTGGATAATATTATCCGCATGATTTGAAGCCGTCAATTCATGTTCCTGGAACAAGTGAAGTTCAATTAAGAACCGCACCATCGTTGCTTTCCAGTTGTCACTAGCTTGATTCATATAGAATCTTGCAAGTTACCTACCAAGTGCTGTTTGATGTTAACACTAGAAGGATTTCCACTCGTCACTGTGATCAATAAAGAGTCACTCTGAGTGTTCTGGCAAGATCATATGATAATGCGTAGAGGCCTGGAACGAGTTTAAATTCATTTAAGAATTAAACCACTGTTGCTTTCCAGTTATCACAAGTTTGATTCATAAAGAATCGCACAAGTCACCTACCATGAGCTTTTTGATATTCGCTCAAGAAGGATTTCCATCTTCATTGTAAATACTTTCGTATTACTCGGATGTTCAGGCAAGATCATGAAGATTTTGCGTAGGACTCTTAAGAACTTTCTTACTTTTCACAGTGTGTGAAGAAGCAAGGAAATATGAAAGTGTGTCCTAATGAGATATTTGATGATCTCAAATGGCTCTAGACTCGATCGTGCATTTTGGATTTTTTAGTGATCGGAGGCTGGAGAGGAGTGCCACCTTTTCAATACCAGTCTATTCGGAGTGAATAAACCAATAGATAACGTGTTGATCTCCGTGTGATTAAAACAAATACCTTTTGAGAGATATTTGAGTTAGCTGGGAAGGGTTGTGCATTGCATCACTGGGTCCATGACGTCTTTCTTCAATATCGAGAATCATTAACAAAAATGACCTCAATAGCATATGTATTGACCCGGTTTCTGCCTAAAGTTGTAAGGAGGGCTTCTTTCTTTACACCCTTTATCTTTACATTTCTTTTTCATTCTTCAACCCCTTTAATGCTTACCAATACGTCATCACTAGCACCTTGTTGTGATTGTTCCAGTGCTAACTTAAGTACTTGGTCGGCATTCAGCTACGTTCACAATCTTTCTCCATCTTTCCTAAGGACTACTATTTCTAGCTATGGAATGTCCTTGGGAAGATTCCTCCGGTTCTAGAGAAATCATTGGACTTTAACCTATCCTACCATCCTTATGTCACCACAATCTTCACCGTCGTGAATAGAGATGTTTTGGGTAAGTGTATGTCACCATGAAATCCATTTTGAAGTGCAAATCCATTTTGCTCCCCCTTAACATATGCTACGATATCCGAAAACATTTTGCACATGTGGATGAGCTATCACGTTAAGTCAAACCATTTATGATTGATCATATCCCATATTAAATCACATTTTCTCCCCCATATTAAAAATATTAACCCAATCGATGTTTTTAATATCAATTGATTTAATAGCATTTTAAGAAAATTTGGGAAGAAAAATGCAAGTCCAATTATCTTCATGAATTACACAAGCTCCCCCTCAAATTAATGAGGGTGTGCTAAAACGTAAATTAAATACCTTTTAAACACAAGTGTAAGGTATTTATTACGTGCAAAGATCATATATGATATGAATTCACAAGATTAGCAATATACGAGGTTGGACCTGAATGATGGAGAACATCATATGAGAGATTCACATGGTTCTTGTTCACGAATGTTGGTCTCCTCGTCACGTTCCCGAGAAAATTAATTCCCGTTGTTGAGTCAAAGCTTTCCGGTGAAATGCTTGACTTGATTATGAAAAGCGGGTTGCTATCTGAAATAATAGCAAACCATATGGAGCATGTTTTAAAACTTTTAAACTTCTGCTCGAACTTTATTTACAACCCCGTGTCATTATTGAATGACATTTCTAGGTTCGTAAATATTATCGATTCCAGAAGACATGCTCTTTTATCAAAACATTTTTGAACACACAATTTTGAAAGATTTAGAAAAACCTTTTGAGAAATTCTCGAAAAATTGTGTTCAAAGTTTTGAAAAACAATTACTTGAGCTTAAGATGTTGAATATCTTAAAAGCGAGCTCAAGTCCGAGAAGTTGTGAACTTCCCGTTGTTAAGGATAAGTTACCATCGGCGATAAGCTTTCCTTTTATCTGAAGGACGAGTCCTAAGCTGACATTTACTTAGAAGTGTTCATGAGCTTGAAAACTTTGACTGTTTTAACGGAAAGCTCATGACCGAGAAAGGTTAATTTCTCGTTACGAGGAAAAGTTCTCTTATTTAAAAGATACACTTTCCTTTCTGAGCTTAAAACTTCGAATGTTTTAATACAAGCTCATGACCGAGAAAGGTGAATTTCTCGTTAAGAGGATAAGTTATCATAAAAGATAATCTTTCCTTTATTTTAAGTTCGAGTTACAGTCTGACATTTAACTGTAAGTCATTGTGCATGAGCTTAAAAACCTCGAATGTTTTTAATTTTAGCTCATGCCCGAGAAAACTTAATTTCTCGTTGTTAGGATAAGTTTATCATCGGCGATAAACTTTCCTTTCTTTGATGAGCGAGTTATAGTCTGTGATGTGACTATAAGTCCTAGTGCATGAGCTTAAAAACGTGGAATGTTTTTAACATAAGCTCATGCCCGAGAAAAATGAATTTCTCGTTTTTAGGATAAGTCATCATCGGGATGAACTTTCCTGTCTTTGGAGATCGAGTTACAGTCTGTTATGTGACTGTAAGTCCTAGTGCATGAGCTTAAAAACGTGGAATGTTTTTAACATAAGCTCATGCCCGAGAAAAATGAATTTCTCGTTTTTAGGATAAGTCATCATCGGGATGAACTTTCCTGTCTTTGGAGATCGAGTTACAGTCTGTTATGTGACTGTAAGTCCTATTTTGCAGCTTAACCATGAATCCCCTGAGACATTTGTTTTTCTGATATCTGCTTCTTCAGCAACCAAACTCTAAGAGTGTCCTTAGTTGAACGGTATACAACGATTGGACCGCTTCGTTCTTTTGGAACATCAACTTTGGTACCTGCATTCTCATTAGGAGTTTGTATACTTTTGCATGGGTTAGAGATATCTATTTTTGAAGCACGTGGGGGTTCACAGTTGGCTTTTCTAGTGTCAGAGGTGGACTGAGGAGATGATTCACTTGTCTTAGTGGGCAAACGTTTCCTTTTATAGAAAATCTTAAGTTCAGGCTTAAGTGATGTATCATCCTTTGCAATTTCCTCCCTAGTAGTCTTCGTAGAATCAGAGACTATCCTAGTTAAAGGGCACTCGTTTCCTACAAGATTGAAAGATCTACCAGTGGGGCGCCACATTTTACCAACGGGTTTGATTTTAACGACCCACTGGGATTTAAGTCTAGCACGGGAGTTCACCTCATTAAGTAATTTCTTGATACAGGAGTCATGATTTGCCGTAAAGACACATTTTCTACATGTTTTACAAGTAGCATATTTAATGTCCGAGTAATTCCTAGATGATTGATCGATGCTCCTAGGAGACGTCATGCTACGGTTAGCAGTGTTGGGTAATCTAGAAGGCATCTGACTAGGTTGGACATTGCTATCTCTTACATGTGTCTTTTGAATAGCTTCCCTTTGACCAAAATCATGGCGCACATCAGTTGAACTAGTTCTAGGCGTGTTCATTGAACTATTCTTAGAGAAACTAGGGGCAATCATGTGATGAGGTCTTGCTAAAACTGATTTAGTCACATTAGGCCTAGTTGGTGGAGTGATTGTTCTAGAAGTATGTCCCAAATCAACTTGGGAGGCAAACCGCGGTCTCGAGGATTGTGATCGCTCGGATCTAAATGCAGTAGGTTGTCTGACAAACGGTTGTCTGACGAACTGATTTGTAGGCGGTTTCCCCAAGATTGATGGTTTTTCAAGCTTAGTGTCCACACTAGGTCCTTTACTTTTCCTTAACTCGTTTTTCAATGCAGCTATAGCAAAAACCTTTTCCTGTACTTGGGCTTTTAAAGTCTCATTCTCTTTGAGCAAGTTATCTTGGGATGCCAACTTAGATTCAAGCAGTTGAATTTGTTTCAAAAAATTATCCTTTTCAGCTTTAGAATCTAGAATAGTTTGATCCAATTTTCTTTCAAGAACAACGTTTGACTTTTCAAGTTTTTCAAAGTATGTTTCAAATTTATCCGTTTTCTTAGAAAATTCAAGTTTGGCATCCTCAAGATCTTTTGATTGCCGAGCTACGATCGTTTCGAGCTCTTTAATCTTGGAATCAGAATCAGTTAACGAGGCAGTTGTAAAGCATTTATCATGATGTACTATAGCATTTTGAACACTTTCTCCCCCATTATGACTCACATCGGATGAATCAGAAGTGGTATTTCTATCACTCTTTTCCATCCCATGTTTGTCATAATTAGGTTCAGAATGCTCAATATGCGGCATGTCATCAGCATATACATCATAAACAATATTACATTGTACCATGTTTGCAGGCGCTTCGTTATAAACGGGTAAGGTGTCAGCAAAAAAGATCTCGTGAACAGTCCCTGACGTGCCACTGGTATCATGTTGTCCTCCTGATTCCGTGCTCTTGGCATCGATAGGCTCCAAGTTTTCAACCGTATGACTAGTTTCCTCTTGCATCGAAGAGTCTTGCACTCCATTAGCATACCCTTGCTGAAGTCGAGATATTTCATAAATCGAAGACGAGACCGATGACATGAGTTTCAAAATCGTATCACGGAAAACTCGAAGCTCGGTATGTGTATCTCGAAGAAATGATTGGCAAATCACTGAACTTTCAGGCTTGATGATATTGAATTGGAAGAAAGGCGTGAGGTGTGTCACAAGAGCCTTATATGCAAGAGTCGATGCAGAGTGATTAAAGTTGTTATGGTTGAGTTGCTCGGCGAGTTGGGTCAAAGTGATGAAAATTGAGTCAATGAATATATGACGATCTTGTCCAAAGATTGTCACAAATTCGCTCCCTCCTTGAATCCCCGAAAGAGTGACCAGATGAGACTGAAGCATTTGAAATGAAGTGATGCCACTTTCTCTAACTTCGTTTTGCATTAAATACAACTCTCCCTTTTGACATGTCGAATCGAACGAATCCATTAAAGATCGATTAAGAATGACGGGGATGTTGTTGTTGTCGGGATTTTAGAATTCGTGAAGAAAAAAAACGAAAAACCTGTAAATAACACTTAAAATTCCTCGATGGATGATATAAATGAAGCCCGTCACTTTGAGTCGTCACTTTTGTTTTCAAATTCGGCCACAAGAACTTTTTAACCCGTCAAATATTTTACCAATTTAATTCTATCAAAATACCCACCTCAATTAACTTTTATAAACTTTTGCTATTTTAAAACATTTATAACTTTTAAAAACTTAAAAACTTAAACTAAATAAACTTTTTAAATATGTAAAAGGGTAACTTAACTAAAAATAATAAATAAAAAAAATGAAAGATAAAATAAACAAAAAGGATAAAAAAATAACAAAAGTAGAAACGTGTATACACGTGTAATAATAAAATTGAAGATACGTTTTTTTTTTCACTCTCAAAAACTTTGTTTTGTCCGCCCACTCTTTTTTCCTCGTTGTATCCGCCCAGTATTAAATAACTTTCTCTCCTCTTGTTTGACTAAATCACACTAACCAAAAAAAAACGCGTGTCTCTATCTCTCTCCTCAATATCAAAACTCACAAACCTAATCTATCTACTTCAAACCTGCGTTTTCTTCTCTCTCTCTCTCCCATAAACTACCAACGTAAATCTCTCTTCTCTCTCAATTCGTCTTCACCCTTCCCTACAACTCCCTCTCTCTCAGTCAAAACCTAATCTCACAACCTTTTTTCTCAATAAACAACGTCCAAAACAGCAACCATTCACACCTTTTAAATCAAATCCACAAGAATAAACCTGATTATTTAGTCAGATAACACAAACCCCAAAGGAAGACATGCATCGAGTTCATCTTCAAGATCTTAAAAGATAAGGTCTCGGGTAGGTTTTCTTTTAATGATCTGTTGAGTCCCTCTCTCTTCTGTAGTGTCTTGCTGTCGGGTGTTGTTGGTGTGGGTGGGTCGAGATGAAGTGAACTGGGTTGGGGTTGGGGTTTCGAGAGGTGTGAAAATGAAGGGGGGTGTTTGGTGTCTGTTTGATATTATTTTTAAAAAAATGGTTTGTGAGTAAAAAAAAATGGTTTTGAGTGATGTGAAGATGAGTCCGAGTGAATGAGTCGAGAGGGAATGAGGGAATGAGGGAATGAGAGTCTTGAGTGTTGATTGTGAGGGAATGAGTGAGGTAATGTAAGAGTGAGGAGTGTGTGTCGAGGGTGTTTGTCTGAGTCGAGGGTGTTCTGGTGAGGGTGGGTCGAGAGGAGATGAGGATGTCGTGTCGAGTCTTGGGAAGAATCGAGTCAGTTTTTATGGGTTTTCCGAGTCTAAGTTGAGAGTGGGTTTGTGATTCGAGGGAGGTTTTGATGGTGTCGAGTAGAGGGTGTCGAGTCGAGAGTGTTATGTTGAAAAATCGTCCGTTATGTTTGAAATGGTTGCTTCATTCGGAAGAGTTCCGAATCGGAACATGTTCGTTCGGAAGAGTTCTGAATCGGAACTTGTTCGTTCGGAAGAGTTCCGAATCGGAAGAGTTCCTTCACCCGGAACTTTTTTTTTTCTTCACCCGGAACTTTTGTTCTTCACCCGGAACTTGTTCTTCACCCGGAAGTTTCGTTCACCCGGAACTTTTGGGTTTGATTCGGAAGTTAGAGTTAGAGTTTGATTCGGAACTTAGAGTTTGACCCGGAACATTTGAGATTGATTCGGAACTTTTAGTTTGATTCGGAACAGGACAAAAACTGCATGACTGACTGACTGGAAACCCAAAAACCTTGATAAACAACAAGACTGAAGGACAGCAGGACTGATATAGGACAAAAACTGAGACCCAATAGATTAAAAATAAAGAAAAAATACTGATTATAAAAAATATTGATTAAAAAACTATAAAAACTGTTTATAAAAAATAGAAACTGATTAAAGTAATAACTGATAGAAAAAAAATAAAAAAAAATAATATGATTAAAGTAATAACTGATTAAAGTAACAACTGGTAAAATTGATTAAAAAATAAAAAAATAAAAAAATAATAAAAAATAATAAAAAAAATTGATTCAAACAAAAAAAGTAATCAAAATAGAAGGATTTAATCAAAAAAAAATACAAAATTGAAAAGAGAAAAACACAAACTTTTATAAAAAACACCAACTTTTTATAAAAACACAAACTTTTTAAGATTTTATAAAGAAATTTTTTATTTTTATATAAAAATTTGTGATTTTTTATCTAAAAAGTAAGTAAATTTGAAGATTTGATATGATTTAACACATAAAAACACAAACTTTTTATAAAAAATACAAACTTTTTTATATTTAAGCATAATTAAATCAAAACCCACCAAAATCAAAAAGAAATAAAACAAGAATAAACCAAACTAACCATGGCTCTGATACCAATTGAAGGTCTACGTGATTAATGGCCTATTCTATATCATGGATTTGATGGATTAGGTTGGTTGATTTAGATGATAATCATAAGGAAATGAAGGAATGAGATGAGGGATTAGAGAGAGAAAGGAGAGAAAAGGGGAAAGTTAGAGAGAGAAAGTTAAGATGGAAAAAATGATTAAGTGGAAAATGATAATCAACAACCCCTCCTAACATGCTAGGAGGGGATATATATAGCCCACCCTACATGTGGGCTATATGGACTATACATAAAGTAAATGGATCACGAGCCCATTACATAATTATCGTTGGAGCGACCGATCCTTCATAAATACGTAAAAACGTATTTCTAACAATCTCCCCCTAAGGGAGGTCGCTCCAAGAAACAAAGTTCTAAATAGTCTATAACTCGTGATCTATGCTAACTAAGATGTGACCGAGACTTTATAGGGAAAACGTATTTCCAACACTAGTTGCCACTCGACACCAACTGCTATTGTTTTGCTGTTTTGATGCCTTTCTCACCGTCATTGAACCAAAGACATGGAAAAAGCTTTCAGCCATGCAAGAGGAACTAAATGAATTCCAACTTCTTGAAGTGTGGGAACTTGTTCCTTTCCCAGACAAAGTACAAATACTTACTTTAAAATGGGTATATAAGGTGAAACTCGATGAGTTGGGTGGAATATTGAAAATCAAAGCTAGTTTGGTTGCTCGAGGATATCGACAAGCAATGGGCATTGACTTTGAGGAATCCTTTGCACCAGTTGCCCGATTAGAAGCAATTAGACTTTTTCTTACGTATGCCGCTCACATGAACATAATCGTCTATCAAATGAATGTTTAGACAGAATTTCTGAATGGTGTTCTAAAGGAAGAGGTCTACGTAAGTCAGCTGGATGGATTTGTGAACCCGAAATATCTGAATCATGTATACAAGCTGAAGAAGGATCTTTATGGGTTGAAGCAAGCTCCACGTGCATGGTACGATCTCCTATCACAATACCTTATCTCGGAGGAATTCTCAAAAGGCAAGATGGATCCGATGTTTTTTATTCTCAAAGAGGGAAAGTACATGATACTGGTACAAATTTATGTTGATGATATAATATTTGCTGCTACGACCCAAAAATTGTGCGACCATTTTGAGAAAAATATGTCTTCGAAATTTAAGATGTCGGTGATGGGAAAAATATCATTTTCTTAAGTTTACAGATTTCTCAAAATCTCAGAGGAACCTTTATAAATCAATCCAAATATGTCCGTGAATCATTAAAAAATATTACTTTCAATCTTGCGATCCCGTGGATACTCCAATTATTGAGAATTCCAAGCTAGATGAGGATAAAGAAGGGATAGCTATCGATCCTTCACTTTATCGTGGAATGATTGGTACCCTTCTGTATCTCACTACTTGTAGGCACGACCTTCAATTTTCTATATGCACGTGTGCCCGGTATAAGGCTTAGCCTACCGAAAAGCACTTACATGTTGTAAAAAGGATCTTTCGGTATCTCAAAGAAACCGTTAACCGGGGACTATGGTATCTGAAGGATTCCTATATTGCATTAATGGCATATGCAGATGCATACCACACCGGTTGTCAAGATACAAGATACAACACTTTTGGAAGTTTGCAACTACTTGGAGACTGTTTGATTAGCTGCGCATCAAAAAGGCAGGAAAGCGCTACAATTTGAAGTACGAAGGCTAAATACATAGCTATGTCTGGTTGTTGTACTCAAATCCTTTAGATGAGGTCATAATTAACTGACTATGGTCTTGGCTTCAACAAAATACCGATGTACTGTGACAGTCAAAGTGACATAACCTTATGTTGCAATAACGTCCAACACTCCAGGTCGAAACATATTGACATTCGCTACCACTTTATCAAGGAGCAAGTGGAGAACGGAGTAATCGAGCTCTATTTTGTCAACATGGAGTATCAGTTGGCATATATTTTCACAAAGGCTTTTGATCGAGCTCGAATTGAGTTTTTGGCCGACAAGCTTGGAATGAGAACATTCTCTCCTGAGACTCTCAAAGAGTTGGCAGATGAGGAATAGAATAGTGGTGGAAACTATCCTTGACGTATCCGGTGGTGATCATGTATATATAGTATATATTTAAAAACACCAAAAAGAAAAAGAGAAAAATATAAAAACCATAAAAAATAAAAATAAAAAATTCAGGAAAATCCAAAAAAAATTCAAAAGGCATGTCTTTCGAGACGATAATATTTACGGCCTTTGAAATGTCGTTCAATAATGACACGTCGCCATATATAGAGTTTGTACATAAGTTATAAATATTTTAAAACATGCCTATATGACTTGTAGTTATTTACGACTGCAACCCATTTTTCATATTCAATCAAGTATTTCTTCGGAAAGCTTTGGCTCAATAACGAGAATTAATTTTCTCGGGCATGGTTTACTTTATAACCATATAAGGGATCAGGTTTACAAATAAATCGGTCTAACATAAATTTTGTACGTTTCAATGCATTTATTTGTTACAATAAGAGAAATCTTATTTTTATCAAGACTCAAATCTTCATGAAATCATTATCGGAAAATGTTCTTTGTGGATATTTGATTTCTCAAACAACGACTTCAACTCTTTAAATAGAAAACGGGTAATTTTTTGAGGGGGAGAAAATGTCAAAAATCGTCTTCAATAAAAAAGGTTTTCAGAAAAGTCTTAAAATCAATGTCGTATCATTAAAGGGTTCTACGTTAATTAGATTTATCATATGTGCTCTATGTGCTATGTGATTTTTGTGCCTTCGGGATTATTTATGTTTGCCTATTTGTTGTACGTGCATAAGTTAAAACACGGAGTTTAATTTATCAATGTGGTAATAAAATTAACACTTGTGTAAGCATTAAGCCAAAAATAAAGGTAAATAAAAGATTTGGGGCTATTTGTGTAACATTTGGATTAAAATTATAATAATACACTCCCCCCCCCCCCCCCCGTGTTTTTTTTCCTTTGACTGTCGATAAAACAAGAAACAAAATAACCCATCTCATCAAATCAATCAAACCTAGATAAATCAAGATCTTCAGCCCGTTTCATATGAAAGGTTAAACTAAAAAGTGTTTATAATCATCTTTTATACATATCCTATAACTTAATTGATTTAATTCATCAAAAAATTGATCAAAACCCTAATATTCGAGTCTAGGGTTCTTGAAAATTTTTATGGGTATTATTTGAAATTTATTGAGGGATATTGAGGGGTGTGGATGTATAAACATCGGGTTTGAGTGATTTACAATAATTCTAACATTTGGTTAAGATTTCTCAAATTCTTAGCTCGAAATATAGGTTTTTGATGAAAAGTTTGTTTTTAATAGTGGGTTGTGGTTTAAACACGTTTGTATGCTTATTATGATTATTCTGAGTATTCGGGTTAAGTGAAAAATCATCGTTTGACTCGTGTTCATGCTCTTGATTTCGAATATCTCATATGTGTGTCAAATGATTAATATCTTGATGATTCTGATGTATATTAGTATGATCTGTACTAACATGGGTATTATAGGTGTAGACTCATGGTTATGCTCATATTGGTTGTGGTGATTGCTTTAGAATTATTGAGGTTTATCGAAGCTGTGACTTTGGAAAATACCGAAAATCCAAGCTTGCTATTTTTCGAAATAATGAAACCTTGTTTTATTGGCTTAATACCGATATTACAGTGTGTGACAACAATACCGAAATTCATAGCATTGGAAAATACCGAAATCAAGTTTATCGAAATCTAAAATTTCCAAAATACCGAAATATGGATTTTGAGAAAAATACCGAAATCTGTAATCTCCAAAATACCGAAATGTGCTTTTTGAGAAAAATACCGAAACCTAAATTCTTGGCAAAATTCCAAAATTCAATTTTCGTAATAATACCAAAATTTTAATTTTAAGTAATTTACCGAAACTTGTTTTTTCGAATAAATACCAAAATTCATTTTTGATAAATATGAAAATTTGGTTTTTGGGAAATACCAAAATTAGAGTCTTTGGAAAATATCGAAATTAGCATTGTGGATAAATACCGAAATCTGAGACTTTATGAAAATATCGAAACTCGAGACTTAGAATTTATTTCAACTTTGATGTATTTTTCAAAATTTAAAATTTGGTAAATTCAAAACGATTAAGTGACTCACACAGTGTATTGTGCTTGTTATAATCATTAAAAGGGAATTTTGAGATCTTTCATGATACAAATGACAACATAAATTTCAAATTTACATAATCATTATTTTAACCTTAGAATAACGTCACAATAAGTTAATTAGAATAATTTCTCGACTTTTTACTAAGTTTGTGCTTGCTATGCATCGTGAGTATGAATTTAAAAATTGTATGTGTGTGTATTTTTTAGGTTATATGTTTTCGTTTGCATCCTAGTGATGATTTCTTGTATGATTAAGGATTGTATGCGTTAAGATAAATATACTTGTATCTTTATCCAACTTGTATGGTCTTATCTTAAACAGAATTATATTTACTTCCACTGATCTACAAGCCAAAATTGACACTTAACTAGTGGCAATTAAAGATCTTTACCAATTCAAGATGTGAAATCAAGGGCTGCTAGATGACTTTCAACCAAAGCGACCTCCATTCAAAGTTTCCATAGACATGCTTGTGATTTCACTACTAAGTAGAGCATTCACTGACACCACTGAAGTTCTATAGGTCTACATGCATGAGTTTTGGAATATAGCTGCTCTCACCAACGACAACATCACTTTCATAATCGACAAAAAGAAGCAAACACTAAAAGTGGGTTATTTCAGACAATTTTTCATTTGAGTCCAGTAGTTGCAGGCAAACCTTTTGATGATCTTCCGTCGTCCTATGAAGTATTGGAGTTAGTCTAACTATTGGGATATGAAGGGGAGATTTATACCTTGTCTAGAGTTTCGAAAAATCATGTGAAACAAACTTGGAGAACAATAACAACCCTCATTATGAAGTGTCTCACTACAAAATATACTAGACTTGACACTATGCGTATCTCACAAGGACAAATTCTCTAGGGATTATACTATTCCAGTAAATTGGACTAAGCCAGTTTATTATGGGAAGAATTTTCATTTCAAGTGAAGGCAAATAGAGGTAAGAAATCCAAACATCTACTTTTTCCCAAATTAACAAAGCTCATAATCGACCACTTCATGAAGGAAACCATCTCATTTTCAAGACGTAATAGGCTATACTGTCACACTGTTAAAGATAATGTTTTTCTTTAAAGCATGAAATATTCGACCAAGAACATAACTTTTGGCAAATATGGGGCTCCATTTCTTGAAAACATGACGAACGCGACTATAAAGGAAGGTATTCCATACTAGAAGTTGTTAGCAGATATGTCTATGAGTCAAGCTTCTCTTGAGGAAATGAGGGAATCTCTAGCCAAAGGAAACAACTAAAGAATAAGTCTAAGAAATCAGTAGAGGCAGCAAAAGCCCAAGGCTAAGATCACAACAGCAGCTAAGAAGAAACAACTTGAACTCGTTGATGAAGATGACGAGGAACCTCTAGTTCATTCAGAAGCTAAATCCAGAAAGTTAGCTATTGAAAGGAGTAGAAAGAATCTCTCAAATCACATGCTAGTGGATCTGACACTTCTACTAAGGCTCCTGAAACTTCGGAATCAGAATCTTTTGGTGACCCAGAATCTACAGAAGATGACAGTGATGATGACATAAAAAGTGTGGAGAGTTCCGAAGTAAAGGATGAAGATGAAAGAGTTTTGATTGAAACGGATTCATCCGAGAACTCAGAGGAAGAAGATGAACCTAAGAAGGATAAAAATGAGGACTCTAAATCGGAGAAACAGATGAATCGGACAATGAGAATCAAGATGACAAATATGAAGAAAACCAAAATGACGAAGACGAAGAAGTTAAAAATGATGATGATCATTCTGAAAAAGAAAGAATCTGATAAAGAAGACTCCAATTATGGAGAACATTTCGATCATAAGGAACGAAACCCTAATGTTCCTCAACATAAAGAGTTAGAGTGAGAATATATAGAGACGGAGTTAAGGGATGACCAAGGTGGGACTAAAGACATAGAGATATCTACAGAGATAGAAAATGATGATGCCAACATGACTGATGAAGTAGTCACATCAACACATGAAGTTCTCATAACCCATGAAGATGCACACGCCACAGTGACTCTGGCAGCACAAGTTCAGAGTCAATCTACATCAGGTTCGGAATTTATAAAACAAATCCTTAATACTTCAGGCCCAGACACCATAGATGAAGCAATGAATGCTGACCTAACAACAATTGGTTCGTTTGTCAATGTTCCTATTACCGTGGCTCTGGAGACCATGTCTGTGACACCTCCAAATTGGTCAAATGCAGCGGAAATAATATTTGGGTGTCACGTGACGTGGATCAACAGTAGATAGTATGTAGAGCAACAGATAAAGATTTTCATTACATTTATTACATGAATAAAAGTGCAAATGTTATTAAAATAGTCTTAAACATTATTCAGTAGTTGAAATCTTTCCCAGTTTATAAAACCTCAGATGAGCTCTATAAATGTGCCTATCATGATGCTTGATTCCATGCACGTCAATACCTGCTTCAGTTTCCTGAGAAAACATGCTTAGAGAGTCAACATAAAGTTGGTGAATTCACAGGTTTAATAAAATGAGTTTGGACAATAAACATTCACTGAAGTAGTAATGCACATAGCATCAACACTTAAAGGTAATTACATTCCCTATTGCCCGAAACTGGTACTTAACACATTAAGTCCACAACAAATGAGGACCCTTCGCATTAATAAAAATGCACCCAATATAATGTTCCGACATGTTAAACATCTGTTGTCCTGGCCTAGGCACAGTGAGCGCTACTCACTCAGATGGGGATGGTCAATCCCAAATAGATCTATTTATACATTCATGCAATTCAACAATTTTAACAGTTTCAGATGCAGGGGTCATGCGGGTTCATCTACAATAGGCAAATCTAATCAAAGGTTTCGTAGTTCAGTTTATGTCCATCAAATAAAATATGTTGCATGTTTTCTTCCCCATAAAAGGCTTTAAAAGTTTGTCAATATACAAAGTGGGGCCATGAACTCACCTAAGTAGTACATCAATAAGTTACAAGAAATCTAATGTGATGCTCACGATACAATCAACAACCTAAATAATTATAAGGTCTCAGTAAATGCATAACATAATGCATAAAAGCTTCAGAACAAGTATGTGCATGCTTATACTGGTTTTAAGCATTTTATTACGATATCTGTAATTTAGTTTATCGTTGTACAAGTTATAGAAGTATTTATTTTTAAGTGTAAAATAAATAGTATCGTTTAATTAATTAATTTGTTTAATTAATATTCTCGTACTTGTATTGTTTATTAAGTAATTTAAATATTTATAAAAGGAAGTTTTATATATATTTAAGGTGAAAAGAAATAAATATAATTAATATATTTATTTTTATAAGTTAACCATATTTAATTTATATAACATATATAAATAACGTTTATAAAAATGTGTAACCTTTTAATTTAATTCAACGTTCCCGAAGTGTGTATAATTATTAAATTATAAGTTTGAAAAAATAACGAGTGTTGTATTTATTTAAGTTTTACGTTTTTAATACTGGGTATATATATATAGTAAATTAGGGTTTGTTATAGTTTATGAAAATTACATTTTAGTCCCTTGATTTATATAATTACCCGTGGTTAATTACTAGAATACCCCTAGGGTTTGTAAAACTTTCAAGTAATTGCAAAACTAGTCCCTCCCTAGTTACATGTGTAACTAGGGCTTATAAAAGTTTCAAAGGTTGTCATTTATAGTCCTTGTAGTATTCGGTTTGTATTAGGGTTAGGAAATGTTTCATAAACGCCCCCTAGGGCACTAAACAAGTTTTGGTTAATGCCATAATGGCCCCTAGGGTTTAATTAGGGCTTGTTTAACTTACTTAACTTGGCAAGAAAGGCCCCTAGGGCTCCTAATAGTTTTGGTAAGTGGCCAAAGGAGTCCCTAAGGTTCTAATTAAGTTACACAACTACACATAACTAACAATAATTACAAAATGGGTCATCAACTTTGGTTTAAGTCTCGAATGGTATAACAAACCACCCTTAACTCTCGGTAAATTACAAAGTAGGTCCTTAGGTTTTAACTTTTGATAAAATGAGTTTCTAAACATGACCATTTAAGTCCCTAAGCTTATTAAATTTACAAAATCAATCCGAGAGTCTAAATTTACACTTTTAGTCCGAAACTTTATTAAAATCACACTTTAATCCGAAAGTTTATAAAAATCATATTTTTGATAAAAAAAGTTTTATAATAAATTATTTAACAAATACAAAGTTTATTTTAAGTATGATTTTCCTAGTGGGCTTAATGGGCTCCTAGTTTTTATAAGGATTACATAGTGGGCTAAATGGGCCTAACTATATTATTACTCTTCATTGGGCCTTATAATCCATTAAGGTAAATAGTTAACATGTTTAGTTAGTAACCTAGATCTAATGACTTCTAGGCTTATATCAATATTTCAAAGTTATCCATCACACAAAACAATGAGGTAAACCTCACGTTTAGATTTAAACATGCATAGGTTTTCATGATTTTTCTAGTTAAGCATGTTCATGAGATTGTGGTCACCATAGTTAACAAGATTTTTACATCACATAAAGTGATACATCATTTTTAAGTCGTGACCTATCATGGTCTAGGTTTGCTTAGATTTGTTTTTAGGTTAAGTTTTACTAGAGATATGTACATATATGTTCAAGTGTATGAAAATGAAGTATATAGAAAAGATAGGTTTCATGATACTTACTTGTTAGATAGTTCAAGGAGTGAATAAGTGAACTAGTAGTAACTTGATCTTGTTTCCAAAAATGGTGGTAGCTTATGTAAAAACCTAGCCGTGACCTTCAAGCTTTGTGAGTACCCCCATGGAGTTATATTGGAGATCAAGCTTCTTGTAGGAGTAACAATGATTGGTATTTAGGATGAAAGAGACATAGATTGCCTTAGTAAATGAAGTAGTAAATGAACTTTAAAGGATTTTGGTGAAGAAAGCAATATAAGCCGTGAGTTTAGGAGAGTGAAATGAGATTCAAAATGTTTTATGTTTGTGTGTCTTGAAGATATTCAGATATATGGAGGAAAGAGGAGATTTTGTGGATCCAAGTTTTGTACTAGGTCCTTGGAAAATATACTTAGATATGGTAAGATATGTTGTAGGATTTGCAAAAACATGCCTAAATTAGCAAATGCATTTCCTTCCCATGTTGTGGTTTCTTGCCGTGTGTAAGTGAAGTCAAAGGGGACAAGTATGGCACTTAATAGTGTATTATGTATGGACTAGGTATGGTGTATAGTGTAAGGCATAGTAAATGATAATGGTAACTTGTAAACTTGTATGATTAAGGGTTGTGTATGCATATATATACACGGTACATAATACATCTTTGGGCAAAAATTGTGTTGACTTGTATCAAATTGGGAGTTAATAATAGTCCATGTATTATAGTGTAGATATTTGTTAAGTTTCTAGGTATTTTGGTTAAACCTTTAGATCATTTGGTGAAAGTATATAATGAGTATATCATCATAATTATTTTACTTGAACAAAATAAATAAATGACAATGTGTAATAATGTACATTGTTTCAAGGTGATAGGTGTTTGTTCATAGTATGAGGTATATGTAAATTATACATATAAATACAAATCCAGGTACTTAATAAATTAAGTAAATAATGTTACAGTTTATCAAACGTGTGTAATGAGGTGGCGAGTACTTGTTCAATCATGTGGTCAGTCAATTGCCAACGTAGTCAATAAAGACTAAAGGTTCATATAAATATACAAATAAATATGAAATAATAGTATGACAAAAGGATATGATTATTAATAAGTCATATAAATGTGGAATTTTATAGATTCTAAAAATAGTGAGTACAACAGTTGACAAAGTCAATGAGATAAAACCAGCGGTTTTACAGCACCATCCCGTTACTTTAGCTTTGTCCTCAAAGCTTAAGATGAAGTCACCGGTCAGGTGAAAAAGTGTGGGTACATGGTTTTGAACGAGTCTTCTCGTTCCCAAATGAACTCAGGACCTCTCCTCGAGTTCCAACGTACTTTGATCAACGGGATGCGACTACGTTTCAATTTCTTAACCGTCCTCTCTATGATTTCTACTGGTTCTTCTATGAACTGGAGTTTGTCGTCAAATTGAACTCCTTCCAATGGCATAGCCAATGTTTCTTCAGTATAACACTTCTTCAGATTAGACACGTGAAAAGTAGAGTGTACCCAACTCAGTTGCTGGGGCAACTCTAAACGCTAAGCTACCTCCCCGATCTTGGCTATTACTTTGAAAGGGCCGACATAACATGGATTCAGTTTTCCACGTTTACCAAATCGTACAACACCCTTCTAAGGTGATGCCTTGAGCATGACACGGTCACCTACTTCAAATTGCATAGGTTTGCGTTTCTGGTCCGCGTAGCTTTTTTGTCGATCGCGAGAAGCTTAAATTCTTTGCTTTCTAAGAACGATTTTGTCTGTAGTCTCGTGGATTAACTCTGGTCCAGTGAGCTGAAATTCACCTACTTCTGCCCAGCACACAGGTGAACGGCACTTTCGACCATATAGTGATTCAAAAGGGGCAGCCTTAATACTGGCATGATAACTGTTGTTGTAGGATAATTCCACTAAAGGAATGTGGTCAACCCATCCATATCCAAAGTCAATCACACATGCTCGTAGCATGTCTTCTAGAGTCTGGATGGTTCGTTCACTTTGACCGTCAGTCTGCGGATGATGAGCGGTGCTCATGTCCAAATTGGTACCTAAGGCTCGTTGGAAAGCCTTCCAAAAGTTTGATGTAAACCTACCGTCTCGATCACAGATTATTGAGACTGGTATTCCATGTTTGGTCACTATCTCCTTTAGGTACGTCTTTGCGAGTTTTGTCAGGGAATCATTTTCCCTAATTGGTAGGAAATGAGCGGACTTGGTGAGTCGGTCGACGATTACCCAGATAGTATCGTAACCGCGAGATGACTTTGGGAGTTTGGTGACAAAGTCCATGGTGATGTTGTCCCACTTCCATTTCGGTATCTCGGGTTGTACAAGTAAACCCGATGGTCTCTGGTGTTCAGTTTTGACTCGTGAACATGTCAAACACTTCTGCACATAGGTGGCGATGTTAGCTTTCATATTTGGCCACTAGTATAATTTCTTCATATCTTGATACATCTTTTCAGATCCGGGATGTGTAGAATATTTAGACTTATGAGATTCGTGCATGATCACGTTTCTCATATCTCCATAGCAAGGTAACCAACTCCTTCCGTGAAGGCATAGGGTTCCATCTGCTCTTGGCTCTAGCTGTTCCTTAGTAAGGTCGGTTCTGAGCATTCCCTCGACGTTTTCCTTCACGAGGTTTTCAGGTAATTGAGCTTGAGTCTGAGCTTCCAAAATCTGTTTGGGTAGATCCAAACTGATTGTTATAACTAGTTCCCGAACTCTCATAGGAGGGTCCGTTTCCTTACGACTTAGAGCATCAACAAACACGTTTGCTTTACCAGAGTGGTATTTGATCTCGCAGTCGTAGTCACTCAACAGCTCAATCCAACGGCGTTGTCTCATGTTTAGCTCCTTCTGATCCAATATATGTTGCAAACTTTAGTGGTTAATATGCACTGTGCACTTCGTTCCGTATAGGTAATGTCTCCAAATTTTGAGAGCAAATACTACGGATCCAAGTTCTAGATTGTGAGTAGTGTAGTTCTTCTCATGTTTCTTCAGTTGTCTTGAAGCATAGGCGATCACTTTCATTCTTTGCATCAGTAATCCACCTTAACCTTTGTGTGAGGCATCATAGTATACAACGAAATCATCGTTTCCTTCAGGCAAGGCCAATATAGGTGCACTACACAACTTTTGCTTGATCAGCTGAAAAGCTGATTCTTCCTTCTCTCTCCAATCGAACTTTATTCCTTTCTGAGTGAGTTTGGTCATTGGCTTGGCTATTTTGGAGAAATCTTCGATAAATCTACGGTAATACCCGGCAAGGCCTAGAAATTGCTAGATCTCTGTCGGCGACTTAGGTGATACCCAATCTTTGACAGATTCGACCTTTGCCGGATCTACGTAAATACCGTCACAATCGATGACATGACCGAGGAATTTCACTCTGGGAATCCTGAATTCACATTTGGAGAATTTAGCATAGAGTTGTTCCTCCTTGAGTACCTTTAGTACTTGTGCAAGGTGTTCCCCGTGTTCTTGATCGTTCTTGGAATAAATGAGTATATCGTCAATGAAGACTATCATGAATTTATCCAGGTAGGGTCTGCACACACGATTCATAAGATCCATGAAAATGGCTAGTGCATTGGTCAACCCAAATGCCATAACCTGGAATTCGTAGTGACCGTAACGGGTTCTGAAAGCTGTTTTTGGAATGTATTCCTCCCTGACCCTTAGTTGATGGTACCCAGATCTCAAGTCAATCTTGTAATACACACTTAACCCTTGCAGTTGGTTAAATAGGTCGTCAATGCGAGGAATCGGATAACGATTCTTCACAGTTAACTTATTCAGTTCTCTGTAGTCGATGCACATTCGGAAAGAACCATCTCTCTTTTTGATAAATAACACAGGAGCTCCCCATGGCGAGGAACTGGGTTGGGTAAATCCTTTGTCAGATAGTTCCTGAAGATGTTCAGCTAGCTCTTTCATTTTTGATGGTGCCAACTGGTATGGAGCTTTAGCTATAGGTGCAACTCCGGGAATCAAATCGATTTGAAATTCCACTTGTCGGGTTGGTGGTAAGCCTGGCAACTCATCAGGAAAGACCTCAAGAAAATCTCGGACGATAGGTACGTCCTTGATTTGCTTCTTCTCGGGTTTATCCTCCTCATCTATGTGAGAAATATGGGCCAAAACGATAGGACATCCTCTCAACAAATATTTATGGCCTTTAGTACAAGAGATAACACTAAGTATAGTGTCAGTAAGGTCGGTGTTACCGTTTCCTCGAATGATTAAAGTTTCGTTTCCCCACGGAATACGGACTAGTTTTTCATCACAAACAATGACTGCGTGGTATCTTGCTAACCAGTCCATACCAATAATAAAATCAAAACTACCAAGGTTTACGGTAATAAGGTTAATGTTGAATGGATGTTTAGAAAGATTTAAGGTACAACCTCTAATGATAGTATCAGAATCTACAGTTTTACCGTCAGCTAATTCTACGGAGTAACGGTGATCTAAAATTATAGGGATGACTTCTAGTAATTTGCTAAATTCAGTGGATATAAAACTTCGGTCTGCTCCGGTATCAAACAAAACAGATGCATAACGATTGTTTAGTAGGAACGTACCAGTAACGACATTAGAATCTGGGTTGGCTTTTGCATTGCCGACCAGGTACACTCTTGACGAACTTCCTCCACTATTCTTGTTCTGGTTGGCCAACTTGGGACAACCTGGTCTCACATGTCCCGGTGATCCACACTCATAGCACACAACTCCCTTCTTAGGTCCATTACCATTCCCTCCGGCAGTATTGCGGTTTCCCTACTGTTTGTTATCGTTTCCACAGGAATTGTATCTGCCCCTGTTGTTGTAGTTCCCGGTGTTCTGGTTGGGTCGGACCTGAGTGACAACATTCACTCGACAGGCTTTGGCAAAATGACCAACTTGTCCGCACTTGTGGCAGGACTGACATGGGCTATCAACAGTATGATGATAGTTGCATTGATAGGTGTGAAAATACCCATCCTTTTACCACTTATTTCTTGCTAAAACGAGACCAAAACGCGTATTTAATATCATTTGTTTGGAATTATGCGTGGTTTGTGTGTTTGTTGTGTTTTCAGAGCCAACCGGATAAATATTGAAGAATACATGGGATTGCACGGGTTTTATCAAAGAAAAAGACTCAAGACGAAGTCTATTGTCCAAGAGATGCAAAAGATTTGAAGTCAATGGGCCTATTTGAAGATTTATCGAAGAAAAGGACCAAAGATGGAAGATTTACATATGTCTAAGAACTCGAGTCTATTAAACGAAGAAATTAAAAGACGAGTTGAATTTATTCATCGACAAATCCCGAATCAGAATCGAAAACGTCAACTTTACTGAAAAGACGAGAAGACAAAAAGAAAGAAGAAAGCCCACTCACCAACCAACCACACCTCCTATACATAGGACTCCCCTTTACAACGTTAGACTAGTTTTTCATTTTCCTTTTTTTTCTGTTCTCTGTTTCGTAGGAAACAACACCATTAAGGTGTTGGTGATTTTTCATCTTTGTTGAATTCACAAATCTTGTAAGTTTTAATCTTTCCTTTTGATTGTTTAACCTTAATCTTTCAATATAATCTTTCCTTTAATCTTGTTCATCTTTCTCTTTTTGATTCAAAGTCTTAAGTTTTTTTTGTTGAGTTTGATCTTCAAAAGTAAGTGGGTTTTATGTTTTTGTTGATTTGATTTGATGTTTATCATTAGTAGATGATTCGTGGTTAAATTGGTTTAGGTTTTGGTTAAAAACTTGGTGGATTTTGGTTAAATTCGTGTTGTTATTGTTTTCCCTGTTCTTCGTGTATTCAGTTACCCAGATTCCGAATGAAACCAATTTATTCCGGATGAAGGTGTTAGCCAAATTATTCCGGATGAGTGCAAAATATTCCGAATAAGCTATTTGTTTTGATTATTCCGAGTGAAGCTTTTTATCATTTATTCCGAGTAAGCAAGTTATTCCGGGTCAACAAGATATTCCGAACCAACAGTTTTCGCTTAGTTATTCCGAATAAGTGTGTTCATTCGGAATAATCAATATTCCGGATGAGTACATATATTCCGGATGAGTGATTCTGGCATTTTATTCCGAACGAAGTAACATTCTGAACGAAGCCTTTATTTTCATTATTCCGCATGAGTAAGATTTTCCGAATGAAAGATTTTTATTCCGAGTAAAGTGTTATTCCGAATCAAGCTTTTCTTTTTATTTTATTCCGCATGAAGCCCATATTCCGAACCAAATAAATATTCCGGATCAAGCAAGTATTCCGGATCAGTTGTTATTCCGGATCAAGGGTTTTTGTCATTTTATTCCGGATCAAGGAACATTCCGGATGAGCAAGTATATTCCGAATAAAGGATATTCCGGATCAACGATATTCCGGATCAACACAATTATTCCGGATCAGGGCTTTTTCACATTTTATTCCGGATGAGCAAGTTTTCCATATGAACCATTTATTCCGGACGAAGCAAATTATTCCGGATCAGTTTTTCTTTTGAGTATTCCGAATCAGTGGTTTTGCAAGTAGGGTATTTTACTGTTTTATTGTTTAATTTTAATTCAAGTTTTATTTTAAGTAATTGCTTTTAGCTTATCTTTATTTACTTCAAGCATTTACCTTTTTAGTAGCATAGAAAACCAATCCCCTTTTACTTTCCACCAAGAACAACTGAGTCGAACTTTTAATCGGTAATCAATTCGAAAAGATTCGGAACGAAATTATTTTATACTTGGCTAAAAACCTTGTATTAAATGGCGTCGATGTCGGCTCTTTTCGTTAAGATTAACGGTTTTTAGTGAGAGACGCGTTGGATTTTGGGATCCATTCATCTTGGAAAGTTATTTTCCTTGCTTTCAAATTTTCAAAAATCCTAAAAAATAGAAAATTTTTAAAAATACAAAAAAATTAAAAAACATAAAAAACCAAAAATATTTCTTCCTTTGTTAGTTCTTTTGCAGGTGTATGCGCACTCGATCAACGTCTTATCCCGAGCCCGAGACTCTCGATAACTTAGACATGGCCGGTGTACACAACAATAATAATAATCCACCTCAAAACAACATGAATAATGACAACAATGAGCCTCTACCGGACAATTGTCCAATGATCGAACTTTTGCAAGCCCATGTAGAGGGCAACCATGATGCTATTGTCATACCCGCGATTGGAGCCAACAACTTTGAGCTCAAATCCGGCTTCATTCAAATGGTCTCTGCTCAACCATTCTTGGGGCGTTCAATTGATGATCCTCATGACCATATTAAAAGGTTTCTTCAACTCACTAATACGTTAAGTATAATGGGGTTTCACAAGAGGTAATTCGCTTGCAACTTTTTCCTTTCTCCTTAGAGGGACAAGCCCGGCATTGGCTTGATAAGGAACCGCCACAAAGTATTCTTACGTGGACGGACCTAGAGACCAAATTCATAAACTACTTTTTCCCACCCTCTCGTACTACCGCTTTGCGGAATGAAATCATTACTTTTGAACAAAAGTACGATGAGACTTTTAGTGAATCTTGGGACCGTTTTAAAGAACTTTTAAGAAAGTGCCCACAACATGGTTTTACCAAAGTGCACCAAATTAATACTTTTTACAATGGTTTAAGCATGAATGACCAAGATTCACTAAATAGTGCCTCGGGGGGTAATCTTTTGGTTAAGTCTGCTAATGCCGCTTGGGATATTATTGAGAACAAGTCTAGAGTGCAAACCAAGAGTGTTCGGACCAATGTGGCTAGTGCTAGCACTAATGAGAGCGACAAGAGACTTGATAAGCTTACTTCGCTTGTTGAATCACTTGCTCTCCAAGCCACCAATAATACCAAAGCTATCACTGCGTAAGCCAATGCTATGACTCAATCATGTGATATATGCGGGGGATCTCACTCATACACCGATTGTCCTTCAACTCACGACAATCCGGAAAATGTGTATGCCGCCAACGGTAACTATTCCATGGGAGGCTATCAAGCACGTCCTCAAGGTGACCGCAATTTGCTCAGCTATCGCTCAAACAACTTTCTTTCACCACCCGGTTTTCCCCCACAAAACCCAAACAACCTCAATCGCAACAATCAAAACCAACCACGTGCTCCAAATCCATATCAAAACCAAAGAAACACATATCCACCTCAAAGAAACAACCAAGTTTACCAACAACCTGCTTATCAACCACCCGCCTACCATGCTCCTCCTCCCAACCAACCCACCGCATTACACCAAGATGTTGAAACCTACATGAGGACTAATGATGTGATCGTACAAAATCTTCAGCGGGAAATGGCCAACATGAAAGCAGATATGGTGAAGCAAGGGAATGATCTTCGAGCTGATACGCGAAACACTTTGGCAAGTCAAACAAATGACTTGAGAAACATGATGGCTAGTTTCTTCCCAAGTAATCAAGCCTCTGGATCGGGTTCTCTTCCGAGTAACACCGTTGCTAATCCAAGAGGGGAGATGAAAGCAATCACCACTCGCAGTGGAAAAGGTTAAAGGAACCCGAGCTTCCTACACCTACACCAGTGATTGTGACAAAGGAAAACGAGTCTCCTTCTCCAATTCCTCCATCTTCTATTCCTCCAACTTCTACTTCTCCAATTCCACCACCTTCTACTTCTACCCCTCCACCACCCACGGATGTGAGTGTGAATTATATCCCAAAGCCTTCATCTCAACCCAATATACCTTATCCTTCGAGGTTGAGGAAAGAGAAATTGAAGAACAAGGATGATATTCAGGTTTCGAACTTTCTTAAAATGTTCAAACAACTGAATTTCAATATCTCCTTTGCTGAGGCTCTCGCTCACATGCCCAAATATGCTAAAATGTTTAAAGATCTTCTCATTGATAAGGAGAAACTTCTCGATATTGCTCAGACCCAACTTAATGAGAATTGCTCCGCAGTGCTCTTAAGAAAATTACCAACCAAACTTGGTGATCCGGGTCGTTTCTTGATTCCTTGCAACTTCCCAGGAGTAGAGAATTGCATGGCCCTAGCCAATCTAGATGCTAGTATTAACTTAATGCCATTAAGTGTTTGGAAGCAATTATCTCTCCCCGAGCTAGTCCCCACACGAATGACTTTGGAATTAGCCAATCGTACGGTTGCTTATCCAGTGGGGATAGCCGAAGACGTCTTCGTTGGTGTCGACAAATTCACCTTCCCGGCGGATTTTGTTGTCGTTGACTACGAGATGGATCCCCGTGTTCCATTAATCGTTGGACGTCCATTCTTGAGGACCGGTCGCACTCTCATTGATGTAGCCGCGGGCGAATTAAATCATGAGAGTTGGTGACGATAAAATCGTCTTCAACATGGGTAAACTTTCTAAGCAGCCTTCGGAAAACGAGAGTGTTAATTTCATTGATGTTCTTGATGAGGCTTATGAAGAACATTTCAAAGACGCTTGTAAAAGTGGTTCTTCTTCTCTACCCATTATTGAGACCGTTGCCTCTATTGCTCCATCACTGACTCCATTTAGAGAAAGTGATTTCATCTTGAAAGAATTTGAAGCAACTTTGGGAGATGTGGACTTAAAATATGACGATTCTCCCTCCAACTGGGATGAAGACATTCGTACCATTGAGAAACTTCTCAATGAGGACCATATTTCTCCACCATCTCCTAAGCACATCTCTATCGATGAACCGAATTTGACTACGCCTTCCATCGAAAATCCTTCGGATTTAGAGCTTAAGGACCTACCGTCTCATCTCGAGTACGTTTTCCTTGAAGACGACAAGAAGTCACCCGTGATCATCGCTAAGGACTTGAAAGACGAAGAAAAATCCCGACTTATCGCCGTGTTGAAGAATCACAAGAAAGCTATTGCATGGAAAATCTCCGATATTCGTGGAATTGATCCTCACTTCTGCACACATAAAATTCTCATGGAGGACGATTTTAAACCCACTATTCAAAGCCAAAGAAGGGTGAATCCTAAGATCCATGACGTAATCAAAAAAGAGGTTATCAAACTTCTTGATGCGGGAATGATCTATCCTATCTCGGATTCACCATGGGTTAGTCCCGTCCATTGTGTGCCTAAGAAAGGCGGAATCACCATTGTGCCCAATGAAAACAACGAGTTGATTCCTACTCGTCTCATTACAGGGTGGAGAGTTTGCATAGACTATCGCAAACTCAATGATGCTACGAGAAAGGATCATTTTCCCCTTCCTTTCATGGACCAAATGCTTGAACGTCTAGCGGGTAATGACTATTACTGCTTTTTAGACGGTTTCTCTGGGTATTTTCAAATTCCCATCGATCCCAAAGACCAAGAGAAAACCACATTCACTTGTCCTTACGGAACATTTGCTTATAAAAGAATGCCTTTCGGCTTATGCAATGCTCCTGGGACTTTCCAAAGGTGTATGATGGCTATCTTCCATGACATGGTTGAAGAAACTATGGAAGTCTTCATGGATGATTTCTTGGTTTATGGTGATTCTTTCTCTGCTTGCCTTGCCAATTTAGAACGTATGCTTAAGCGGTGTGAAGACACTCGCCTTGTTCTAAATTGGAAAAATGCCATTTCATGGTAAAAGAGGGCATCGTGCTAGGACACAAAATCTCCAAAGCCGGTCTTGAAGTGGACCGTGCTAAAGTCGATGTTATTGCTAAATTGCCTCCACCTTCAACCGTGAAGGTTGTGAGAAGTTTCCTCGGTCATGCGGGCTTCTATCGTCGATTCATCCAAGATTTTTCTAAAATCGCTCGCCCGATGACCCACCTCTTGGAAAAAGATACTCCTCTCATCATTGCCAAAGAGTGTCTTGAATCCTTCAATCTTCTTAAGGATAAGCTAACTAAGGCATCGGTCTTGGTTACCCCTAATTTGGAGCTACCTTTTGAGTTGATGTGTAGAAACTAGAAGGGGGGTTGAATAGTTTCTCTATGATTAGTGACCAAATTAAAATTACTTTCAAACTGGTTTGCATCAAAACTATCTTTTACTTGAGGCTAAGTTGCATAATGATTAGGTTCAATTCAAATGCACTAGCAAAGATAATAGGTAAGTGTAATGATAATGAAATAAGTAAAGAGTAAGGAAGGAGACAACCTATTGGGAAGACACCAAGATTTATAGTGGTTCGACAACGAGGCTCTATCCTCGTTTCTAATCTACTCCTCGAGTACACCTACTCGAGATTTCCACTATATCCACAAGCTCCCTTCTCGGCGGAGAAAACCTTACATCGTTGCTTACATTATTTTCCGACTCTAAGCTAAATGTCGAGACCTAATCTTTAGCTAGGACCAATCTACACAACGTTGTCTACTTCACAATTTAACGACACAAGGCTAGATGTCGAGTTCTAATCTTAAGGTAGAACCAATCTTCACGACGTTGCCTACTTCACCATTTTACGACACAAGGCTAGATGTCGAGTTCTAATCGAAAGCTAGAACCAATCTTCACGACTCTTCACTTTGAAGCTAAGTGAGAACTTCACACAACACAACTACGAATCACTTTTAAGTTTAGTGAGAACTCACAAGACACAACCACATCACTTTATAGTTTAGTGAGAACTTCTAATCAAATCTATTACAACTCAACTAGACTTATCCAAGTACACACATGTAGCTTGGATTTACACAACACAAAAACACATATGCAATGGATGTACACAACAAATCCAAGTATATACAAATAAGCAGGCGGGCGGCGTGCTTATCTTGTGTGACAACACTACAGAGCGAGTGGCTCTTCTAGGCGGGCAGCTGTGTGACAATACTACAGAGAAAGCGGCGCTTTCGTGTAACACGAGCATTGGTAGAAGCTATAATATTTTATAAAGGCTCGTATAATCGTGTCTTAGTCTTAACCACCTTGGGATTAGGTTGTACGGTATGGTACACGGTTTTCGGGAACAGGAATAAGAGTAAAGGCCTTCCTTGTCATTGTAGTAGGCTTGTTTGCAAGAGAAAAGAAGCAGCTTCAACGATCCAATCAGACCTGTGAGAGTAAGCATGAGAAGCCAGTCTGTCTGCAATTGAGTTGCCTTGTGATGAACACAACTAGTCCAAGTATTCATAAATACATTGGATTGACCTAAAACAAATGGGTATCATGATGAATATGACTAGCTCATAGATTCATCTTTATCACAACACTAGTGAGTGAGTAATCTTCTCATTGGACAAGGTAAAGGAGGGGATCAAGAGGATAATCATATGTAAACATCCTTAACAATTTAAGTGATCATTTACTAATGATTATGCTACAGAAAATAGAAAGAGGGCTGAGAAAAACGTCCAAGAGGCTTGCTGGAGAATGAGATTTGACCCACTATTTAAAGGAGACAAAGTATAACGGATCTATAACGGCTAGCTGTGCACGGTATCTTATCTCACCCCGCGGTTTCATATCGCTAAGGAACCGCGTAGGTACTTAAGGTACCGCCACTAGACTCTGCTCCGTTTTTTGTCTTTTAGTGGGGTGGGAATATCTGAGGTATTTGAAACCTTCAAAGGATATTCTAACAGCATTTGGAATATGCTATTTTCAAATTTTCATTTTCCATTTTAATAAAACATTTACTAAAAAAGAAAGTTTATTAAAAAGTCTTTTGTCATATTAACAAAAGTGAGTTTTAAGAATAATCATTTTGATGATCACTAAGTATGATTAAGAAAGGTTAGTGATATGATTATTACCTTGATGATAGTGTTAGTTAAATAATTCATTTTGTGTTTTACACTAAATGTGTTGTATGGTTTGTTGTGATCAAAACTAAGAAAGATTAGTTAACACTAATAATGTTTTTAGGCATCACTTGCATTAACAATCTCCCCCTTTTTGATTACGACAAACGATAAACTCATTTACGTAGAAACACAAAATATCGAATTATTAACTAGTTTATAACTATCATTTCTCCCCCTTTGTCGTAGCAAAAAGGTTAGCACAAGTCTTTGAAGAACATCGAACTTTGCTAGTAGCTCCCCCTTGGTGGTTGCTCTCCCTTGCTTGGGGCACCAAGTTTGTGAGCTAAGGTGACATGCTACACAAAGGTTAGTAGAAAGGAAAGAAACACCAATGTATATATGATCACTACCTACTAAGTAACTTGAGAGGGAGAGAGAGAAGAAATCTCAAACTAGAAGCAAGTATTTTGCTAAGTATGTCCAAAGAGGTAATTGACAAAATAAAACTTCAATCCATTGAAGATGATAGGCTTGTCAATGGGTTAAAGTTTAGAATTGATGGAATCACCCATAAGCAATTGTAAAAATTAACCATGATCAACTCAAAGTAGAACTAATGAAATAACACACAAACAACACAAAGGTTACATACAAGAAAAGACACAACAAAGAAGATAGTCATACACACAATATGAGTATCTAAAAGCAATAAATATGGAAAATAAACCACTAAGCATAAGCTAGTCTAATAGTGATATTTTCCAAGATTGCTAAAAAAATAAAATACTAAAAAGACGACGATGCATCATTCAAAGTTTTGTCCACCGGAACGAAAACTTGAATAGGAGGTCGAGTGAGGAGGAATTCAAGAAAATTTAACTTCTCATACACATGAGCAAGTTTAATTTGTTGAAATCGACAACAAGCACACGAGGATCCATGATGCAACACAAAATCGTTTGATGGGGGTATGGCATCAAACTTAGGGTTTGGTGGTGGTGGGGTAATGGGTTTGGGAATGTTTTCACAATGCCTTGTGAGGTTTGGGAAGGTTTCAAGGTCATTGAGTTTAGGGGTGTTGAAGGATTGTGGTGGTGGGGGAACATTTTCTTTTGCTCCGGTGATGGGGTTTATGGTATAAGTCTCATTCCAATACTTGATTGGAGAGAAGGTAGGGTTTTTGGGTGGTTTGGACGAAGATGGTTCATTCTTCTTAACCCAAATAGGTCGAACCGAGATTTTCGGTTTCTTTGAAAGCTTGGATGAGGAAGCTTTGGGTGAGTGGGGTTGTGACAGAGAAATGTCAAGGTTAGGAATGTATGAGTTTGACATTGTGAGAGTGTGAGAATAAAATCTCAAGGTTGTGTGAGAATGAAATCTCAAGGTTGGGAAGGTGTGAGAATGAAATCTCAAGGTTGTGTGAGAATGAATTCTCAAGGTTGGGAAGGTGTGAGAATGTAATCTCAAGGTTGTGGTATAAGTAAAATGTAATCAAGGTAAGAATTTGAATACAAAATGTGAAGTGTCAAGGAATGTTTAGTCAATTTGAGTAAACAAGGAATCTTGACAGGGTATAGGGTTTTAAAAGTTTTGACCAAAAATTCGTCAAAGACTGATTTCTGCCCGCGGTACCTTAAAGGGAACGGCGGTTCCATATCGCTAGGGAACCGCGGGGCTTTAAGGATCCGCGTCTAGTGGACTTGAAACCAAGTTTTTATAGGTTTTTGAGAAAAACTAAGACTTTTTCAAAAAGTTGCAAATCTTGGAATTTTATCTTTATTAGCACCAAGTTATGCTAGGGTTGCATAAACAACACATTCACAAAGAATGTCTTGACAAAGGGTGACAAAATAATTTAGATATCATTTTGAACCAATTTTAGTCAAGTTTTTAGAGGTTGTGATAGATTTAGGTTCAATTTTAATTTCAAATTAAAGTTGATTAGCGTGCACAAAAGGATAGAAACACACAAAGCTAAATCCATAGATCAACAACATGAAACATTCATGAAGGAAGCAAGTACAATCACAAATTAAACTAACTAATACATAGCTAGCTTAACATTAAATCTAGATAAGTGGTCTTCTTTGGCTTGGTTTTGTTGAAAACTCTTATTAAGAAAACTCCATCATTCATCTCCTAGGAGGAGGCATGGAGAACAAGGCAAGCAAGAACTCTTGCAACCTCCTATGTAGTCCATACATATCCATCCTAAGGTTATGGATGATGTAGTGGTTGTAAAGACAACATGGACAACTAGGACCATGTGTTTGTTGAAACCCATAGTATGGATCACCCAAAAGGAGGGAAAGTGGAACACCTAAAATTGGAATGTTTGAGTTGGGTGGAGGTGGAGGAGGCATGTTCTCCAAGGGTGATGTGGGTGAGAGTGGAGGCATGTTCCCTAAAGGTGAAATGGGTGAGTGTGGATGTAAATTCTCTAAGGTTGGTGAAATGGGTGAGTTATGAGGGGTAAATGGTGAAGTCACCAAGTTGTCATCAAAGTCATTCACAAAAGGAATGCTTTGGATTGGTTGGGGTTGTGTGGTCACATCCAAGGGTGCACTTGGAGTGAAGGGTGAAGAGAGCTCATTCATTCTTGAGTTGAATGAAGAGGAGGTACAACCAATGGAGTGGTTAGTACCATGGGTGGATGATGTCTTGCATGGTGCAAGAGGTGGGGAAGGTGATGAAGAAATGAGGATAGGAACCATCTCATTCTTAGGAGTGTGGAAAGGTGAGGAGTTAGGCCTGGCTAACTTAATCCTTATTTTGAGTGTTTTCCTTGGGGTGGAGGTCTTGGAAGTGTTTGAGGTTTTGGTACACACCATGGTTGACAAGGGTGGTTTAAGGTTTAGGGAAGGATGTTTTGATGTGTGAAGAACATGACTAACAAGGTGGGTTTAAATGGGTGAGGGGATGATCCAAACTAGTAATGGGTTAAAATCATTTTAGGTGAATAACGAATTTAGGTAAGCTAGTTTAGGAAATATGCAGTTTATTACTGAAAATCATGCAAGGTTTACACAGATTTAAGAAAACAGTGTAAAGCAGAAGATGCTGTCGTGCACAGTGGTCGGCGGTTCCTTATCTAGGACCGGCGGTACCTTATCGATAAGGATCCGCGGGTCGATATGGAACCGCGACCAGAGGGCTTTCAAAAATTTCCCATCCCAGTTTTTGATAAACCCAGATTTTTACCAAAAGATTCACAAGCCAAAGTTAACTACAGATCATAATCTAATAAGCTAACTATCATAAGGCATGCACAAAGCTATGTAAATCACACACATCATTGCATAAGCAACATTTAGGATCAAAGTAAATAATAATCCAAACATAAGTTAATACACAACCAAATGAAGGAAAGAAAGTCAGAAAATCATCCTAGAAGGGTGTTGCAAGTAAGCATGAGCACAACATCTAATTCCTTGATTCACTTCTGAGACGTTCTCGGAGAAGATGATTGAGATAAAATTGATAGTCGGAATCAACTTCATGGGAGGACAAGATGGAGATTGAAGAGGACATGAAGTTATTGAAATTTGAGGAAGGGTTGCTAGAAGACTCTTCTTGAGAAGTATTTTCGACTTGACACGAGTTCACATTGATCTCGGGTGAAATGTTCCCTTGAATGGGAGACATGACACGATCAACGGAGTGATAAGGTGACGAGAGAAGAGATGGAAAGTCAATAAGAACTCTTCTAAGAAGACGAGAGATAAGCATTCCGTAGGGAAGACTTGACTCAGACTCAAGAAGAACAGATCTAATTCTTCTAGCTATGAAAAATGCGAGATTGTAAGGAGTTGTAGTAGCAACACAATACAACATATGTGCAAGACAAGCGGGTACTAAGTCCCGATTCCCATCTAGACACATTGCATTTTCCCTAATGATTTCGGCCCAAGGAATCATGAAACCATAAAGATCGCTAGTAAGTAATTCCCAAGGGGAGAGAGTTCGAACAACTCCTTGAGATTTACCAAGAATAGGATGTTCACGAGGTTTAGAAATGACATGAATGATGTCCGAAGACGATGGAAGCACAGTCACATAATGAGCATCAATAGGGGCCAATTCTAAAGAGTTAATACTCCAAGCATCGGTGAATCGACATTGACCATTAGATGGCACTCCAAGAATATTACCTAATTTTTCAAGAGTGTAAATAATGATTTTCCCCATTATGGAAAATCGTATAGATAAACCATTATTGATGCCCATCAATGTGAATGTGCTAAAGAACTCCATAAGAAACGAAGGAAATATTGGCTCATCAATATCAAGAAGACAATCAAACCCAATAGACTTAAACATGAAGCGAATAAACTCATTTGCGGAATTGGAACAAACGATGCGTCCTTCATGGAAACAACGATGTTCAAGAGACTTAGACGAGTTTTTGTGAGAGTGAATCAAATGAGGGTAATGAGAATAGGGCATGTATGCTCGTGTTCGTTCATTATCTTTTTGATATCTTGAAGACATGACAAGTACCTAAATAAATACAAGAAATTATTTCTCCAGTCACTCATATGAAAAATAAAATCAAAGATAAAAAATATGAGAATGGTGTTATATCAATTTCTTGACAAACATAGGATTGAATCCATATCATTCTCATGTTCACAATGTGTCTATTCCATCATTAACCAAGAACACATGATCTATGTTAGATCAACAATGGATTAGAACATTGGTTTTTCAAAACAAGGTTTATAGGTAAGCATTAACAATGTCATTACCTACTTGTTCATGGGTTCATCTCAAATCCATCTTTCAACCAAAATCATTTAGCCTAAATTCGGATTTGTTCTACAAGTGGGTTTTAGTGAAATCTTAATGAATATGAACCTAAGGAATCCTAGTAAAATAACCATGTCAACCCACATTCCTATTAAGGTTTTAATTCAATTTCAATTTTAAAAATCCCCAATTATGAAAGGATGAACCCTAAAACAAAATAGATGAATTTGAAAGAAAATACTTACAATTAATTGATGTTAGATGAAGGATGAGTGAAACCCACAACTTGGAATCAATTAATTTGAGTGATTGAAGGTTTTCGAAGCTTCAACAATGGTGGAAAACAAGAAACCCGTCGGCTGTGTGTTTTTGGGAGAGAGAGATAGTGGTTTGAAAAAGAATAAAATAATCAAACTGGCGCTCTGACTCACTTTACTGCCCGTGGTTCCTTATCGATAAGGTACCGCGGGTTTGAGCCGCCTAGATAAGGAACCACCTACAGAGGCAGGTTTTTATCTATGAAAAACGCCAAATTTTGAAAACCAAGTTTTTCTAAAATACTTAAAATTATATCATGAGCCTTTTAGAATATCATTGGATCATCATAACACTAAGCAATATGCCTTAACGAAGGATACGAGTTAAATCAAGATCGAAAAGAACCGAAACGGACAAACGACTACTCGTAGCAAAACGGCAAAGTGGAGATAAGTCAAGGGAAGTGAATCAAGACTAGGACCAATGCTCAAGGGATTAATGACAATCTTCAAATAGTGGTAACGAAAAGCTTGTATCATATATAGTGGTTTAAGACGTGCCTTTCCGGCGAAACGTTAAACGGCTTTGGTAATGAATAAATACAAATCAATTATTCATGTATAGACTAAGATCACTTTCAATAATAGTCTTAGTCTAAACCAAAATATGAGCAAGGTATTAATTCACTTTCTCTCCCACAAAGGGCCTACTAACCGTATGGGTGCAAACCATGGAAATCATGCTTGATACTTTAAGCTTCTACTAACTCACTCTACATCACCATAGTGAGTCAAGTATCCAAGCAATGAAGGTTTGAGAGGATAAAAGAAAAGAAACACAAACCATAAATAAATGTCAAGGCAAGGATGCCGAGAACAAGCACATAGTCAAGTAATGATCAAAAGAATGATCAAAGGGCGTGTGTAAGAACGAAAGCGTACCTTGGCCACAAAGAGCAATCCATGAAGGAATAAGTGCGATGCCCAATCAATGACTATGATGAGTACTAAATCAGCAAGGACTAATATCATTCCCAATCATCTTGGTATCATCATTCAAAGATGTTAAAGATCAATGAAGATGAGTCTTCTACAAGTGCAAGTAACTCAATCCACAACCAATTAAGTAATTGATCTTCATGAGTACCTACACAAAGCAAGATGCAAACTAGTAGATACATTTCAAGAGTATATCTAAAATGCATAAAGGCTACTAATCTTAAGTGGGATGCAATATTATCAATTAAAAGACCTATTTTCAAAAAAAACATAGTTTTGACCAAAGAGAAACTTTAGTAGAACTTGACCTTCTAATTTGAGGAGACAATGGATCGATCCAAGTTTCAAAGTACAATATACTTCAAAGATCTTGAGTACCATCGCTCTGATACCAATTGTAGAAACTAGGAGGGGGGGGGGGGGTGAATAGTTTCTCTTCGATTGGTGACCAAATTAAAATTACTTTTAATTTGGTTTGTATCAAAACTATCTTTTACTTGAGGCTAAGTTGCATAATGATTAGGTTAAATTCAAATGCACTAGCAAAGATAATAGGTAAGTGTAATGATAATGAAATAAGTAAAGAGTAAGGAAGGAGACAATCTAGTGGGAAGACACCAAGATTTATAGTGGTTCGACAACGAGGCTTTATCCTCGTTTCTACTCCACTCCTCGAGTACACCTACTCGAGATTTACAATATATCCACAAGCTCCCTTCTCGGCGGAGAAAACCTTACATCGTTGCTTACATTATTTTCCGACACTAAGCTAAATGTCGAGACCTAATCTTTAGCTAGGACCAATCTACACAACGTTGCCTACTTCACAATTTAACGACACAAGGCTAGATGTCGAGTTCTAATCTTAAGGTAGAACCAATCTTCACGACGTTGCCTACTTCACCATTTTACGACACAAGGCTAGATGTCGAGTTCTAATCGAAAGCTATAACCAATCTTCACGACTCTTCACTTTGAAGCTAAGTGAGAACTTCACACAACACAACTACTAATCACTTTTAAGTTTAGTGAGAACTCACAAGACACAACTACATCACTTTATAGTTTAGTGAGAACTTCTAATCAAATTTATTACAACTCAACTAGACTTATCCAAGTACACACATGTAGCTTGGATTTACACAACACAAATCCAAGCAAACACATATGCAATGGATGTACACAACAAATCCAAGCATCCACAAATAACTTGGATGAACACAACTAGTCCAAGTATTCATAAATACATTGGATTGACCTAAAACAAAAAGGGTATCATGATGAATATTACTAGCTCATAGATTTATCTTTTTCACAACACTAGTGAGTGAGTGATCTTCTCATTGGACAAGGTAAAGGAGGGGATCAAGAGGATAATCATATGTAAACATCCTTAACAATTTAAGTGATCATTTACTAATGATTATGCTATAGAAAATAGAAAGAGGGCTGAGAAAAACGTCCAAGAGGCTTGCTGGAAAATGAGATTTAACCCACTATTTAAAGGAGACAAAGTATAACGGATCTATAACGGCTAGCTGTGCGTGGTACCTTATCTCACCCCGCGGTTCCATATGGCTAAGGAACCGCGTAGGTACTTAAGGTACCGACTAGACTCCGCTCCGTTTTTTGTCTTTTAGTGGGGTGGGAATATCTGAGGTATTTGAAACCTTCAAAGGATATTCTAACAGCATTTGGAATATGCTATTTTCAAATTTTTATTTTCCATTTTAATAAAACATTTTCTAAAAAAGAAAGTTTATTAAAAAGTCTTTTGTCATATTAACAAAAGTGAGTTTTAAGAATAATCATTTTGATGATCACTAAGTATGATTAAGAAAGGTTAGTGATATGATTATTACCTTGATGATAGTGTTAGTTAAATAATTCATTTTGTGTGTTACACTAAATGTGTTGTATGGTTTCTTGTGATCAAAACTAAGAAAGATTAGTTAACAGTAATAATGTTTTTAGGCATCACTTACATTAACATGATGTGTGATGCTAGCGACTTTGCTATTGGAGCGGTTTTGGGCCAAAGAGTGAACAAACACTTCCAACCAATCCATTACGCTAGCAAGACAATGATGGGGGTTCAATTGCATTATACCACTACCAAAAAAGAGCTTTTAGCTGTAGTGTATGCTTTTGAAAAGTTCCGCCCCTATCTTGTTCTTTCTACCACCATCGTGTATACCGATCATTCTGCGTTGAAGTACTTGATGACTAAGCAAGATTCTAATCCAAGACTTCATCGTTGGGTTTTGCTCCTTCAAGAATTCAACATTGAAATTCGTGACAAGAAGGGAGCCGAAAACCTAGCCGCGGATCATCTAAGTAGACTTGAGGATCCTTATCAAGGGGATCATCTGAATCAAGAGATCAATGACTCTTTTCCCCTTGAGGCCTTAATGTCTATCAATCCAAATCTCGATGACACCCCGTGGTTTGCGGACATTGCAAACTACTTAGCGGGTGGAATTCTCAAGGAAGGGTTAACGTCCCAGCAAAAGAAAAAGTTCTTTAAAGACATTGAACATTATTTCTGGGACGACCCTTACCTCTTCAAACAATGTGCGGATCTTGTCATTCGTCGATGTGTTGATGGGCCGGCAGCGGTACAAATCCTTGACGCTTGCCATTAAGGACCCACCGGTGGTCACTTTGGTCCTAATTACACCGCGAAGAAAGTATTCGACTCTGGATTTTATTGGCCCACCATTTACCGTGATGCTCACGAAATGGTTAAACATTGTGATGCTTGCCAAAGACAAGGCAAGATCACACATAAAGATGAGATGCCTCAAAATTTCATACAAGAATGTGAAATCTTTGATGTATGGGGCATCGACTTTATGGGGCCATTTCCATCATCTAAAGGGAACAAGTACATCCTCGTAGCCGTTGACTACGTTTCTAAATGGGTTGAAGCTAAGGCTCTCCCTACGAATGATGCGAGGGTGGTTGTGAACTTTTTGAAGCAACTTTTTGCTCGATTCGGTGTTCCTCGTGCTATAACCAGTGACCGTGTGACTCATTTTTGCAATGATCAATTTGCAAGAGTCATGGCTAAGTATGGTGTCAATCACCGTCTTTCCACCGCTTATCATCCTCAAACCAACGGTCAAGCCGAGATATCCAACCGTGGATTGAAGCGAATTTTTGAACGTACTGTGGGGGAGCATCGTGCCGCATGGGCCGATAAGTTAGACGATGCTTTGTGGGCTTTATGGTACCACATATAAGACCCCGATTGGTTGCACACCTTATCGTCTTGTGTACGGGAAAGCATGCCACCTCCCTATCGAGCTGGAACATAAGGCATACTGGGCTTTGAAGTGGGCTAATTTCGACATCAACAAAGCCGGTGATCTTCGCAAGATTCAACTCAACGAGCTTAATGAATTAAGGAATGAAGCTTACGAGAACTCATTGATCTACAAAGAGAAAACCAAGATTATCCATGATGCAAGGATTAAGAACCGAGAGTTCCACGTTGGTGATCAATTCTTACTTTTTAACTCTCGGTTGAAGATCTTCTCGGGCAAGTTGAAGAGCCGCTGGTCTGGTCCATTCACCATCGCCAAAGTCTTTCCCTATGGCACCATTGAGCTTTCTCAGCCAAATGGGCCCAATTTTAAGGTGAATGGCCAGCGTTTGAAGTTGTACTTTGGTGAGGACAACTCTCATGAGATGATTCCATCCCTCACCACGTTTCCCATGAACTAGTTTTGGGTCGAGTCATGCTCGTGACTCGGTTATCAAAAACAAGCGCTCCTCGGGAGGCAACCCGAATATCTATCCCTTTCCATTTTACCTCCTAAGTGTAGGGGGCCTATATAGATCGCTTGTGCTTGTATGGTGATGTGGTTACAGGGATAAGTCCACTTTTGGAATCTTTGAAGAACCGTGCTCCCGTGTTATCTGCAATCTGGTTCTATCTCTCAACTATCGTGATTCAATTTTCTTCATACTCTCATTTGAAATTGATCACTATAGTTGTCCTCTCCTTAGTAAGATTTAAACAACGTGCATAATGTCATAAGTGTAGGGGAGACTTTTCCCACATTCTTAAACATTGAGGACAATGTTTATATCAAGTGTAGGGGGACTTCTATCGAAGTAAGTGGGCATTTCCATGAATTTGTCCTCATTTTAACCGGAAAATTTGATTTTTTGACATTTTTCAAAATTTTTAATCTATTTTGGGGGTTGTTGTATAGTTGTATTTTCCTTTGTTATGGTTATTTTCTTTCCTTGCTAAAATAAAGTTCAATAAAGTGGTTTTAAAAAAAAAATTCAAAGTCGTGAATATTTTGACTCAACCCGAGTTTACTTATCTAAGTTTACTCTAGCTAGTATCCTTAACGTGTTTAAGTCAAGTTTTGCTAGGCTTTTATACAGGGAACTTTAAAACGCGAAAGTCTTAACTCTTACGGGTTAAGAACGAGAACTTTTCGCAAGTTCCTATAATTGATCCTAGAGAGTCGTTTATCAAGGGAACTTTAAAATGCGAATTCTAAAACATGAAAAAGTCTAAGAGTTTGCAAGATCCTATAGATGACTCGAAAACCCAAAGCTGTGATTTAATTGGCTAAGCATCCACGAGTCTCATTCCTTGAGATTTTAAATTATGGAGAACGAGAGATGATAGAGTCAATTATAAGTTTGGTATTCTTTCGTGAATTTATGTGAGTTGATTATAAGCCTATTCTCCCATCGCTTGCTAATAAATTTATCTGCAATAAATAAGGTTGTATGATTTGAAAAGTTACTTAGCTTCTAGCCCAAGATCATTTAAAAGTTGCTCGGTATTAATTAGAGTTCATATCCAAGGCATAACTTATTGAAGCGGGATGCGAAGATTGGCGAGTCCTAAAAGGCCCTAACAAGGAATGAGGGCTACATTTTGTTGCTAAAGATCCAAAAGTGATGTGAAGAATCATTTATCAAAGATCAATATGAAGGATCGAGACACACGACGAAAAGCAAGAACTCCCCATAAGATCATGGATAAGTCTATCCGAAAAGACCCTAGCTAGGTATGAGGATAAATAGATCCAAGTCCTAAAAGGAGGCGGATCGTTGTATATCAAAGTCCAAAATAAAGATTGGAGAAAAATGAAGAAGTCGTGGTCCAAGAATGAAGAATCTCTCAAAAAGTTCAAGTGAAGAAATTCCTAATATGAAGAGAAGACCATAATTTCATGAACGTCTCTCAAGATTTGAAGTATGAAGTCGCTGCCAAATATCGGTCCGAGAAAGGTCTCGAATCATGAAGCGAGTTGTGCCAAGATATGAACTTTATGAGGTCCCGAGAAGTAGTTTTAAAAGATTTTGTCCTTTAGCTAACTATTGATTAAATCGTCCCACTTTATTTCCAGCCTAAATAACTATCGAAATAAGTCAAACAATGCATCCTCATGATCATTTAAGACAATATTAAAATATAAGAGATACACCTAGGAATAAGGGAGTCTAAGTGAATAATTGGGCCACATGAGTTCGTGTTAGTTTGCTAACTTATAATAACAATGATCTCGTTTTTAATCTTGGTATGGGGAACGTGAAACTTGAGAATGATGAACATTCATGACAACCTAAAACCCCAATGTAAGTCGTTGAATTCTTTACTTGTTTTGTTCTTTTGATTTCCTTAGTGTTTAGAATTTAATAAAGGCCAAGGTGGTTATTTATGATGAGAAATGTAAACCGTGCTTTAAAATTTATGCATTGCATGAGGGTATTGCAATGGTCAAGTGTAGGGGATTTGATAGGTGTGAAGACACCCATCCTTTTACCATTTATTTCTTGCTAAAACGAGACCAAAACGCGTATTTAATATCATTTGTTTGGAATTATGCGTGGTTTGTGTGTTTGTTGTGTTTTCAGAGCCAACCGGATAAATATTGAAGAAAACATGGGATTGCACGGGTTTTATCAAAGAAAAAGACTCAAGACGAAGTGTATTGTCCAAGAGATGCAAAAGATTTGAAGTCAATGGGCCTATTTGAAGATTTATCGAAGAAAAGGACCAAAGATGGAAGATTTACATATGTTGAAGAACTCGAGTCTATTAAACGAAGAAATTAAAAGACGAGTTGAATTTATTCATCGACAAATCCCGAATCAGAATCGAAAACGTCAACTTTACTGAAAAGACGAGAAGACAAAAAGAAAGAAGGAAGCCCACTCACCAACCAACCACACCTCCTATAAATAGGACTCCCCTTCACAACATTAGACTAGTTTTTCATTTTCCTTTTTTTTCTTTTCTCTGTTTCGTAGGAAACCAACACCATTAAGGTGTTGGTGATTTTTCATCTTTGTTGAATTCATAAATCTTGTAAGTTTTAATCTTTCCTTTTGATTGTTTAACCTTAATCTTTCAATATAATCTTTCCTTTAATCTTGTTCATCTTTCTCTTTTTGATTCAAAGTCTTAAGTTTTTATTTTGTTGAGTTTGATCTTCAAAAGTAAGTGGGTTTTATGTTTTTTTGATTTGATTTGATGTTTATCATTAGTAGATGATTCGTGGTTAAATTGTTTTAAGTTTTGGTTAAAAACTTGGTGGATTTTGGTTAAATTCGTGTTGTTATTGTTTTCCCTGTTATTCGCGTATTCAGTTACCCAGATTCCGAATGAAACAAATTTATTCCGGATGAAGGTGTTAGCCAAATTATTCTGGATGAGTGCAAAATATTCCGAATAAGCTATTTGTTTTGATTATTCCGAGTGAAGCTTTTTATCATTTATTCCGAGTAAGCAAGTTATTCCGGGTCAACAAGATATTCCGAACCAGCAGTTTTCGTTTAGTTATTCCGAATCAGTGTGTTCATTCGGAATAATCAATATTCCGGACGAGTACATATATTCCGGATGAGTGATTCTGTCATTTTATTCCGAACGAAGTAACATTCCGAACGAAGCCTTTATTTTCATTATTCCGCATGAGTAAGATTTTCCGAATGAAAGATTTTTATTCCGAGTAAAGTGTTATTCCGAATCAAGCTTTTCTTTTTATTTTATTCCGCATGAAGCCCATATTCCGAACCAAATAAATATTTTGGATCAAGCAAGTATTCCGGATCAGTTGTTATTCCGGATCAAGGGTTTTTGTCATTTTATTCCGGATCAAGGAACATTCCGGATGAGCAAGGTATATTCCGAATAAAGGATATTCCGGATCAACGATATTCCAGATCAACACAATTATTCCGGATCAAGGCTTTTTCACATTTTATTCCGGATGAGCAAGTTTTCCATATGAACCATTTATTCCGGACGAAGCAAATTATTCCGGATCAGTTTTTCTTTTGAGTATTCCGAATCAGTGGTTTTGCAAGTAGGGTATTTTACTATTTTATTGTTTAATTTTAATTCAAGTTTTATTTTAAGTAATTGCTTTTAGCTTATCTTTATTTACTTCAAGCATTTACCTTTTTAGTAGCATAGAAAACCAATCCCCTTTTACTTTCCACCAAGAACAACTGAGTCGCACTTTTAATCGGTAATCAATTCGAAAAGATTCGGAACGAAATTATTTTATACTTGGCTAAAAACCTTGTATTATGCATCTTGGGCACAAGGGTTTTGCACCCATATACGACCTAGTTCCTACAGTGGTAGCACTGTAAACCTTTCCAACATTTTTTCTTTTAGGAGGTTGCTGGTGCTGACTATGGAAATTTTCATCTGCCTTTCGCTTGTTTTCAGTGTTCCTTTCAAACATGGTACAGACTCTCTTGTTGATCAATTCAATAGCAAAATCAATGGCATTCTCGACAGTAGTAGGTCGAGATGCAAGCATGCTGTCATGAATGGCGTCTGGGAGTCCGCCAACATACTTTTCAATCTTTTCTTCCACCTCAACAAACATTCTGGTACACATTAGAGTCAACTTTTGGAATCTTTGGTTGTATGCAATGATGTCACTGTTCTTGCATCTGAGATCCCATAATTCAATCTCAAGCTTCTTCATCTCACCCCTTGGACAGTACTTCTCTGTCATCCTCTCTTTCAGATCAGTCCAGTTGAGAGCATAGGCAGCATCGTGTCCAAGATTGGCAACTACAGAGTTCCACCAAGTAAGAGCACTCTCAAGCAACATGCAGGTGGAAAACTTGACTTTGTTCTCGTCTACACAATCGCTGATGCGGAACACAGTCTCCAACCTTTCAAACCACTACATCAGCTCCACAACACCCTCTCTTCCTTTGTAGTACGAAGGCTTACACTTCAGAAAGTCAGGATAAGAGCAACCCCTAGTGGTCTGATTATTCCTGCGGTTATTGGAGTTTTGGCTATCATCCATGTTTCTGCTGGCAGCCATCGCAGTTGTGATGCCTTGATCAATTATCTCCCTTAGTTGGGCAGCAGTGACGTTTTGGGTAGTGTCGGCATTGTTGGGGTTTGTTCTAGTGATTACCATTTGTCTATGATCATACACAAAAATGAAATCATTAGTTTAAGGTGTTAGCACAGTTTTATATATATAGATACACGAAAAGAAATTCACGCATAGACTTCACAACAAATTGGATAACCTGTTAAAAGTTCATAATATAATACAGTACATAATATAACAAAAGATGATGAGTACATGCCATTTCTAGAATAGAAATACAATACAAAATATACAACCAATCCAAGACAGAGCACAACCCGCCTGTCTGGGATGGTGGTACACATAATCTAGAGTACATCGTCTACGAACACCTATTCTAAATAGTACAATACAATGATACAAATGATAAAAGAAAATACAAATACATGAGGTCCTATATCATGATAGCTGGAATGCAACCCAAAAGCTTATCATGATGTACAAAATATCTAGCACATCTAGTCTACTCGTGTCTGGCAGACTCCTCCGAGATGCCCGGTGCTGCTGGTGGTGATGAGACAGCTGGTGCCTGCATAGCATCTTGCATCGAGGTCATGGCAGCTCGGATCTCCTTAAAGCGTCGAAGTGCCTCTATAAACTGATCTCTGAAGGTCTGGTGGGCTCCTCGAAGATGAGCAGTCTCTGTAGTCAATCCCTGATGACGAACATCTTGAAGATCGAAGAAGATAGAAAGCGTCTGCTCCATAGTCATAAGAGCGATGTGAGTCTCATACTGCTGACTCTACAGGGTGTAGATCTGCTCACGGAGAGACTCATTCTCCTCCAACAACCACTGTAGAGAATGATAAATCGTAGACCACGCTTCTCGAGCAACGTGGGCGCCTCGGCACTAACGGTCAAGCACAAAACGTCCTGACGCTCCTGCAGAGCAGTGCGTCCAAGTTGTCCAGCTGACAGTAGAGTGTGAATCTCTGCTATGTCATGTGCCTGGCGTGCGGCCATTGCAGTAATCGGGGCCTATACAGGGTCCACACGTCTCGTACCGGAACCCTCGCCGACCTCAAAAGTAGAGTCGACATGTGCCTCGTACCTCCTCTTACGAGGTGGCAGAGACTCGGGTGCGTAACCCAAAAGTGAGGAAGCTGGTGGTAAAGGTGGTAAGGCAGAAGTCAACTGAACCTCATCCCCAGCGGGGATACAGGTGTAGCAAGTGGAGTAGTGATGAGAGTATCGATGAGTGCGGCGTCACCAGAAGTGTGACTATCGTCAGACTCGCTAGCATATATCCATCCACGTAAGACGAATGGCGGTGATAAAGCAGTAGGAGTATCAGTAGGTGATGTCATAGTAAATCTGAAAATAATATCGTTTTAATTGACGTAAGTATAATCTTACTCAAGTTAATAGTTTTTAGGAATTATGATAAAATTATATAATAGTGCCGTTTAAAATCGCCAGTTAAAGGTTACGTTAATACTTATAAGATTAATCAACCGGAGTTAATAATCAATACACAGTTAGCCACATAAAAATGTATGCTCTACACTCTATATGATTAACTATTCTAGTCCCGAAAATCCCCAAAAGATTTTTAAAGCAGTTATAGTCCAGTTTATATAAAAATTTTATTTTTATATTTATTTAAATTTTTCGTTCTGGTTCTCTATAACTATCGCTCTGATACCATTTCTGTGACACCCCCCAAACTGGTCAAATGCAGTGGAAATAATATTTGGGTGTCGCGTGACGTGGATCAACATCAGATAATATGTAGAGCAACAGATAAAAGATTATCATTACATTTATTACATGAATAAAAGTGAAAATGTTATTAAAATAGTCTTAAACATTATTCAGTAGTTGAAATCATTCCCAGTTTATAAAACCCCAGATGAGCTCTATAAATGTAGCCTATCATGATGCTTTATTCCATGCACGTCAATACATGCTTCAGTTTCCTGAGAAAACATGCTTAGAGAGTCAACATAAAGTTGGTGAATTCACAGGTTTAATAAAATGAGTTTGGACAATAAACATTCACTGAAGTAGTAATGTACATAGCATCAACACTTAAAGGTAATTACATTCCCTATTGCCCGAAACTGAAACTTGACACGTTAAGTCCACAACAAATGAGGACCCTTCGCATTAATAAAAATGCACCCAATATAATGTTCCGACATGTTAAACATATGTTGTCCTGGCCTAGGCACAGTGAGCGCTACTCACCCAGATGGGGATGGTCAATCCCAAATAGATCAATTTATACATTCACGCAATTCAACAATTTTAACAGTTTCAGATGTAGGGGTCATGCGGGTTCATCTACAATAGGCAAATGTAATCGAAAGTTTTGTAGTTCAGTTTATGTCCATCAATAAAATATGTTGCATGTTTTCTTCCCCATAAAAGGCTTTAAAAGTTTGTCAAATACAAAGTGGGGCCATGAACTCACCTCAGTAGTACAACAATAAGTCACAATAAATATGATGTGATGCTCACGATACAGTCAACAACCTAAATAATTATAAGGTCTCAGTAAATGCATAACACAATGCATAAAACCTTCAGAATAAGTCTGTGCATGCTTATACTGGTTTTAAGCATTTTATTACGATATCTCATTATTACAAAAAATGGTATCCGTCACACTCAAAAAGAGTGACCGTAGGCATACAGTCACACGCGGTTTTTTGTCTTTGTGACCAAAGGTCCCACGACCGTACGTACACTACGGTCACGATTTGATCTTTGTGATGATAACCAGCAAAAAAATGTGACCAATACTCAAACATGTGTGACGAACTAGGTATAGTATTTGGTGTTTTAGTGAATATGTGTGACGGTAAACACTCTACAGTTACACGAGTTTTGTTTAAGAGTGACTATTGTTTATAAATTTGTCACATGAATATACAATATGTGTGACATTTACTATGTGATTAATGTATTTTGTGTGACTATATGCATCAAATAGTCACATGAAGGGTATGTTTGTGTGACCTTTTATGACATGTAGTCACACAAATTATGCTAATGGCTCTGAGTTTTTCACATACAATTAACCAAAGAGTTACCAATAGTAGTAATAAGTGTGACTGTATGCTTTGTCAAGTCAAGCCATTTTTATTTTGTGTGACTATATGCATCTAATAGTCACATGAATTGTATGTTTGTGTTACCTTTTATGACATGTAGTCACACAAATCATGCTAATGGTACTGGGTTTGTCACATACAATTAAACAAAGAGTTACCAATACTAGTAATAAGTGTGACTGTATGCTTTGTCAAGTCAAGCCAATTGTATTTTGTGTGACTATAGGCATCCAATAGTCACATGAATTGTATGTTTTGTTACCTTTTATGACATGTAGTCACACAAATCATGCTAATGGTATTGAGTTTATCACATATAATTAACCAAAGAGTTGCCAATAGTAGAAATAAGTGTGACTGTATGCTTTGTCAAGTCAAGCAAATTGTATTTTGTGTGACTATATGCATCAAATAGTCACATGAAGGGTATGTTTGTGTGACCTTTTATGACATGTAGTCACACAAATTATGATAATGGGTCTGAGTTTGTCACATACAATTAACAAAGAGTTACCAATAGTAGTAATAAGTGTGAATGTATGCTTTGTCAAGTCAAGCCAATTGTATTTTGTGTGACTATATGCATCTAATAGTCACATGAATTGTATGTTTGTGTTACCTTTTATGACATGTAGTCACACAAATCATGGTAATGGTACTGAGTTTGTCACATACAATTAACCAAAGAGTTACCAATACTGGAAATAAGTGTGACTGTATGCTTTATCAAGTCAAGCAATTTGTATTTTGTGTGACTATATGCATCCAATAGTCACATGAACTGTATGTTTGTGTGACCTTTTATGACATGTAGTCACATAAATCATGCTAATGGCACTAAGTTTGTCACATACAATTAACCAAAGAGTTACCAATAGTAGTAATAAGTGTGACTGTATGCTTTGTCAAGTCAAGCAAATTGTATTTTGTGTGATTGTATGCACCCAATAGTCACATGAATTATATGTTTGTGTGACCTTTCATGACATGTAGTCACACAAATCATGCTAATGGCACTAAGTTTGTCACATACAATTAACCAAAGAGTTACCAATAGTAGTAATAAGTGTGACTGTATGCATTGTCAAGTCAAGCAAATTGTATTTTGTGTGACTATATGCATCCAATAGTCACATAGAATTGTATGTTTGTGTGACTTTTTATGATATCTAGTCACACATTGGAATGTGAATAAGTGTGACTATGTTTCATCTTCTAGTAACCTTTCAGAATTCAATAAAAACAAATAACAAAATTCTGGATATCAAATTTCAATTGCATTAATATATAAAATTGAATGTACATAATCAAATCAACAAATGTAATGTCGTATTATTCTCAAGTAACATACTTTTCACATAGAATCGCATTTGTAAAGACTTTGAATCACCGTATTGTAAAGTCTTTTGAGCCTTGTTATTCCTAGCTTGTTTCTGCATATGAGTAATAGTCGTAAATGTACTACCTGCCGGAACATTCATCGAGCGCTTAGATCCTATCTTTGGTGCACTTTCAACAACAGCTTTCATGGTATTTGGTGGTGTTGTTTCCTGTATGGAAACAAAAGCCGTGTATTAAACATTGAACTAAATATGAAAAGCTATGTATATGTAGGATGATAAATCAAGTGTATGTACCTCTTCCAAAAAATAACCTTTTCCTTTGGCCATGCCATGAAACTACCTTTTACATCCTTAACAGTTTTTAAACCATTATTTCCGTCATCAGGTATGAATGCTGCATCCACTAGGGATTCATCAACTGAAACTTTGTAGCAATTTTTTGGTAGTGGTTGGTTATGAATCATTACATTCTCCATCGTTAGACTTGTATACCCTACCGTTACCAATGATAATTGTCCTAGATATGTTCCACAGTTTGCACTTAAATGTCTGAAGAAAAAATGTCTACATGCGTTAATGAGAAATAAATTAATAAGTAATTATATGAAAAATGATGAAATACTTACATCTGGCAGTGATGGTGGAGACTGATTTACTTTCGATTTAGAAGGTGTACGCTTCTTTCGTAATGATGCAATAGGTACGTCTTGTTGTGTCGAGGGAGACAGATTTTGTTGTGATCCGGAAGCTGGATAAAATCTTCTTGAGATTGGGAATTTTGAAGTGGAGACTTCTTTTCCAACGATCTAGTCTTATTTTTTGCTAACCTAGTTCTAGTAGGTACCTGCATATATACATAACACAGTAAATAAGTCATGTATAGTATAATTTAGAAACCAAACATGGTTTTTTATAACTTACCTTCTTCGCAGTTGTAGTTGCAGCTGCAGTTGCAGTGTCCAAATCCTTGTTCGAAGTTGCAGTTGTCTTAGTCATTGGAAATAACACACCCTTCTGAAGTCCAACACCACTGATCGACGTCCTTTGCTCTTCACTAGGTATTTTGTTTAATGTATTATGTTCTAGTTGTAATACCTGCAATATATAAGTATGTTAATTGTTATTGGTATTACAGACTGAAAATCATCAAATCAAAATTAGAAAACTAGTCTTACATTTTACTGACTTGGCATTAACTCGGCTATATTAACCCCTTGTGCATACATAACTTTCAACATTTTTTCAATAGTTTCCTGTGGTTGTGACATCTTGGTGTTTAATCCAGCGACTGTATTCTCTTTATCTTTACGCGCCTGTCTCTCCTTCTCAAGTTCATTTTCAATCAACGCAATCCTTACATCAGTTCCTTTTTTCCTTCTAGGTAGATCAAAGAACTTCCTGTACGTAACTCTGCCTCCTAATCTCGTGCATACCCTCCCTTTTCCTTTCCTAATACATGTGATAATGAGTCTGGGCCACTATCAACCATCAAGGTTCCATCTCTGATCTGTTCCTCTGCTTCCAGCTGCACACAAAAAATGGTAAATAATTTATTATACGAATATAAACATTATATAAAAAAATTTGCAATAACACTTACAATCTTAGTGCCAACTTTGATTGTTTCATCATCTGTCTCTTTTCCTTCTTTTCTAACCCTTCCATTAAATCACAATACACCACGAGAGGGTTCTTGATTTGGTATAGTTTCTTTTTTATGATCTTCCAAACATCAAATACATACAGATGAAAAGTTAAACCAACATGGACAACAGTGTTAGGATATTACACCAATATAACCTTACTATTTGCTCTTTTATATATACATAACCACCACGTGCCATTGTATGCTGATAAAGAGACTTGGAACGCGCCAATTTATTAGCAGCTGATTTCACCTAACAAAAAAGATTACTGGATGAGAAATTGCTAGTACGTAACAGACTGTGTTTGTCATACGGAGTTTCCAAACAATGCATACATATGGTGTTTATAAATGTAAAACGAAATAGAAATTAACAACCTTAAATTCTTCTATCGCCGTGTGGTTTACAAAAGCAACCCAGTGTTCGGCATTGACGATTGCTTTGTAATTTTTTGGAACTACATTTAGTTTTCAGGATTATCTAGGTTGGGAAGTATGTGCTTTGATGCCAATTTACTTCTAAAATTTCTTAGCAGTTCGCCTAGCTTATTCATAACCAACTTTTTGTAGGACACAATTCAAAGTATTGCTGCACATATTAACATAATATTAAAGTAAATGTAGGAATACGACTAATAGTTGGGTAAAAAATTTTGTATGTGTACCGTGGTTTCAGTCCAAAGTTTTTCTCTTGCTACCTCCTTCACATCTTTCCATAATAGAATCTTCAATCCTATCTGCTCCTGAACCGTATCTCCTAAAAACCTGATAAACAATGATCTGTTTGGCCCTGATATTCTATTCAGTGCATCAAAGTTCACATTTATCTTCATGACATCTGGTTTTCCATATTTTATCCGAAACTTGGATAACCTAGTTATACCCCTCTTATTAACAACCTTCTGTTTACTGATGTCTTCATCCTCATCTGATTGATCACCATAATCCTTTGATTCATAATCTCCTTGATTATCGTGATTTACATCATCATTATTAACCAAATAATCATCATCATTAACAATATAATCTTGATCATTGTTTTTAGTGTTCATGATTATTGACATGTGTACAAGAACAATAAGTGGAAATGGTATGAAACTAGTGAAAAAGTAATTGAGATGGAGATGGAGTTAGAAAATTATGGTATATTTTGTGATTTTGGAGAAAAATCAGGATTTGAGATGGAGATGGAATTAGAATATTATGGTAACTGCATATGCATTAACTTAGCATAGACATTCAAAATTTTCATGAAAAATTTGGCTTCAAATACAAAAATTAAACAACCAAATACTTTGAACTCCAATTTGCCTCCAAATTAAACATTCAAACTATGTAAACTTTCCCTTTGAGTTTCCTGGTAAAAATAAATTTTGAACAGAATTTTATACTATTTTACACATTTTAACATTCAACCAAAAACCTTTGATAGGTAACTGATAATTGCTTGAGTACAGATATTGAATTGTACATGAACTTAAAATACCTATATTAACTAGTTAACAAACCATATTGTTGATTACAGATAATTGATAATTGTTTCATAATGCTAGTAATGCATACAAATCTATTAAATTGTTGCAACCTGTAGTTTGATAGTACAACAGGTGCCTAGCAATACCAGACCAACAAAACTCAAAAAAAATTGTTCATATTAAACAGGGAGAACTGACATCATCCAACCTTCCTTTTCCTTTGCTGTTTCTCCCCTCTGCAACATCTTGACCGACCCTTCTCAGTAATTTCTTTCCAAGTTTTTTTTATTGGCTAGGCCAACAACGACATTTTGTCTTGGAGCTTTAGCTTGAGAAGATGGAGATTTGTGAGTGCGCTTTGATCTGGGAGTGTGCTTTCGTCTTGGAGCATCAGCTTGAGAAACTAATTCTTCATCACTAGAGTCAAAGAAAGGGCTCTTTCTAATCCAATCTATGTTTTCCCATTCTTCCTGATATTTGACCACATCATGTGTTTAAAACAATTAATCAATGGTATAAACGTATACAGCTTTATGCATAAACACATAACAACTTAACTGTACTTTGTCTGAAATTTTCTTATATCCTTTCGAGTAAGCAGTCGGCTTTGACTTTGAACCTGACATAACATTAAGTTGAATAAATTAAAACTTCACAATGTTGTACATTAAACCATAAACTTTTAGTTTAAACAGATTTACCTTTGGAATTGCTATTCTTCTTGAGTTCTAACTCATAATCCTCATCACTCGTGTCTTTCTCCTCATCACTTGTATCTTCCTCCTCATCACTAGAATCTACCCCGGCATCATTAGTGTCTTCATCCTCATCAGATGAATTTGATTCATCCTCTGCAGTAGGTTTGAATAGAATAAGAGTTTCCAGACATGGAGGACGAATAGAGGGAGGACGAACTTTTTTGGAAGATGTTGTGACATTAGGTACACCTAAAATTTGAGTTTGAAGCAAGGCAGGACGAACAGACGGAGGACGAACTCGAGCGGACGAACTTGTGACATTAGGAGTTTGAAACAAAGAAGGACGAACAGATGAAGAACTTATGACATTATGTATGCCTACAATAGGAGTTTGAAACAGTGGAGGACGAAAACAGGGAGTACTTGAAGAACTTCTTGGCAAACTACGAATAGGACTTGTATTGCTAGGGGGTGGGCGAAATTTAGCACTTTCAGAAGTAGATGATGAAGTGTCGGATTCTATATGAATTACTTCTGCAAACATGTACATATTAATGTTAGTTATATGTCAATGAAGGGAGTGTTTGGCATAATGTGTATCATGGTTGTGGATGCCCTAATAACATTTGGATTTGGTTATACATATGTTTGTATAGGGGACCATATCCTTAAACTATAACATACCATGAGACCATATCCAGACACATTAACAAAACCCATATCCTAGATTGAAACATAGACCATATAAACACATTAAGAAGGGTTAATCCTATAAATTGAATCACGTTAATTAAATATGACATAGGTCCACATACATGCATTAAAAGTAAATGTAAACTCTAATATCAGTAACAAACTTACACTATTCGTATGAACTCTAATATTAAATTAAACAATACTGATTTTTGCATTACCTTTTTCCTGATGTTTCATGTTGTTAATGATTCGGTAGATTGGCGACTATTGTTTATGAGGTTTGATTTTTTTGATCGGTTATTGGGTGGTTAATTTAAGGTTCGTTCTTCCTGTGTCATTGTGAAAATGGTGGTGAAAATGGTGGTGGTTACAAGATGGTTACCGGATATTATGTGTGTTTAATGAAATGTAAATATTAAATTTACTTAATAATAGTAGTATAATTAACATTTAATTTTTAAAAGTTAATAATAAATAAATAACTTAAATAACTTAAATATATTAATAATTAAATAACTTAAACATTTTTAAAAGTTAATAATAAATTTAATTTTTAAAAGTTAATAAGTAAGAAAGCATATACGTTTTATTTTTATGAAAAACAAAAAATAAATCTTACTTTAATTTTAAACATAAAATTATAGTTAAAAAACTTAAATATATTAGGTTATAATAATGCTTGACAACCGCGAGATAAATATCTTTTGGTTTTTTAACAGTATGTGAGATTTAGTTGAGCTTTATATCAATCACCTTGAATAATCATCTCAAGCAATTCATTATGAATAAGGTCGATTTTTAATTGACGGTTTATAAGGTTAGGGTTTAGGGTTTCGGGTTTAAGGTTTATGGTTTGTTGTTTAAGGGTTAATTAATGGTTTAATGTTTATAGTTTAATGTTAAATGGTTTAAGGTTTATGATTTAGTATTTAGGGTTTTTTGGGGTTAAGGTTTAGGGCTTAGGGTTTGCGGTTTAGGATTTAGAGTTTAAGGTTTAGGATTAATGGTTTACTTAGCTAAGGTTTGTGGTTTATTAATGGTTAACTAATGGTTTAATGTTTATAGTATAAGGTTAAATGGTTTAAGATTTATGATCATGTGTTTAGGGTTCATTGGTTTAAGGTTCAGGGTTTAGTGTTTAGGGTTTAAGGTTTATGGTTTGTGGTTTAAGGGTTAATTAATGTTTAATGTTTATAATTTAAGGTTAAATGGTTTAAGGTTTATGATTTAGTGTTTAGGGTTTTTTGGGGTTAAGGTTTAAGGCTTAGGGTTTGCAGTTTAGGGTTAGGGTTTAAGGTTTAGGATTAATGGTTTAATTAGCTAGGGTTTGTGGTTTATTAATGGTTAATTAATGGTTTAATGTTTATAGTATAAGGTTAAATGGTTTAAGATTTATGATCTAGTGTTTAGGGTTCATTGGTTTAAGGTTCAGGGATAAGGGTTTAGGGTTTAAGGTTTTTGGTTTGTGGTTTAAGGGTTAATTAATGGTTTAATGTTTATAATTTAAGGTTAAATGGTTTAAGGTTTATGATTTAGTGTTTAGGGTTTTTTGGGGTTAAGGTTTAGGGCTTAGGGTTTGCGGTTTACGGTTAGGGTTTAAGGTTTAGGATTATTGGTTTAGTTAGCTAGGGTTTATGGTTTAATTATTAATTAATGATTTAATATTTATAGTATAAGGTTAAATTGTTTAAGATTTATGATTTAGTGTTTAGTGTTCATTTGTTTAAGGTTCAGGGTTTAGGGTTTATGGTTTATGGTTTAGGGTTTGTGGTTTAAGGGTTAATTAATGGTTTAATGTTTATAATTTAAGGTTAAATGGTTTAAGGTTTATGATTTAATGTTTAGGGTTTTTTGGGGTTAAGGTTTAGGCTTAGGGTTTGCGGTTTAGGGTTAGGGTCTAAGGTTTAGGATTAATGGTTTAATTAGCTAGGGTTTATGGTTTATTAATGGTTAATTAATGGTTTAATGTTTATAGTATAAGGTTAAATGGTTTAAGATTTATGATCTAGTATTTAGGGTTTATTGGTTTAAGGTTCAGGGATTAGGGTTTAGGGTTTAAGGTTTATGGTTTGTGGTTTAAGGGTTAATTAATAGTTTAATGTTTATAATTTAAGGTTAAATGGTTTAAGGTTTATGATTTAGTGTTTAGGGTTTTTGGGGTTAAGGTTTAGGGCTTAGGGGTTGCGGTTTAGGGTTAGGGTTTAAGGTTTAGGATTAATGGTATAATTAGCTAGGGTTTGTGGTTTAATTATTAATTAATGATTTAATGTTTATAGTATAAGGTTAAATGGTTTAAGATTTATGATTTAATGTTTAGTGTTCATCGGTTTAAGGTTCAGGGTTTAGGGTTTATAGTTTATGGTTTAGGGTTTGTGGTTTAAGGGTTAAATAATGGTTTAATGTTTATAATTTAAGGTTAAACGGTTTAAGGTTTATGATTTAGTGTTTAGGGTTTTTTGGGTTAAGGTTTAGCGCTTAGGGTTTGCGATTTAGGGTTAGGGTTTAAGGTTTAGGACTAATGGTTTAATTAGCTAGGGTTTGTGGTTTAGTTATTAATTAATTATTTAATGTTTATAGTATAAGGTTAAATGGTTTAAGATTTATTATTTAGTGTTTAGTGTTCATTGGTTTAAGGTTAAGGGTTTAGGGTTTATGGTTTATGGTTTATGGTTTATGGTTTAGGGTTTATGGTTTATAGTTTATGGTATGCATGATTATGATTTATGGTTTAATTAAGCTTTATGGTTTAATGGTTTATGGTTTACGGTTAAATGGTTTAAGGTTTAGGATTTAGGTTTTATTATTGGTTTATGGTTTAATTTGTGTTTATGGTTTAATTGGTTAAGGTTTATGATTTAGGGTTAGCATCATTCGAGATAGATGGGTTTGACATTTCATTTTTTTTTAAAACTTTAAGGTTTTAAAATCTATCAGATAACAAATTAATCATCGTTTATGTTACATTCATACGTGAGCTTGTTGAAATAAGTCATAAAACCGTTTAATCACCTGACTTATATTATATAATTAATAAACAAGATTTATGTTATAATTATTAATATAATTATCATGATAATTAAACATGGCCATTTTATTTAAATAAACTTTAGGTTAAAATAATTATTAATATAATTATTCATGTTACATTTAATTAATTAAGAAACATAGCTTACTTATATTAATTTTTAACCAAGGTTTAATTAAGTTAACATGCTTTAATTTAATAATCCAATAATCATGTAAGGTAAAGTTCAATTAATAAAATCATGAAAAATTAATAAGATTATACTACTAAACTCGACTTATACTAACGTGTCTAAAAAGTGAATCGTTTAATTTGCATGCAACTTGATATATTGCACCGGTACCCCGTCCACTAATAACTCACTCACACACGCACTCACACACACACACATTCAATATCCGGAGGTCAAATAATGAATCAACCACCCACCCACCCAGACACAAACAGTAACAAATTTTCAAACCCTGATAAATCAAACCTAAATGACCAGATGGATATTGATTTTAAGATCACTACTGAGATGCTTGATTATGTGATGGATAAGTATGGAACCAACTGGAGATATGATGATCCTCTTGCTGACACTATTATTAAAGACTTGATGCAGTTAGATTTTAAAAACCGGACTAAAGGAAAATTAAGACAAGGTTAGGGTTTTTACTTCGCAACAGTATTATTGATGTTTTGATGATTTGTCGTTGTTTTGATGATGTTGCATGTTATGAAAATACCAATAATTGATTCTGTTTAATATTTGTTATATAGATGACAAGGCAGATGAGGCTATGAAGGTTGATGAAGCTATGAAGGTTGATGAAGCTACGAAGGCACATATTAAAGGTTAATTTTGTGAACTTTTATGTTTATATGTTTGTCAGAAAGGCGTTAGATGGATCATTAGTTAGTGTTTACTATGTAAAGTTTTAGGAGTAGTGAAAATGATAAATGGTTCAAGTATTCTGTTGGTTATATGATGATGTAGATACAGGAGATAGGAGGGTGTTTGGTTTAGCTTATATAATAGGCTTATAAGCTTATTAGCTTATATAAGCTTATAAGGTCAAACCAAGTGTTTGGCTAAGCTTATATTAGTGGGCTTATAAACTTATATATGGGTGTAATGATAAGCCATAAAAATGTGGCTTTTTAGGAAGGTTTAGGCTTATATAACATATTTACCATTTTACCCTCATGTTAACTTAAGTTTATATAAGCCTTGGGCTTATAAGTTTATTAAACATAGGCTTATATAAGCAAAAAATGGCTTATATAAGCCCATTATATAAGCTCAAAAAACATACCATAAATTTTTAAAAAAGGGGTTGGTCATACTAGAAACCTTAAACATTTGAGTTGAGATTAGGTTTGATTATCTTGATGTGAAAACGTATAGACTTCCTGGCCAACTTTTTTGAATCTAAGATGGCATCGATAAAACAACCTACATCTTTTCGTTTACCCTTTTTTATGTAAGTACCTCTTACTATGGCCGTGTCATTTCCCTTTTTCATGGTCCTTGTTAACATCAACTACGGTCTTTAATAAACGACCCTTTTCTTTTCTGTTGATTGGTCGAATGTTTTCATTCCCAGTTCCCACTTTTGGGCCTTCATGAGGTAGCAAGTTATCCGAGTCACCACTATGAACGCTCTCTTTTCCGTCTCAGTATCCGAATACTCTTTCCAGTTGAGTATCTAGATACAGACTTGTGTGGTTTATATCATGCATTTAGTATTTGGATTGATCCATGTGTGGATTATATTTCGATACTGAAACTTAAAGTGAGAGTGAGCGTGTTCAGAGTGACGAGTCGGATAATTTGATGCCAAAATAAGCGCCAAAATTTACAAATGGGAAGGAAATCCTTCGACCAATCAACAAAAAGGAAAAAGGTCACTCAGTAAAGACCTTAGTTGATGGTAGTGATGCCCATGAAAAAGATAATGCGAAGGCCATAGTAAGAGGGGCTTACATAAAAAAGGGTAAACGAAAATATGTAGGTTGTTCTGTCGATGCCATCTTAGATTCAAAAATGTTGGCCAGGAAGTCTATACGTTTTCACAGCTGCATTGGTTCATTTACTATGTTGTTTATATGTTGGTTATATGCTGATGCAGATACAAGAGCTAACTTAAAGAAAAAAGAAAAAGGCAAGCGATCAACAGAAGCTGAAAAAGCATTTGATCCTTTTAATCTAGATAATAGAGTGGAAAAGCTTGAAAGGGAATTCAAACTTCTTAAACAGACACAGTTGCAGGGAGGTAAGTAAACTAAATTTTAACCTTTAGAGAAATATAGTTATTCACTATCTTCGGTATCACATGTATGCTATAAAGTATTAGAGCTCCACATAGACGACATCTCAAGCCCGTTTCCTCTTCGAGGTAAATATCGCCATGATTCCTCTTTCTCGTGAAAATCATCATCTTCATGCCCAGTGTGTGAATTCAACATGCATTAACATCTTTTTGTTTAGCCTTTTTAGTAAAGGACCTCTTACTTTTGCACTCATATTCTCTTTTTCATGGGTATTGATGATATTGATATTAATGAAAGACCGAATGCGAATGTCAAATTTTGAGCTACTTACATAGAAAAAGGATATACGAAAAAGAAGTAGGTCCATATTGGATTCATATATTGGGCATGAAGATGAACATGTTCACGAGATAGAGGAATCGTGGAGATATCTACCTCGAAGAGCAAACGGGCTTAAGATGTCGTTTATGTGCAGCTGTTAAACTTTATAGCAGACATGTGATTATGTATTTGTAGTTAACTTATGCGGTATTATGGTATATAGATACAGGAGGTGACTTGAAAAACAAAGAAAAAGGAAACGGTTGAATGGAAACTGATACCACAGCTGCTCTTTCTAACCTACATAATAGGGTGGAAAAGCTTGAAAGGGAATTCTAACATTTCAAATAGAGACTGTTGCAAGGAGGTTAGTATATTAACTTTTAAACTATAATAAGTTTGTATATGAATGTTTTATTGTTTTGAGTATCTGGGTGGCTGTTAGTATCTGAATTTATTAAAATTTGTCTTGTAATTTACAGATGTTATCTTCATTGATTCCTCTGAAAGCTCTAGAGAAGATACGCTATCATCAGATGAAAGCTTTGAAAGCTCTGAGGAAGATTTGTTGTCATTAGATGAAAGATTTGAACATGTAAGCACTAAAGACTTCCAGCACCCATTTCATGATGACCAGGATGAACCTTCCAAGTATTCTAGCACCTCTGCAGATGATTGTAGTTCGGACGATACTTGGGGAGAGACTAATTCACCATCCAAGAAGAAAGGCAAAGCAATTGGCTCATCCAGTCAGACTGCAGGCAAGGCGAGTGGATCATCCAAACAGATACTCAGTCCAAGGGTTAGCAAGGGATGTACACCAAAAGCAGAGTCATCTTCTCGGTCTCCATTTTCTACAACAGAAAGGCCCCCACCTATCAGAAATGCAGTATGTTTCCTGCCTTGTCCAAAAAAATTGAAAGAATTTGAAACAAAGCTAGGAAAAAGGAAGAGGGGTAGACTATCGAGGAACCTATAGGGGGTAAGCTATGGAAGAACTTGTTATCTTTGTTTTATGGATGTTTCTGATGAATCTTCTTTAGACTATTTCGGTCAAGTGTAGGTATAGTTTAGATAAACAATTTTAAACACTAATCTGCATGGATGGGTGTATCCATTATTTTTTTGAATGTAAATATGTTGTCATTCACATTTTGTATGAACCTACAATATTATCATCAATATTATGAAATTAGACTTGTATTTCATGGATGTAAACATGGTTCATCTTGTATTTTATTTATTCATGTTGTGATTTGTATAATCCTAGATGCATAACACATATAACCAAGATTTTTGTGTCAAAGTTACATGTTACACATCCGGTTAAGGCTTTTCACTTCGGTGGATCTTATAACCCAATTTTTTTCCCTAATTCTGTCGCCAAAACTAATTAAGCTTTTAGCAGTTTATGTTTTCGACTTAACTTAACTCTAAGGTGCTTTTAAGTTTTTGCTATTACATCTGCAACTATTTTCCAATTGGATAGAAAGTTGTTAGGCTCTTGCCTTATTCTTCCGAGCATATGTTTGTAACAATACTGCTAGGCCATTCTTCACTCAGAACTAAGCTAATAAAGTATTTCCTTGAAAAGCTGCGTGTTTCACCTTATTTTGTTTTTAATCATTATCTAGTCAAGCACAAGTTAAGATTTTTTTATCTTTTTAATCTATTTTCACTAGTCCTCCCAAGTATTTATTCCAATTCGTGTCTAATTTCCCATAAACAACTAATTTATTCAAACAATGTGCTTAATTATTAATCAAACTGAAAATGAAAAGTTTAAAATGACTGAAGTAAAATAAAAACAAGACAAGGTGAAAACTGATCAAACATAAATTCAATTCAATAATATTAAAGGATTACAGGTTTTAAATAAAACAAACATTTTGTTTCTCTAACTAATCAAACTTTGGAGATTTTTTAGGATCAAAAGCCAAATGAAGTTCATCGTAATCTAAAGCCTCTTTGAACTCGTCTTCGTCTTCTTCAATTTCATGCTCAGAAAAATAAACATCATCATCAATGATTTGACCTTCTTCCTCCAGTTGTCTCCTATACGCTTCCTCCCTGTGTCGCTGTTCCTCTTGCCTCCTTCTAAAGGAAGCAACTTCCTCCCTCTCGCGTTGTTCTTGCTCCTGTTGCCTACTTCTTAAGGAAACAGCTTTCTCCCTCCGGCATTGTTGTCCAAGTCAGGCATTCTCTTCGTCTTCCAGCTTCCATTGTCGTTGTTCGTAAGCTTCCTCAACATAGCAATCATACTCATCATATTTATCATCGTAAGGACAATCAACAGGGAACTCTCCATCTGCATTAGCTTTTACTTTGGGCACCACACAAGGTTTCCTGAAAAGAACATAAAAGATTATTAGTACTAAATGATAACAAAGATACAACGTTAATAAAATATATAATGATACAAACTTGTTAGGAACTGCACTGGTATCTTCAAAAGCAGCAGAAAATGTTCTTTATGATGAAGAAGCCATTTTTTGATTCTTAAAATGTTGATAATTAAGTTTTTGTTATGTTTTTGTTATGATTAATTTCATTACTTAATCCTTGTTTATATAACCAAGGATGAAATACAAAGGGTCAGCAGCCTACATGCCAACATCTAATGCATATTCATGCATGTAATTAATTTTTGTGAAGTTTCAAGAATTAGCATTCTCATTAGCCGTGTAGAAAGTGTGTGCTTTCTGTGTTTAGGGTTTGTTGTGTTTTAAAAAAATAGCAAAAAACAAGGTCTAGTAGTCGAACCCTAGACCTTCCATTCAAACACTAACACACTTAACCAGTTTGTCACATGAACATATTTGGTTCTAAATATGTGACTAATATTAACATTAGTGAAAACAGAGATTACATTTGGTTATAAACATTTGTCACATGAATATTTTACTGTGTGACGTTTTCAATGTGTTGTTCATAGTTAATCCCATTATAATGTGACCATAAGTATAATTTAGATACACATTTCTCAAATGTTGTGACTATTGGCAATCAAATAGTCACATAATTTTTTGACGATTTAATATGATCATGTATTATATTTGATCATAGTCTTCAAGTAATTGTAAAATATTTGTCACATTTAAATACATATAGTGGCAAATGTTTCAATACCTACTTTCAATTTGCCACACACACAAAATTCATGTGTGGTTAACATTTAACAAAATATACTAGTCACATTATAATAATTTGTGTGACAACCTTGTTTATCAATTTGTCACTTGTAACATAAGTCTATGTGACCATATATGATTTTTGGTCACATTCAATGTGTGTATAACAAATATTTTCCACACATGTATATGTATAATGTGACTACTACTTGAACCAGACTTTGATTCGGTAACACTCTCAAATTATTATGTGACTAACGACTCATCCAAAAAGCATTTGTTAGCCCTAGTCACGTCAATATTCATATGTGTGACAAACAAAATACGAAATGGTCATGCAAACTGACTTCAAGTGTGACCGTTTATTTATGACTAGCGAATTCAGTCACAAAAAAATTATTCGTGACTACAAGAAATTCGGTATGTGTGACCGAAACCTATTTTGTACTAGTGTCTGTAATTTAGTTTATCTGTTGTACAAGTTATAGAAGTATTTATTTTAAGTGTAAAATAAATAGTATCGTTTAATTAATTAATTTGTTTAATTAATATTCTCGTACTTGTATTGTTTATAAAGTAATTTAAATATTTATAAAAGGAAGTTCTATATATATTTAAAGTTAAAAGTAATAAATATAATTAATATATTTATTTTTATAAGTTAACCATATTTAATTTATATGACATATATAAATAACGTTTATAAAAATGTGTAACCTTTTAATTTAATTTAACGTTCCCGAAGTGTGTATAATTATTAAATTATAAGTTTGGAAAAATAACGAGTGTTGTATTTGTTTAAGTTTTACTTTTTAATATTGGGTATATATAAATTAGGGTTTGTTATAATTTATGAAAATTATATTTTAGTCCCTTGATTTATATAATTACCCGCAGTTAATTACTAGAATACCCCTATGGTTTGTAAAACATTCAAGTAATTGCAAAAGTAGTCCCTCCCTAGTTACGCGTGTAACTAGGGCTTATAAAAGTTTCAAAGGTTGTCATTTTTAGTCCTTATAGTATTCGGTTTGTATTAGGGTTAGGAAATGTTTCATAAACGCCCCCTAGGGCACCAAACAAGTTTCGGTTAATGCCATAATGGCCCCTAGGGTTTAATTAGGGCTTGTTTAACTTACTTAACTTGGCAAGAAAGGCCCCTAGGGCTCCTAATAGTTTCGGTAAGTGGCCAAAGGAGTCCCTAAGGTTCTAATTAAGTTACACAACTACACATAACTAACAATAATTACAAAATGGGTCCTCCTACTTTGGTTTATGTCTCGAATGGTATAACAAACCACCCTTAACTCTCGGCAAATTACAAAGTAGGTCCTTACGTTTTAACGTTTGATAAAATAAACATGACCATTTAAGTCCCTAAGCTTATTAAAATTACAAAATCAATCCGAGAGTCTATATTTACACTTTTAGTCTGAAACTTTATTCAAATCACATTTTAATCCGAAAGTTTATAAAAATCATATTGTTGATACAAAAAGTTTTATAATAAATTATTTACAAATATAAAGTTTATTTTAAGTATGATTCTCCTAGTGGGCTTAATGGGCTCCTAGTTTTTATAAGGCTTACATAGTGGGCTTAATGGGCCTAACTATATTATTACTATTCATTGGGCCTTATAATCCATTAAGGTAACTAGTTAACATGTTTAGTTAGTAACCTAGATCTAATGATTTCTAGGCTTATATCAATATCTCAAAGTTATCCATCACACTAAACAATGAGGTAAACCCCACGTTTAGATTTAAACATGCATAGATTTTCATGATTTTTCTAGTTAAGCATATTCATGAGATTGTGGTCACCATCGTTAACAAGATTTTTATATCACATAAAGTGATACATCATTTTAGCCGTGACCTATCATGGTTTAGGTTTGCTTAGATTTGTTTTTAGGTTAAGTTTTACTAGAGATATGTACATATATGTTCAAGTGTATGAAAATGAAGTATATAGAAAAGATAGGTTTCATGATACTTACTTGTTAGATAGTTCTAGGAGTGAATAAATGAACTAGTAGTAACTTGATCTTGTTTTCAATAATGGTGGTAGCTTATGTAAAAACCTAGCTGTGACCTTCAAGCTTTGTGAGTACCCTTGGAGTTGTCTTGGAGATCAAGCTTGTTGTAGGACTAACAATGATTGATATTTAGGATGAAAGAGACATAGATTTCCATAGTAAATGAAGTAGTAAATGAACTTTGAAGGATTTTGGTGAAGAAAGTAATATAATCCGTGAGTTTTGGAGAGTGAAATGAGATTCAAAATGTTTTATGTTTGTGTGTCTTGAAGATATTCGGATATATGGAGGCAAGAGGAGATTTGGTGGATCCAAGTTTTTACTAGGTATACTTGGAAGATATACTTAGATATGGTAAGATATGTTGTAGGATTTGCAAACACATGCCTAAATTAGCAAAATTTCTTTCCCATGTTGTAGTTTCTTGCCGTGTGTAAGTGAAGTCAAAGGGGAAAAGTATGACACTTAATAGTGTATTGTGTATGGACTAGGTATGGTGTATAATGTAAGGCATAGTAAATGATAATGGTAACTTGTAAACTTGTATGATTGAAGGGTTGTGTATGCATATATATACACCGCACATAATACATCTTTGGGCAAAAAATGTGTTGACTTGTATCAAATTGGGAGTTAATAATAGTCCATGTATTATAGTGTAGATATTTGTTAAGTTTCTAGGTATTTTGGTTAAACCTTTAGATCACTTGGTGAAAGTATATAATGAGTATATCATCATAACTATTTTACTTGAACAAAATAAATAAATGACAATGTGTAATAATGTACATTGTTTCAAGGTGATAGGTGTTTGTTCATAGTATGAGGTATATGTAAATATATACATATAAATACAAATCCAGATACTTAATAAATTAAGTAAATAATGTAACAATTTATCAAAAGTGTGTACTGAGGTGAGACCTTGTTCAATCATGTGGCCAGTCAATTGCCAACGTAGTCAATAAAGACTAAAGGTTCATATAAATGTACAAATAAATATGAAATAATAGTATGACAAAAGGATATGATTATTAATAAGTCATATAAAAGTGGAATTTTATAGATTCCAAAAATAGTGAGTAAAACAGTTGACAAAGTCAATAAGATAAAAGTTGAGGTTTTACAATGTCTACCTCAACCTTCACTTTTACATTTGTAATTCCACCAACAACAACTGTCACAACAACTACTCCTCCCCCCGTCGAACAACAAGTACCATTCACCTCCTAATCCTTTCCTGGTTCAGCTCAACCACTCTCGGTCAACTTTGCATCCATGTTTGCTCTTAAAGAACGAATGGAAAAACAAGATGGGCTACAAAAGAGCTAAAAGACCATCTACAAAAGATGGAAGCGACATTCAACAAAGATTGTGTAGAAATGGCAAAAGAAAATGTTGCGTTTGTAGATACCATAAACGAAAGAATGGAAAATCTTATCACTGAAAAAGTAACAGCTCAAATGGATGCAAGGCAACCACAGTGGGAGAAAGACATGAAAGCAATAGCTGCGAGCAAGCTTATGATCATCATTCACAATAGCAGGAGACCTAACAGAGTTCGAGTTGAAGAAAATTTTGCACGACAAAATTGTTGAGTCAAGATCATTCAAAGAATCTACGATTACAAAGAAGTTCTACAAGAAGCTATTGAAGAAGAAAGATCACTCTTTGAATAAATGTCATCGCTATGAAACGAAAACGGGACGATGACGATGATGATCATGAAGATGAACCTAAGAAGAAGAAGGGTCAAAATAAAATGAAACATGACAAGGGAAAAGCGCCAGCAACAACTCAAGATTTTCCTGCATCAAAATCTACATCAAAACCAAAGTCATCCAAGTACAAAGGTGGTTCCTCCAAACAAAAGCAAGTTCAAGAAGATGAAACAAAAATTGAACAGGTTCAAGAAGATGAGCCAACTTTTGCACAAGATCTAAAAGACAAACCAGCTTTTGTACAAGATAGGATTTTATTCAAGAAGCAGAGGAGTTAGCACCAGAAACTGCACCACTGAATATGCAAGACTGGTTCCAAGAAAAAAAGAAGAATCCTGATGAAATTCCTGATCCAAAACGGATAACAAGAGTTAATGTGAATCGAGATGCACCCGGACAATCCTGGGTTTCTCAAGCTGCACTCCTCGATAAAGAATCTGATAAAGAACGTGATTCTTTCAATGAGTTCCTCGACACTCCCATCGAATTCTCAGGATTCATAATGCACAAGTTCAAGGTCGATCATATGAATCATGCAATTCTACTAAATGCTTTCTAAGACTTCTTCGCGAGCACGTTTGGCAGCAAATCTAAAGGTGAGTATCACTCCAATCAATTTCATAAAGCCATGAGTGTACCACTAGAATGGGATAACCCAGAAGGACAGGTATACCCTCACAAGCTCCACCAGCCTCTACCTCTCAATTTAAACATTTCAGGTAATGTTCGAATCACTTCCTAGTTCTTTGTTAGTAACGACCTTAAATACTTGAAGGACGGTAATCAAGCGAAGAAGTATGCTACCTCTTTGACCATGACCAAAGCTGCACTATGGGATACTATTCCTTGGATCGAGGAAAAGGTAGGCAAACTATAGAGTACCCATGTAATTGAATACAACAAACATTCTGAATGAGGTATTTATCACTGGGGGCCGAACAAACGAAGGTTCTACAACTACGTAGCTAAACGTAAATCAAGCACCAATGTCTTTTCAAACTTTTGCATTCGAGGTGTAACAGGTGTATTAATCGACAACCATTATGACTACCCTTACTTTAGAGAAATCAAAATCAGAAGATATGATGACAATATCTATTCAATATGCAAAGGATATTTCCTTGAGCTTCGTCTCGAAGATATAGAAGATTTACGGCTACCATTTACTCAAAACAGGCTAGGAAATTTAAACATAGATGAAAGATATGAATTAATTGGAGTAGTAAGGATGTTCACTTGTCGGGTTGTCATTAGCAAAAGGGTAGAAGACCTTCAATTGGGAGTGAAAAACTACCAAAGGAAGATAAATCTTACAAGACCTGATGTTATCCGTGATGAGGTCAAAAACAAGACTCCTTACACTAGAACAACTACTCCACACACTAGCATCATTTATATGAATAAAGACAAAACTAAAAGATTTATGAGGGTCGATGAACTTCACAAATTCAGTGACGGCGCTCTTAATCATGTGAGGATGAAGTTGTTTCATCTTAATGGCGACATCAGGCTTAAAGAGATATATGTTAAAAAGTGGGACATAGATCACGAGAAAAGTGCTCGATACATGATCAAGAAGATTGACAAGAAGTTGTCGGAAAGGCGGTTGATGAGGAGTCTAGAATGGTTAGTTGGTGGAAGACCGTATGGAAGTTACCAAAAGCTCATGGAACCATCCACTTAAAGTGATGTTCAATATATTACAGATTATTTTCATAGAATCTTTGTGAATATGTAAAAATTGTAAATATTAGGCTTTTGTGGCATGGTGTAGTGCAAGAGTATGAATTTATTTCAACAAGTTCTCACGAGATTCTTAATCTTTCACAAAAATCATACGCGAACACTACAACTAAACCCTCATTAATCTGAGAGGGAGCATTAAATTTTTTAAGGCCAAAACATGATTTTATCTTTTGACCCAAGAGCTGTAACACCCCACCATGGCGGAATATTGGGCACGACGTATGGATATCATCACAACAAACGGTGTCTCTATAGAGAAAACTAAAATGCAACTATAATGTCATAATAAAGTGACACAAATGTCATGACAATATCTCAACCAATGCAGGAGTCTAGGTAAGTAGGTAACAGTCCTACCACTTACCCAAGACAAACAATTAACATAATCAAAACAACATATAGGTGCCAACAGTATCACTTTTTCAAAACACATAAAAATAAACTAAGAAGGAACGGGGATCTCCTTCTAAATGCAATCCTAATGCATCCAAATCTAGCCACTTCTATCCACAATCTTAACCACATTCTCACCTAAAAGAGACACTAAAACACGTCAACATAAAGTTGTTGAGAGTCATAGGTTTAGACTCAAACGCCAAAATCATACCATAAGCTGTGAGTAACAACCAAAAGTTAAAAAAACATATGGACAATGTGATACTAATATGCATTAACAAACTAACATTCAAGATTTAATTAATCAAACCAAAACCCAGGCTCCCAGCCATACCAAACACCATACTCCCATAGGCATCCAAACACCTATGAACCAAATCCCAAGGCCCCGCCTTGTCAACACCCCCTTGGTACCAAGTCAAAACATAAAACAATCAAGAATCGACTAGCAGTTAATCATATAAGTATGCACACATAAGTCCAATACCAACGTCAAACATTCACAGCATAATTTATAAGTAACAAAATAGTGTCTCTTCCATCCCATCTGGAAGTCATAAACATTAGTAAACATGGGACTATGAAACCCACCTGATTGAGCTACTCCAAAAGTCCGCGCACTAGCAAAAAGCTAGCAAACGAAAAACACATAATCAAAACATGAACCAAACACTAAAATGGCTCATCAACCTATGATGGACATCTAACCTTATCTCATATATATACCTCATATATATGCTCTAAGCATCTCATTACACCCCTCTATAAAGCCCTTAACTCGTTTTACTTCATAATACATCCCGTTAACATTTTATCAAAAACAGTCCCAGTTTTAGGTCTCCAAACTATAAGCCAAACGCCCACCTAAACACACCCATGATCTCTGTAAAGGGAATACTTATTCCCTTACATATGTTAGCTAACTTCTCCCGTTTGTCCCAACCTTAAAGCTACTGTTAAGGCCCCGATATATGTATATATACTTTCGCCTATCCAGAATTCACTGATTTTAAACATATGAAAAGTTTGTTATGATTAGGGGGTCTTACCCTAACCCATTTTCTTAGCCCCAATGCAGATACCTTCTACAATATATAAACCAACTCCTACGTTCGTTTGAATGTCCAATTGTACTCCTAAGTACCCCAAACAATCCAAAACTTAAAAAGAAAACAGGCTGACCCGAAAACAGTTTTGACACCCGACTGATGTAACCTGTTTTTGACCCACTTCTGGACCTTCAATTTAGTTCTCGTTTCTGGATTTAGAAAGCCAACTCAATTACCTATCCAGGGCTAGCTTGATCGCATCTTGAATGTTCCTAGAACTCTATATATGATCAAAACAATAACACCAAAATTCTGCCCAGTTTTTAAAAACGAATTTAACCTAATTAACCTAATTAATTAACCCTAACCTCCACTAATTACAAGCCCTAACTTATGTAATCATTATAACATCATTATTATAACATTAATTTACTGTTTTTAAATTAACCCTAACCTAAATCCATCATAAGATGATTAAGAAATCATTAAAACAATTAAATTGAAAAGGGTTAAGAAGGTTTTACCTTTAAATTAATAGAAGATGAAAAAAAACCCAATTTTATGAAGAACCCTAATTCTTCTCTACAAACCGTCGATCTTTTTTTATTATCTCCAGGGATTTATAATTTTTTGTAGTGAATAATATAATATATAGGGTGTGGGTGAGTCCTAGTCCAACCCAAACCCAACCTTCCTTTTTTAATTTTTTTCCTTTTTCTCCTCCTTTTCTTGCGTCCAAAACCGACCTACCCTCCCCTAATTTCGTTTTTTTTCCTTTTATTATTAATATATGTATTAATAGTATTACCTTAATTTTCCTTAATTTATTTCAGCTCCTAAAGCCTCCAAAACCTCAAAACCGTAAAACTAGTCAGTTTTTACGCGAATACCGTAAAAGACGTAAAATACACAGTTTTAAAAAAAAATCTCAAATTTTGAAATAAACTTTATAACTAAGTCCTAAATGACTTAAAACCATCCCGAAAAATACTCACATGACTAAATACCTCTTCCGAGACCTCTAAATGCGACACCCTAAATCGTAAAAATACGATTTTCTATAATACATATACGTATACGTAAAACCACTAAATAACACCATCTCATATCATAGTCACTACATTGTGAGCTCATGAACATGAAATAACCGTTCCTCGATTTACTTATGAGTACTTTATACCCATATACGATATCCACACCAACCTCGTTTACGCAAAATAAACATGTAAACACGAAATCAAATATTCACACATAAAATAACAAAAAATAAGACCGAGTGACGAACCTCAAAACCACGGTTGTCACAAGAGCGGTTAATCTACTGATATCCAAAATATTAGGGGTTAACATTTTGGATAAAGAGAGAAAATGAGATTAAGGTGACTTGTAAATATATGTGATTAAGGGGGAGCGTTTTTATGACAAAAACACTTAAGGTACAAAAACTTTGATATTAATATCACAAGTACTTTAAGTGATTTTCAAGAAGTTTTCATGGTGATGAATACTTATCTAAAACACACTTAACTCACAACGGATGTGGTGACAAAAGGATGGTAGGATTAGGTATAAGTCCAATGATTCTTCCAGAACCAGAGGAATCTTCTGAAGGACATTCCATAACTAGAAATAGTAGTCCTTAGGAAAGATAGGGAAAGATTGTGAACGTAGCAGAATGTCGACCAAGTACTTAAGCTAGCACTAGAACAATCACAACAAGGTGCTAGTAATGACGCATTGGTAAGCATTGAAGGATTTGAAGAATGAAAAAGAACTGTAAAGATAACGGGTGTAAAGAAAGAAGCCCTCCTTATTACTTAGGCAGAAACTGAGTTAACACATAAACTATCGGGATCATTCTAAATGATGCTCTATATTGAAGATAGACATCATGGACCTAGTGATGCAATTCACAACCTTCCTAGCTAACTTAAATATCTTTCAAAAGGTATTTGTTTTAATGTCACGGAGCTCAACGCATTATCTATTAGTTTATTCATTCCGAATAAATTGGTATTGAAAATGTGGCAATCCTCTCCAGCCTCCGAAGACTAGATCAAAACACACAATAGAGTCTAGAGCCCAGAGATCATCACTTGTCTCATTAAGACACTATCCAATTATTCCTTGCTTTATCACACACTATTAAAAGTAAGAAAGATCTTACGAGTCCTACACAATATTCTTGTAGTATTGCCAGAACATTTGAGTGATATGAAAGTATCACAATGAAGATGGAAGTCCTGCTTGAGCCGACATCAAACAAGCTCATGGTAGGTGACACGTATGGTTCTTTATGAACTAAACTTGTGACAACTGGAAAGAAACGGTGGTTTGATTCTTAAATGAATTCAAACTTGTTCTAGGGCCTCTACGCAATATCTTAGTTATCTTTCCATAACACTCAGAGTGACACTCTTGAGTGTTCATGATAACGAGTGGAAATCCTTATATGTTAACATCAAACAACACTGCAAGAGGTGACAAGCAAGATTCTACATGAATCAAGCTCGTGACAACTAGAAAGCAACGATTGTGTGATTCTTAATTGAATCAAACTTATTCAAGGTATTTGAATTGACGGCTTCAATCATAAGGATAAAATTTATCCAAATGATACACTCTTACCGTGTTGTCTGCTTTGAGACATTTTGGCAACGAGAATAGGCTATTACAGCCGTGAAACCCTGTCAAGGAGACTCTTAATTGAATCCACCTATCACAGGTACGGTATCTAATACCGTATAACAGTCTTCATTGACCGGAGGTAAAATGCAACCGAATAAGGACAAATGACAAAGCCATTTCGTTCGTGTCTATGTTTTGTTGTTAACTGTCTTATGCAACGTAACAAGAAGGTGGCGTCGTGGCGTGTTATCTGAAGAAGAAGTCGTCACTACATGCTTATACTTTCAACATTAAATACGTAAACAATTTAAGAAAGCACAAAATTAAGACTTCCGCTGCATCAAACTCTGAAGCTTTCAAGAATTCAACAAGGTATAAGTATTGTAGAACCTTGGTAACCTATGATCTAACAAGAGGGTTGATGTTTCTAGTGAGAGAAAGTAGATAGAGGAAGATGAGAGAAAATGTGTGTAATATATCAAAATAATAAAACAACCAACACCCCTTTCCATGAAGGAAAGGGGTTTATATACCCAAGTCCATTAGTGGACTTGGGCCTCTGGCCCATGAACATGCTCATGGGTCGGGCTTGCATAAAATGTAACTTAACTATACTACGAGCTCTTAACTATATTGTTAGAGTGACCGAGACTTTATAAATACGAAAAACGTATTTCCAACAATAATATAAGACATCATGCGACCATGCCATGCCTCAAATAGCTCTCTGATAAGCAATGGTGGACGGGTATCGGTACCCGAGATGATAGAAAGGTCAGTAAGCGATGTTAATGTAGGCATGAATGAATGTGAATTCATTTTTGATCACTTGAAGAAAGATTACCAAATGATCGAGCAATGAAATAAGGTAAAGTGTTTTAGTGTTGTTAAAACAATATGTTGTTATCTTTTGGTTGTGTGTGGTTGTGATAGTCATCAAAGAAATGCAAAGTCTAAAATCCTCTAAGTTGTGCAAAAATTAGACAAGATTTCACAATACCCTCAAAGATGTCGCAAAAACCTAAAACTGCCAATCTTCGCAATGTTCAAAAGATAAACTTCGCAATGTTTGAAAATGCCAAGTCTCCGCAATGTTAGCAAAACCCAATCTTCGCAATGTATCAATCCAATTCTTCGCAATGTCTCAATCCAAGTCTCCGCAATACAGGAAATACAACCTTCGCAATAACTAGAAATGGATTCTTCGCAATAACTAGAAATGGATTCTTCGCAATACCACACTTTTTCCACTCTTCGCAATGTAATAACCCTAGATTATTGCGATGGAAAAAGCTGTCGCAATAACAAAACCCTAGAATATTACGAGGGAAAATCTGTCACAATAATAAAACCCTTGTGTATTGTGATGGACGTTTTAAGCAGAAGTTTCGTAATAAATTTACTGTTTCGATATTTTGAAGAAAGATGAGATGTTTTGCTTAGAAATCTGTGATTTTAACCAATCCAAAGCACCAAAATCTCTACCATAACTATGTAGATATTGGGATCACTTGGAACAATAAAAAAATGAATTTTTTTTGAAACTTGGGTATAAATAAATCAAAAACACAGGAACACAATAAAATAAGCATGAACAACACAAAACCCATCTCTATTTCATCCCATGTCTCTTAATACCAATTGTAGAACCTTGGTAATCTATGATCTAACAAGAGGGTTTATGTTTCTAGTGAGAGAAAATAGAGAGAGAAAGATGAGAGAAAATGTTTGTAATATATCAAAATAATAAAACAACCAACACCCCTTTCTATGAAGGAAAGGGGTTTATATACCCAAGCCCATTAGTGAACTTGGGCCTCCGGCCCATGAACATGCTCATGGGTCGGGCTTGCATAAAATTTAACTTAACTATACTACGAGCTCTTAACTATATTGTTGGAGTGACCGAGACTTTCTAAATACGAAAAACGTATTTCCAACAAATATGTAGGACAATAAGTCACGAGGAGGCAATTATCACAAGGAGGCAAAGTTCACACGTGAAGCTGATCTCAAAAAGCTCTCATAATCACTTACAAGTCAAAGTAAAAATAACATGCTTCAAGCCTAAAGCCTAAAGACTATCACTACATATTCACAATATGAAAGAAAAATAAAAAGAGGAAGAGAAAGGACTACAGCACAAGAACAAAGATCTAGTATAGTATGCTAGGTTAGGAATTTGTAATTTAGAGTGACCTCCCTTAGAGGGAGATTGTTAGAAATACGATTTTCCCGTTAAAAGACTCGGTCACTCCAACAATATAGTTACGGGCTCGTAGTTAAAGTTGTAATACATTATTAAGCAAACCTGGTCCATAGAAATGTCCATGGGCCAGCGGCCTAAGTCCATATGTGGACTTGGGTTTCAAAACCCTCTCCTTTGATGGAGAGGGCGTTGGTTGGTTTATTTCTCTAATACATTTACAAAAATTTCTCTCTACATTCTATCTAACTTTCACTCTCCTAGAAAAACCTTCCAACTCACTCTCTCTCTAGGATTACCATATTCTACAAGGTTAATATTAAAAGGTTAAAAATGAAAATACTTAAACTATATACTTTAAGAGTTAAAAGTGTAAATAACCTAAACTTATACTCCTAACAATAAGGGTTAAAAATGTAAATATTCCAAACTTATAATCTTTAAGGGTCATTTTCATTTATAAAACTTAATGGATCTAAATGAATAATGAAATATGTTTTCTAAAGTTATATAAACTTAAAGGGTAAATTTTGCCAACTTTGAAACTTAAAGGTATAAGATACAATTATGAAAACCATACATACTATACATATCATTTAAAGAAAATTATAAAACATATCATGTTTTTAAGGAGCTTCATATTAAGATTTTCCATCTCGATATTACGTTCTAACTGAGTGCTCGGGTTTACGATTTAAAGTGCCCTCACTCCTCAAACCTTTATAGAATGACTTCTGAAGTATGATGGCCCGAAGAATGATATGATATTTTCATAATCTAAGAACTTAGGCAATAACAAAAACAATACTTAAAACTTGGAACTTAAAGACTAAGACTAGATATATATATAGCTATGTGTTAACTCAGGTTGTGAGACCAAGCCGTTTATTTGTGACTAAAATATATGCGACGTAACTTAGACCCTATGGATATTAGGTAAGTTCATAGCCTCAAAGTACTACTTTGTAAATGATTTGAAACCCCGTGAGGGGGATATATTCTAAAACTAGAATACAAGCATTTTAAAACTGTATGCTTCCCTGATCTGTTTATTGGCACTAAGTTAGCTCACTGCCTTAAGTCCCTTCATCATGGGCCGCTAAAAATTTCCGGAGCATCGGTAAAATGAATGTTAATATTGTGAATAGTACTATTTAGGATCTAACATCCCCTATCTGGGCAAGTGGCGCCTTGCTAGCAGCTGAATGCATTAGCTAAATGGATACACTTTATTTGCATAACACAGGTTAGTTTGGCAGACTACCTACTTAATGGAAAATTGTTGGTTACTAATAATTTCAAGTCGCGGGGTCATGAGCTTAGTACAATAAATACTATTTTTACGTGAATGGCGAATAACAACGTAGCTCAATGATGGAACTTGTATTTAAAATACTGTTTTTAAACCTATGAATTCACTCAACCTTTGTGTTGACTTTTAAGCGTATATCTAAGGTATTTGTGACTAATGGCATGGAGCAACATAAGATGGAAAGAGAGACACAGACTTTAAATTTGATAGATTTTGGGACCTCATGTTGTAAAACTCTGATTTTTGAATGATAACTGAATGAAAATGTATTAAATCACTCTTTTGAGTTGTTTTCTATTATTATGACTTTTGTTCCATGAAGTAATACCCCATATTAGCTTCCGCTGGTATATGTAAAAAATGGGGGTGTTAGAATAAAGATTGGTAATGCTTTAACATCAAAATCTGCATGTGTTGGTGATGTTTGCTTGGAGACCGGTGTTAACATGAGACTTGTTCTAAGGGGAGTAAAACAAATTTTAGATATTCATTTGAATCTCATATCTGCATGTAAGCTTGATGATAAAGGGTTTTGTAACACGTTCAATAACGAAAACTGGAGACTCTCAAGAGGTTGTATAGAGATGGTTAGAGATAAAAAGTTCTCTACTTTATATTTGACACAAGCCAAAGTTTGTAAAAAGATTATCGATGATGTGGACTTAGAAGACACAATTAAGATTTAACATAAACGTCATGTCAAAGGAGGGAAAAAGGGATGACAACTCTAGCTAAAACAAAAGTGATTTATGGATTAAAACTGTGCATTTATATAATCGTTCTCATTTTTTTGCAGGAAAACAAAATCAAGTTCGATTCGGGAGTCGCCCTTCTTCTCGAAAGGATAACATACTTGATCTTGTATATTCTGATGTGTGTGGTCCAATGAAGACTCAAATAATTTGTATTTCTTGTTATTATGTGACCTTTATTGGTGATCATTCGAGAAAGTTATGGATCCATACATTAAGGATAAAAGATCATGTATTGGACATGTTTAAAAAATTTCATGCATTCGTTGAAAGAGAGACTATACAAAAGTTGAAGTGCATTCGATCAAATATATAGGTGAATTTTCAGGCCCATTTGATGTGTATTGTAAAGAGCTTGGTATTCTTCATCATAAGACTTCACCCAAGACCACTCGGTTGAATGGGATAACTAAAAGACTTAATAAACATTGGTAGAGAGAGTTTGATGTTTACTTTCTAATGCAAAACTTCCAGCTTCTTTTTAGGTAAATTTTGAAGAACTGGAAAAGGTTTGGACATGTAAAGAAGTTTCTTCTAATAATCTTCGTATATTTTGGTGTAAGAAATTTGTGCATACACCTAAGGATGAAAGGTCCAAGCTTAAGTAGGTCATGATATTGTGTGTTTATGGACTATGCTTTGGATAATTTTGGCAACAAGCTTTATGATTCGGTGGAAAAGATGGTGATCCCATGTTGCCATGTAGATTTTATGAAAGATCAAACCATAAAAGACACTAAAAAGTGAATAAATAATATGCAAAGCTTAACAATAACGATAATCCTTTTCAGGTTGATGAACAAAAGGAGTCGCATAACGAACAAGATGCTCCAATACAGTTTGATAATCAATATAATCAGAATGAACACATGATTTTTCTATGCATGGTTATGAACAAAATGACCAACCTAATATCCTAACTGATCAAAATGATGAACAAGAAGCTCCTATAAATGTTGATGAAGAACCTGATGTGGTTCAACCAAGAAAATCAAGTAGAGAAAGACAATCTTCCACATGATATTGTCAAAAGGATTATGTGTTATTGACCGATGGGGAATAACAATAGTCTTAAAAAGAAGCTATGCAACATGATGAAAAAGAAAAATGGAAGATTACAATGGTTGAAGAAATGGAGTCGTTAAAAGAAAATCATACTTATGAGCTATTCGAGTTACCTAAGAATAATCAATCACTTAAGAACAAGTGGGTATACATGTTGAAGATGGGAGAACTTAATTCTCTACAACGATACAAAGCAAGGTTGGATGTGAAAGGATTTAACCAAAAAGAAAGAGTAGATTATGGTGAAATCTCTCATCATTAGTAAAGATTTCATCAATTCGAGTTATTGTTGGTCTAACTACTAGTATGGATCTTAACGTTCAAGAATTAAATGTGAAAACAGTCTTTTTCATGGCCTTTTAGAAGAGGATATCTACATAGATCATTAAGAGGGATTTAAAGTGAAGGGAAAGGAAAGCATGATATGCAAATTGAATAAAAGATTGTATGGATTGAAACAAGCTCTAAGGCAGTGGTATAACAAATTCGAGCCTATCATGAGCAACCGAGGATATAACCAAAAAGCTTACGACCATTGTGTTTTTTTTCAAAATATTTCCATGTAAATATTTTATTAAATTATTTTTATATGTACATGACATGTTGGTTTGTTGGTAGTGATATCAGAAAAAAAAAATGACAAGTAAAAAGAAGGACTTGAATAAATCCTTTGCAATGAAGGATTTGGGTGAAGCTAAGTAGATCCTTAGAATGATAGTTTCACGAGATAGGAAAATATAGAAGTTATGTCTATCTAAGGAGATGTACATTAAGGAAATACTTGAAAGATTCAGAATACATAGAGGGAAGTTAATTGGAACTCCAGTTACTGAAAATTTCAATTTAAGTAAAAAAGCAATGTACCTCTAGTGTTGACGAAAAACTAAAAAATGAAATGAGTTCCTTATGCTTTAGCAGCTGGTAGTATTATGTATGAGATGGTGTGCACATGATCGGATTAGCTCATACACTGGTGTTATTAGCAAGTATCTTTCAAATTCAGGTATAGCACAATGGGCAATAGTTGAATGAATTCAAAGATATCTTAGAGGAACCTTTGAAATGTGCATATGTTATGATGTTGATAAGCTCGTTTCTAAGGATCTCCCATATTCAGATATGTCACAAGTGTAGCTGGTTACTTGGTCACATTTAGAGGAAGAGCGGTGCTATAGAAACTAAGATACAAAAGAGAATCTCATTATCCACTAGTGAGCAAAATTTATTGCTTCCAAAAAAACTACGAAAAGATGTTGTAGATGAATCATTTAACGTAAGACCTTGGGTTTAAGCAAGAAAGTAAGTGATTTTTTTAATAGTGAGAGTGCTATACATCTTACTAAGAATTCAAGTTTTCATTCGAAGTAGAAGCATATTGACATCAGATACCATTGGATTCGTGGTACGAATACAAGATGTCAACATTGAAAAAGTCAACACATATTTGCATGGTGATGATATGATCACAAAGAGTTTCCCTACAAGTAAACATGATACTTGATATGAGATTGCAACTATGATGGAAAACCTCAACGTAGTCGGGCGGAGAGTTTGTTGGGTTAGGCTTCCCTTCTAGTTAGGCTGACTTTGTAGTTGTCATTTTGTATTTGTTTGAGCATGGAGTTATGGACTTGTTGAACACTGGATCAAGTCTTAGGCCGGCTAGTTTAATCTTAGTGGAAGGGTTATATATTGTAAAAACCCCGCTTTTAGAGAAACCATATTGGAAGTCACGTATGTGAAGGAGAGACACATGAGAGAAATACGAGATTTGCTTAGGGTTTAGTCAGTTTCGTTCAACTTTTCACAGTCTAGGGAGAATCGCTTGTACGAATTTGTTAGCAGTTGGATTACAACAAAACTTGGCTAGTAGCTTCACAACACGTAGCTCTTTAATTTGGACGGTCAGGGTCAGAATTGGAGTCTTCCACAAAGGTATGTAGTGGTTCGTAGAAATTGTAGTTTTGGATGACTTTTATCAAGCAATCTATTTTGGTGATTTATGTGTTCAAGGACTGTTAATCACTGACAATTTTCATTGACATGTATCTAGTTCTACTAGAAAAAAACACGTGTGTATTTCATGATTTGGTGCTATTGGATTAGTTTGTAGACTTGGTCTCGTGATTTTTACTTCTCACTTTGAGAAGGTTTTCCACGTTAAAATTATTGGTATCTTTTTTATTTAATTTTGTTGATCGGTTATCATTGTTTGGTTGATTAGTTATTAGATCATTAGAGGTACACATTATCCTTACGGGTTACCACAAGTAAGTGAGTAGTATTGACCATGCCTATTTTTTTAACTCTCCACATCATGAACCCCATCAAAAGTATAATAAAACCCAAAACAAAAACCCTAAAAAGTCAACCCATCGGATATAACCCCACAATCAACCCTAAAAACTTAACCCACTCAACATAACTCCCTCCCAAAACAACTAGAATTCAAGCTAAACCCCATAGTGATCAAAGATAAGACAAATCTGAAGCCCCAATGTAAAAAATATATATATGCCTTTAATAGAACACGATTCCGACACACAGAAAACCCAAAAAAACCCGAAATCTAAACCTCGCAAAAAGTCAAAACAGATCAATCTACATGTTGGTAGATGCTTCGAGGAGTACATGCCCGAAGAGAACACATATACGTGTTTTTAGTTAGTGCGCGTCCAACAAGACACAACTTCTTATATCTCAAAAAGACAAAACAAAAAAGAAAAGTTTGAGCCAACCATTTATGTAAACTCACAAATTTTGGGCCACGTCAAGATGATGTAGTTTAGATCCCATTTGATATATCTTGTAATTTTTATTTGAGACATAGTTACTTTGATTAGTTTAGCGTACATATGAGTTTACCGTTTAGTAAATACTCAGTGTTGTTGCACATCATTGAAATGAGTTCGTTCTCATCTATACTGTATATACTCAGCAGCGATGTTAAGCTCTTTGTTTGAAGGGAAATCATCCTTGCTGCAAACTGTAGGGAATGATAAATGGAGGGTCATTTTGTTGAAAAATGATGACATTTGAGGGTGCTAAATGTAAATATAAAATATTTTTACTACTATACAACAAGGTTAATGGATGCTGTTCACAATAGTTATGTTAAGCCATTTTCTTATATCTGCTGCAAAGTATAAATGGAAGGATATTTCTGTAAAATGATAATATTAGAGGATGCTAAATATAAAATATTTTTATTGCTTTACAACAAGGCTGATGACAATGTTCACAACAGTGATATCAAGCTTTGTCTTTAAAACTTAAAAATAAAGAATGTTATTAGATTAAAATATCATTACTCATAAAACACAATATAATCTATTTAATATTTAAATAGTTGATTACTATTAAAACACTTTTAATTATCTTTACACTTAGCCCGGCACATATATACACAATCAAACGCATAAAAATTACCGAGGTTGTACACAGCATTGTCGTCTATATTTCATTAAGAAACTAATCGATCTAAATATGGGTTGGAGGCCCAAAAGCGTGTCTATATGATGAGATTTAGTTTGTTTTAATATAAACTTATGGAGTTTTATATTTTTGACGAAAAGTCAACTGTTCATTGTTCGAATAATAATTGATTAAATCGAAATTGAAAATTGAATTGAACAAAAATTTTCATAACCGAGTCGAACTGAGTTAAATCCAGTCTTAGGTTTAATATCATTATGACATCTAAATCGAAAACCAAAAACATATAAATATATCTATTTTTTTGCATATTCACATATAAAAAAGAACCTTCAAGATTTTATCCTAGTATTAGGAAACACTTTTTAAACTTACAATTTTCTTCTCTTCTAAAACTCTATGTAATGATGTAAAATATATATATACAATTAAATTTAAATTATATTGTTTAGTTTTCATATTTTCAATTCGATTTAATCTAATTTGAATTCGGTTCAATTTTACTCGTAAATTTTTTTTAACTGAAAGATTCAAATACAATAAACCAAACAATTCGACAACTGAACCGACCAACACGCTACAAAAAGTTGTACGCGAATTAAAACTCAAAAGTTGACAAGACTTTCATGAAAACGATAAAAAGCTCGTAAATGCCTTTGCTAGTTCGCAAGTCAGTAATATGTTGGAACCTTGTGATATCTAGAATATGTTTTTCCAAAGAGTAGATTGTAGTTGTTAGAAATTTAGTAGTTAATCTTTGTCTTAATTTGGGCAAGTCAACCCTGTACTCAAGCTTCGCCTAGTAGCACGACGCTTGTATTGCTCTCCCATAATCCCGTATTCACGGTTTAGGCTGCTCATATTTGGCTCGTTGTTATTACGGGAATTGCTTTTGCTTTCTTTTCTTCTGGCTATTAAGATGTTTCAGTTCGTCAGATTGTCTCTTGTCTGACCATAATATATTTGGGAATCTCCGGATGTATGTTTATTTTCAACTCCCAAAAGAATTTCATCGCTTACCACGCCCTTCCTCGTCTCTGAATGCCTAAGTATTCACCGTAAGCCTTTCCTCGTTACCTTGTTGCTTTCCATGCCTTGCTTATTAAGTCTCACGCGTTGGACCCAACCCTGAATGAAGACTAGATAAGATCGTGTCCAAATTGATCAAAACCGAATTTCATACAGATGTGAAACACATTGCATAAGATAGTCATTGACTTATTTCTTCCAACTACAGTTGCATGAATTCGTTTGGTTTTTCAAATGTCTTGTCATGGTACGTGTATTGAAAAAATTATTTGTATGATACATAAACTTTCATATTCGTGCTAATATGATATGAAAACTTGTTTTATCGACAATTCGAAAAAACTTACCAAGTTATATGTGGAAAAATATACGTTTGGTATATGACTTACCTTTATCGTTTGGTTACAACTATAGTGTACAAAAAGTATACATATTCATATACTACTTTTATGGTTTTATCCTTTTAATTTCACTTGTTCGTGCAATATTTTTGTTACATTAGCATAAATCATGCACCACCTATTTCATGGCTATTCCTTTTATTGTCTTTTTCGTTTTTAATCATCACATTTGCTTCAAATCCAATATATTCCGTTTCTGGAATCAAGGCCTCTAAATCTATATCATTATACATTTACATCCACGATTTGATTAATAATCAACCTTCTTGGCGGAAAGAAATTTGTGAAAAACCATAACTATGATAAGAAACTCGTCGCCGTCGCCAGGAGACAAAGCGTCGAGTTCACACAATGATGCCAATGTGGCGCCTAAGCCTAAGCCGCCACAAGGTAAATTAACCAACAACAACAGCGAGCATCGTCCTAAAGATCCTATGGACGAGTTGTCATTTCGTCTAAGGAACATGTCCCTAAAAAATCCTTCTATCGTGGAAGATATTGATTCTCCAACAGAAGATGACGCACGTCAACGTGATTCATTTTCATCTCGTATGTTATTTGGCGCGTCATCTTCTACTCATCAGATGTCGCCATTGATGAGGTCTCCTTGGGCATCTTACGTCGAAAGATCTCCATCTGATCTTAACGACACTCATTCTAATTACACCGGTTTATTAGCTTCCCTTGTCCGTGAAGAAGGGAATATATATTCATTAGCTGCTTCGGGGGATTTATTGTACACCGGGTCCGATAGCAAGAACATTCGTGTTTGGAAAAACCATAAGGAATTTTCTTGGTTCAAGTCGAATAGCGGGTTGGTTAAGACCATAGTTATCGCGGGTGAGAAAATATTTACGGGTCATCAAGACGGGAAAATTAGAGTTTGGAAAATATCGAGTAAGAACCCTAGCGTCCATAGACGAATTGGTACATTGCCTACTTTTAAATCAATCGTGAAAAAATCAATGAAGCCAAAAAATTATACCGAAGTTAGAGGAAATCATAATAGAATTTGGATAAAACATTATGATGCGATTTCTAGTCTTAGTTTGAGCGAAGATCGGTGCCTTATTTATTCGGGTTCATGGGACAGGACTATCAAAGTTTGGAGTGTGTCAAGTTTCAAGTGTTTAGAATCAATAACTTTAAATGAGGACGCTGTTAACTCGGTGGTAACGGGGTTTGATGGCATGGTTTTCTCGGGATCGGCTGATGGAACAGTGAAAGCTTGGCGAAGGGAGTATCAAGGGAAAAGAACGAAACATTTCTTTATAGACAATTTGTTGAAGCAAGAATGTGCGGTCACGTCATTGGTTATCAACGAGGCGGGGACAGTTGTATACGCCGGGTCGTCAGATGGTATATTACATTTCTGGGAGCGGGATAAGTTGTTGTCTCGTGGAGGGACTTTGAACGGTCATAAATTGGCGGTATTGTGCCTAGTAGCCGCGGGGAATTTGGTTTTTAGTGGTTCAGCGGATACAAACATATGTGTTTGGAGTAGAGATGAAGGGGGAGTACATAAGTGTCTACATACGTTGAGTGGGCATACCGGGCCGGTGAAGTGTTTAGCGGTGGAAGATGAGCGACGACCTGGAGCATCACGCCGAGTTACTAATAATAAGGCGTGGACCGTGTATAGTGGTAGTTTGGACAAGTCCGTGAAAATATGGAGGGTGTCTACAGGGATGGGGTCGACAATGGAATTAATGAGTCCAAAACCCTCCTCTACACCACCTCACCGACCAAGTGGCTCCACGCGAGCTAAAAGCTCCGGTCATATCTTTTCTCGACTACGAGATTGAGCCAAAGGAGGACCGTGTTGTAAAATGTAGAAATCATTATTTGGACAGTGACTGTAAAATGTGTAAAACAACTTAACCCATGCATATATTAACCTTCCTATTCACAACATTTGTTTTTGAACAAAATTCTTCTAGTCAAAGGAACATGAGAATATGGAATGAACAATATTGGGGTGGAAGTTTGGTCAAATGCATGGGCCATAATTCAATTTAGTAGGATACTGGATACGACCGTTTAGCGACGAAATTAAATATAGCTCATCAAAGAAAAGGCCTGGCCCAAACTTAAGACTTTTTTTCTATAACAAATGTTATTTTTCTCAAACATGTAACAAGTAGCGGTGGGAGTCGGGTTGGTCGGGTTCGGATCAATCGAGCCGAGTTTAATTCGAGTCAAGGTTAAAAATAAATTGTCCGAATTCGACTCGATTTGAACTCAGATTTTCGGGTCTACTTGAGTCAAGTCAATTCGGGTTCGGTTCAACCCGTCTTTGAGTTAAACATATAAACAAACTTTTTTTTTACTAATATTAACGATAAACTATGTATATAATTTATATAAAAAAATAAAAAAAATGTAAAACAAATATTATTCGGGTCAATTAGATTGACCCGACCCGAATTTAAATTTTGGTTAGTCGAGTTGATCTGATTGACTCGACTTACAATTTGAACCCAAACAACTTAAATCCAATATATTCGGGTTGAATTCGAGTCAAGTCTGATTCGAGTCGAATCAATTCTTTTACACCCCTACTAACAAGTATCTACTCATCTATTCATTAAAAGAAATGAGTCCGAAATGATCTTTGCATTGCAAACAAAGAGTTTAATATTACAATGCTTATGAAATACGTTTTATTTTTTTTTACTTTTATTAATTATAGTTTATCAATAAAAACCAAGTATTTTAATAAAAAGATATTTTTTCAGCTTTTTTTTCTCACTTTTTATAAAATGATATTATTTTTAACTAATTAATTTATAAATTATTTATTGTTTGTAATAATACCTTCAAGTTAGGATGATATGACAAACTTAATCTATATTCCATATCTATTTAGATCTAAACTATTAATTTGAGACGTCCAGAAATAATCACCTGAACTATAATTTTAAAACGACAAAAGTATTTTATAAAAAATTGAGGTTAATATACATTGCATCGCTAAACTACAAAATAACCCTAAAATAAATCACAGGGGTCAAAGGCGTATAATTAAAAAAGAAGTTGAATTCTATAAATAAGACTATTATTTAGAGGGTTTTTATTTTAGCTTATATAGTGGGCTTATAAGCTTATTAGCTTATATAAGCTTATAAGCCGAAATCAAGTGTTTAGTTAAAGTTATATAAGTAGGCTTTGATTTAATGGTTTTAGCAATGTGTACTCGATATCGTTCTCGGTATCTTATCAAATTGATCACGGCTTAGAGGTGGAATTATTGGTTTTGGTCACTAAAAAGGGGAGCTTTGGTTGACTAACTACTTGTAAAATCAAAACTAAATATATAAAAATAACTGAGAAATCTAACCTTGATTAACTGTGTAAACTGAATCTCTGAATATCTGGAAAAATTAACAAGTTTGGAATAACACTATCTTCGGAAAAACATGCTTTCTTCGGATAAATCACCCTTTTTCGGAATGTTGGAAAATTTCGGATAAAGGCACCTATTTCGGAATAACAAATATCTTCGGAGAAATCATTAATTTCGGAGAAATGTAGATTTTCAAGAAAACAAGTGATTTTCGGATAAAGGCTACTATTTCGGAAAACAAGGGAATTTCGGATAAACAAGACTCTTCGGAATAATAAGGATTTCCAGAATAATTCAACTAATTCGGAATAATCAGCTTTTTCGGAATAAAGGGGCCATTTCGGATAAAACATACATTTTCGGAAAAATGGAAATATTCGGAATAACTGCTCTTTTTTGGATAAATGAGAATCTTCGGATAAATCAAGAACTTCAAAGAAATGCAGATTTTCGAGAAAACATGGGGTTTTCGGAATAAACAAGTTTTTAGTGAAACAGTAAACTTCGGATAAAGTGAATTTCAGATAAATGCTTTTCTTCGGGATAAATGGTGAATCTTCGGAAAATAAATCTTCGGAATATGGTGCAATCTTCGGACAATCAAAACCCTTTTCCGAAGATTATTAAGAACAGATATAGATAACACTAATATCAAAACTGATGAAATAAACTACGAATAAGCACGAATCAAACAAGCAATTAACCAAAACCAAAACCAAATTTATTTTAAGAAAAACTAAATAAGCCACAAATCAAAAACTTTAAAAACACAAATTAATCAAAATATCAAAAATCAACTTATAATCAAATCAATTAATCCATCAAACCAACTTAATCAAAAATAAGCCAAATACTAGTAAATCAACAATCACAATAAGCTCAAAATATCCACCACATCAAAACTATAAGATCAATCACATGAACAAATCAATCACATAATCAAATAGATGAAATCAACTACATGATTAATTAAATCACCACAAGATTAAGAAAGGTAGAATGAGAGATATGAAATAAACTTGATTAAATTGAAGATTAAGATTCAAAGTTACAAGATTTAAGAAACTTGAAGAGAAAGCTAGAGAGAGATATAAACACACTAATTACCTACTAAAAATTAAAGATTAAAATTAACTACTCCACTAATGACTATTTTCTAACTATATATAGGGGAGGTGGTAAGCTTGTTTCTTCTCTTTTCTTCTCGTCTTTCTCGACTGAGGCTCGGGATTAGTCGAATGATAACTTGAACTCGACTTCTATTTTTCTTCTTTTAATAGACTTGGTTCTTCGACTTCGTTAAACTTCCGTCTTTAGACTTTTTCTTCGATAAATCTTCAGAATAGGCCTTCGACTTCCGTTCTTCTTGCACTTATGACCTTTTGACTTCGTCTTTTGTTTTTTTCTTCTATAAAAGCCCGTGATAGCCCGTGTTTTCTCCCTTTTTCATATTTTTATCCTGAAACACAATAAAAACACAAACCACGCATAATTCCGACTTTTACGACATCAAATACACGTTTTGGTCTTGTTATTATTGGAAATAAGTGGTAAAAGGATAAGTGTTTTCACACTTATTAAATCCGCTACACTTGACCATTGCAATGCCCTCGTGCAATGCATTAATTTCAAAACACGGTTTACATTTTTCATCACATATAACCCACCTTGGCCTTTATTATATACTAAACACTAAGGAAGCTAAAAGATAGAAATATATACAAAACAAGTAAAGGAATCAAAGACTTACATAGGAGTTTTGGTTGTCATGAATGTTTATCATCCTCAAGTTTCACGTTCCCCACACCAAGCTTATAAACGAGATCATTGTTATTATAAGTTAGCAAACTAACACAAAATCATGTGGCCCAATTATTCACTTAGACTCCCTTATTCCTAGGTGTATCTCTTATATTTTATGATTGTCTTGAATGATCCCGAGGATGCATTGTTTGACTTATTTCGATAGTTAATTTAGGCTGAAAATAAAGTGGGACAATTTAAGCAATAGTTAGCTAAAGGACAAAATCTTTTAAAACTGCTTCTCGGGACCTCTTAAAGTTCATATCTTGGCATAACTCGCTTCACGATTTGAGACCTTTCTCGGACCGATATTTGGCAGCGACTTCATACTTCAAATCTTGAGAGACGTTCTTGAAATTATGGTCTTCTCTTCATAATAGGAATTTTTCACTTGAAGTTTTTGAGAGATTCTTCATATTTGGACCACGACTTCTTCATTTTTCTCCAATCGTTATTTTGGAATTTGATATACCACGATACGCCTCCTTTTAGGACTTGGATCTATTTATCCTCATACCTTGCTAGGGTCTTTTCGGATAGACTTCTCCATGACCTTTTGGGGAGTTTTTGCTTTTCGTCGTGTGTCTCGATCCTTCATATTGATTTTTGATAAATGATTATTCACATCACTTGGGATCTTTAGCAACAAAATGTAGCCCTCATACCTTGTTAGGGCCTTTTCGGACTCGCCAATCTTTGCATCCCGCTTCAATAAGTTATGCCTTGGCTATGAACTCTGATTAATACCGAGCAACTTTTAAACGATCTTGTGTTAGAAGCTAAGTAACTTTTCAAATCGTACAACCTTATTTATTGCAAATAAATTTATTAGCAAGCGATGGGAGAAAAAGCTTATAATCAACTCACATAAATTCATGAAAGAATACCAAACTTATAATTGACTCTATCATCTCTCGTTCTCCAAAATTTAAAATCTCAGGGAATGAGACTCGTGGATGCTTAGCCAATTAAATCAAAGTTTTGGGTTTTCAAGTCATCTATAGGATCTTGCAACTTCTTAGACTTTTTCAAGTTTAGAATTCGCATTTTAAAGTTCCCTTGATAAACGACTTTCTAGGATCAATTATAGGAACTTGCAAAAAGTTCTTGTTCTTAACCCGTGAGAGTTAAGACTTTCGCGTTTTAAAGTTCCCTATATAAAATCCTAGCAAAACTTGACTTAAACACGTTAAGGATACTAGCTAGAGTAAACTTGGATAAGTAAACTCGGGTTGAGTTAAAAGATTCACAACGTTTGAAAATTAAAACCACTTTATTAAAAATTTATTCTAGCAAAGAAAGTAAATAACGATAACAAAGGAAAATACTACTAGACTACTAGGACAAAATATATTAAATTTTTTGAAAAATGTCGAAAAATCAAATTTTCCGGTTAAAACGAGGACAAACTAATGGAAAAGCCCACTTACTTCGATAGAAGTCCCCCCTACACTTGATATAAACATTGTCCTCAATGATTAAGCATGTGGGAGTAAACTCCCCTACACTTAGGACATTGTGCACGTTGTTTAAATCTCGCTAAGGAAAGGACAACTATAGTGATTTCAATGTGAACATATAAGATATGAAATATTGAATCATGAAAGTTTAGGATAGAACCAGAAAGACGGGTATACGGGATCACGGTCGTCAAATGTCATCAAAAGTGCTCTTTGAAGCTTTGAATCCCTGCACATCATAAGAAACAAGACAACAAACACCTACGGGGCTCCCCCTGCACTTATTATAAAAAGGGATAAAGGATAGATCAACGGGTTGTGATGAGACTGCTTTTATACATGGTCTCATCGTCCAAATCGGGCTTAAAATGCATAAAATATCACTGAAAATACCAAATATATGCTCGTGTTTGTTACTTGTGTATTTTTAGGTACGGATATTGAGGAAAAGGCAAAAGATCACAAGAATCAATCAAAAACGAACACGGGAAACGAAGCCGCACAATGAACCGGGCCCAAGTTTGGATTTTACAAAAATGCCCTTGAAGAATTGAAGATTGTCAAGTTTGGTCCCTCAACTTTTGAAGATTTACACTTTATACCCCTCAAATATTCAAAATTATGAATAGGGTCCCTAAAGTTTGAAGATTTTACAAGACCAGTCCTTGAAGAATCCAAAAATATGCATTTGAAGTCCTTGTTCAAGTTTAAAAAGTATTTGTGCCATTTTTGACAAGGGAGCAAAAGTTGTTAAAGGGAATAAAGGCGTTGATGGCTATTTGTTACAAAGTGAAGAAGACAAAGAAACTTGGGGACCAATCCTGCCAAACAGCAAAACCCATACACCCACTCACACTTTGACACGTCACATAACCCACCCAAATACCCAAACCCTTACCCGACCTGCCCACCCATTAACCCAACCCTGGTTTATTTAAATTAATTAAGTCAAACGAACCAGTCAACCCTTTACTTATTTCCCACCAAACAGAAAGTTTAAATCTTTCTTTTCCCTTTGTGGATTAAACATCCCACTAATCACCCTATAAACCCTAATTTTCCCAGGCTTAATCAAATTAAAAACAAAGGGTTTTCTCCCCTATTTTTCCAGATCCTTGATTGCACTCCACCTCACCAAAACCCACAACCCAAAACACCACAAGACACACCCATGTGTCTTGTGGGACCCTCCCCTGCCGCGTATCTTTCCCTCAAACCCTACACCCGACCAAACCAACGCCCAGGATGATTTTCCTTGGTCCCAAAGGCTAATCTAACGTCCAAGATCATTTCCTTACAGCTGGACATCACAAGGTCTTCTCAGAAAATCACATGGACGATTTGACCAAGTTCAAAATTTGAAGACCAAGGGCTTTATTGGCAATTCAAGAATTAGGGTTTTAGCTTTCTAGATTATTCCTTTAGTTGTATAAATAGAGACGCATGTGTCTCTATTTCAGTTGTTCCAGATTTTTACTCCAAAATTGTAATTCCTTTTTAAATTAATTAAAAGTTTGGTATTTTCTTGTGTTGAAATTGTAATCCCTTTTTACTTGTTTTAAAAGTTGGTAAATGTTTGTTGAGTGAAAATCTGAGTTCCATATCATATTTGTGTAACACTTTGTGTGTTTAAGTTTCAAAAAGGTTTTGAAAAAGGGTTGAAATTTTTAGAAGTTTATGAATTTTGAGAAGTGAAAGTGGACCAAAATTTTGAATTTCTGAATATTGATCTTGTTTTTAAAACGTGTTAAAGGTTTCAAGGTTTTTGGAAAAGGTTTAAGAGGTTTTAAGTAAAATCAGAAAGTATTATTTGTGCTTGTGTTTTTCATTTTCTTAGCAGGTTTTGGAGATTGTTGCTGCCCAAGGTCCAGCATAGGCCCCAGCCTATAGGAGGTGGCAAAGCAGCCACTAAGGGTCCTGGATGTAGGACCCTTAAGGTAGTTTCTTATTTCCCATTTCTTTTTTTTAGTTTTCTGAAAAATATTGATGTTCATGTGATTTTGCATGAAAGCTATTTAAGAGTGGATTTATCTGCTTGATATTGCTTAATCTAGTGTAGTATGCATGTTAGATTGATCTTGATTCAATTTGATTAGGTTTTGAGTTCATTGTGTTTGAAAATTTGATTTCAAAAACTTAAAGGGGTGTTTGGGTTTGTGTTTTAAGCAGAATTTGAGACAAAATTATGAGTTAAAACCTGTCTAGAAATACTTCTTAAGTGATATATAGGTTGTATGTTGGTTATATTTCATTTGGGAAGAGTTTTAAAACAAATTGCATGTTAAAATTTGAGCAACATAGCAAAAATCCAGTAAACTGCTTTTGTGACTGAAATTTTGGAAAATTTGTGCCTCTAATTCATTAAGTTGTTAGATAATAGGTAGTTCTAGGGTTATGAATTGGTTGTATGCCATGTTTTCAGTTTGTATGCAAGATCTTGGCCTTTAAATTTCATTTTTGAGCAAGTAATCAAGCATAATACCCCCCCCAGACCTGCAATATTACATCAGCAACTTGAGTTTGGCTATTTTACTTGATTTGTGTGAGAACCTGTGTAAGCACTTGTGTGTTTTTGTTGCTCTTGACTTCCCACAACCCTACTGGTTGTGGGAGTGCCCCTATTGCCCATCAAAATCCAACAAGAATCACAAGACAAGCTCCTCTTGTCTAAATTGCACAAGTGAAGTTTTGCATTTCCTTTGTGTTCTACAAAAAAAGCAAACTGAACCCGTTTTTTGATTCTCTTTGATTAATTCTTGTTTAATTTGGATTTGAGTTATGTTTTAGTGAGTAAAAAGGTCACTGCTTTGAGTTTTAAAAGTAAAAAAAAAAAGTGCAAAAACTCACCTGGCCTGGGCTCGAACACCCGACCTTCCTTTCGAAGGAGTAACGTGTTTACCAGTGATCCGGATGGTTTTTTACGTTATAGACTCATTTCATTAGTTACTTAAGCACGTTTTATTTTGGCTTTTATAATATAAGTCGTAGCTTATTTAGCTTGTTTAAGCTTATTGGATAAGATATTTGGCCAGTTTGCATTTTTCCTAGGTTAAGTATATAGTTTAGGATTTTTCTGAAACAAGTTTGGATTTTTCCCTTTCTTTATTTATTTTTTATCTTTTATTATTAGCCGTATTTTATTAAATAGTTTAAAAATAGCAAAAAGTATTTTAAAAATCCAAAAAAATAGTTTTTAGGTTTTGATTTATATTTTTGAGGTTTACATATCAAAAAGTTTTCAAAAAGTCTTATTTTTAATTTTATTTGATTTTAGGGTTTTTTATTAATTTTAAAATTTAATATAAAATTAAATAAAAGGTTTTAGGAACTTTAATTTGCATTTTTATCTTATTTACATTATTCTAGGTTTTTGGTAATTTTTTAGAATTTATTTATAAACTTTTTTTTGATTATTTTAATATTATTTTATTATAAAAGATAGAAAGTTTGTTTTTTCTACTTTTTTCATTTTTCCTAGATTGTAGACATTTAATTAGGAACTTTGTAACTTTCCAAATCTTTTTAGGACTTTTCATTTATTTTCTAGAATTAATTTAAGTTTTAATAGATTTTAATAGTTTTTGAGTGTTTAAAAATAGTTTTATTTGGTTTTAAAATTTTAAAAAATAGTTTTTAGCTTAATTAGGTTATTTTTGAGTTTTACAAACTATTAGATCTTGTTTAGGACTTTTTAATAATTAATTGTGATTTTTAGGGCTTTGATTAGCATTAAAAAGTCATATTTAATTAATTAAAAGGTTTTAGCAAGTTTTGATTTTTTGTAAACTCTTAGAATTTTATTGTGGATTTTTAGAAATTTTTAGGAATTTTTAGGTTAAAATTTTTATTTTTGCACTGTTTACGGTTTTACGTGTTCACGTTTTCGTCTTAATTTAATCCGTTTTCGTAACCGTCTTTCCTTTCCTTTCTATTCTCTTTTCTTCTTGTTAATAATCACAAATCAATATCAATTCAACACACAACGCACTTACCTCCTTGGGAAACGAACTTGTTTGGTCATTAGTGCTCGGTTTTCCTAAACCGACGATAAATACTTTCGTGAAGCTTAATTTTGATAATACAAACTATAAGGTGGGTATAAGGCGGTTGTATTTCACGACCTAAAGGAAAAAGGCTCTTAAGTGCTTCGCGCCGCCTCGTTTCCTCCGCTTGCTTGTGCGTATTTGATTTTGAGAGTGAATCGAGGGTTTTGCCGCCCAAAGTATTATTACATATCATATATATTTTCTTGGTTTCTATTGATTAAACCCTCTTGAACGATTTGGTGTTCCACCATCGTTCTAAATTCATCGAAGCCGTTCACTTCACGTGATCGTTTTCATTCCTTGAGGCTTCTTTAATCGAGAGATTTAATTAAAGAGGAGATTTGTAGATTTTTGTCTACTTAATACATTTCACCAATTTCCAAAAAAGTTAATACCATCAAAAACCACAAAAAAAAATTGAAAAATACAAAATACCAAAAAGAATCTTCTTTGCTCGTCTCCACGTTGTACGTGACGTTTACGCTAACTCGTAATCAAGCAAAACGTGCACGTAGACGAAAGAACAAAACTCCCACTCCAACTCATTCTAGTGAGGAGTCTCCTATTGACGAACCCATTGTACGAGAAGCACCAACCATGGCGAATCGAACTATGATGGAGTTACTTCAAGCACCCACCGAGGGTTATGGAGAAGCTATTGTGATTCCCGCAATCCTTGCGGAGAATTTTGAGGTGAAAACGGGTTTGTTGTCGATGATCCAAAACAACAAATTCCGTGATGATGAGAAGGAAAATCCCCACAACCATATCCGCCAATTTAATCGTCTTACCGCCACGTGCAAATTTAAGGATGTCTCGAATGACTCGATTAAGATGATGCTTTTTCCGTATTCCTTAGCGGGGCCCGCTAAAATTTGGTTAGAGAAAGAGCCACCCAATTCTATATTGACGTGGAAGGATCTCGTTTCAAAATTTGTGAACCAATTTTTTCCGCCCTCTAAGACTACGCATTTGAAAAATGAGATTTCTAAATTTTCACAAGAATCAAATGAAAGTTTTTCTATGGCTTGGAATAGGTTTAAGGAGATGTTACATGAATGTCCTCATCACGGTTTTTCCGATTTGCATCAAATCGACACGTTTTACAATGGACTTAACGATCATGAAAGAGATAATTTAAATGCCGCTGCGGGTGGCAATGTTTTGTGTAAAATGGTTGAAGAAGCTTTGGTCATAATTGAGAATAGGTCTAAGGTTTATAGCCCTCGTAACACACCGAGTGTTGCCAAAATGGGCTCATCCTCGTCTCGTAGTATCAATGCCTTGCAAGATGAAGCAAATGAGGAGAATCGGTTTTTCGATAGGTTTTCGACTCTTATGTCCCATTGGAAAGCTCAAGAAGCTTCGAATTCCGCTTCGGTTAAAGCGGTTTCTAAGAGTTGTTTGTCGTGTGGTGGAGCTCATGATCTTTCCGAGTGCATTACCGCGGATGGTAACACTTCGAGTGCTTATGTAGCCACGGGAACTTATAACCAAATCGGTCAAGGTTCCCGCCAAAATCAAGCTCCACCAAATCAAAATGCTAATAACTATCGAAACAACAACCAAGGTGGAAATTACCAAGGAAATCAAAGGAATTACAACAAGGGTAATTATCAAAGTGGAAATGGGAAAATTTCAAACCAAAACCAAAACCGTGATTTTCAAACATCGACTCAAGGTTTTCAAAATGATCACACCAAAAATCTTCAAGGAGAGTTTTTGAATTATGCAAAGGCTAACGATGCTAAGTTTGACAATATGCAACGTGAAATGGTTAGCTTAAGATCCGAGTTGAAAAACGAGCTTAAAAACGAACTTGCTAATGAACTTAAAACTCATGCTAATAAAATGGAAGGAAATGTCACACGTCTCCAACAAAATCAACAAAAAATGGAGCAAGGTCAACGTGAGATTAAGCAAGAATTGTTAAAAGCGGATGCTAGGCAATCTAAGTTTGAAGACCGTATGGCTAAAATGTTTGAAGCAATCATGTGTAAGCCATCTTCTTCGGGTGGTCTTCCTAGTGATACCACCGTGAACCCGAAAGGAGGATTGAAGGTTATTACTACTCGTAGTGGTAAAACTTTCAAAGAACCCATTTCTCGTCCAAGTACTTCTATGGGGAAGGAAAAAGAGAAAGAACCCGAGGTGGTGGTAGAAAAGGAGCAAATTCAAAGCCCACGAAGTACCGCTCAAACCACACCTACGGTTGAACCTATACCAATCATGGAACTCGAGATTCCAAGGCCGATGCCTTTGCCTACTATGCCCCAACCCACACCACCCTTACCTTACCCTTCAAGACGAGACAAGGAAAAGGCACAAGAACGAAATAATTATCAATTTGAACTTTTCATGAAAATGTTTCGTGACTTGCATTTTAATATAAGTTTTGCCGACGCCTTAGTCATGATGCCTCGATTTGCCGCGAACTTCAAAAGTATGTTGAATAACAAAGAGAAATTTCAAAAATCGTCTAGTTGTTCATCGGTTTTTCTAAGTCGCATACCTCAAAAAGTCGGTGATCCTGGAAAGTTTTTAATCCCATGTGCTATACAAGACATGGAAGAATGCTACGCCTTGGCCGATCTTGGTGCTAGTATTAATTTGATGCCTCTTGAGATTTTTAAATCGCTCAATCTTCCCAATCTCACTCCTTCAAGAATGTCAATCGAAATGGCCGATCATTCTACGATTCTAGCTTGTGGAGTTGCCGAGGACGTCTTTGTGAAAGTTGGAAAGTTCTACTATCCTGTAGACTTTATTGTTGTTGACATTCCTATCGATCCTAAAGTTCCGTTAATTTTAGGTCGATCTTTTTTGGATACCTCAAGAGCACTTATCGATGTGCATGCAAGGAAAATCACTCTTCGTTTCAATGAGGAAGAACTCGTCATTAATGCAACCCAAAACTCCACTCTTTCTCATGTGTATTCTGTCACATCTTTGTACAATGTCAATCCCATCAAAAACATTTGCAAAAAGATTTCAAATAGAGTTTTAGGAGTTGTTGAGAAAAATGAAGTTCCGTCCCCTCCGCCGGTGGAGGTTAAGAGTGTTAAGCCTACGATTCCAATCTCGAGTGATTCTTCGGATGATGAATACGTTGATCCCGATGGGGAAGTTTTCTTTGTTGACAAAAGATTTGAAAACTTACCACCACCTAAACCAAAAAGATTTCAAAATGTGAGAATTTTTAGTGTGACTAACATTGCTTTAGATACACCAAATATTTTTGACATAATCAAATCGGGTTTTCATAAGGAGAGTTTAAAAGATGAAAAAGGAAAAGATTTTGAATTGAATTTAAAATATTTTTCTACAATTCTAACTCCGTCATCACCGCGTTTATTGAGTACTACAAGCTCGTCTTCTCCTTTTGACGATGCTTTGTGTGGACTTAGTGTGGGGGAATCCCCTTATGTTCCCTCCCCTTTCTCCACCGAGGACGAGATATTTGATCCTGGAATTGCTTATAAAGGGAAATCTCGGTCTTCCACCGATGCAATAAATGGAAAATATTTTCATTTGATTGGTGCGAGTCTACCTCGAGTAGCTCAATGTTTTCATGACTTACCCATTGTCACACCCTTCTATTTCTTCTCTCCTATTTTCTTGAAACCCTTTGGGTTTGTGTTGACTATTGATGAAGTGGCGTTGATTAGTTTTTCCAATGAAAACGAGAACGCCATCTTCGATCCCGGTATTTTGCACCATCAAAGGACTTAGTCCTTAATACCGGTTGTTTTTGGGCCTTGTTTATCATGTAAGCCCCACTAAAAATTTACCATACCAAGATAATCCCTAAATGATCACATTTATGGGGATTCGAGTCGAGCTTTTGACTCGGTTATCAAAAACAAGGTGCCTCGTGGGGGAGACCCATGCTTATCCATGTACATATTATTGCTTTCTAATGTAGTTTAATGTGAGGGGATTTGTGCCCTTCCAACCTTTGTTCCGTGGTTGTTTGTGAATTGTGGTTTTTAGATCATGATCTTCACGAGTGGAGCCTCTCGTGTTCGTTTTATGGGAACACTCGATCGTTTGCTTTGAAGACCTTTCCCAATATCCAAATGATATATCCTTTGATGTTCTAACCTTAGGTTTTTAGCACACTTCATAAACGGCTATTAATTTAATGGTTACACTCTTTCCATGCTAGATTAGGCATTCGACTACGTCTCTAGTATGGGGGTGTTTGCACCCATAGACTCGAAACATTGAGGACAATGTTTAACTTTAGTATGGGGGGGTGAATAGATACTTGCCTTGCCAAACCTTCACGCTTTCCAAAGTTTATCTTTTTGTTTATCGTTTTGTTGCAAAATAAGGCTAAAAATGGCCAAATTTTAAAATTTTTCTCATGTTTTATAAGTGTTTGAAGACACGAATGTAGGTTTTCCGATGGCGAGAATAAGAGTAATTTTTGACTCGACCGTGCGTGTTGAGCACTTAGCTTTGATTCCTTAACTACACATTAGGCTAAGTCTCTTAAATGAGGACGAGAAATGATAGAGTTAATTATAAGTTACTATGCTAAACGTAGAGTACTCGTATTCTTTCAAAAACTCATGTGTTCTCGTTGTTTGCTTATTCTCCCTTCGCATGTAAATATTTTTTGCTTAATAAATATTGACTTAGCGGTTTAGTTAGGATTGTTGGGTTTCTAGTCTTTTCTAGTAGCTTCCGTGTAATTAAATTGGGAAAACATTAAGGTATCGCCAGCGTCACGGTTTTGAGGTATTGGCACCCCAATAATCGAAAGCTTCACCCAATAATAAGATTTCAAGTGCTCACCTAAATCTAGCAAACAATTTGAAGCCCCACAAGGCCTAAAATATATGCAAAATTGAAAGTGAATCAAGCCTTAATCTTCGAAGCTTTAAAGATCCAAAATTCGCTTTAGCGTGAGGATATACGTCTTTGGCTAATAAAACCACCGATGAGGCGGATAATAAAAGGCAAGGCAAGACCGAAGTCATAATAAAAGCTTCATGGCGAAGTTGAATAAAAGATGGAGGTAAACCAAAGATAATAAGGCCCTTCCGTTAGGGGGCGTATAAAAGTCTTGGTAATAAGTCTCATGTTCAAAACCGTTATAAAACCGTGTTTATCGATTCTTCTTGTCAACTTAATTTTTTAACATCGTTGTCTATTAGGAGGGGTTATTTATTTGATGGTATTAGTTACACCGTTAGGACTCTATTTTTAGACCTAAATCTCCATTATCGCATAAGTCAACAATGTATCCTCGTGAAACATTCAAGACAAAATAAAATATAAGAGATACAACTTAGGAATAATGGGAGAATAAGTACGTGATTAGGGCATATGAGTAGTGTTAGCATTACTAACTTATAATGACAATGATCTCGTTGCACGCTTGGCATGGAATTAAGGTGAAAATCGAGGACGATGAAATTATTTCTAACGAAGCATTCACGTGTTGTTGTTCTATGAACCTAAACGTCCCATTTTGCGATGAAAATCATACATTATGTCTAAAACACAAGTAGTAGTAATAGTAGTAGTGTAGCTAGTTTATCTTTCAATAAAGTTAATAAAAATGAATTTTGGAGGTGCTAAGATACTTAATTCTAGCATTGCGTGAGGGCACGGCAATGGTTTAGTATGGGGGAGTGATGAGACTGCTTTTATACATGGTCTCATCGTCCAAATCGGGCTTAAAATGCATAAAATATCATTGAAAATACCAAATATATGCTCGTGTTTGTTACTTGTGTATTTTTAGGTACGGATATTGAGGAAAAGGCAAAAGATCACAAGAATCAATCAAAAACGAACACGGGAAACGAAGCCGCACAATGAACGGGGCCCAAGTTTGGATTTTAAAAAAATGCCCTTGAAGAATTGAAGATTGTCAAGTTTGGTCCCTCAACTTTTGAAGATTTACACTTTATACCCCTCAAATATTCAAAATTATGAATAGGGTCCCTAAAGTTTGAAGATATTACAAGACCAGTCCTTGAAGAATCCAAAAATATGCATTTGAAGTCCTTGTTCAAGTTTAAAAAGTATTTGTGCCATTTTTGACAAGGGAGCAAAAGTTGTTAAAGGGAATAAAGGCGTTGATGGCTATTTGTTACAAAGTGAAGAAGATAAAGAAACTTGGGGACCAATCCTGCCAAACAGCAAAACCCATACACCCACTCACACTTTGACACGTCACATAACCCACCCAAATACCCAAACCCTTACCCGACCTGCCCACCCATTAACCCAACCCTGGTTTATTTAAATTAATTAAGTCAAACGAACCAGTCAACCCTTTACTTATTTCCCACCAAACAGAAACTTTAAATCTTTCTTTTCCCTTTTTTGGATTAAACATCCCACTAATCACCCTATAAACCCTAATTTTCCCAGGCTTAATCAAATTAAAAACAAAGGGTTTTCTCCCCTATTTTTCCAGATCCTTGATTGCACTCCACCTCACCAAAACCCACAACCCAAAACACCACAAGACACACCCATGTGTCTTGTGGGACCCTCCACTGCCCCGTCCCTTTCCCTCAAACCCTACACCCGACCAAACCAACGCCCAGGATGATTCTCCTTGGTCCCAAAGGCTAATCTAACGTCCAAGATCATTTCCTTACAGCTGGACATCACAAGGTCTTCTCAGAAAATCACATGGACGATTTGACCAAGTTCAAAATTTGAAGACCAAGGGCTTTATTGGCAATTCAAGAATTAGGGTTTTAGCTTTCTAGATTATTCCTTTAGTTGTATAAATAGAGACGCATGTGTCTCTATTTCAGTTGTTCCAGATTTTTACTCCAAAATTGTAATTCCTTTTTAAATTAATTAAAAGTTTGGTATTTTCTTGTGTTGAAATTGTAATCCCTTTTTACTTGTTTTAAAAGTTGGTAAATGTTTGTTGAGTGAAAATCTGAGTTCCATATCATATTTGTGTAACACTTTGTGTGTTTAAGTTTCAAAAAGGTTTTGAAAAAGGGTTGAAATTTTCAGAAGTTTATGAATTTTGAGAAGTGAAAGTGGACCAAAATTTTGAATTTTTGAATATTGATCTTGTTTTTAAAACGTGTTAAAGGTTTCAAGGTTTTTGGAAAAGGTTTAAGAGGTTTTAAGTAAAATCAGAAAGTATTATTTGTGCTTGTGTTTTTCATTTTCTTAGCAGGTTTTGGAGATTGTTGCTGCCCAGTGTCCAGCATAGGCCCCAGCCTATAGGAGGTGGCAAAGCAACCACTAAGGGTCCTGGATGTAGGACCCTTAAGGTAGTTTCTTATTTCCCATTTCATTTTTTTTTAGTTTTCTGAAAAATATTGATGTTCATGTGATTTTGCATGAAAGCTGTTTAAGAGTGGATTTATCTGCTTGATATTGCTTAATCTAGTGTAGTATGCATGTTAGATTGATCTTGATTCAATTTGATTAGGTTTTGAGTTCATTGTGTTTGAAAATTTGATTTCAGAAACTTAAAGGGGTGTTTGGGTTTGTGTTTTAAGCAGAATTTGAGACAAATTTATGAGTTAAAACCTGTCTAGAAATACTTCTTAAGTGATATATAGGTTGTATGTTGGTTGTATTTCATTTGGGAAGAGTTTTAAAACAAATTGCATGTTAAAATTTGAGCAACATAGCAAAAATCCAGTAAACTGCTTTTGTGACTGAAATTTTGGAAAATTTGTGCCTCTAATTCATTAAGTTGTTAGATAATAGGTAGTTCTAGGGTTGTGAATTGGTTGTATGCCATGTTTTCAGTTTGTATGCAAGATCTTGGCCTTTAAATTTCATTTTTGAGCAAGTAATCAAGCATAATACCCCCCCCAGACCTACAATATTACATCAGCAACTTGAGTTTGGCTATTTTACTTGATTTGTGTGAGAACCTGTGTAAGCACTTGTGTGTTTTTGTTGCTCTTGACTTCCCACAACCCTACTGGTTGTGGGAGTGCCCCTATTGCCCATCAAAATCCAACAAGAATCACAAGACAAGCTCCTCTTGTCTAAATTGCACAAGTGAAGTTTTGCATTTCCTTTGTGTTCTACAAAAAAAGAAAACTGAACCCGTTTTTTGATTCTCTTTGATTAGTTCTTGTTTAATTTGGATTTGAGTTATGTTTTAGTGAGTAAAAAGGTCACTGCTTTGAGTTTTAAAAGTAAAAAAAAGAAAAAAAAATAAAAGTGCAAAAACTCACCTGGCCTGGGCTCGAACACGCGACCTTCCTTTCGAAGGAGTAACGTGTTTACCAGTGATCCGGATGGTTTTTTACGTTATAGACTCATTTCATTAGTTACTTAAGCACGTTTTATTTTGGCTTTTATAATATAAGCCGTAGCTTATTTAGCTTGTTTAAGCTTATTGGATAAGATATTTGGCCAGTTTGCATTTTTCCTAGGTTAAGTATATAGTTTAGGATTTTTCTGAAACAAGTTTGGATTTTTCCCTTTCTTTATTTATTTTTTATCTTTTTTTATTAGCCGTATTTTATTAAATAGTTTAAAAATAGCTAAAAGTATTTTAAAAATCCAAAAAAATAGTTTTTAGGTTTTGATTTATATTTTTGAGGTTTACCTATCAAAAAGTTTTCAAAAAGTCTTATTTTTAATATTATTTGATTTTAGGGTTTTTTTATTAATTTTAAAATTTAATATAAAATTAAATAAAAGGTTTTAGGAACTTTAATTTGAATTTTATCTTAGTTACATTATTCTAGGTTTTTGGTAATTTTTTAGAATTTATTTATAAATTTTTATTTTTTTTGATTATTTTAATATTATTTTATTATAAAAAATAGAAATTTTGTTTTTTCTACTTTTTTCATTTTTCCTAGATTGTAGACATTTAATTAGGAACTTTGTAACTTTCCAAATCTTTTTAGGACTTTTCATTTATTTTCTAGAATTAATTTAAGTTTTAATAGATTTTAATAGTTTTTGAGTGTTTAAAAATAGTTTTATTTGGTTTTAAAATTTTAAAAATAGTTTTTAGCTTAATTAGGTTATTTTTGAGTTTTACAAACTATTAGATCTTGTTTAGGGCTTTTTAATAACTAATTGTGATTTTTAGGGCTTTGATTAGCATTAAAAAGTCATTATTTAATTAATTAAAAGGTTTTAGCAAGTTTTGATTTTTTGTAAACTCTTAGAATTTTATTGTGGATTTTTAGAAATTTTTAGGAATTTTTAGGTTAAATTTTTTTATTTTTGCACTATTTACGGTTTTACGTGTTCACGTTTTCGTCTTAATTTAATCCGTTTTCGTAACCGTCTTTCCTTTCCTTTCTATTCTCTTTTCTTCTTGTTAATAATCACAAATCAATATCAATTCAACACACAACGCACTTGCCTCCTTGGGAAACGAACTTGTTTGGTCATTAGTGCTCGGTTTTCCTAAACCGACACTTAACGCTTACCACTACTTTGCCTCTCTTTTCCTAAAGGGTTGCAAAAGCACTACATCAGGTTGCCTCCCGAGAAGCGCTTGTTTTTGTTAACTGAGTCACGAGCCTGACTCGACCCAGAACAAATTCAAGGGAAACGTGGTGAGGGATGGAATCATCTCATGAGAGATGTCCTCACCAAAGTACAACTTCACACGCTGGCCATTCACTTTAAATTAGGCCCATTTGGTTGAGAAAGTTCAATGGTGCCATAGGGGAAGACTTTGGTGACGGTGAATGGACCAGACCAACAGCTCTTAAGCTTGCCCGAGAAGATTTTCAACCGAGAGTTAAAGAGTAAAACTTGATCACTGATGTGAAACTCTCGGTTCTTAATCCTTGCATCATGAATGAGCTTGGTTTTCTCCTTGTAGATCAATTAATTCTCATAAGCTTCATTCCTCAGTTCATTTAGCTTGTTGAGTTGAATCTTCCGAACATCACCGGATTTGTTGATATCAAAATTGGCCCACTTCAAGGCCCAATACGCCTTATGCTCCAACTCAATAGGGAGGTGGCATGCCTTCCCGTACACAAGATGATATGGATTGCAACCAATAGGTGTCTTATATGCGGTACGGAAAGCCCACAAAGCATCATCTAACTTATCGGCCCACGAGGCACGATGCTCTCCCATAGTTCTCTCTAAAATTCTCTTCAATCCACGGTTAGAAATCTCGGCTTGACCATTTGTTTGGGGATGATAAGCGGTGGAAAGACGGTGATTGACACCATACTTAGCCATGACTCGAGCAAATTGATCATTGCAAAAATGAGTCCCGCGGTCACTGATGATAGCACAAGGAACACCGAATCGAGCAAAAAGTTGTTTCAAAAAGTTCACAACCACCCTCGCATCGTTCGTAGGGAGAGCCTTTGCTTCAACCCATTTAGATACGTAGTCAACGGCTACGAGGGTGTACTTGTGACCTTTGGATGATAGAAATGGCCCCATAAAGTCGATGCCCCATACGTCAAAGATTTCACATTCTTGTATGAAATTTTGAGGCATCTCATCTTTATGTATGATCTTGCCTTGGCGTTGGCAAGCATCACAATGTTTAACCATTTCATGAGCGTCATGATAAATGGAGGGCCAATAAAATCTAGAGTCGAACACTTTCTTCGCGGTATAGTTAGGACCAAAGTGACCACCGGTGGGTCCTTTATGGCAAGCTTCAAGGATTAATAAAGCTGCCGGCCCGTCAACACACCGACGAATAACAAGATCCGCACATTGTTTGAAAAGGTAAGGGTCGTCCCAAAAATAGTGCTTAATGTCTTTAAAGAACTTTTTCTTTTGTTGGAACGTTAACCCTCCTTGAGAATTCCACCCGCTAAATAGTTCGCAATGTCCGTAAACCATGGGATTTCATCAAGATTTGAGTTAATAGACATCAAGGCATTAAGGGGAAAAGAGTCATTAATCTCTTGATTTGGGAGCTCCCTTTGATGAGGATCCTCGAGTCTACTAAGATGATTCGCGGCTAGGTTTTCCGCTCCCTTTTTATCACGAATTTCAATTTTAGATTCTTGAAGGAGAAAAACCCAACGAAGAAGTCTTGACTTGGAATCTTGCTTAGTTAACAAGTACTTCAACACGGAATGATCTGTATACACAATGGTGGTGGAAAGGACAAGATAGGGGCGGAACTTCTCAAAAGCATACACTACAGCTAAAAGCTCTTTTTCAGTAGTGGTATAATGCAATCGAGCCCCCGTCATTGTCTTGCTAGCATAATGGATTGGTTGGAAGTGTTTGTTCACTCTTTGTCCCAAAACCGCTCCAATAGCAAAATCGCTAGCATCACACATCAATTCAAAAGGTAACTCCCAATTAGGGGTAACCAAGACCGGTGCCTTAGTTAGTTTATCCTTAAGAAGATTGAAAGATTCAATACACTCTTTAGAAAAGATAAAAGGAATATCTTTTTCCAAGAGTTGGGTCATCGGGCGAGCGATCTTAGAAAAATCTTGAATGAAACGACGATAGAAGCCCGCATGACCAAGGAAACTTCTCACACCCTTCACGGTTGAAGGTGGAGGTAATTTAGCAATCACTTCAACTTTAGCACGGTCTACTTCAAGACCGGCTTTGGAGATTTTATGACCAAGAACAATACCTTCTTTTACCATGAAATGGCATTTTTCCCAATTAAGAACGAGACGAGTGTCTTCACACCGTTTGAGCATACGTTCTAAATATGCAAGGCAAGTAGAGAAAGAATCACCATAGACCGAGAAATCATCCATAAAGACTTCCATAGTTTCTTCAACCATGTCATGGAATATAGCCATCATACACCTTTGGAAAGTCCCGGGAGCATTGCATAAGCCGAAAGGCATTCTTTTGTAAGAAAATGTCCCATAAGGACAAGTGAATGTGGTTTTCTTTTGGTCTTTAGGATCGATGGGAATTTGAAAATACCCGAAGAAACCGTCTAGGAAGCAATAATAGTCATTACCCGCTAAACGCTCGAGCATTTGATCCATGAAAGGAAGAGGAAAATGATCCTTGCGAGTGGCATCATTGAGGTTGCGATAGTCTATGGAAACTTGCCAACCCGTGACAAGTCGAGTAGGAATCAACTCTTGTGTTCATTGGGAACAACGGTTATTCCGCCTTTCTTAGGCACACAATGGACGGGACTAACCCATGGCGAATCCAAAATACGGTAAATCATTCCGGCATCTAGAAGTTTGATAACCTCTTTCTTGATGACGTCATGAATTTTAGGATTAACACTTCTTTGGCTTTGGATTGTGGGTTTAAAGTCATCTTCCATGAGAATTTTATGAGTACAAAAGTTCGGATCAATTCCACGGATGTGGGAAATTTTCCAAGCAATTGCTTTCTTATGATTCTTCAGCACATCGATAAGTCGAGATTTTTCTTCTTCTTTCAAGTCCTTTGCGATGATGACGGGTAACTTCTTATTGTCTTCAAGGAGCACGTATTCGAGATGCAACGGTAAATCCTTAAGATCTAAATCCGGAGGATTGTCGATGGAAGGCGTAGTCAAATTCGGATCATCGATAAAGATTTCCTTAGGAGACGGTGGAGAAATATAGTCCTCATTGAGAAGTTTCTCAATGGTACGAATGTCTTTTTCCCAATCGGTGGAAGAATCGTCATATTGTAAGTCCACATCCCCTAAAGTTGCTTCAAATTCTTTCAAAAGGAAATCACTTTCTCCAAATGGAGTTAGTGATGGAGCAATAGAGGCAACGGTCTCAACAATGGGTAGAGAAGAAGAACCACTTTTACAAGCGTCTTTGAAATGTGCTTCACAAGCCTCATCAAGTATGTCAATGAAATTAACGCTCTCGTGTTCAGAAGGCTGCTTAGAAAGTTTACCCATATTGAAGACAATTTTATCGTCACCAACTCTCATGATTAATTCGCCCGCGGCTACATCAAAGAAAGTGCGACCGGTCCTCAAGAATGGACGTCCAACGATCAATGGAACACGTGGGTCCATCTCGTAGTCAACAAAACAAAATCTGACGGGAAGGTGAATTTATCAACGCCAACGAAGACGTCTTCGGCTATCCTTACTGGATAAACAACCGTACGGTTAGCTAAATCCAATGTCATCTTGGTGGGTACTAGATCGGGGAGAGATAATTGTTTCCATACCGAGAGTGGCATAAGATTAATACTAGCACCTAGATCGGATAGGGCCATACAATTCTCTACCCCAGGGAAGTTGAAAGGAATCAAGAAGCGACCCGGATCACCAAGTTTGGTTGGTAATTTCCTTAAGAGCACGGCGGAGCAATTCTCATTAAGTTGGGTCTGAGCGATATAAAGAAGCTTTTCTTTGTCACTGAGAAGATCTTTAAACATTTTAGCATATTTCGGCATGTGAGCGAGAGCCTCAGCAAAGGAGATGTTGAAATTCAGTTGTTTAAATATTTAAAGAAAGTTAGAAACCTAAATATCATCCTTGTTCTTCAACTTCTCTTTCCTCAACCTTGAGGGATAAGGAATATTGGGTTGAGATGAAGGCTGTGGAATGGAATTCTCACTCACATCCTTAGGTGGTGGAGGGGTGGGGTTGGAAGGTAAAGGAGTTGGGGAAAGTTGCTCTTTTTCCTTAGTCACAATCACGGGAGTAGGTGTAGGAATCTCGGGTTCCTTATAACCTTTTCCACTTCGAGTGGTGATTTCTTTCATCTCCCCTCTTGGGTTAGCAATGGTGTTACTCGGAAGAGAACCCGAAGTAGAGGGTTGATTACTTTGGAAAAACGAAGCCATCATATCTCTTAAGTCGTTCGTTTGATTGCTCAACGAAGTTCGCATGTCGTTCCTTAGCTCGGCTCGAATATCGTTCCCTTGTTTCGCCATGTCACCCTTCAAGTTAATGAGTTGGCTTTGGAGGTTCGTCACCATCTCTCTATTGGTCCTCATGTAAGTTTCAAGGTCTTAGTTAAATGTCGTGGGTTGATTGAGAGGTGGGGCTTGGTAAGCTTGATTATTTCCTTGAGGTGGATATGGGTTTCTTTGGGATTGATATTGATTGGCAACTCGAGTTTGGCTTTGATTGTTTCCATTGAAGTTTTGTTGGTTTTGGTTTTGTTGAGGAAAACCGGGTGGAGATAGAAAGTTGTTGGAACGATAACTTAGCAAGTTACGGTCTCCTTGAGGGCGAGCCTGATAGCCTCCCGTGGAATAGTTACCGTATGCCGCATTAACGTTTTCACAAAGATTGCCTTGGGTTGTGGGGCAATCATTATAAGAATGAGGACCACCGCATGTTTCACAAGAAATAGCAACAACTTTATCTTGTTGATTTTGGTTAGTAACCAAAAGTTACATATTTTTGCTCATTTCGACCATTGCGCGGGTCATTTCGGTCATATCAGGGTTGGAATAAGTAGAAGAAACATTGACTCTCGGGTTTGATCTTGAGGATGCGGATGAATCCCAATTCTTGTGGTGAGTAGTCATATTTTCAATTAACTCTCTACACTCCTCCGGTCTCCTTTTCATAAAAGTACCACCGGCGGCGGCATTAATCGTATCACGATCACGAAAAGTGAGACCGTTGTAGAAAGTATCAATGAGAGTGACGGGGATCATGCTATGATATTGACAACGGTCGTTCAAAACATTGTAGCGTTCCCAAGCATCGAAAAGTGATTCATCATTTTCTTGAGTGAATCCACTAATTTGGTTTCGAAGGCTAGTGACATGGAGGGTGGAAAGAATAGCGACAAAAAACGTTGAGTCATCTCATCCCATGTATGAATAGAATTTTTAGGGAGACGGTCAAACCATTTCTCGGCATGGTGGGATAAAGTGTGTGGGAAGAGATGTAGGCGAAGGAAATCCATAGTAACACCGGGAAGTTTCATGCTTTGGGTGACGGTAATGAATTTATCGAGATGTTTGTTGGCATCATCATCCGGTAATCCGCGAAATGGACAAGTGTTTTGAACTTGATGGATCATGTGATGCTTCAACGAAAATTTAGGAGCCGTGATTTGCATCGGCGCAATCGGTCCTCCGCGTCCGTTCATGGTTGGTTGACAAAGCTCCTCCATTGTGCGTAGGTCGGGTTGTGGGCCATTGTTGTTATTATTATTCATGTTGGGGTGGGGTGGGTTGTTATTATTGTTATGCACACCGGCCATATCTATGTCTCTAAGAGTCTCGGGCTCAGAATAAGACGTAGATCGAGTACGCATACACTAAAATGAAATAAAATATTTTTGGTTTTTTTATCTTTTTTATTGTTTTTGGATTTTTGTAAATTTTATATTTTTTAGGATTTTTGAAAATTTTTGTGCTTGAAAATAACGTTCCTAAAAGAACGGATCCCAAAATCCAATTTTTCTCACTGAAAACCGTTAATCTTTACGAAAAGAGCCGGCAGCGGCGCCATTTGATTTAATGGTTATAGCAATGTGTACTCGATATCGTTCTCGGTATCTTATCGAATTGATCACGGCTTAGAGGTGGAATTATTGGTTTTGGTCACTAAAAAGGGGGAGCTTTGGTTGACTAAACTACTTGTAAATATCAAAACTAAATATATAAAAATAACTGAGAAATCTAACCTTGATTAACTATGTAAACTGAATCTCTGAATATCTGGAAAAATTAACAAGTTCGGAATAACACTATCTTCGGAAAAACATGCTTTCTTCGGATAAATCACCCTTTTTCGGAATGTTGGAAAATTTCGGATAAAGGCACCTATTTCGGAATAACAAATATTTTCGGAGAAATCATTAATTTCGGATAAATGTAGATTTTCAGGAAAACAAGTGATTTTCGGATAAAGGCTACTATTTCGGAAAACAAGGGAATTTCGGATAAACAAGATTCTTTGGAATAACAAGGATTTCCAGAATAATTCAACTAATTCAGAATAATCAGCTTTTTCAGAATAAAGGGACCATTTCAGATAAAACATACATTTTCGGAAAAATGGAAATATTCGGAATAACTGCTCTTTTTCGGATAAATGAATATCTTCGGATAAATCAAGAATTTCAGAGAAATGCAGATTTTCGGGAGAACATGGGGTTTTCGGAATAAACAAGTTTTTAGTGAAACAGTAAACTTCGGATAAAGTGAATTTCAGATAAATGTTTTTCTTCGGAATAAATGGTGAATCTTCGGAAAATAAATCTTCGGAATATGGTGCAATCTTCGGACAATCAAAACCCTTTCCGAAGATTATTAAGAACAGATACAGATAACAGTAATATCAAAAATGATGAAATAAGCTACGAATAAGCATGAATCAACCAATCAATTAACCAAAACCAAATTTATTTTATGAAAAACTAAATAAGCCACAAATCAAAAACTTTAAAAACACAAATTAATCAAAATATCTAAAATCAACTTATAATCAAATCTATTAATCTATCAAACCAACTTAATCAAAAATAAGCCAAACACTAGTAAATCAACAATCACAATAAGCTCAAAATATCCACCACATCAAAACTATAAGATCAATCACATGAATAAATCAATCACATAATCAAATAGATGAAATCAACTACATGATTAATTAAATCACCACAAGGTTAATAAAGGTAGAATGAGAGATATGAAATAAGCTTGATTAAATTGAAGATTAAGATTCATAGTTACAAGATTTAAGAAACTTGAAGAGAAAGCTAGAGAGAGAAATAAACACACTAATTACCTACTAAAAATTAAAGATTAAAATTAACTACTCCACTAATGACTATTTTCTAACTATATATAGGGGAGGTGGCAAGCTTGTTTCTTCTCTTTTCTTTTCGTCTTTCTCGACTGAGGCTCGGGATTAGTCGAATGATAACTTGAACTCGACTTCTATTTTTCTTCTTTAATAGACTTGGTTCTTCGACTTCGTTAAACTTCCGTCTTTAGACTTTTTCTTCGATAAATCTTCAGAATAGGCCTTCGACTTCCGTTCTTCTTGCACTTTTGACCTTTTGACTTCGTCTTTTGTTTTTTTCTTCGATTAAAGCCCGTGATAGCCCGTGTTTTCTCCCTTTTTCATATGTTTATCCTGAAACACAATAAAAACACAAACCACGTATAATTCCGACTTTTACGACATAAAATACACGTTTTGGTCTTGTTATTATTGGAAATAAGTGGTAAAAGTATAAGTGTTTTCACACTTATTAGGCTTATAAGCTTATATAAGGGGTTTTTGGTAAGCCTCACATTTGTGGATTTTATAAGGAATGGTGGGCTTATATAAAAATAATATATAAAAAGACTTTTATACCCACATTTAATAACTACAACATTTAATTAATGTGTTTTTTGTCATTTTACTTTTTAAATTTTAATAAGCTAAACCAAACACTAAACATGGGCTTATAAGCTTATATCATATAAGCCATAAATGGCTTTCATAATATAAGCTAAGCCCAACTCATAAGCATAACCAAACAACACCTTAGGCTTATTTTATATAACAATTTTTTTTTATCAAATATCTAACAAATATCCATAGACTAAATATACGGACGAGAAGAGGGTCTCGATTACGGGCAAAACGAAGTAATCATGATACGTCTTCTTTTATACTTATGATTTTGTAAAAAAATACTACCTCCGTCCCAATATTATTGTCCATTATTATATTTTGGGTTGTCCTAAAATTATTGTCTACTTCCAAAACATCTAAAATTAGATAGAGAATTTTGTTTGAGTTTACCATATTATCCTCACTTGAGGTTATTATTACAAATAATAAAGAAGTATAAAATTAATTGGTTAAGGGTAAAACTGTCACTATACAAAAAGTAAGAGAGAGAAAATTGAAAAAGTGATGTTTTTCTAAAACTGTGTGTTTTTTGTTTGTGGACAATAATTTTGGGACGGAGGTAGTACCATGTTTTTATAACTAGACCAAACCACTAAGGACGTGTTTGTCAAAACGAGCAGTAGTTGTGGACAGTAGCAAAACGAGCAGTAGTTCTGGACAATAGCAGTGAGCAATAGTAGAGAGTGATATATATGAGTAGTAGTGGTGATCGATAGTTGTGAGCAATAGACAATGACAACTCACCGCTCATTTGCCACCGCTTTTTCAACAAAAAAAGAGAAAGTAGCCTTCCTAAAAAATAGCACCGATCCAAAATGTTCACCGCTCCTGTTGCCAAACGACCACTAAAAAATAAAAAACTCACAGCTCATTTTGCGAAACAAATACTAAAATTCAAAACGATCTAAATCATCGCTCACCACTTCAAAAAACTTCACCACCGCTCTTTGCCAAACATACTCTAACTAAGTTCAACCGATTTAATCAAACACTACGCGTTTCCTCCGTTTGTGAGGTGTGAAATGAAATTAATTTCAAAAAAAAAATCAAACACTGCGCGCAGGCCGCGATTTTATTTGTTTGTATAAAACAATGATGCAAAGAGTATATTCGTGGTGGATTAGGTCATGTGACTTGTTGAATGTTCAACGCATGGACCCACGAGCTCGTTATCTAGACAAAGTGCTTCATAAATTGCAAGGGTGGAAACAAAAACTCCTCTCTCAAGCAGGTCGAGAGATGCTTATCAAATCAGTTATTCAAGCCATTCCATCATATGCGATGCAATGTTACCTTTGCCGAAAGGTCTTCTTGAAAAACTTCTTACTCACATCCATAGATTCTTTTGTCGTAGAGATGAACACGACAAACACATTCATGGGTCAAGATGGGAATGTCTTTCAAAACCAAAATTTGAGGGAGGGCTGGGGTTTAGATACTTACATTCGTTTAATCTTGCTTTGTTTGCAAAGCAAGGTTGGAGGCTTATAATCAACCCAGAATCCTTTTGGGCTCGTATCCTTAAAGGTTTATATTTTCCTACAGGGAATTTCATAACAGCTCGCAAGGGATCTCACCCATCTTGGTTGTGGTAAAGTCTCCTCCATGGTCGGGATATCCTCATTCAAGGCATCCGATGGCAGGTTGGAAATGGCGAAAAAATCCCTTTCTGGACAGGAAAGTGGGTGCCATATAACTCTAACTTTTTCATTCGTGAGCCTCGAGGTCCTTTTACAAATGCTTCTCGAGTTTCTGATTTCATTATTCACGGGGCATGAGATACTTGCAAATTACAAAGCCACCTTCTCATCACAGAGGCTGATTTTATATCTCAAAACCCCATTTCCAATACGGGAGCAGAAGACAAACTCATATGGCATTATGACGATAAGGGAATTGATGAGACAAATAAAGTCATGAAAGCCATGACATGTGTTGGGAATTATTTGTAATGTGTCAAGTACTGTTAGTGTAAGTATAAGTATTGTTAGTGTTGGCAAGTACTGTTAGTGTTAACGTGGTACATAGCAAGTACTGTTAGTGTAAGTACAAGTACTTCTATATTGATTAGGACGAATATATATTTTTAAAAGATATGTCATAGTTATAGTTAGAGTATATATTATGTGATATACTTAATAGTTAGAATATTCATAAGATATCGTGTGTGATATACTTATCTTTATAGTATATTCTAAAATTTCTAGGGTTCCTTACTCTATAAAAGGAACATAGGTACGATGACATTCATGTACCTCCTCCAAGTCGATTAATAAGAGAATCGAATAGTTAAAAGTAATTATGTTCTTCTTTGCTTTATAATTTAGATTCCGCATAACTTATTTAGTTGAGTAAGAGTTCTCAAAGTGTTTTAGTTTGATTACAAACTACTATACTAATTCTTAGCAGAATATAGATCCATTCAAAGGGATCAACAAGCGGTATCAGAGCTTGTTGAGAAACTCCGAATAAGAAGAATACAACCCTAAAAATCCCCACTCACACCAAATTCAATGTCTCAACTTGGTGATGACCCTTACTTGGAAGATATTCCAGATCCTGATCCAATACCACATGGACAACCTCAAGTTGTGCATCCTGCACCACCACAAGGTGTTTAAGCCATAGATGATGTAGTTACTTCTACAACTACACCATGTTCCCATATTCTCTGTTGTCAAACTCCCAGTTCTCAAAAGTGATAACTATGAGACATGGGCTATGCAGATGGAACATTACTTGAACCACACAGATCATACTATGTGGCAGTTTATCAAGAATGGGAATACACCTAAGAAGTTTCATTGGTTACCTGATGGTACATGCTATGCTTTACCTGCTGTGACTGATGAATAGGTACAAGCAGAGATCCGAGAAAGAAAGGCCGGAACTGCTTTGGCTATGGCACTTTCAGAAGACATCTTACCTAGATTTCATCACTACAAGGATGCAAAGGCTATGTGGGATACCATCAAACTTAGATTTGGAGACAATGACAAGTCTAAGAAGATGAAGAATATTGTTTTGAAACAAGAATTTGGTAACTTCTCAATTTCCAGTACTGAAGGAATCCATAGTGGTTATGGAAGGTTTAGTAGATTGCTTATACAATTGGCAGTTTATGGACTAATAATTCCTAATGAAGAAGCCAATCTAAAATTCTTAAGAAGTGTTCCACAAGAATGGAAAGCAATGGCTATGCACTTCATCACAAGAGATGATATTGATACAACTCCTTTTGATCATCTCAATAATAATATTAGAGTTTATGATATGGATGTTAAAGGCATTGAAGTGACAAAAGCAGCAGCAGCAACAACAAAGTCTAACTTGGCGTTTGTGTTAGAAGGAAACATCAGTCTTTACTCTCAAAATACCGCTGGTGGATCAAGCAGCGGTACTTACTTCCAAAATACCGCTAGTCGATCAAGTAGCGGTACTTACTTCCAAAATACCGTTGGGGGACTAACAAGCAGTACTTACTCTCAAGGTACTAAAGGCAGTCCCATTACATCTCAGAATTCACAAGGAAGATCCTCACCATTGTTTAGTGACAATGATGCATTCTCATTCTTTGTTGGACAAGACAACAGACCAAGGCTAACTCTCAATGACTTGTTCCAAATGGATGATGATGATGTTGAAGAGATGGACCTCAAATGGCAAGCTGCTATGATCTCTGTAAGATCTAATAGGTTCTACAAAAAGACTGGAAGGAAGATGACTGTTGATCCTAATGAACCATTAGGATATGACAAGTCAAAATTTGAATGTTATAACTATGGAAGGAATGGACATTTTGCAAGAGAGTGCAATAGGTATAAGGTTGATAGAAGCAGTCAAAAGTCTAAGAACAGCTATAGAACTAGTCCAGGAATCTCTGAAAGCTTTCCAAAAGGAGATAGCAGGAGTCCCAAAGGAACTAAAGCATTGGTAACTGTAGATGGAGTGGTGAACTGGGCTGAATATGAGGAAGAAGAAGAGCTTGGTTTGATGGCTCTCTCTTATGAAGATACTAAGGTACATCCTTGTTCTAAAGATTGTGTTCTTAAATTTAAGAGTTTAAAAGTAGAACTTAATGAACAGTATCAAAAGGTTAACACATGTATTGTAGAAGCAAATGCTTTTAAACATGGTGTTGCTAAGTTAGAGGAAAATATAGTTTTGTATAAAAAGGGTCAACAAAACTATGAAGAGAAAATTAGAATTTTGACTCTTCAAATGAGAGAAAAAGATGTGGAAATTAAAACTTTTGAAAAACAACTTATAAAAGTAACAGCAAAAAATGAAGTTTTAAAAGCCAGTCTTTTTAATGAAAAGGAAGTAATTAATCAATGGCAAAAATCCTCTAAAGGATTAGGCAAGCTGATTAATTCATAAATGGGGTATTATGATAAAATAGACCTAGGATATATTGAGGACCAACCTAGGATAACCTTAACTGACAAGGACTTATCAAAGGGGATTTTTGATAGTTCTAATGAGTCAGCTGATACTCTTGAAAATGATAGATATGCTAAATGAATGAAGGCAGTTCCTTCACCATTATCAAGAATTTTCATGCCCCCTAATAATGATATAGGTATAGAGTTAGATGAGTCAAAAGTTGTTATTGATGTTAAGTCAAATGATTCAAACTCTAGTACCTTGACCCAAGATAAATCTGTTGTGACCAAAAACATTATTTATCCACCTTTAATGAGCAATTTTGTGTCTGAAGGACAAGTGTCTACAACTAGTTCTGCTCCCAAGCAGGTAAAAACTCCTAGCAAGGCATTGGATAATAATGCAAAACATAATAATGACACCAAGAGGGGTGGAATAGGTTTAAGAAAACTAAGTCAGAACAACCTTTTGGGTCTTCTTTGAGAAGAAAAGGATGTTATGTTTGTGGTAGTCTAAATCACTTTATCAAAGATTGCACTTTACAGGAAGATAAAATTTCAAAACAGAAGGCTGCACAAAAGGTCACAAAGAAACGTAATTGGAAAAATGCACAGGTTAATAGGCAAATGGGATCTAAAGATGACAAACCTAAGTTTGGTCATGCTAAAAGGGTAAATAAACCCCATAAGGTTAATGATGTTAAATACCTGCTCTCTACCAAGGAATTTGTCCCAAGAGCAGTACTTATGAAACAAGGTCTAGTACCTTTGAAGTCTGGTAAGCCAAGTACCGGCAAGTCTAGAACTGCAAGTACTGCTAGACCAAAAGCAAGTACCGCTAGTCAAAAGTCTGGTAAACTAATGTCCCACAAATCTTCTAAGAGTGTAGTTGAGAATGCTAAAACACCTAAAAGTAAGTCTAATAACAAACCAGTGCAGATGTGGGTCCCTAAAGGAGAAAAACCACGTGTTCAAGAAAGTACTGCTAAAGCAGTACTTAAGCCAAAAGGCTCAAGGACAACAAACCCACTTATGTCTTTGATTATTTAACTGGAATCATGAAGTATAAGAGTGTGTGTAGTCTTACTGGAAAAACTACCTATCAAACTCTTAAGTATGTAGGTCCCATAAGATCCGAGCCAAATGTGGCTTGGGTCCTTGTTAAAAACTAATAAGTTTTGTGTATGTGCAGGGGGAATCTAATTGATGAATTGAAAGATAAAGGTATTGTAGATAGTGGATGCTCAAGGCACATGATAGGTGATGTGCGGAGATATGTATATGTGATAATTTGAGATTACGTTATAGGGTAAATTAGAAAATTACCTTTAGGAAAAAGTAATAGACTAATATTACCAATGACGAATTCAAATAAACACGTGAGTGAATCAAGTTCGTTGTACACGAAGATCTTATGAATTTGAGACGTTTTGTTTCGATTTGGACAATTGATGTGAATTGGTTTTCGGTTTTTAAACTACAATTGAAATCTACAAATTTTAAACTAATTAATATAAGCCTAAAGTGCATGAATCGTAAACCCCGCTATTTTTAAACCTAAAACAATTACTTACTTAAAAATTTAAAACTATTTAAATAAGCTATAAGAAATTAATCTATTTAATAAAATTGACTTATAATCTATTTTAAAATTCTAAATAAACTTTTTAAACTAATTTACTTTATTAAAAATTACTTTAAAACGAATCTATTTAAAAACTATTTCTATTTAAATTTAAAATTGTAAAAAAATCTCATTAATTAAAAATAAACTAATTAAACTAAAAGAAAACATTTTTTTATTTTTTTATTTATTTATAATATTATATTATTATTTATTTTAATTAAACTAAGATTTTAGTAAAAAAAACATTAATTAAAAGTTTATGAAAAAAAAACGTAACCTTACTTTAATTTAAACTAGAAGTACAAAGTCTGCCAACCCTACTATTACTATATTAATAAAATAACTGGACATAAAATCAAAAGAGCCTTGAGCTCAATTGGGTAACACGCTGGACCTCTACCCTTGAGGTCAAGGGTTCGAAACCTGGTGTGAGCAGGTTGTGTGATTTATTTTCTTTTTGACAGTTTAACAAAATGAGTCTCAGGAGAGACCTTGTGAAGCTTATTTTTGTTTAAGCTGTCAGGAAACAACTTATAAGCTTATCAGATAAGTTGGATCTGATAAGCTGTTATTCTGAACAATAAAGCAGCAAAAACATATAAGAAGTAAAACACCAAAAATAAAGACAGTCTACAAATCAATAACAATAACTAGCGAGTCTATATAAAACAGTAACAAAAATAAAAATCAAACAGTAAACACAATGTCCTAATAATTCTCAAAGCAGATAAGTTTATCAGATTGACAGAATTTAAAGAAAATAACTGAATCAAATTAAATAGCAAATTCTAAAATCCTAACTTAATCAATTATCAGCTACCTAAGTATACATCAGCAAATCAGATCACTGCAGAAATAACAAGCAGTAACAAATTCATGTCCTAATATAACTCTTATTAGTAAACTTATCAGTTAAAACTGCCATCCTTTAAACAAAAACAATCCTCAAACGACTCATCAGTAACATAATTCATGGCAAATATATCACAAACATACAACTTCATATAATCATTCATCACAGAAACATCAAAGAAGCAGATTACAGTCACTCGCATCAATGAACAGATCTAATCAACATATCAGTTTACACAAATAAAGCAGATTCATCATACTGAGCATAATCTACACGTCCTATCTATTCAACTTAACGTAAAATCGGTCTATAACATAACACAACTTGTTACCTCGCAACAATATTAAACCACAATACGTAAGCTACTAACGAGATTCAGTTAATCAACTTGAACACAATCACACAGTCTTACAGATTCATTAACAACATATAAATGATAAAAATAAAAAGAGGTAAAACCTTTTGGAGAAAACCGTTGAGACGAAGGTGAGCGCTGAGCTACCTTATATAACCGAATCAACGCCACCGTTTAACACCATACGAACCAACAGCAAGACCTCGAACCATGAAATTACTCGAACCAACAGCTTTGTTATTTAATGTTTATCAGTGGATAAACATGTTCCCCTATTCACTCTTAACCATTCACAGTAGCTATAGATTAAGCTTATAGGAATGATTTTCACTTATAATGATAACAATAGATCTAAACTGCAAGTATATTTTATAAATCAACAAACGTAGATCGCAAACTTATAAAATGGAGAATCGAAATTTTATTAATTCGACTTAAACATTACAAACTTTATAAAAAAGAGAAATTACAATTTCTAACTACTATTTAACATTATAACAGTAAGAGTAAAAGGGATCAAAAATACAAGTAAATTGGGGGTTTTTATAGCCACCCCCAAGGGCTTGCTGAGAGGATATCCGGATCTTCTTAGGAATATTCCATATGATTTTTGGCCCTTGATCTTTATCTTTCTCTCTCTTTGTTGAATCGGATGGTGGATGATACACACTAGCACACGGATTGCCAACGTGGCATCCATGTGTGCTAGTTGTGCTTCTTTGAAGCCTTGTGATTGGTTGAATTGGAGGATTGAGGTGTTCAATCCAATAGCCTTATGCCACGTATCTCTTCTCTTCCTCATACTCTCTTCCTTAAAGATTGGGGACTTTATTCCCCTTTTAATGATTTATTTGATTAATTAAAAAGCCCCATGTAAAACTAACTTTTTACCCATCTAGGGTTTTTGAACAGTAAGAACTTGTTACTAGTTATGGGGGTGAAGAAGATAAATGGGGAAGAAACACTTTGGTTGTATCGAAAGGAGTATTTAATTGTGTGTGAGAGATGAGTGGGTGGGGAACGGTATAATTTATTTAATGGATAGGAATGAGTGGTGAGAATAGTGGGTGAGAATAATAAACGTGAGTTACATTTGACCGAGAATAAATAGCTATGAGTGGGAGTAAATGGGACGGTTTATTTAATATGTGGTGAGGTGAAAAGTGTAAACACGTTTGGGAGAAACCCTAAAAGCCCAATAACTTATACTCATTTCGTTCCATTTCATTCAAAATTGAATTGGGCTTTCAGCCCAAGCTTCCAATCCGTATGCTAATACTCCCATTTTGGGCCATTATTGGTTTGGGCTCCAAAGGTATTAAATGTTCATCCTATATTGGGCTTTTCAGGCCCAATAAGCTCATGAGGGACCCACTTGGCCCATAAATTTGACAATTGATAAAATCCTCTTTAATCGAGCTCGATTTTGGCTTCTTCAATCTTTTTCTTCAAACTCGTGTCGGGTTTGCCGATTTTCGCGAACTTGGTACCTACACACATTCAAACAAGAAACAAGCATATACAAGGCATATTTGATACGTTTCATGCATAATTTCATTGTTTATAGCTACAAATGATATGAGTATTTAAGCTCATATCAAATTCCCCCATGCTAAGCAATTGCCGTGTCCTCACGCAATGATAAAATTAAACATAAGCTACACCATTATTCAACTTATGACATTTTATTTAGCAAAGACATAATGTAATGCTATCATTATCGAAAAATAATTTTAAGGATCATAAAAGCTAATAGATTCATCGTCCTCGACTTTTCACTTTTCCATGCCAAGTGCAAAAGCAAGATCATTGTTATTATAAGTTAGAAAACTAACACGAACTCATGTGGGACAATTATTTACTTAGACTCCCTTATTCCTAGGTGTGTCTCTTATATTTTGTTGTTGTCTTGAATTATCACGAGGATGCATTGTTGACTTATTTCGATAATTTATTAGGCCAAAAATAAAGTGAACGATTTAATCAATAGTTAGCTAAAGGACAAAATCTTTTAAAACTGCTTCTCGGGACCTCATAAAGTTCATATCTTGGCATAACTTGCTTCACGATTTGAGACCTTTCTCGGACCGATATTTGGCAGCGACTTTATACTTCAAACCTTGAGAGACGTTCATGAAATAATGGTCTTCTCTTCATATAGGAATTTCTTCACTTGAAGTTTTGAGAGATTCATACTTGGACCACGACTTCTTCATTTTTCTCCAATTTTTATTTGGGATTTTGATATACAACGATCCGCCTCCTTGGCTTCATTTATCCTCATACCTTATTATGGTCTTTTTGGATAGACTTCTCCATGACTTTTGGGGAGTATTTGCTTTTCGTCGTGTGTCTCGATCCTTCATATTGATTTTTGATAAATGATTCTTCACATCACTTGAGATCTTTTAGCAATAAAACATAGCCCTCATGTCTTGTTAGGACCTTTTTGGACTCGCCAATCTTCGCATCCCGCTTCAATAAGTTATGCCTTGGCTATGAACTCTAATCCATACCGAGCAACTTTTAAACGATTTTGGGCTAGAAGCTAAGTAACTTTTCAAATCATACAACCTTATTTATTGCATATAAATTTATTAGCAAGCGATGGGAGAATAGGCTTATAATTAACTCACATAAATTCCCGAAAGAATACCAAACTTATAATTGGCTCTATCATCTCTTGTTCTCCATATTGTAAAATTTCAAGAATGTGAAATCAATGGATACTTAGCCTATTAAATCAAAGTTTTGGGTTTTCAAGTCATCTATAGGATCTTGCATCTTTTTATACTCTTGCGAGTTTTAGAATTTGCGTTTTAAAGTTCCCTTGATAGACGACTTTCTAGGATCAATTATAGGAGCTTGCGAAAAGTTCTGTTCTTAACTCGTATGAATTAAGACTTTCGCGTTTTAAAGCTCCCTATATAATAGCCTAGCAAAACTTAATTCAAACACGTTAAGGAAAGCTAAGGTTAAAAACCGAGTCGAGTAAAAAACTATTCTTATTTTCACCAACAGAAAGCCTACATTTGTGTCAAAAGCACTTATTTTATTTATTTAAACTTAAAAATAACACTAAAAATTTAAAATTTTATTGAAAATGAGAAATACAATACGTTTGGACACGACAAAAGCAATTGCAAGCGATTATATCGATTGACTCTCCCATGCTAAAACCAAACATTGTCTTCAATGTTTCTTAGCTCAAGAGTAACACCCCCTTGCTAAAACACGAAGAGTCTAATGCAAAATCCTAGCATGGAAAGAGTACGCAAATCTATAAGCCGTTTATTAATTATGCCTCAAGATAAAACGTTAGTCGATAAAAATTAAGGGTAAAGAGCGTGCCCCTTTTTGGTATTCAAGGAATGGAAGATCAAGTGGACCGGCAAAATCCGAACACGAGAATCTTCAAAAATTAGGGTCATACCTAAGATTCACAACACAACAAAACACGAGCACGAGCTTGAAAGATCAAGCCTTATTAGGTGTTAGAAAATAGAAAGAAGATAGAGTGTATGGGACTCCCCCACAAGGCACCTCGTTTTTGTTAACCAAGTCATGAGCTCGACTCGATCCCCGCATTCATTGGTCCTTAGGGAAAGTTTGAAGATCCGGGACAACCTCCGTAGGTATGTCCCCTCCAAAGTAGTGTTTCACACGATGACCATTCACCTTAAAGTTAGGCCCGTCTTTTTGAGCTAGCTCAACAGTGCCATAAGGGAAAACTTGAGCAATGGTGAATGGTCCGGACCAACGGGATTTAAGCTTGCCCGAGAAAATCTTAAGTCTAGAGTTGAATAAGAGGACTTGATCACCAACATTGAAAATGCGGTTTTTGATCTTAGAGTCATGAATCCTCTTAGTCTTCTCCTTATAGATCAAAGAATTTTCATAAGCTTGATCCCTTAATTCACTTAGTTCATTCAATTGAACCTTGCGATGATCACCCGCGGTCCTTAAATCAAAGTTACAATGCTTAAGATCCCAATACGCCTTATGTTCGAGTTCAATTGGCAAGTGGCATGCTTTTCCGTAGACCAACCTAAATGGTGTACAACCAATTGGCGTCTTGTAAGCCGTACGGAAAGCCCACAATGCATCGTCCAATTTATCCGACCATGAAGTGCGATTTTCTCCAATAGAACGCTCCAAAATCCTTTTAAGAGCACGGTTTGAAACCTCCATTTGACCACTCGTTTGAGGGTGATAAGCCGTAGAAAGTCGATGAGTGACACCATATTTCTTTAGAACTTTTTCAAATTGTTCATTACAAAAATGGGTCCCACGATCACTTATAATAGCCCGCGGAGTTCCAAACCTAGCAAAGAGTTGTTTCAAAAAGTTCACCACAACTCGAGCATCATTCGTGGGCAAAGCCTTAGCTTCGACCCATTTAGACAAATAGTCCACGGCTACGAGAATGTATTTGTTTCCTTTCGAAGATGGAAACGGCCCCATAAAATCGATCCCCCACATGTCAAAGATTTCACAAACTTGGATAATGTTTTGAGGCATTTCATCCCTTTGTGAGTTCTTTCCTTGACGTTGACAAGCATCACAAGTCTTGATCAAGTCTTGGGCATCACGATATATGGAAGGCCAAAAGAAGCCGGCATCAAAGACTTCTTCGCGGTGGCGTTAGCACCATGATGTCCCCCGGTGGGTCCCTCATGACAAGATTTAAGGATATCTTGAGCTTCTTTGCCAAACACGCACCTACGAATCACTTGATCCGCGCACACACGAAACAAATAGGGGTCGTCCCAAAAGTAGTAGGAGATATCCTTGAAAAACTTTCGTTTTTGTTGGGACGACATACCCTTTATCACAAACTTCCCCGCATGATAATTTGCGATGTCCGCAAACCATGGGGTACTATCATCACCACAAAAAGCAATCATACCAAGCGTCTCGAGAGGAAATGTTTCATTGATTTCCTTGTTCTCTCGATCGCTTTGGTGAGGATTCTCAAGTCGAGATAAATGATCGGTCGCGAGATTCTCGGCTCCTTTTTTGTCTAGAATTTTGACATTAAATTCTTGAAGGAGGAGAATCCACCGGAGCAACCTCGGCTTAGCATCTTGTTTATTAAGAAGATATTTGATAGCCGAGTGGTCCGTATACACTATGGTTTGAGACAAGACGAGATATGGTCTAAACTTTTCAAAAGCATACACAACGGCAAGTAGCTCCTTTTCCGTTGTAGTGTACTTTGTTTGAGCATCCGTCATAGTCTTACTTGCATAGTGTATAGGCAAGAAGTGTTTTAACTTACGTTGCCCCAAAACCGCACCTACCGCATAATCACTAGCATCACACATAATTTCAAAAGGTAGATCCCAATCCGGGGCAACTAAGATTGGAGATTCGGTTAACTTCTTTTTAAGCATCTCAAAGGCTTGAATACACTCATCCGAAAAGATGAAAGGAGTCTCTTTTTCCAAAATATGGGTCATAGGCCGAGCTATCTTAGAGAAGTCTTGTATAAAACGACGATAGAAGCCGGCATGGCCGAGAAAACTCCTTACTCCCTTAACGGTGGTGGGTGGAGGCAATTTGGCAATCACGTCGATTTTAGCCCTATCAACCTCAATACCGGCCTTAGAGATCTTATGTCCTAACACAATTCCCTCTTTGCACATGAAGTGACATTTCTCATAATTAAGCACAAGATTCGTTTCCTCACAACGTTGCAACATTCTTTCAAGGTTAGAGAGACATGAAGTGAAAGATTCCCCAAAAACCGAAAAGTCATCCATGAAGACTTCCATGGTTTTCTTGATCATATCATGGAAAATGGCCATCATGCACCTTTGGAACGTCCCCGGAGCATTGCATAGTCCAAAAGGCATGCGACGATAGGCAAATGTTCCATAAGGACAAGTGAATGTGGTCTTTTCTTGATCACGAGGGTCAATGGGGATTTGGAAATAGCCGGAAAATCCATCCAAAAAGCAATAGAATTCATTCCCCGCTAGTCTCTCTAACATTTGATCCATAAAAGGTAATGGAAAATGATCCTTCCTAGTGGCATCATTAAGTTTCCTATAATAAATACAAACACGCCATCCGGTCACAAGTCTAGTAGGAATCAATTCATTATCCTCATTAGTAACAACCGTCATTCCTCCTTTCTTTGGAACACAATGCACAGGGCTAACCCATGGACTATCCGAGATAGGGTAGATCATTCCGGCGTCTAGAAGTTTAGTGACTTCCTTTTTGATCACCTCATGAATCTTAGGATTGACCCTTCTTTGATTTTGGATAGCGGGTTTATAATCATACTCCATTAGAATTTTATGAGTACAAAATTTGGGATCTATACCCTTAATGTCGGAGATTTTCCATGCAATGGCCCGTTTATGCTTCTTAAGCACTTTGATGAGTTCATCCTTTTCATTTTCCTTTAATCCCTTAGCAATAATCACCGTTAACTTATCCGTTCCTTCAAGAAAAGCATACTCCAAATGAATGGGCAATTCCTTAAGTTCTAATTCGGGTGCTTCCTCAATAGATGTTTTCACTTTAGTCTCATTTTCATTCACAACTTTCAAATCCATAGGTGGCGATTCATAAGGATCTTCATTCAAAAAGGCTTTAAGTAAATCGATATCTCCCTCCATATCATGATAATCCTCATCATATGAAGATAGCAAATCCGGTGTGCTAAGAAAAGCATCCACCTCCTCCAAGATAAAATCACTAGCCCCAAATGGAGTAAGGGGTGGAGACGAAAGGGCAATAATAGGATCCGATAAAGAAGGATTGCCACTTTCAGAATTAGCCAAGAATCCAAGCACTTCTTGTGAATATTCTTCACAAGTAACATCAATCACATCGATTTGATTAATTGATTCCTCGTAATACTTGGAAGAAAATTTAGAGATATGACCAATATCAAACGTGATATTTTCATCATCAACTCTTAAGGTCAATTTCCCCGCTTTCATGTCAACTAAAGCACTAGCCGTCATCAAAAACGGTCTTCCCAAAATTAGTGGTACACGAGAATCTTCGGGATAATCGCAAACCACAAAGTCCGTTGGAAAGACGAGTTTCCCTACCTTGACAAACACGTCCTCGGCTATACCTTTTGGTAAGGTGATCGATCGATCCGCTAGCTCGAGAGTCATCTTAGTAGGTGTAAGCTCGGGAAGTGATAACCTTTTCCACACGGAAAGAGGCATCAAATTAATGCTAGCACCAAGATCGGCTAAAGCTAAGCATCCTTCCATATTAGGGAAATCACATGGTATCACAAACTTGCCCGGGTATCCAAGCTTTTTAGGAAGCTTTTGTGTAAGTACCGCGGAACAATTAGCATCTAAAGATGTAGACACTTCAACTAATTTCCCTTTATCATTCATCAATCTCTTAATAGTCGAAGCAAACTTAGGCATGTAAAGCAATGCATCCGCGAAACTAACATTAATATGAAGATTCTTAAACATCTCTAAGAAAGAAAGTAGCAATTTGAGCATTGGACTTTTCGCGGAGCTTCTCTTGGTTAAGTCTCGAAGGGTAGGGTAGTGTGGGTTTAGTCTTCGGAAGCTCGGGTTCCGGAATAGGCAATTGGTCTACCTTTGGTGGAATAGGAATTTCCTTTTTTTTAACCACCTCGGGTTCTTGCTCCACTTCCCTCACCGTAGAGGTACTCACATGTGGAAGCAAAGGTCCGTCTAAAGCTTTCCCACTACGTGTGGTTATAGCTTTCATCTCACCCTTCGGGTTTGGAATGGTGTTACTAGGTAAGCCACCCGAAGACGAGGAAGGTTTGGTCATAAAAGATTCAAACATCGAGAGTAATTTATTTTGACCTTGTTCCAAACTTTGTTGCATACGATTTTGACTTTGCTCTAATCTTTGCTCAAAACGGTTTTGATTTTGTTCTAGCCTTTGTTGATTAAGCTCAGTCTTATTTTTTTGCCCTTTAATCATATTTTGAAACTCATTTTTCAAAGTTGCCATTTGTCCTTGAAGATTATTTTGAAAAGCTTTCAAATTTTCCTCATTCGTTTTAATGTAGCTTGACAAATCATTTTGATTATTCCCTTGAAAATCTTGATTGTTTTGATTAGTATTAAACCCATTTCCTTTATTATAATTCCCTTGGTTACCACGGTTAAAATTATTCCCATTGTTTCCATTGTTGTACCTATATTGAACCGGTGGAAACCCCGGTGGAGCAACATGATTTTGACGAGGAACTTGAGCGTTGGAGCCATAAGTTCCAGTCGCGGCAAAAGCACTATCTTGATCAAACCCCGTGGCTAAACAAGCATGATTAGGATGTGCTCCACCACATGATACACAAACATTCTCAACCATATTAATGGATCCATGAGGATTCTTCCTAAGCTCATTCAAAATCGTGTCAATCTTAGAGTCCAATCTAGCAATCTCGGGATTAAATGAATTCACATTGGAAACACCCGGTGTGTTTCGTGAATATTGTGCTCTAGATTTATTCTCAATTATTCCCCACGCGTCTCTCGGAGTTTTTCTTAAAAGATTACCACCCGCGGCGACATTTAAAGAATCTTGTTCAATCATATTAAGCCCATTATAGAAAGTATTTATTTGATGCAATTCCGAGAAACCGTGGTGTGGACATTGTCTCAACAAATCTTTAAATCTTTCCCATGCAACCCCAAACGATTCATGCACTTTTTGTTCAAATCTAGTGATCTCATTCTTAAAGTGTGTTGTCTTAGATGGTGGAAAGAAATAATTCATAAACTTAGACACTAAATCATCCCATGTTAAGATCGAACCCGGCGGTTCTTTCTCATACCAAATCTTAGCATTACCCTCGAGTGAGTACGGAAAAAGCATGAGCTTAATCGCGTCATTCGACACATCTCTAAACTTGAGAGTCGAGGTAATTCGAAGAAAATTCCGAATGTGAGAGTGCGGGTTATCGATCTCATTTCCACGAAATTGGTCGGCACGAATGAGCGATAAAAGACCCGTCTTAATCTCATAATGATCCGCCAAAATAGCCGGCACAACGATTGCTTCTCCATACCCTTCGGTGGGTGCACGGAGCAATTCCTCCATTGTTCGGTTATCGGCCATCTCTACAACAATAGGTGGAAGCTCGGGTTCCACTATTCGTTGTTGACGATTTCTATTTCTATGAGGAATATTTTCAAGCCTATTAAAATCAATCACAAGACGAGAAGAACGTAATTGCATACACTACAAAGACGAGAATTTAGAGGATTGAAGAAAAGAAATTAGACAAGAAGAAGATTATTTTTGGTATTTATTTGGTATTGCTCAATCAATAATGATCGATAAAAAACAAGGAATAAGGATAACTACTATGGAAGTAAATTACCCTCGGTCGACTTTGAAACGATAGGTGAAAACCTAAACGTCTCGAGGTTCAATAAGTAAACTACAAAAAATAAGATTTATTACTACTTGAGTCGGCAAACCAATAATAGGTTGTCCCTCTCAATATACGCACAAGCAAGCGGGGAAACGAGGTGGCACAAAGCACTTAAAAACCTTTTTCCTTAGACGGCCTTTTATAGCACGTCGCCTTATACCCACCTTATAGTTTGTATAAATCGAGTTCAAACTTCTTATTAGTATTTGTCTATTTTGCCTTTTATTTTTGTTTTGGATTCGACTACAATAGCTAGGTGATGAAATCCCAACTAAGACTTATTTGAAAAATATGTAAAATTATTGTTCTACGTAATACAATATATTATTCACAAAAAACGAGAAAAACGATACATACTATATAATAGAAAAATAACAAAACTTTCCGAGGACGGAAAGTGTCTTCAAATCAACGATCAACAAATCTCCACAAAAGCGAATCGTACACAAGATTCCCCGGCGGCGGCGCCAAAATTTTTGATGTGCGGAGATATGTATATGTGATAATTTGAGATTACGTTATAGGGTAAATTAGAAAATTACCTTTAGGAAAAAGTAATAGACTAATATTACCAATGACAAATTCAAATAAACACGTGAGTGAATCAAGTTCGTTGTACACGAAGATCTTATGAATTTGAGACGTTTTGTTTCGATTTGGACAATTGATGTGAATTGGTTTTCGGTTTTTAAACTACAATTGAAATCTACAAATTTTAAACTAATTAATATAAGCCTAAAGTGCATGAGTCGTAAACCCCGCTATTTTTAAACCTAAAACAATTACTTACTTAAAAATTTAGAACTATTTAAAAATTAAACTATTTAAATAAGCTATAAGAAATTAATCTATTTAATAAAATTGACTTATAATCTATTTTAAAATTCTAAATAAACTTTTTAAACTAATTTATTTATTAAAAATTACTTTAAAACGAATCTATTTAAAAACTATTTCTATTTAAATTTAAAATTGTAAAAAAATCTCATTAATTAAAAATAAACTAACTAAACTAAAAGAAAATATTTTTTTATTTTTTTATTTATTTATAATATTATATTATTATTTATTTTAATTAAACTAAGATTTTAGTAAAAAAAACATTAATTAAAAGTTTATGAAAAAAAAAACGTAACCTTACTTTAATTTAAACTAGAAGTGCAAAGTCTGCCAACCCTACTATTACTATATTAATAAAATAACTGGACATAAAATCAAAAGAGCCTTGAGCTTAATTGGGTAACACGCTGGACCTCTACCCTTGAGGTCAAGGGTTCGAAACCTGGTGTGAGCAGGTTGTGTGATTTATTTTCTTTTTGACAGTTTAACAAAATGAGTCTCAAGAGAGACCTTGTGAAGCTTATTTTTGTTTAAGCTGTCAGGAAATAGCTTATAAGCTTATCAGATAAGTTGGATCTGATAAGCTGTTATTCTGAACAATAAAGCAGCAAAAACATATAAGAAGTAAAACACCAAAAATAAAGACATTCTACAAATCAATAACAATAACTAGCAAGTCTGTATAAAACAGTAACAAAAATAAAAATCAAACAGTAAACACAATGTCCTAATAATTCTCAAAGCAGATAAGTTTATCAGATTGACAGAATTTAAATAAAATAACCGAATCAAATTAAATAGCAAATTCTAAAATCCTAACTTAATCAATTATCAGCTACCTAAGTATACATCAGCAAATCAGATCACTGCAGAAATAACAAGCAGTAACAAATTCATGTCCTAATATAACTCTTATTAGTAAACTTATCAGTTAAAACTGTCATCCTTTAAACAAAAACAATCCTCAAACGACTCATCAGTAACATAATTCATGGCAGATATATCACAAACATACAACTTCATATAATCATTCATCACAGAAACATCAAAGAAGCAGATTACAGTCACTCGCATCAATGAACAGATCTAATCAACATATCAGTTTACACAAATAAAGCAGATTCATCATACTGAGCATAATTTACACGTCCTATCTATTCAGCTTAACGTAAAATCAGTCTATAACATAACACAACTTGTTACCTCACAACAATATTAAACCACAATACGTAAGCTACTAACGAGATTCAGTTAATCAACTTGAACACTATCACACAGTCTTACAGATTCATTAACAACATATAAATGATAAAAATAAAAAGAGGTAAAACCTTTTGGAGAAAACCGTTGAGACGAAGGTGAGCGCTGAGCTACCTTATATAACCGAATCAACGCCACCGTTTAACACCATACGAACCAACAGCAAGACCTCGAACCATGAAATTACTCGAACCAACAACTTTGTTATTTAATGTTTATCAGTGGATAAACATGTTCCCCTATTCACTCTTAACCATTCACAGTAGCTATAGATTAAGCTTATATGAATGATTTTCACTTATAATGATAACAATAGATCTAAACTGCAAGTATATTTTATAAATCCACAAACATAGATCGCAAACTTATAAAATGGAGAATCGAAATTTTATTAATTCAACTTAAACATTACAAACATTATAAAAAAGAGAAATTACAATTTCTAACTACTATTTAACATTATAACAGTAAGAGTAAAAGGGATCAAAAATACAAGTAAATTGGGGGGTTTTTATAGCCACCCCCAAGGGCTTGCTGAGAGGATATCCGGATCTTCTTAGGAATATTCCATATGATTTTTGGCCCTTGATCTTTATCTTTCTCTCTCTTTGTTGAATCGGATGGTGGATGATACACACTAGCACACGGATTGCCAACGTGGCATCCATGTGTGCTAGTTGTGCTTCTTTGAAGCCTTGTGATTGGTTGAATTGGAGGATTGAGGTGTTCAATCCAATAGCCTTTTGCCACGTATCTCTTCTCTTCCTTATACTCTCTTCCTTAAAGATTGGGGGTTTTATTCCCCTTTTAATGAATTATTTGATTAATTAAAAAGCCCCATGTAAACTAACTTTTTACCCATCTAGGGTTTTTGAACAGTAAGAACTTGTTACTGGTTATGGGGGTGAAGAAGATAAATGGGGAAGAAACAATTTGGTTGTATCGAAAGGAGTATTTAATTGTGTGTGAGAGATGAGTGGGTGGGGAACGGTATAATTTATTTAATGGATAGGAATGAGTGGTGAGAATAGTGGGTGAGAATAATAAACGTGAGTTACATTTGACCGAGAATAAATAGCTATGAGTGGGAGTAAATGGGACGGTTTATTTAATATGTGGTGAGGTGAAAAGTGTAAACACGTTTGGGAGAAACCCTAAAAGCCCAATAACTTATACTCATTTCGTTCCATTTCATTCAAAATTGAATTGGGCTTTCAGCCCAAGCTTCCAATCCGTATACTAATACTCCCATTTTGGGCCATTATTGGTTTGGGCTCCAAAGGTATTAAATGTTCATCCTATATTGGGCTTTTCAGGCCCAATAAGCTCATGAGGGACCCACTTGGCCCATAAATTTGACAATTGATAAAATCCTCTTTAATCGAGCTCGATTTTGGCTTCTTCAATCTTTTTCTTCAAACTCGTGCCGGTTTTGCCGATTTTCGCGAACTTGGTACCTACACACATTCAAACAAGAAACAAGCATATACAAGGCATATTTGATACGTTTCATGCATAATTTCATTGTTTATAGCTACAAATGATATGAGTATTTAAGCTTATATCAATAGGGAACAAAGATTTCCTTGTTGAATTTGAAGAATTCAGAGGATGACCAGTAGCCTTTGGTGGTAAGAAATATAGCATCACTAGAATAGGAAAAATCAATACAAGTAAGTTGGAGTTTGAATATGTGTTCTTTGTAAAAGAACTGAATGAATTCAATCTCTTTTCTGTATCACAAATGTGTGATAAAAAGAACAAGGTGCTTTTTACAGATACATACTGCTTGGTGCTTTTCAAAGACTTTGAGATGCCAAAGAATCTCAAGTACTGCTTAAGGTACCCAGGCAAGAAAATATGTACACCTTTAATCTTCATACTATTACTCCAACAGGTGGTATTACATGTTTGCTGGCTAAGGCTTCTAATGATGAGTCTAATCTATGGCATAGGAGGTTAGGTCATGTGAATTTCAATAATCTTAATAGATTGGTGATTTCACATGTACTGCTTGTCAAAAAGGTAAACAGCTTAGAGCCTCTTGTAAAACCAAGACTGTCAATTCTGTGACTAAGCCTTTGCAACTTTTGCATATGGATTTATTTGGTCTAGTTTCTGTTAGGAGTATTAGTCATAAGACCTTTTGCCTAGTTGTAACTGATGATTATAGTAGATTCAGTTGGGTTTCTTTTTAGCACTTAAGAGTGAAACCAATGAATTACTTAATGATTTTATCACTTTAGTTGAAAAGCAGTTCACTAAACAAGTCTTAATCATTAGGACAGATAATGGGACAGAATTCAAGAATGCTGAATTTGATGAATTTTGTAGGTCTAAAGGCATCAAGAGACAATTTAGAAATCCTAGGACCCCACAACAAAATGGAGTAGCTGAAAGGAAAAATAGGACACTAATTGAGGTTGCTAGGACTATGCTAGCTGATTCTCTTTTGCCAAATACCTTTTGGTCAGAAGCAATCAATACTGCATGTTATGTGTTAAATAGAGTCTTAGTGACCAAGTCTCAAAACAAGACACCTTATGATTTTTTGACTGATGTTAAGCCAACCATAAGTCATTTGAGACCTTTTGGATGTCATGTGTCTATTTTAAATACTCTTCATTATTTGGGGAAGTTTAATGGAAAATTTGATTCTAATATATCTATTAGGATATTCATTGCAAAGTAAAGCATGTAGGATTTATAACTTGCCATCTAGAAAAGTTGAAGAAAATGCCCATGTTAATTTCTTATAAAATAAACCCAATGTCCTAGGAATAGGTTATGCTTGGATGTTTGATTTAGATTGTCTAACTAACTCCATGGATTACTATTCTGTGTAAAAAGATTGTCAAACTAACAATGCAGGTGAGGAGGTTGGTACAACAAAGTTAGGTACTAAAGTTGTACCTTCTTCATCAGATTCTCAGGATGATGATGTTCACATTTATGTACCTAGTATGCCTACTGTTTCTCCTATGGCTGCCAGCCCCCAACAAAAGAAAATAATGCCATCCAATGATGATCAAGCCTCACAAGAGCTTCAAAGGCTTCAAGATCAAGAGAAGAATGCTACAACTACTAATAAGCATTCAGGAGAAGAATCTTTGGAATCATAACACTCAGCAGTACATATTAAACCTAGTGGTACCTCATATGTAAGTACTGCTAAGCCAAATTCTGCAAAGTCTGTTGATTCTTTAGAAGATATTTTGCAAGCTATGGACAGTGAAGATGCTTATACTAGTCCAAATGAAGGAATTTTCTCCAAAGCTTCCTATGATGAGCAGGGTGAAGTAACTGATTTCAATAACTTGGAAACTGAAATTCTAGTCAGTTCTATTCCCACTCATAAAGTCAACAACAGCCATCCTACTACTCACATTATTGGAGACCCTAAGTCTGCTGTGCAAACCAGAAGACAACTTCAAGCTAATACTGAAACTCATGCACTTGTGAGCTATGTCAAACAACAGCAAAGAACAAATCATAAGGATACTCAGCATTGTTTGTTTGCTTGTTTCATATCACAAGTAGATCCTAAGAAAATTTCTCAAGCTCTTGATGAAGAAAGTTGGGTAGATGCCATGCAAGAAGAATTAATGTAATTTGAACTACAAAAGGTTTGGATTCTTGTGGATCTTCCCTCTAGTAAAAGAGTTATTGATACTAGGTGGGTTTTCAGAAATAAGAAGGATGAAAGAGGTGTTGTTGTGAGGAACACGGCAAGGCTTGTTGCTCAAGGCTATAGATAGGAAGAAGGGATAGACTATGATGAGTTTTTTGCACCAGTGCCAAGAATAGAAGCCATTAGGTTATTTTTGGCCTTTGCATCATATACGGGTTTTATAGTCTATCAGATGGATGTGAAAATTGCCTTTCTTTATGGTACTATTTTAGAGGAGGTATATGTTTCACAACCTCCAGGTTTTGTAGATCCTAAATTCACCAATAGAGTCTACAAAGTTATCAATGCACTTTATGGTCTGCATCAAGCTCCAAAGGCTTGGTATGCAACTTTATCCACTTTTCTGTTGGAACATGAATATAGGATAGGGACCATTGACAAAACTCTCTTAATAAATAAGAATGCTAAGGATATTATCCTAGTTCAAGTCGATGTTGATGACATTATTTTTGGTTCAACCAAGAAATCATGGTGTGAAGAGTTTGAGGCTTTGATGAAAGGAAGATTTCAGATGAGTTCTATGGGAGAACTTACCTTCTTTTTAGAACTACAAGTCAAACAGAGGAAGGCTGGAATATTTATCAGCCAAGATAAATATGTTGCTGAAGTCTTAAAGAAATTTTTATGTATGGATACAAGGAGTACAAGCACACCTTTTGAAGCTAAGAAATCTTTGTCAAAAGATGAACATGGTGAAAATGTTGATATTCACCTATATAGGTCAATGATTAGGTCATTGATGTATCTTACAGCTTCAAGACCAGATATTATGTTTGTTGTGTGTGCCTGTTCAAGGTTTCAAGTCAATCCAAAGGTGTCACATCTACATGATGTGAAAAGGATTTTTAAGTATCTTAAAAGTCAACCTAATTTAGGATTATGGTATCCTAGAGATTCAACATTTTATTTGGAAGCTTACTCAGATAGTGATTATGCTGGAGCCAATCATGATACGAAATTCACAACAGGAGGTTGTCAATTCCTAGGCAGAAGACTCATATCATGGCAGTGTAAGAGGCAAACTATTGTTGCTACTTCTACAACTAAAGCTGAATATGTAGTTGCTGCTCATTGCCATGGACAAGTACTTTGGATTCAAAATCAGTTGTTAGACTATGGTTTCAACTTCATGAATACTAAGATCTACATTGATATTGAAAGTACTATATGTATTGTCAAGAATCCAGTGTTCCACTCCAAGACCAAGCACATTGAGATAAGACGTCACTTAATAAGGTATGCCTATGACAAAAAGCTTATTCAGGTCTTGAAGATTCATACAGATAAATTTGTAGCTGATTTATTAACCAAGACATTTGATGCAAAGAGATTTGAGTTCTTGGTAACTCATATTGGTATGCTCAACCAATAAACTGTTGCATATGTTAAGGGGAGGTAATAGCTGTACAATTTTTATGCTAATTTTTATTGTATAGTGTTTGTTTTGTGTTTTTGATGTGATTGCAGGTTGATAGAATAAGATAAAAGAGGTTATAATGATAGTGGAATGCATGAACTGGTCAAATTTGTGAGGTACCGTTTTGGAACCAAGTACCGCTAGCACAAATCCAAGTATCGTGTATGTTCCATGTACCGCTACATATCCGTAGTACCGTTGAGGGTCTCTTTTGTAAATTTGGCGGTTTCTTCACGCTTGGGTTTGCTATTTACATAAATACTAACTCCAATTATACAATTGATTCACCTAATCTTTTATTCTTATCTCTTAATTCTATAACCTACTTTCTAATTTTTCGATCATCAAAAATACTAATGGCTGCTCTACAAGTGATCTCTAAGCACAACCTAGTTGCGAACCTTGTTCAGAATGATGGTTCTCTTGGTTTCTATGAGATACTTGGATTTCTATCTCGAAGTCATGTTCGTTTTGCGCTTACTGTAAGTCCTGTTGTCTTTATTCCTATTGTTACACAATTTTGGAATACTGTTGTATTAGGTACTCATCATAATCAACCTTGAAATAGGGCTAGGGTAAATAATGGAAATATTTATATGACTGAGGTACTGTTAAGGGATAGTTTAAGGCTTAACGATGATAACGGACTTAGTATGTTGAATAACACAGAGATACATGATGGCCTTGCAGCCATGGGTTGTGAGGGTGGCAGGGAAAGTCTTACTTTCTTTAAAGGTTTATTTTCACCTCAATGGAAATTGCTTTTTCATGCCATTATTCACTGTTTAAGCTCAAAAAGTACATCTTTTGATCAAATCCTGTTGTTTTGGCATGAGCTGGTATTTGTCTAGCAAGGCATGACTAGGAATTTAGAAGGAGTTAAAAAGTTTTTCATGTATCCTAGATTCATTCAAGCTTTAGTTAATGACCAAATCCCTAACCTACCAGAATTGACAAATACATGGGATGTTCCTACTTTTGCAAAGAGAACTTTCTCTTTCTTGACCAAATCAGGAAGTGCGTTTACAGGAACTGTTACACCCTTATTATGTTAGCCCAGCCAGCTAATCAAGAAGGTGAGGAACCTAGCTCAGCTAGTGCTTCTCAGCAAACTCCTTCTCACCAGAGTCCCCAATCCTCTAAAGATACTCAATCTTCTTCTCATAATGTTGGTGGTCAACCACATTATGATGAAATGATCCACACACCTGCTGCTTCAATTGCTGCTAGTGGTTCACCACAAGCACCAGCAATAGAGGTGGTGGATGTTACAAATTTAACTACTTTGTGCACTAGCTTGTCCAAACAGGTACATGTATTGCAAAAATAGAAGCTTGCTCAGGATAAGAGAGTTGCTGAATTGGACGCCAATTTAATCAAGATAAGGAATAAAGTAACTCCTTTGATGAGCCAAAACAAAGTAATTCATAGAGCTGCTCTTAAGAAGCAAAGATTCAGGAACTTCAAGAAGAGGCAACTGAATGCAACCAAACAGAAGAGAATGATGAAGAACAAGGACTTTCTTCTGATATTCATACAAGGATCTATGGCAATGACATCAATTTTGAAGCTGATGATGCCATTGGAAATTTTGAAGATGTTGATGGCATAGAGACTAATGTGGATAAAGAAAGTTTGGAGCCTACAAATATGGAGCTTCAACAAGAGGAGCCACAATCTGCTCATGAGGAACCACAAGATGAAGAAATGTTGGTAACTCATTTAAAGCCACAACCTCAATCACCACAACTACAAGTTGATTGGAGTAGTTTTTACGAGAAGCTAGAAGAAATCAATGTTCAATTTCCTGTGTCTTAAACTCCACCTCAAAGACAATTTTGGTTTCACAAGAAACAGTCTTTCCAAGTACTGTCAAGATCAAGAATAAGTGTTGGATTAGACAAGACTGAGGAGTTACAAATTGAGAAGACATCTTCAAAAGAAGAAAAAGTATCCGGAGATACTTTGGTGATTCAAGAAACAACTGTGTCTTTCACTGGTGAAGTAAATACTGTTGAAGAGCCAAGTACTGCTAAGTCAACTGCAAGTACCGTTGGTGAAAAATCTTTACTACCTTCTTCTACAGAAAGTCAAACTCGATCTTTTGGAGAAAATGATACTTTAGCACAAGTACTGCTTGATCTTAAGGAAAAGAGCTCAGCTGAAAAGGCAAGACAAGCAGAAGCGGAAATAAAGACACAACAAGAAATTCTTGCCAAGAAGGAAAAAGGTAAAGGTAAGAAAATTCGAGCTTCACGACCCACTAAAGGTATTATCATACAACAGCAATCAAATGAAGATGAAGAAAGAAGATCTTCAAAGCTATTGAAGAAACTACCTAAGATAAATCCAAAGGATAAGAGCAAAAAGAAATTACAATCTGAATCTGAAGAAGAAGGTGATTCAAATGATGATGTAAGCAAAGTCATGAATAGATTTCATCAATTAGAGCATGATGAAGAAGTAGCTTTCAGACTACAAGCACAAATGCGTGAAGAAGAGATACAAGAGGAACTTGTAGCAAAGCAACAATTGCTTGAAGCCCAAAGAGTGTAGCAAGAATGGAACATAGAAGAATATGATAGGATTCAGGCTGAATTTAAAGCAAGTGAGCTTCTTGCAGAATCACTGCTAGCTGAATTTAAAGAAAGTGAGCTTCTTGCAGAATCACTGATTGATGATTTAGTGAGGGAGCAACAAAGATTCTTTCTAGAAAAGAGAATAAGAGAAAAGGTTAAGCCTCCAACCACTATGCAAATCAGAAATCAAATGATGTCATATCTCAAGAAAGTTAAGTGTTTTACCCATGCTCAATTGGTTAGAAAAACCTTTGATGAAGTAAAGGCTTTGTATGAACAACACAAGAGGACCAAGTTGAATTTTGTTGAAATTGGATCTGAAAATGACAAGAAAGACATTGAAGAAGTAAGGAAGCGTCTTCAACAACAAAGACAATTTGGAAGTACCTTCAGGCTTGATGCAAGTACTGCTGGACAAAAAGAAGCATCTCCACCTATCAAGACTACTTATGTTAGAAAGAAGAAAAGGGTGATAGAAGTTTCAAAGGGAGCAGAGGTTAATCAAGAAATGGATGACGGGAATACAACTCATGATGTTGTGATAGTTGTAAATTTACGTCTTTTAGGAAAAAGAGCGTAAAAGCGGTAAGTATTAAGCGTACGTTTAGAAAAACGTAAACACTTATGACCCTTTTGTGTGGGATCGTTCTCAAGGAGCCTTTGTGTGTGTGTTAAGAAATGATTAACTTTGAGATTAATATTATGAAGTAAGAAAGAGAAAAGGATGACAGTTACGATTAAAACTAAACTAAGATGAAAGGCGTAAACGTAAAACCGTAAAACTTGACGAAATTTAAAAATCACCCTAAAAATTCCTAGAAAATTGCAATAAATCCTAAAAAATGCAATTAGAGTTTACAAGAAATCAAAAATCACTCAAACCTTTTATTTAATTAAATAGTAATTTCTTAATGCTAATTAAAGCCCAAAAAATTAATTTAATTAACAAAAATCCCAAAATGAGATTTTTCAATTTGTAAACCTCTAAAATAACTTAATTAAACTAAAAACTATTTTTGAAAAATTTAAAATTAATTAAAACTATTTAAAAATGATTAAAAACTATTAAAATATTACAATAATCCTAAAAATTAATTAAATGACAAGAAAATTAATTCAAAAGTTTTAAAAATCCTAACTTAATGTATTTGACCTAAGAAAAATGAAAAAGTTGCAAAAATATTAAAAACAATTTTTAATAATAAAATAATAATAAAATATTAATAATAATTCAAAATTTATAAAAAATTCTAAAAACTTGCAACCTATTTTAATTTAACTTAAATAAACAGAAATGAAAGTGAAATGACCAAATAACCCCTATTGGGCCTCCAAATGGGCCAAAAGTCCAAACAGAATGCTTAATGGGCTGTTTAAGGCCCAATAAGAAAAATGTTGTCCAAAAAAGCCCAAAACTTCTAGTCTAGCTTAAAATTTGATTTTAAACACAAAACTTTAAAGGCCCAAAAGCTGAATAAGTGCTTATCACAGCTTAAATAAAAATAGCTTATTCTTAATGGGCTTTTTGGCCCATTAAGCCATAAGCTGAAATTTGACACACATCCTTCTAATGAGATTATAAAGCTGTTTGTAAAAAGAAATTTTGAATAAGCCCAAGAAGTAAGCCTAAAATAAGCAAAAGCTCTCTGCACAAAACGACAAAATAGTCGTTTTCGAGTTCTAGGCTGATTCAAGAGCTAATTCTTTTTGTAAAATGTTTTAAATCATTTAACTAAGCTTAATAATAAAAAAGATTTCAAATAAGCACACTGAATAAGCTGGAATAAGCAATAAGCTATTTTGAAAAAGAAAAGTCAATTCGTTTTCTAGTCAAACCTAAAAGTCAAAGGCTCAAATGCTCCAGAATAGTCAGACGGGTCAAATAAGGAAGATTGATTACCAAAACAAAGTTGTTGCACAATAAAATAAGCTATTATAGCTTATTGATAAGTTGTTCACAAATTAACACTAGCAGTGGCTAGTAGCAGTGGGAAAGGGTTCCCACTGTTTGACTTAATTGACCTGTTGATTTAGAGAGTTTTACTTGGTATTGTTGGACAAACAAGGAATCCTTATAACCAGTGGGTTATAAGGAGTCAATAACAAGCAAAAAACCACAAAAACACCCAGCCAATTAGTGTAGTTAATTCAATTTATGCTCAGATATCACACAAACATGAACAATAAGCAGTTATAAAGAAATAAGTAGTTTAAGCCAAGATAAGCTAACCACAGTCCACCAAAAGCATACAACAACTCACAATAACTTAATTAAACAAAAATAAACTCATTTCATGCACTGATTACAAGATTTGAACTGATTTTAGGCTTGATTAATGTTACTGATGAACAATGATGAACACAAAGGGACCTTTGCTGATATACTTGACCACAGATCCAAATTCAAAGCCACAAATCTACTTCACATGTTACACAAACTATGTTTAAGCACCTTTTAACCCTAAATAAGCATACACTCTAGGTGTTTCCAAATTTTCAAGTCAAAACATCAAGAACAAAGTAGATATAGCATAATTTCAGATTTGATGTTTCAATGAACAAGACTTGCAAAAATTAGCACACATATACTTCTATGACAGATGAAAACACTTAAAACCCCTAAACACCTACTCAAACTATCATGCAAAGCTTAAACCAGTAGACCCAAACACCCTTTTAACTTTTCAAATCCAAATTTAAACAAGCAAAAGTGTTTAACATGTTTACCCAAGCCTAAACAAGAATCAAAACAACATTCTTATACACTTAGAACAAGATTCAAGCCACAAGAACACCACATACAACAGCAGAATCACAAAATCACTTAGAACCAATTTCTGACAGATTTTTTAGAAAGAAAGCTCAAACCTCATGAATGTACATCCGCACTCACAAATTTATAGCTTATGTGCCTAGCTAAACAAGGCACAAGCTTCCAATAAGCTGCTAAGAACAACAAGATTAGAAACAAACAGATTATATGAAAAATAATGAAAGTGAACAAGATTTGATCCAAGCTTGTTCCCCACTCCTTGAATCCTCCCAAACCACAAGCTTTACTACACCTTGATAAGTGTCTTATCAGGATGTTATGATCAACTTATGATCCAAAAGTTCAAGTGTTTGAACTAAAAACTTAGAAAAAATCAGATTTTGGAAAACTTTTGAAACACTTGCATAAACCTTTAAACCAAACTTTGAAACTTCCATATCACAAACATAGAACAACAATAACAAGATAATAAATATGGCACTTGGAATTCGTCACAAGATTCAAACACTATTTCATTATTTTGACAATAGGATTTACAGAACTTTGACCAAATGAAAAACCAAGAGCAAGAAACAATGTTGTGACCTAAGGCCTTTATATAGGCTCACAATGGTTCTAAAGATCTGAATAAAAACTATAAACCCTAGTTGGTGAAGTCCCCATAATGCCCTTGAAGTTTGAATTTTTCTTGACTGAATTTGGACTTGGAGCTGTTACATGTGACATATGTTTGTTGTTTTGTGATCTCATGCGTCCAAGCAAGCTTAGAATGTAAGCTAAAGTGTGGTTCGTTGATTTCACTGCAAGCTTTTGTCTTATTCTCATCTTTGTAGCAGGGGACTATACATGTGACTATTTGGGTGGGGTGACATGTGGTTTATGAGTTGGGTTATGTTAACGATGACCTTAATCATAAATCTGGAAAGGATTAGGTCTTAATTGCAAGTGATTAGTAAATCCCCAATTTTGTTATGAACATGATGAACACAAGGTTTGATCTGGTTTAGTGTTTGAATATGTGCTATGGCATGAATTAAGTAACTAATTAATATAATTAGTTAAACCGAGTGAGTGGATTAGTGACGTGGTGGAATGGTGAGTGGTGATTGGTTGAAAAGAGATAGTGGGGCACGTGGCAGGACAGGATAGGTCTAGGTATCTTTCAATGTTTGACAGATTATACCCTTTTTCTTCTTTCTTGTGTTCACTTGTGATTTAATCAGCCAAAACCGAAATCCCTTTGTAATGGAAGTTTTGTTTTTCATACTTTGGCCACCAAAACTTTTGCAAAGTATATTCAAGGGTATTTCTTGTAATTTAATGATTCTTCAAGGGCTCTTTTTGACATATCTTCATTCTTTAAGGTCTTTACTTGTACCTTTGTCTTCATGGAGGACTAAAAGTGATAAGTCTTCAAATTTGAGGGACCATTCTTGCCAATTCTTCAATGTTGAGGGTCCTTTTGTAATTGTGACAAACTTTAGGGACCAAACTTGTAATTATGAATATTCAAGGGGTTAAAGTGTCAATTCTTCAATAATGAAGGACCCTTCTTGTACAATCTTTAATTCTTCAAGGACTTTTCATGGAAAATCAACTCTAGGGCCTGGTTCTTTGTGCGGCTTCGTTTCCCGTGTTCGTTTTTGCTTGTTTCTTGTGATCTTTTGTCATTTTCCCAATATCCGTACCTAAAATACACGTTGAACAAACACAAGCATATATTTGGCACTTTTAATGATATTTTAACCATTTTAAGCCCGTTTTGGACGATGAGACTATGTATAAAAGCAGTCTCATCATGTTGAAAAGGAGACTAGAAATGTACAAGCAGTACATAAACAGTCAACAGTACTTAAGGAAACAGTACATACTGATTTGGAGATCAATAGAGTTTGAGGGAACCTCCAAAGGTATTAAAAGGAAAAGATCAACCAAGAAAAAGCAAGAAGCTAATAAAAAGGTGAAGTCTACAAAACAAGATAGTGATGATGATGAAAGCTGTAGAAATCAGTTAAAGATAGTGAACTTTGAAGATCAGTGTATTGACACAGAAATCTTTAGAAAGAAGTCGAATATCATAAGATGGACAAGTGCTATGAAACAAGGATTAGAAATTCATGGAATCACTAGATCAGATGGAACATTTAGGATGTTCAGATTGCTAGAAGAGATTCTACATATCCTTGACAGACAAGACATTCAAGACCTTAACAAATTTGTTGAAGGTGGAAGTGAAGGTCAAGCAGAAGTCACACTGTTGAGGAATGAATTGAAGTTTATGTATGCACCATACGACAGTGATCAAAGAATATTGAAGGACTTAGAGAATCAGGTTCCTACTTAATAGAGATATTATAGATCATGTGGAATACCTACTTTGGATATAGATGACATAACCTACTACATGCTTCAAGAGAAGAGATACCCTTTTGGAAGAAGATTGTTGGAAAGGATGTTAGAACAACAATTGGAAGTTTCAGAAGAGTCTGCTAGTGCTTTGGAGTTGATCAGGATGGTTAAACAACAAATCAAGGATTTGGAGCAAGAGGAAGAAGCCGAGAAAGAGCCTTAAGTGTTTGACTTTCAGTCACACTTCACAAATGGTTCTTAGTTCACCATGTCTAACACACATAAGAACTGGCTAGTCCATAAGCAAACGGTTTGTGGTAAAGTATCACACCCCACCATGGCGGAATATGGGGTGCGACGTATGGATATCATCACAACAATAGCGTGTCTATACAGATAACTAAATGAAATGGAAATATCATAAATGGTGACACAATGTCATGATGATATCTCAAACAATGCAGGCGTCTAGGTAAGTAGGTAACAGGTCTACCTCTTACCAAAGACATACAACAAACAAATAACAAACATATAGGTGTCTACAAAGTATCACTTTCAAACATAAATAAAGACTAAGAGGAAAGGGGGTTCCTCCAAATGCAATCCTAAGCCTTCCAGCTAGCCACTTCTATTCTCACGCTTAACCACATTCTCACCTGAAAGAGACACTAAAACACGTCAACATAAAGTTGGTGAGAGCCATAGGTTTAGACTCTAACGCCAAATCAGTTATAAGCTGTGAATAACAACCATTAACAAAAGAACATATGGACAATGTTCTACAATTATGTATTAACAATTAGCATTCAAGATTAACCAATCACCACAAATCCAAGGCTCCAAGCCTTACCAATAACCACAATTCTAAGGCTCCAAGCCTTACCAATAACCATGGTCCCATAGGCTCCCATACACCTATGAACCAATCCCAAGGCCCCGCCTTGTCAACATACCCTTGGTACCAAGTCAAACCACAATAACTGAGACGGTAAGTGTCCCCCGATCCAAATCATAAACACAATCAAGAATCACATAGTAGTTAATCACATAAGTGTACACACAAGTCCATCACAAACCATAAAAACATTCACATCATTATTTACAAAACCATACAGTATCTCTTCCATCCCATCTGGAAATTAAATCATAAAAAGACATGGGACTATGAAACTCACCTGAACAAGCTTCTCCAAGTACCCGCGTTCTAGCACAAATCTAAACACACAAACGTATACAATCAAGACATTAACCATATACCAAACTGGCTCATCAATCTATGATGCATATCTAACCTTAACCTACAACTTAATCCCATTTATATGCCATAATCATCTCATTACACCCCTCTATAAATTCCTTAACTTAGTTTAGTTCATAACTCGTCCCGTTAATATTTAACCCAAAACAGTCCCGTTTTTCATACTCCGTATTATGAGCCAAACGCCCACCAAACCTAAACCACATTCCTTGAAATGAAAACTCCATAAACTTATATGTGTTAGCTAAAATCTCAGCCCATGCCCCAACATCAAAGCTAATTTTAAGTCCCGGATATATAACTTATACTTTCGCCTATCCAGATTTTACCGATTTTGAACATATGAAATGTTTGTTATGATCAGAGCGTCTTACCATATCCTAATTGATTATCCCTCTTTCAGATATCTTATATAACATATAAAATAACTCTCATGTTCGTTTGAAAGTCCAATTGTACTCCTAAGTAGCATAACCACCTTAAAACATTAAGCTAAACCCGACTGATTTCAAAACTGTTTTGACCTCCGACTGTTGTAACTTGTTTTTGACCCACTTCCCTACATCTAATTCAATTCTCGTTTCTTGCATTTGAAATCCAATTCAATTACCTTTTCAGGGATATAAGATTTGAAAATTAAAAGTGTGTAGATCTCTAGATATGATCAAAACAATGGACCAAATATTTTGCCCAGTTTTTAAAAACGATTTTAAACATGATTAAACCCTAATTATCATCACTAATCTTCATAATAACCAAAGTAATCAATTCATATGAACCCTAATCTCACTAATCTCAGAAAACTTACAAACCCTAATCCATAATAAGATCAATTACATGATTAGATTGATTAAAATCACTAATAGAACAAGGGTTTTGAAGGTTTTACCTTAGAAATTAATGGAAGATCTTTATTTTCGAAACTCTAATTGGCCACCATTGTTGAATTTCGGCTAGGATCTGTTATGTAGGTTAAAAATCTGATTATTTTGGTTATGAGTTGGGTTTGGTTAAGTCCTAAAGGCCCCCTAATCCCATTACAAGTCAATTGGGCCAGTTTTTGGGCTTTTCCTTCTTTCTTTCTTTTAGCCGCCCAACCCAAAGCCCAAAACCCCTATTTGGCCGAATTTTATACTCCACCTACTGTTATTTATTTGTAACTAAACTTAGTGGTACCCTGGGGTTACCTACTGGCCAAAACCCGAAAGCCTTACGTTAATTTTTCGACTTCTTACGCGATTATCGTAAAAGACGTAAAAACATACAGTTTTATAAAAACTCTTAGAATATAATATAAACTATATAACTAAGTCCTAAATGATTTAAAATCATCCCGTAAATTATTCCCGTGACTAAATACCTCTTCCGAGACCCCTAAATGCAAAACCCTAACCCGTAAAAATACAATTTTCCATAATACATATACGTATACGTAAAACCACTAAACAACACCATCTCATTTCATAGTCACTACATTGTGAGCTCATGAACATGAAATCATCACACATCGTTTCACTCACAAGGTACCCCGTACCCGAAACGATATCCAAACCACAACCTATACACACCAATTAGCACATAAACACGTTAAGACACGTAACTTGCACAAAATAAAACTAAGTGACGAACCTCAAAATCGCGGTTGTCACATAAAGACTTCTCAAATCCGTTAACAGCTGGTAGTTTGCTAAAAACTATATAGTTCTAACTCACCATGTTTCGAGACAAAGAGTTGGCTAGTCCTAGACAAACGGTACTAGGTAAAGACATTATCAAATCCGTTGATGGTTGACAATTTACCAAAAAAGTAAGGTTATCAGTACACCTTATTCTTTATGAATAAGTATTGGCTATATTCTAGAATATACGGCTAACTGGTAAAGAATACATCAAATCCGTTGATAGCTGATGATTTGCTAAAAATCATGATGCCATTACAGATTGGTTTTTGTTGTTAACTGCTTTGTTTCAGGAATGAAGATGCAAGCAAAGGAGTATTAATTAAAGAAAGAATACTCAAAAGATTTTGTCTCATCAAATCAAGAAGGAAGTTCATGATCTAGAGTTCACAGATTTAACTCAAGAAGACAAATACTATTGCTGCAGAACAAAATGAATGTTCACAAGACACAAGAAGATCATAATTTGAAGACAAAGATGATATTAATGAGACTTGAAGGTTATCTTATCAGAAGAAGATCTGCATAAAAGTGTTTGGATACATTCAGTTGGATACAAGTACAAAATTACCAAGCTCAATCCAAATTTGAAGAGAAGACTGAAGACATGTATTTTAGTACATTCAGTACCAAGAGAAACAAGAAGAAAACAAGTTTTCATTCTTGTTTAGGGGAGGATTGTTGGGAATTATTTGTAATGTGTCAAGTACTGTTAGTGTAAGTATAAGTACTGTTAGTGTTGGCAAGTACCGTTAGTGTTAACGCGATACATAACAAGTATTGTTAGTGTAAGTACAAGTACTGCTATATTGATTAGGACGAATATATATTTGTAAAAAATATGTCATAGTTATAGTTAGAGTATATCTTATGTGATATACTTAATAGTTAGAATATTGATAAGATATCGTGTGTGATATACTTATTTTTATAGAATATTCTAAAGTTTCTAGGGTTCCTTACTCTATAAAAGGAACATAGGTATGATGACATTCATGTACCTCATTCAAGTGGATTAATAAGAGAATCGAATAGTTAAAAGTAATTATGTTCTTCTTTGCTTTATAAGTTAGATTCCGCATAACTTATTTAGTTGAGTAAGATTTCTCAAAGTGTTTTAGTTTGATTACAAACTACTATACTAATTCTTAGCAGAATATAGATCCATTCAAAGGATCAACAACATGCCTACATGGGATTTGGGTAGTCCTATTTATTTCTAGCATTATCTTCTTAGTTTTTAATACTTGATCCATTTATCTTCCTAGTATAATTACGAGATGGTTACACCCCTTGGTTGTCATCTTACTTTATATTTAAACTCTATCAAATAAAATGGAAGGCACGAGATCATAATCAAAGAAAAATGTTGTTCATTCTCACCCTAAGAGAATACTCTATCTTTTTAATTTAAGCTTCTGGTTGGGACCTATCAATTGGTACCAGAGCTATGGTAACAAACAAGGAACGAATAGAGAGCTTGGAGGCTGTTTTGGGACAACTCCAAGATGATATTGCTGAGATGAAACTCGGTTTCGATGATAAGTTTCAGCACTTGGAAGAACTTGTGACAAAAATTTCTGATTCGGTTCTTGCTGGAAAAGGCGGCGACAACTACAAACAAGGAGGGAGGTCAATGTTTTATTCGAAGTTGACCAAACTTGAGTTTCCAACATATCACGGTGATGAGGATCCTACGGAATGGTTCACTAAAGTTGATCAATTCTTCGAATACCAAGGCACACTGGTAACACAAAAGGTGTCTTTAGCTTCATACCATTTGTAAGGTGAAGCAAACCAATGGTGGCGGTGGTTACGTAAGGCTTACCAAGAGGAAGGGAAGTAAGTGACATGGGAGACTTTTTATGAAGAGTTGTGGTCTCGCTTTGATCCAACGGATTGTGAGGATTTCGATGAAGCTCTTTCAAAGGTACAACAAACCGGCCTATTTCGAGAATATCAAAAGGAGTTTAAGAGGTTGGGAAATCGAGTTCGAGGATGGAATCAAACGACATTTGTTGGCACATTCATGGGTGGTCTTAAACCTGAAATTGCAGATGGCATCCAAATGTTCAAACCAACAAATTTAAAGGATGCTACGAGTCTTGCTCGGATGAGGGATGCACAATTGAATCGATTGTCCCCCATTAAGCAAGCGCCCCCAGTAGGACCAACAAAGAACACGACTATGAAGTGGCTCACTTGGGACGAGATGCAAAAGAAAAGGTCTAAAGGTCAATGTTTCAATTGTGATGAAAAATTCAGCATGGGTCACAAGTGTAAAAGACCACAACTCCTACTTATGGAAAGCTCCTTCAAAGCCAATGATTTAGACAAGGGCGATTACGAGTCGTTTGTTTATCAACGTGAACCTTGAGGCCAAGGTTCTTTTTAAGAGGAGGGTAATGATGAGACAAATAAAGTCATGAAAGCCATGACATGCCTACATGGGATTTGAGTAGTCCCATTTATTTCTAGCATTATCTTCTTAGTTTTTAATACTTGATCCATTTGTCTTCCTAGTATAATTATGAGATGGTTACACCCCTTGGTTGTCATCTTACTTTGTATTTAAACTCTATCAAATAGAATGGAAGGCACAAGATTATAATCAAAGAAAATCGCGGTTCATTCTCACCCTAAGAGAATACTCTATCTTTTTAATTTAAGCTTCTGGTTGGGACCTATCACAAATCATGCTTCTTCAACTTCTAATCCTACATGTGAGTTTTGGAAACAAATTTAGCGTCTATATGTCATTACAAAGATTAGACTCTTTATGTGGAGAGCATGTTCAAACGCCCTTGCTAAGCGTGATATGTTGTTTCAAAGAAATTGTGCCACTTCACCGCTTTGCCCCATATGTTGAACAACACCGGAGGCTATAGAACATTTGTTATTTGAATGCGAGTGGACAAAGCCCACCTGGATTGCTTCACGCTTGGGCCTTCGTCTAGATGGAATTCTAGGTAATGTATCTGATCGTATAAACTCATTATTCTCCCATATAAAAACAGGATCCTCTCGTACAAACTTCCTGTCCACATTTGCCTCTATGGCATGGTCTATATGGAAGGCTCATAGCTGTTTTATTTTTGAAGGATCAACTTCATATCCTGATCAAGTTATAATGGAAGCCCAGATTAGTGACATTCAGTTTGAGAGTGCATACTCGTTTGATCCTACTACATGAACAGATTTGCCCAGCATGAGTGGTGTTTCGCAAGAAAGTTCACCAAAGTGGATCCCCCCAACTTCAAACACAGTGAAGCTAAATTGTGACGCCTCTTTCAGAACCCTAATGCTGCTTCAGGTATTGTCGCTCGTAACTCAGTCGGGTCATTGCTTATCTGCTTTGGAGAAAAATGGCGATGTGATTCTGCTATCGCTGCTGGACTTCAAGCCATTCGATCAACATGTGTTTTTGCTTCTATCGAAGGTTTGTTTAACGCGATTATTGAATCTGACTCTCAATCAGTATAACGTTTGCCCTCATCGGTAAATGTCCCACCTGTTGGGGTTTACTTCGTTCCAACAGGGTGAAGATAATCAATAGCCTAACTACGTACCAATGAATGGTTACCGGATATCTCTTGAAGTCGTGTAATCACTTTCCAAAGAAGATTATTCGACCCTATGCCTGGGTTAACACGAATACCTCCTTGGGATAAAACCAAGAGTTAGTTCTTGTTTTAGGCACAAATCAAGAACTCTGTGCGTGTAAGTGTTTCTTGTTTCTGTATATCTCATCATGCAAAATATGATCACTATTTATAGTGATCCTATTCCTTAAGGAATGTAACTCCTAGTCAAAGGTATTAAGAGCATTAATCGGCCTATTAATCTCATAATTACCTTCATAAAGCATAGTGGTTACATGACCATAAACTTGGTCATCAAGTCAATATTCAACCCTCATTAACTGGTCAAAGAGGTTACAAAGACTTTGTGTATCACCAGGAGCAACGTCCTAACCAGGAGCAGCTTCCTAACCAGGAGAAGCTTCCTAACCAGGAGCAACTTCCTGACCAGGAGCAACTTCCTGACCAGGAGCAGCTTCCTACTGATATCACAACCACTATATTGAGTCCAGGGAGGTAAGGGACTTAATGGGTGTACACTCCGTACCTCCAAACCCATTTACAAGTATTACCCGTTCCCACAATTGCACTAAATTTCCAACAATCCTCCCCAATTTAGTACAATTCCTTTTTGCATGAAAATCAACTTTAGCAAAACCAGTGCATAAATGAAAATGTCCTGAGGATTGAATTTCCATCTTAGTACATCACTCCAAATATTCGAGAATCAGGGTGTTCTAAGAATTGAACCCTTCAACTACTTTGAACACCTAAAGATAACATACACCCAAGTTTTCAAACACTTAAAACGCTCCTGACACCATACAAGCCATGTGTCCATATCCAATTCATAAATGTTGTAAGAGCCAAAGTCCATGCTCCTTGAGGCGGCGAAACCTCAACATTTACATAGGTGGTTCCTCTTTAGTTCATGCTCCTGCTTAAGCACTTTTTCAAAGAAATTAACCATTAAGAAGTTTATAACTTCATCCTCCTTTCAGCAGGTACAAGCACATACTTGGGATGATATACATGTGCTTCAGTCCCCTGAATGTTCAGCTTTCCACATTGAACTCAGCTCCCAAGTTTCCTCAGGAGGGAGTTGGGTGTCCTAGCATTCAGTGACTAGAGTGGACTTTTAAACCCATCCCTTTACCAGACTTTATAACCAAGTCTCTAGCCAATCCCTTCGTCAAGTGATCAACTAAGTTTTGTTGAGATCTCACAAACTCTATTGAAATCACCCCATTCGTGATCAACTCACGAATCATGCTATGTCTAACACCTAGGTGTCTAGACTTGCCATTGTACATCTGGCTATATGCCTTAGCCAATGTAGCTGCACTATCACAACGGATAGAAATGGGTGCCATAGGTTTGACCCACAATGGAATCTCAAGAAGCAAGTTTCTCAACCATTCAACCTCTTTACCAGCAGCTGCTAGAGCCACAAATTCAGATTCCATTGTTGAACCAGTAATGCAAGTTTTCTTCTTGGATGCCCAAGAAATTGCACCACCACCAAGAAGGAATACCCAGCCACTTGTGGATGAATTATCCTCAGTATTGCTGATCCAACTTGCATCAGTGTAACCTTCCAACACTGAAGGATATCCAGTATAAGACAAACAATAATCCATTGTTCCTTTCAAATACTTCAGTACCCTCTGAATTGCTTGCCAATGCTGAGTACCAGGATTACTAGTATACCTACTCAGTTTACCCACAACAAATGCAATGTCAGGCCTAGTACTAGTCATGGCATACATCAAGCAACCAATAACCCTAGAATACTCAAGCTGGGAGACAGCCTGACCATTGTTAGGCATTAGTTTCTCACTTGTATCCATAGGTGTACTTACTGGAGTACAATCAAAGTGATTGAATTTCTTCAGCACCTTCTCAATGTAATGAGACTGAGAAATTACAATACCATCACTTTCAGGTTTAATCCTTATGCCAAGGATAACATCAGCCTTCCCCATGTCTTTCATAGAGAACCTTGATGACAAATAATCCTTTGTCTGATCAACCTTAGCTTGGTCAGTACCAAAGATTAACATGTCATCAACATATAGGCAAATGATGACTCCTTTACCAGATTCATCAAATTTGCTATATACACATTTGTCAGCTTGGTTAAGTGAATAACCATTAGACAAAACCACTTCATCAAATTTCTGGTGCCATTGCTTAGGTGCCTGCTTCAGTCCATATAAGGACTTAATCAGTTTACACACCTTACCTTCATGACCAGGCATGATGAAGCCCTGAGGTTGGTTCATATAAACCTCCTCATCCAAGTCACCATTCAAGAATGTTGTCTTCACATCCATCTGATGAATAATCAGATTGTGAATACTTGCTAGAGCAATCAGCATTCTTATGGTACTGATACGTGCTACTGGAGCATAAGTATCAAAATAGTCTATCCCTGACTTTTGTTTAAAGCCCTGAATGACTAACCTTGCCTTGAACTTTTCAACAGTTCCATCTACATTCATTTTCCTTTTGAAAATCCACTTGTTACCAAGTGGATTACAACCTGGAGGTAGATCAACCAACACCCCAAGTGTTGTTGCCCATGATGGAATCCATCTCATCATTGATTGCTTCTTTCCAGAATGCAACATCCTGGGACTTCATTGCTTCATCAAATGTTTTGGGATCATCCTCAACATTATAGCAATAGTAGTACTGGTCAGAGACCTCATCCCTTGTTCCTTCAACTAGGTATAGTTGAAATTCAGGCCCAAAATTCTTTGGAGTCCTATGCCTTGTGCTTCTTCTAAGCTCAGGCTCAGGTTGCTGAACCACAACCTCATCAGTGACCCTTTCAGGTTCCACTGAAACACCAGTGTCCTCAGCTCCTATAGGTTTCCTAAGGCTTGGTCTAGGGACTGATGAGAACCTAGTCTCATCAAAGTTAGCATCCCTTGATTCAATGATTGAGTTTATTGAAACTTAATCATTAGGTTCAATAACATAGAACCTATAAGCCTTGGAATGCTCAGCATATCCAACAAAGATGCATTCAATGCCTCTTTCACCCAAGGTTTTCACCTTTGGATCAGAGAGTCTTACAACAGCCCTACAACCCCAAACTTTGAGGTAGTTCAAGTTTGGTTTCCTTTTAGTCCAGAGTTCATAAGGGGTAATCCTGTTCCTTTTATTAGGAACCCTATTTAATAAATAGCAAGCTGTTAACATAGCTTCTCCCCAAAACCCTTGACTCAGTCCTGAGTAGGACAACATGAAGTTAACCATCTCTTTTAGTACTCTATTTTTCCTTTCTGATATACCATTTTGTTGTGGAGTATAGGGAGCAGTAGTCTCATGGATGATTCCAACAGACTCAAAGTACAAAGTATCCATGTACTCACCTCCCCTATCAGTCCTAAATCTTTTGATTTGGACTCCTTGTTGTAATTCAACTTCAGTTTTAAATACTTTAAATTTATCTAATGTTTCATCCTTAGTATGCAACAAATAGACATAACAAAACCTTGAAGCATCATCAATAAATGTTACCAAGTATTTCTTATTCCCTAATGAGGGAGTAGCATGCAAATCACATAGGTCATTATGGATTAGCTCCAAAACTGTAGTTACACGTTTTACATCCTGAAATGGTTTCTTAGTAATTTTATTCAGCATACAAGTCTGACACTTATCAGTGTCCATGTCAAAAACTGGAATTAACCCATCCTTAGACATATCTTGCATCCTCTTATAGTGGACATGGCCTAGTCTAGCATGCCATAGTGATGAATCATTCAGTTTAGTGGTAGTCATCAGGACAGAATCAACATTTATACTAGAATCAATATTAAGCCTGAACATTTGATTACTCAAATAGCCAAAACCAATAAACACACCATGTTTAGATAAAACAAATTTATTAGATTCAATCACTTGTTTATAACCACAATTATTCAAAACACTACTAGAAACCAAGTTCTTCCTAATATTAGGAACATGCAAAACATTAAACAAAGAAACAATCTTTCCAGAACAAAATTTAAGATCTACACAACCACGTCCATGCACTAGGGCTGTTGACTCATTTCCCATGTGAAGAATAGATCCATCATTCATTGACTCATAAGTCTTGAACCAGCATCTATCTTTACACACATGTACTGTTGCTCCAGAGTCAACCCACCACGCAACATCATCATCCTGCACAAAGTAAGCTTCAGATACATATGTAACATAATAAATCTTGAGAGATTCATTAAACATGTTCTGACCTTTTGTGCCTGATCCATTAGCTTGGTTGCCAATGGTAACACCTTTGCAATCCCTTTTGAAGTGTCCAGGTTTCCCACACTTCCAACAAGCCACTGATGACTTCTTGTTAGGATTAGGTTTGGTGTTATCATGATGCTTACGTTTGCCCTTGTTGTCATTGTACTTGGTGGAGTTGTTATGCTCCACCATATTGACAACAGATGAACCAGCAACATTGTTGCTCTTTGGCTTATCACTTTCATGCACCCTGAGGGATTCCTCAATGCGCAAATGACTGCCCAACTCAACAAGAGTTAACTCCTCCTTCTTATGTTTCAAGGTGTGCTTGAAATCTTTCCAAGAAGGAGGTAGTTTGTCAATGACACACGAGACCTGAATGGTCTCATCCATGTTCATTTTATGTTATGTAAATCTGCCAAGTATTCCAAGAAGTTCATTGTATTGTTCCATGACTGGTCTTGAATCAGTCATTTTGTAATTTGTGAAATCACTCACAAGGAACTTCTTACTTGATGCATCCTCAGCCATATATTTGGCTTCCAAGGAATCCCATAGTTCTTTAGCAGATTCAACATTTTGGTAAATATCAAATAAAGAATCAGACATACCATTGAGAATTATGCCGCGACACACATAATCATCATTCTCCCATTTGCTCCTTTTCCTCAGTTCCTCCAAAGTAGCATCATCACCACCATCAGGAATGGGAGTGGTCAGCACGTACACCACGTTCATGGTAGAAAAAAGAAAGTGCATCTTCTTCTGCCATCTCCTAAAATCAACCCATTCAAACTTGTCCAGTTTGGAGAAGTTAGCCACCATATGCTTTATTGCCGCCGCCATTGATTATCACAAAATAATCTTCTTTGATTGTTGGGGTTTACTTCGTTCCAACAGGGTGAAGATAATCAATAGCCTAACTACGTACCAATGAATGGTTACCGGATATCTCTTGAAGTCGTGTAATCACTTTCCAAAGAAGATTATTCGACCCTATGCCTGGGTTAACACGAATACCTCCTTGGCATAAAACCAAGAGTTAGTTCTTGTTTTAGGCACAAATCAAGAACTCTGTGCGTGTAAGTGTTTCTTGTTTTTGTATATCTCATCATGCAAAATATGATCACTATTTATAGTGATCCTATTCCTTAAGGAATGTAACTCCTAGTCAAAGGTATTAAGAGCATTAATCGGCCTATTAATCTCATAATTACCTTCATAAAGCATAGTGGTTACATGACCATAAACCTGGTCATCAAGTCAATATTCAACCCTCATTAACTGGTCAAAGAGGTTACAAAGACTTTGTGCATCACCAGGAGCAACGTCCTAACCAGGAGCAGCTTCCTAACCAGGAGCAACTTCCTGACCAGGAGCAACTTCCTGACCAGGAGCAACTTCCTACTGATATCACAACCACTATATTGAGTCCAGGGAGGTAAGGGACTTAATGGGTGTACACTCCGTACCTCCAAACCCATTTACAAGTATTACCCGTTCCCACAATTGCACTAAATTTCCAACACCACCTTGGGTGCTTTCGGCTCTTATTATGGATATCCGTGATTGGGTATCTCAAATGAAACTCAAGCTATCATGGACTTCACGTATGTGCAACCGTGTGGCTCATCATGTCGCAAAGGTCGCATTTACTTCACCCGTTGGTTTCACGTGGGATTCAAGTTTTCCTATTGAAATTGCCTCGATTACGATGTGTGATTCTGCATAGCGTCGTTTGTTTAGCTTTGGCTTTGTTAAAGAAAAAAACGACCAAGAAAAAAAAGCCATTGATGGTTTTCTACTTTAGTTACATTTAAAGACTTCTGATATCGGATGGACTATTTGGTATGTCGAAGAAGCTATAATCTATCCTTTTCAGAGAACTATCAACATTTTGACCACGTACGCGGTTTAAAATACTATCAACCCTTATGGACAATTCTTATAGAATGTCTTCGATTGTTAAAGGGTAACTACAACCAAATTCTTGTAAAATAATGTCATTGGTCATTTATTATAAATTTTATATCACAAAAGATGTCTTTATGCATCCAACTATATATAGTCAATATATTACTGAAATAGAAATTGATGCAATATATTTAAAAGTTAAGTTATTAATTAGATCCAAGAAAAAATATCTTCTTAATAATTTTCTTTTATGAACTAAATCATATAGAATAAAATAAGTTATAAAATAGGTATATAATTATTTTTTCTCTACATAAAAAGTTAAATTAAATAACTTCATAACTAGAATAAATAATCATAAATAAGAATTGACTATGCAAATCATTATTTTATAGGAGTACATGTATTCCAACTTGATGACTTGCTATCTTAGACTTTAATATACACTTGTAAAGATCTTGATCGTCGGTCCACATATATATTCTACAACGGTCACACATTCATTATTCATCCAATACCGTGTCTCACAAAACAACTCGTACCAGCAAAAACTCTCGCCAAAAAGCCAGGTTCTAAGCTTTAGAAACGTTTTCGCTACGAACGATCGATCAAGGAAGCCTCTCTAGCCGACGAACCCTCACGCGTGGCTCCTAAGGTCAGATCGTGTGAGCCGGTTTGCACTCAATACCGTCTTACATAGTTTATGAGTCCTAGTACCGTCTAGAACAGTGTATACAAGCGTTATTGATTTTTCTGTAGCCCATCGTCTATCTAAGACCAACTTTTACGTATATGTCCCGTGTCAAAAAATATCAAATCCTCAAGTAGACACATTAAATGTTAGTACCATTGTTTGTCACGTACATATTTCACCATCTTTAGTACTAGTACTAGCTAGCACATCTTCATAGTATTCACTTGAATGTTTTCAAACATGTTTTTTTATGTTCTCATAATAATCTGTTCATTTTTTATACCACCGTCATTTGCTTCATCTTGTAACCATGTTTGCAAAGGAAACAAAGTTCGTTACCCTTTCGGTTTCTCTGATGGTTGCAAAATTCGTCTTCGTTGTAACGATACTACAGGTAACATTCTTATAAACAAGCACCGTGTTGTTAATATAACTGTAGATCACATGCTAGTTAACTTTCCCGCCAAATGTTATCGTCCCTATGAGCGAATTCGTCAACTGAGAACAGAAAACTACGCTCTGACTAGGCGAAATAGTTTGCTTCTAAGAAACTGTAGCGGAACGTTAAGTGGTTGCTTGGTTACAACTGATGTGATCAAGGGTCAGTTTCATTTACCTAGATGTGAGTCAATGAATAGAGGTAATATAAGTTGTTACTCAAATGATGATAGTGGTGGTGATAATGAGTTTATGGATATGGTTGGATTAGAAATGGCGGGTTGTCGTGGTTTGTATTCATCGCTGGTTGTTGTTGATGATATTGGGGGCAAGAGTTCGGTTGTTTCGTTGGGAGTTGAGAGGGTGGAGTTGGGATGGTGGGTGGAAGGTGAGTGTGATTGTCATAAGAATGCGGTTTGTAAGAATGTGTCGATTGATGGTGGGAGGGCTGGGTTTAGGTGCTATTGCGGTGAAGGGTATGATGGGGACGGGTTTGCAGAAGGCGATGGTTGTCATAGAGGTTAGTTTCATCTTGATCAGTTATATTCACCTTTTTTTTTCAAGTTCTGGTAATCTACTATATCAGTTTTTTGTTAGATGTGCGATGTGTTACTCACTCCTTAAACTCTTTGTACCCGTGCTATCAATTAGAAAAAGGATGTGCGCAAATGACAAATCAACTCCCTAGTCCCTACTACTATTGTACCATTAAGTAGTTTAGTGACATGTTAAAACTACACTAGTTTCCTTAAACGAACAACACGTGTTTGGCATAGCAGTATCAAGATGACCTTGCCAATCGTATGTAAATTAGTTAAGTATGCAAGCTAGTTTACTTTAGTGACCCATTTATGTGAAGAGAATTAGTAATTGCCTAAATCAATTGAGAGCAATGTTTACGGTTTTGAGTTCATTTTGTTCCGAGGATTATAAGCAACGTAAATTAGTACTTGTTTTGGATTTGGTCAAAGAAAATAAGAGCATAATTCGCGGTTTTTGAATTAAAAAATTATGGAAAATTACAATAGACCATAATGAGCTGAAATTTATTTTTCTTGCCTACCCATCTGTTTTTGATGTTGTTGTTGTTAGGTTGTGGTTATTGATCTAATTGCTTTGACTTTTGGGAATGCCCAATTATGTGGATCTAGATACAGATCTATCTTCTTCATGGATCGAGGAACTCCAACCGCATACTAGTTCTTTTTTTAATAATCTATCTTGATCCAATCATTTAATATTTTCATTCATGTTTGTGTACAATATGATTCTGTGTCGTGTTTGTTTGATGTTAAGAGAAATGAACCATCAAGTCATATGAGATTAATCCTAAGCATTTGGCTATTAATACCGTTGTAGGGTTAAATTCGGGCTTTACAATCATTGGATGACACTAGCTTAAGTTAGACGTAAGCGTAACTGTTGAAATCAGCGATAATTTTGAATTATCTTTATCTTGACTTAGTTGGATAGTTGCAAGTCGCTAAGAGGATAAATTTTAAAGTATGATGAAAATATCAGTAAGATCATATCAAAAGATGCCTTCTTGAAATATCTATAATTTAAATGTCATATTTGTCAAACAATGAATCATTCTGGATTGAGGATCTTTCACAGTTCACACCGTTGACTATGCAAATCTTATAATAATATGAGGTTGTCGACTTGAGCAAGAGACTGCAATGTGATAATGGGACTTACTAACTTGATGCACACAAAATGGAAACCGAAAATTGGAGGTAAATAGCTAAAAGGAATACATCTTATGGGGTGTTTACTAAATTAAGTGGTTGGGTCTTAATTAGCCACTTAATTGAGAGAAGAACATAGTTATAATGGGTCTCTCAATTAAGATACACTAATGAGTCTCTCAATTAAGTTCTATAAGATAGTTAAATTTCAATTTGAACACTTACCTAGTTACTGAAGCGATAACTTGATGCTCCTAATCCAAGATGATACAAATATTTGGTGCTCAACTTTTCATATATACATGAGGCTCTTAATGGTTTGTTTCTTGTTACTTGCCTTGCAATCACTCAAAAATCTTTATGCTGATCAACTTGTTTCTCTTATATTTACTTGCACCAGTGACAAATTGCAATCCTTCAAAATACATGAATGGTAAATGTGGCGGAACTACAAGAGTAGCTATTCTTATTGGAGGTAACTTTCTCTCATACACTTGGGACTTGGTTCCATTTTTAGCCGAATCAAGTGCAGAAATGCATGATTCTTTAAATGTGTGTGTCATGAAGTGTAGACTTCATCTTTACCACTCAATGTGGCATATCCAACCCATTAGCTACGGTTATGTGTTTATCTATAATTGGTCAACCAATTTAAAGTCGGCTTAAAATGAAACAAATCAAACGGGTCGGAATTTGCAAATTTTTTCTTGAAATATTATTATTTTTGATAATCATATAAGTAATATTAAATTTTTGATATTTTTCAAGACAGCCTGACCCGAACAAAGAAGTTGTTTTTACCTGTTATCCAACTTGCCCATTCCTGTGTGCTTAAATTGCACTTGTTGTCCATGTATTTTACAGGGATTATTGCTGGTGCTTCTTTAGTTGCTGCTATCGCACTTACATGTTACTGCCTAAGAAAACGAAGAATCTTGAGAAACCAATCGAGTGCAAGACGCCTGCTTTCAGAAGCTACAGGGAGCATCAATATACCATCTTACTCCTACAAAGAAATCGAAAGGGCTACAAATAATTTCTCTACAAAACAAATGTTGGGGACAGGAGCCTACGGTACTGTTTACTCTGGCAAACTGAACAATCATGATTGGGTTGCCATTAAAAAGATTAGACATATAGAGACTTATGGAATGAATCAAGTAATGAATGAGATCAAGCTTCTTTCTTCTGTAAGCCACCCGAATCTTGTACGCCTTTTAGGATTTTGTATAGAAAAAGGCGAGCAAATCCTTGTGTATGAATTTATGCCAAACGGGACCCTCTCTCAGCATCTGCAAAAAGAAATAGGAAAGGGTCTTGCATGGACTACAAGAGTAAACATTGCATCCCAAACTGCACAAGCTATTGCTTACCTCCACTCAGCTATGATATATCACAGGGACGTGAAGTCAAGCAATATACTTCTAGATTACAGCTTTAATTCAAAAGTTGCAGATTTTGGTCTTTCTAGGCTCGGGATGCCTGATGAGTCTCATATCTCGACCGCACCTCAAGGGACACCAGGCTACGTTGACCCAGAATACCATCAAAACTTTCATCTTTCTGATAAAAGTGATGTTTATAGCTTCGGGGTGGTTCTTGTGGAGATAATCACAGCTTTAAAGGTAGTTGATTTATCACGCCGTAACAGTGAAGTCAACTTAGCTGCTCTTGCTATTGACAAAATTGGAAACGGTCGTGTGGATGAATTAATAGACCCGTCATTAGATCCACACAGAGATGCGTGGACACTTCCGTCAATTCATAAAGTAGCTGAGCTCGCATTTCGATGCTTAGCTTTTCATGGGGACATGAGGCCGTCAATGACAGAAGTTGCAGATGAGTTGGAGCAGATTAGACTCAGTGGGTGGGCCCCAAGTGATGGTAATGTAACCAAGGGATCACTGTCGGTTATATCCTCTTCATCACCAAATGGAATTGAGAAGGAAAAGGTCGAAAGCCGGAGACTTGCAGTGCCACAAATATTATCTGATTGTTTGACTAAAGGGAAAGAAAATGATACTTCCACTGTCTTGGTGCAGGAGGGGTTGTTACACGAGCATAGCTCACCCTCGTCCAACAGCTTGTTAAGCAACATTGTCCGGTGAAAACTAACTCTAACTATTAGTTTATAGCATGTGAAAAGCAGCGACTCATCATGTGAATATTAGTATTTAAACAATATACGTATACAACCATAACTTGTTTACTAATGCTGTATATGCTGTCTCTTGGTTCAATATTATGTAAGACACATAGGTTAGATCATCAATGTATCCAAACTATATGTGAGTTAAGCCTTTGGTGCGTTTGATTCTACCAAAGAAAAGAAACCGCACACTTAGTTATAGAAGTAAAACAATGACCAATGAAAATCGTTATTTTCAATACGAGGCCCCCACATGTTACATTTTATCGATGATACCAAAGCGTTGGTGAAGTTTTTCGTGTGCTATAAATCAACTGATAAAGAGCTAAGAGTAGATACAAACAGCAGCAATGTGTTTCAGGGTTGAGTGTAAGACGTGTGGGAAGTACGGGTGGTCAGGTTGCGGTCAGCATTTGAAGCAAGTTTACGGGGGCATAGAAAAGGGTAAGCATTGTATGTGTCGTTCTTGGCCTGGGGTTGTTATTCCTGCTTTTGAGAAAGCGTCTGATTCCATCAACACCACCACTGCCGCCACTGATACTACTACTACTACTACTACTACTACTACTACTACTACCACATCTGTTACTGCAAGTGGTATATAGTGTCATTTCTTTTACATTGGCAATTGCTCTATTGTTAAAAATTAAACTTATAATCTTATTCTTTCTTGCCAAATAATTACTATCCTGCAGGATAGATTGATGGTTACGGAAGGTGGTTGACAAGAAGGAATAATTGCCATAGTCGAAGATATGATCATGTCTTCGTGTCGGACTGAGTTTATCATTTTATGTAGCACCTTGTTTATAGTATTATGCAAGTAGAAAAATAAAAATACCAATGTGGGTCAACTATGATACTCCCTATATGATCCAATCTAATTTATCTTGTTCTTGTTAAGATTGATAAACTTTGATATGTTATTAACAGTTAAAAAATGATGAACATTATATTATGCTGCATAGCATCTGTTGAAACTTTTATGATTATCCGATTATTTCATTATATTAGAGGAAAAAGACGATTATATCCATGGATCTCTTCGTATATCAGACACAGTTACATCAAATACAACGTACGCGTTCTGAAAATGAGTATTTGAGTGATTACAAAGCCGAAAAAAGAATTTCTCAGTCGAAAATAACAATATCGCTTGATTGTAATGACTTTTTCAAAATCGTATAACCCGCATATCAACTTCAGAAAAAAAATCAAAAAACTTATTTACCTCAGTAACAAAGTATGAATTTTACTGCATAAGAAAAACAAAAATATACTATGATTACTTGTTTATTTTGAGGGGAAATCAAATTTCATCCATAAAAGCCACATGGCAATACAGAAAACCATAAAAAGTAACTCAAAGCAACCAATGGAAGACCATCTTATCCTATCTGCTTATCTTATTCAAATCAAGTCCACCAAATAATTTGTACCTATCAGTAATCAACCCTCTTCCCATGCACCACACAAATCTCTTTCCTACTTCAATCCAGTTGTCTGCAAGTAGTCACTAGAACCACATTTCACAACATCTAACTCTTTCGAGAGTCACAAATTAAAACAAAAAAGGTGAGTTGGGGTTTGCAAACTTGTAACAATGGCAGCCTCATTACAAGCAGCTGCTACTTTCATGCAGCCAACCAAGGTTGGTGTTTCCAACAGGTTGCAGCTCAAGTCTTCTCAAAGCGTTTGCAAGGCTTTCGGTGTCGAGCCAGCTGGTGCCAGGATCAGCTGCTCACTTCAAGCTGATCTCAAGGACTTTGCTCAGAAATGCACTGATGCAGCCAAGATTGCTGGATTTGCTCTTGCAACTTCTGCCCTTGTTGTTTCGGTACTACGGTTCTCTAGTTTTTAGCCTTACTATTTATATTGGCATTTCGATTTGAATATGATTATCTGATTACTAAGTTTCCAAGTAGCATATAAGTAGTTTATAGTGTTTAGGGGTCCAATAACAGTTGCGAATAAACGGTTTCATACTAGATGATCATCTGGGGACCTTTTTTAGTAATGATCCTTATATAATCAGAACTTTAAAACATCCAAATAGTTGATTACATATGTTTATCCAACTTCAAACAGTAGAAACACATTAAACACTATCTCCTACTTGAATTAGTTATTAGGCACAATCCAAACACCCTGTATAACTATTATAACTAAACCATGGATATGCAGTATAATGTTATTAGGTTAAATTGAAGTGTAAAGTATAGGCTTAACTAACTTATGGACATCTAATGGTACTGAAATAACAGGGAGCAAGTGCTGAATCCAAAAGGCTAACATTTGATGAAATCCAAAGTAAAACATACATGGAAGTCAAAGGAACAGGTACAGCTAACCAGTGCCCAACCATTGAAGGTGGAGTCGACGGCTTTGGCATCAAAGCTGGCAAGTACACCGCCAAGAAGTTCTGCTTAGAACCCACTTCTTTCACAGTCAAAGCCGAGGGTGTAGCAAAGAACTCTGCACCAGATTTCCAAAAGACCAAGCTAATGACCCGTTTGACCTACACTCTTGATGAGATCGAGGGCCCATTTGAAGTATCTTCCGATGGCACCATCAAATTTGAGGAAAAGGACGGAATTGATTATGCTGCAGTCACAGTTCAGCTTCCAGGAGGTGAACGTGTGCCATTCCTGTTTACAATCAAGGAACTTGTAGCATCTGGTAAACCCGAGAGCTTTGGAGGGGATTTTCTAGTGCCATCATACAGAGGTTCTTCTTTCCTTGACCCAAAGGGCAGAGGTGGTTCCACCGGTTACGACAATGCAGTTGCTCTACCAGCAGGAGGTAGAGGAGATGAAGAGGAGCTTTCTAAGGAGAACGTAAAGAACGTTGCAGCATCAGTAGGGAAAATCACTTTGACTGTAACCTCAAGCAAGCCTGAGACTGGTGAACTGATTGGTGTATTCGAGAGCATCCAGCCTTCTGATACTGATTTGGGTGCCAAGGTTCCCAAGGATGTCAAAATCCAGGGTGTCTGGTATTCACAGTTGGAGTGATAGTGTGTGTTTGTAGCGTCATGTATTTGCTTTCTGATTTTGTGCTCAACTATAAAAAGGTGGTGTTTGAAAACCTTTTCTCTGACCCCAATCGAGAGCTATTGAGATTATTATGCATGTATATTATCAAGAATTCTTACAATCAATGCTATGTTACATGTTCTTAAAAAATTGCACAATTTATGTTTATATATTACCAAAAATCTTTACAGGAACAATGTCCATCTTTAAAATGATGAAACCTTAATGCATCTCTCACAACTATCGTCACACCAACAATCTTTGCCATAAACTTGATGGCGTTATGGCAGTCCCCACAGATTCTCAAATTTTTGAACACAGTGATCGATGACTCACCGTTTAAATTTAGTAAACCAAAAGCCACAGCAAGTTTCTCACAGTGATTACACAAGGTATCTACTTTCTCTTCACTATCAAGATCTTGAAGGACAAACTCTATGTCAGGCAAGTATCCGGCTTGCCGCATTTTTTCACTCATATCACTCAAGAACTTGTAGATAGCTACGCTATTTTCATTGCTCTTATCGGCAACCACAAAAGTGTGTACCTTGTTCTTGACTCGCACCCAACTACAACCTGGCTCTTTCTTGATTCCTTTATCTTTCATAATTTTCCTAGTTTCTGAAGCTTCGCCCCATAGTTTGGCATTAACTAAAATGTTAGATAATAAAACATAATTCCCGGGATTGTGTGGCTCAATCTCAAATAGCCGTTTTGCAGCAATTCTTGCCATATCAACGTTCTTATAAACTCTACAAGCACCAAGCAAGGCTCCCCAAGCAGATGCAGTTGGTTCAATTACCATATCTTGTATGAAACGATAAGCCTCGTCTAAACGACCAGCGCGACTTAGAACATCTACTATACAAGAGTGATGCTCAGCATCTGGTTCAATCATGTGAACCCGTCTCATTGAGTTGAAAATAGAGAGACCCTCATCTACTAGACGTGAGTGGCTACAGCCAGATAGAACTCCTGTAAAAGTAACCGCATTGGGTTTGGCGCCCGACTTTAGCATTTCATTAAAAAGCACTAAGGCTTCCTCACCATTCCCGTGCATTGAATTTGCAATAATCATCGTGTTCCAAGCAACGGTATCTCTTTTAGACATCATCTCAAAAACCTTTCGAGAAAATTCAAGTTTGCCACATTTAGCATACATGAAAAGAAGAGCAGTTACGACTGTCGTATCACCCAAAAAACAATGCCTATAGATATAACCATGTATCTCCTTACCTCCTCGTAAGCTTTCTAAGTTTGTACAAGCAGTCAAGACAGCCGTCAACGTAATCTGATTAGGGCTAAATCCCGCTTTTTGCATATCCGCAAGTAACACCAATGCTTGTTGTGTTCGTCCAGCTTGCAAAGACCCACATATAACAGCATTCCAGGATGCATAGTTTAATCTCAAGCCTTCACTCTTCATCCTTCCGAATACACCAAGTGCTTTCACAGCTTCCCCGTTCTCAAAATACGCCGATATCATCACATTATACGACACAATATCTCTATTCCTCATACGATTAAACACCGATTCAGCTTGTCTAAGACATAAACAACTAGCATACATATCCACAAGTGCACTACTAATAAACACATTCCCACCCAATCCATTCTTCACCGCAAAACCATGTATCTCTCGTCCCAACTTCAAACACTTCAAATCCGAACACGCAGGAAGAATCGACGAAACCGAAACCGAATTAGGCCTCACTCCATCCAAACACATCTCTCTAAACATCTCCAAACCCTGCCTCACCTTCCCACAACTAACATAACACGAACACATCGACGTCCACGTAATGACATCTCTAAACTCCAACTCCTCAAACGCCCTTCTCGCCCCATCAACACACTTACACTTCCCAAACATATCAATCATAGCATTGCCCAACAAAATATCCTTATCCAACCCAAACGCAACCGCATCTTTATACGCTCGTTGAGCCTCATTAACATCTCTAGACGTAGCACACGCCTTGACAAACGCTAAAAGAACAAATTTATCCGGGTGGGCTCCTCCGTCCCTCAAACGAGTATATAAACCTATACCCTCCTTTTGTAAGCCTTGTTTTGTATAAGCTGAGATTAGAACTGTCAAAGAGTGCAAATCTGAGGTGGGAATTTTATCAAACAGTTGGCGTGCACGGCGTAAATCGCCCGAATCGCAATATGTTTTGATGAGTTTGAGGGTGAGATTGGGTGGGAGGTTAATTGGTAGCTTTGGTAACATTTTGGTTAATAAGTTAAGGCAGTTAGGGTTTTGAAAAAGAAAAAAAAACCCAATGTTTTGGCGGTTAAAAGGTTGTTTAACTTTAACGGTTAATAATATCCTTGTATCAAAATCAATATTGTTTTTTTTCTGGAAAATTTCAAAATGAGTCCAAACATTATGGACTAATTGTGAAACTAATGTTTTTTTTATCAAAAAGTCTGGGGAAGCTTCGGGACTCGAACTAATAAGAAAGACATGCTAAAGAAAAACTTCTAAAGGGCAGTTTGTTTCAAGATATTAAAATTCTAGAATTTTAATATCTAATATATTAAAATTCTTTAAAATTTAAAATTCTATAATTTAAAATGTTTACGCCTGTTTGATTGACAGAAATTTATAATTTTTTAAAAATCTTAATTTTTGTTAAACCAATTAACGAATAAATATTTTTATATATATTTTCAATTTAAAAGAATAAAATCGAATTTTCACATTTTATATAAATTTTATAAAAGTATATATAAAAAGTTTATTTAACTTTTATAAAAAAAAATATATAGATATTATAAAAAATTTATATAAGTTTTATAAAAGCATTCTATAAATTTTATAAAAAGTTTATATAAATTTTATAAAAATATTTATATAAACATTATAAAAAGTTTATATATTATAAAAAATCATAAATTTTATAAAAATTTATATAAATATTATAAAAAAATTCATTAAATTTTATAAAATTTTTTATAACAATTTATGGAAAATTTATATAAATTTTATTAAAATATTTATAAAAATCTTATAAAAAATTTATAAAAGTTTTATAAAAAAAATTCATTAAAATTTTATAAAAAAATCATTAAAGTTTATAAAAAATTTATATAAATTTTATAAAAAAGTTTATATAAATTTTATAAAAAATTCATTAAATTTTATAAAAAAATATTTCAATTTATAACAAATTTCGATAAACTTTATAAAAATTATATATATATTTTATAAAAAAATTCTATATAAATATTTATTTAAATTTATATAACTTTTATATAAGTTATTTAATTTTTATAATATATTATATATACATAAAAACCCAAATAATAACGACAAAAAAAGTTTATGAAAAATAATTTTCAAGTAAATTAAAATTCCTCACTTTTTGGAGGAATTCTAATATCCTTCATTTTAGGAATTCGAGGAATTTTAAATTCCTTCGTTGGTTATACCAAACACAATATTTGAGGGATATTAAAATGTAAATGTTTTGAATATCCCCCAATATCTTCGAATATCCCCGAACCAAACGGCACCTAAGAGCATAGGGTACAGGCCAATTTCTTTTGGCGTCGTGAGAAAACGCAGCCCGAAAACGCTATGAACCACATCCCGTCTCGCGTTTTCGCGTCTCGCGTCTAGGGGACGGCTCAAGCCATCGCGCGAAAACGCGACATGAAAACGCGAGAACCGTACCGTTTTTCGCGTTTTCGCGTTTTTTTTAAAACGAATAGTTTCTTGACACGTGGAAATTTGAGGGTCAGCTTGTTTCTCATGGCTCAAGCCAACGAATGAGCCTTAATTTTGGTGTTGTGGACGTTTTGGTGTTGTGAGAATATTAACAACGACTCAACCACACCATATAAATTTTTTGGTGTTGTGGGATAGCTCAAGCCAACCACACCTCGTGCTCTAAAATCACGGCTTCACATTATTAGGAAGAAAATTTGAGATTTTTTTTGTTTTTTTTGCAAAACTCGAACTCAAGTAAAATTCTCCCAAGCTTTAAAAGAATCCACGTGGCCACTTGATGAGCTAAGTAAGTTAGTTATGTTTTGACTTGTTTAATGCTCTAATAACTGTTGATCAAAACAAAAGGATTGATGGGATTTATTATCGTGTAAAATCATATCAAACATGCTCTAAAATCTTAAACATTGTTGTCTTTATTAGGGTTATTAATAAAGAGGTAGTTGAAGGTACACCGTGTGCATATATTTGTCGGTTATTTGTAGTCTCTCGTGTTCGCTACTTATGCTCGACACAACTCGCGATCTAGCGGTTCTGTGTTATCGAACTTCGGGTTTGTTGTCGGTATCGTACAACAAACATAGCCCGGTTTACGCTTAGCAAAATATTATAAGGGTCAGGGCCAAGGGGACTAGTGGGTGCTAAGCCTCCCCAACTAGCTCAACAAGTCGACGTACTACAATATAGTCTAAAAGCCTAATAATTTAAGATTAACAATGAACAGTCACTACCAATACTATTACACATTCAATATTTTTTTTTTGAATATAAATATTATAACTAATAAATATAAGATTTTTGTTTTGGATATGAATGTACAGAGATACAATTCAGTTACGTCACATAAAAATGATGTGACGGTCGAGCATCATTATCGGCTTATGTGTGTATTGTTGCTATCGATAGTAAGTTGCAAGAGCTGAAAAATCATAGCTTCTCCGTCTTAGTGATCTAAGAATGATATATGTAAATTGGTGACGAAGTATTATCCTATAGATTTTACTAAATACGATAAAATTTAGCTAAAACTTCAGCTGTGAACTCAATAATGATCTAAAAGCGAAGAATGATACTTAGTTTTCAAGGTTGTGTAAAGGATCAAAAGAAATTATGAAGCGAGAAGGTTATCTTCTTATTGATATATTGATTCCTTTTTTTGTCTTAACGCTTTTTGTTACAACTACAACATTTGACACTTTTTAATAATAAAGCATGTGAAAAGAAAGCTTCATATTACACTCAGCGACGAATTTCTTCAAAAATAGCTTGATTCTTAGCATTGAAAGAGAGATTCTTTATAACCTTTCACTTAACATAATTAATGATTTTTACTCCAAAGAACAGAGACGTGTAAAAAAAATGCAAGGTAGTATACCACTCTTACTTGTCTCTTTTTTAGTTTCTTATTTATCATTAACATAAACTTCGTGTTTTAATATCTCAGATATTTTTTGTTATTTGCATGTTAGTTGGTAAGGCAAATAATTAGGATACAATGCTAACCGCTAAACTGATAATCGTCATTTAAATTCTTATCATGATTGATTATAGCTTCGTATTAGTGTAAGATACTTGTTTCTATAATTTATTACGCATTTGGCTCTTCGTTTGATTTACCATATTTTCACGCTTTTATATATTAATTCGAAATATATCGTTATTATTTTAAAATTATTTTTCAGCCTCTTAATTTGAAATTCTGACTCCGCCTTTGATAAGGGCTAAGTTTTTGAAATGCTCTAAAATAACCACTCATTTCAATCAAATTTTTTTAAATATGCTATGTTACTTAATAAAAAGTAAAAGAAAAATGTAATTTATTCTTTATAAGAAGTATGGACATACCCATCCTGGCCTCCCAAAGTATAAAAGATTTATTTTGTACCTTTTCTGGTTTAGTCTAACATAGTTTTTATCAGTTTCTGTTTCGTGTTTTTTGTCAGTTTAACAGTTTTGACTTACAGAACTTTATTTTTTTTATTCAGAACTTTCCGTTTCATAGTTTTATAACAATCTCAAAATTATAAAATAGAAAAAAATAAAAAAATAAAAAATCATAAAAATTTAGGAGGGTATGGATTGTTTTTAAGAGTGGTATATATGACCTTGCCCAAGAAGTATAAGAAAAAAAGTATATTTGTGTAAGTAAAAAGTACACTGTGTAAGTGTCCATTATTATATAGCTTATTCTAATTTAACTATCTTTTTTTAATTTTATTTTTTTTTATAAATCTAAATATTTTTTATAAAAAAATATTATTTAGTTTCTATAAAAAAATATTTTTTTTTAAATTAATTTTTTTTTAAATTAATTTTTTTTTAAATATTTTTTTAAAAAAATATTTAACTCTTTATAAAAAATATTTTAAAGTTTTTATAAAAATTATTTAATTTTTTATAAAAATATTTATAATAAAAGTCGTATAAAAATACAAATAATTTACATAATAGGTCACTTACACAAATGTACTTTTTACTTACATAAGTGTCTTTTTCTTCGTACACTTGTCATAATAAATACTAGTAAAATATAATTTTTTATTAAATCGTATGAGATGCATAAGATACTTTTAGAGAAATTTGGTTATTGTGAGTGAAAAAAAAACAGATGATGACCATCTTAAGGTATTTCAAGAACTAATCTATATTATAATGCTTCTTGAAGAGGTTACAGGACTACTAAAATTTCATTCGAGTTGTTATGCAGAAAGTTTACAAAAACAAAAACAATCGTATATGAAACTAAACACATGATATGGTTTTGTGTTTACGAAAGGAAGATTTTTAAACATAATTGAGCCTTGTATGGGAGTCAAGACATGCATTCTGATTTGCATCTTTTCATTTGTTAAAGACAACGCTTAGACTTTATATAATATTCATATATTTAAGCGTGTAACACTATATCATGAATCGAATGCGAACCCCTTTCAAAAAAAAAAATTATTATGCTCTTTTACATTCTTTTAGCGATAGCCCAATCGCTGCAGCTAGTTTGTTTATGAAACTGATTTACCAAACACGCTCACTTAGCTTCTATCAACACACTTGACTGTTACTTCCCGCCAAATCAAAACACTCTCAATAAGTTGATTAAGCGCAAATCTTTTTCATGATGATCAACCAATAAGTTTGATATGAGTTGTATGCGGGGGCGGAGACAGGGAGGGGTCAAGGGGGTCGCCTGACCCCGAGCGAAAAAATTGTAGTGTAAATTTTCAAAAAATTTCGATTTTTAAAAAATAATTTGACCTCCTAAGAACCATTTTGTAGTGTAATTTATAAAAAATATCAAAGTTTGACCCCCCGAGTTAAATTTTCTAGCTCCGCGCCCCTGGTTGTATGCAGAAAGTTTTAAAAACTCAAACAGTAATCTATTACTCTATTAGTCCATAAAATTTGTCAATAACACATTGTTTATATTATCAAACAGAATTCAGAATAAAATTATTTGACTAGTTCTTATTCCTCTTTCTCTAATTCTTCTGAACCTCGTCCTCCTTGTGCACAAAGAGTGACGCTGTCTATATTAGTAAGCATTTCTTCAATCTCTCTACTTTCTGCACATGAATTTTCCAAAATTTTAAATGGCTAGATTTTTTTAACAGATTCTATAGCTTGTAGGATAAAAAGGGCCCGAGTCTCACCATTATTGTAGAAAAATAGATTATCAGTATGTGTGTCTCCAACTTCCTGCCTATAAAGTTTCTCAATCTTTCTTGTTTCCTGGAATCGTAGTCGAAAATTTCACAAGGATAACCAATTCTTAATGGGTGTGAATTGTAGAATATGAAGACAACAGAAAATATAGAATTACCTGTTCCGAAGCCTAAACAATAGTCCTCCATGTCATCACCTGCGAGTTTTGGCCATCTGCTTCAACAGCCTAGCAAAATATCATATATTAGGTCAACTAAGATAAATATTCAATTTACGTATGGTGGATATGCGTTAAGTCGATGATCAGGTAAATCTATTGTCATATATAGTACTATATGTATCAAAAAGAAAGAGACCTAGAAAAACCAAACTAGAACCCACCTTACCATCCACTTTGGATCAGCTCGGTATCTCTTAACAGGCCTCACTTATTAGAACGTCTGTGTTCTTCAACTCCTAATTTTACAAATTAGCCGATACATCAAAAGACCTTGAGGGTGTTTGGGATTGCTTATTTTTTCTACTTATGTTTTTGCTTAAAGATACGTACTTATAGACTACTTAAAAATAAGTACTTTTGGAGCTAGCGTTTGGATTTGCTATAAATAAGTTACTAATGTGCAACTATTATTTGTTAGGGATCTATAACAAGTGTAATTAATCATACAAATCAAGTCATTGATCACAAATGCGATACATCTAAAGGAATATGAATGAATCTAAAGTATAATAAGTAGTGGACAAAACTTTATTTATGAAAATATAATAGACCAATTAATTAAACAAGACATGTAACACAAAATTTTGGGATGAGAACAAATCAGTATTTTGACACAAATTTACTTTAAACCATAATAACGAAATAAACAAAACCAACCTTACTACTCCATGCTTTAACACTAGTCTTGTTATTCTTAGTGTGGCTTGGTCTCTCGGCATATGGAGATACAAGGCTTGGCACAAATCTATGAGCACGAATATATCTCCAAGCCTTTGACAGACGTTTATTATCATCACAAAAGAAACTTATCCTCTTATTCGTAGGTAAAGCATACTCGATCATTTTCATGTGGTGAACCACATGCTTCATCTCGTAATTATTCGGCAATGGTTCCCAAGACTGTTCAACATCGTAGATTCTCATAACCCATCTGTCACGCACGAGACTGTTTTTCCTTTCAACAAAAAATATGCATATTTGGTCGTCCACAATGCCTAGTACAGCTAGTGACCGGCGGGAATGCCACTCATATCTTAAGTGATCAATAGGTTGGGGGATTACATTAAATTCCTCGCGAGATAAATAAAAAGAAATTAAAGCAGGAATAGTTTCTCACGTTTGCTAGCATTACAATCAAAACCAAACCAATGAAGTGCACCATTGAAAAAGATACCTGGAACAATAAGCCAAAACCAATAGTTGAATTGGCCGATAAGTTTCCAAGTATTGGATCTCATTGAGAAGATTAAATAGTGTGCCCCAACAATCTGACCATAGCGAGTCTTCGCTAGGGCCATAAGAACCTTGTAATCATCTGTGGATGAATCATAGCCAAAACTCAAACATAGCTCACGCGTGTTCTGGCGATCAGAAACCAAGGGCGCCATTGGAAGTTTTCTAAGCTCTCGAGTGCAAGGATTTCTTACCACAATAAGAGGACCCTTATTTCTATCTGATTGTCACAAACTCAAGTACCTTCTTTCGTATTCCACAGGCAAAGATCTATCACAGCTCCAAAAACTGTGTCCTCTTGTAAAGATCAATGTATTTTATATAAGAATCAGGGAGTTATCAAGTCAAATTGCCGAATTGTGTTAAAAGATTTGTATTGATCTTAGTTAGTTATGTAATGTAATTGTTGGATTAGTGAAGTTGTTACTGGTGTTAGTGAAAGTGAAGTTGTTACTGTTGTTAGTGAAAGTGAAGTGTTATGTACTTCAAGGATGTCAAACAAGTTTATCAAATGCACCCTGTAATAATCCATGTTGGCATCGGTCTGACCTACACAAATCGAAAACCAAACCTAATCAAACTCGAACTGGAATCGAACTGAACATAAAATATTGCTTTGGGGTCATAACTGAACCGAACTACAAATTCGATTTTCGGGTTGGACATGGGTTCGCCCATAATAGTGGAAATGTGAGTTTTTGGTGTGTTGTGAGACGTAAGATAGAAAGAGGATGTGATTCTAAAGTGGAGGCGGGATTTTTAACCTAACTCCCACCGGTCTTAGTATGGCTTGTTTTCTAGACATATGGAGATACAAGGCTTGGCACAAATCTGTGAGCACGAGTATATTTTGCGGTTTTGACAAGCATTTATTATCGTCACAAAAGAAACTCATCCTCTTATATTTAGGCGAAGCATACTCGATCATCAATTTATGCTGTGTGACCCTAGTCATTATAAATAGTGAGGAAGAAAAAGCATACGAATATAGAGTTGAATGTAGAATCAAGTGGAAGTAGTGGAATGGGTGGTGATGTTACTGAATGTTTTGATTGTAAATTTTAATGATGAAAAAATGGTTGATGATGATAACAAAGATGGAAATGCACAGTTAGTGACCGGCGGGAATGCCACTCATATCTGGCGGATTATATTAAATTCCTCGCGAGATAAATCAAAAGAAAGGATTATTTTCTTTCGTTTGCTAGCATTATAATCAAAAGCAAACCAATGAAGTTGCCCTTGAAAAGATAGGTGGTATAGTATGGAAAAACCAATACTTGAATTGGCCGATAATTATCAAAACACACAGACGGTCATCTATTAAGGTTTATTAATCAGTACAACATCACACATTGTTCTTGTTATCAAACACAAGACAATCTCCTAAATCGAAAATTAATTATTACCCTCTTATTCTTCCCACCCTCTCCCTCTTTCTGCACAAAGAGTTATTGAGTGACGCCTGCACATGAATTTTCCAAATATTTATAAGGCCAACGTTATAACAAATTGTATACCAGGCAAAGCTTTACATAAAATAAAAAGAACTTAAGTCTCACCATCTTCGTACAAATACAAATTCTCAGTCTCTCCTTCGAGCCTATAAGATTCCTCCATATGTCTTGTTCTCTGCAATTGTATACGGAAATTTTAAAAGGAGAACCAAGTCTAAACTACGTACAACTGGTAGAAAAAAGGGCCACAGAAAACGTATATTTAAGTGTTTGGCTTAACAAAGTTCCTTATCTTTTCATGAGTGTGGGCGCAATCTGCTAGCAACCTTAGCAAAGTATATATACATATATAACGCTTAACTAAGATTGATGTTCAATATGAATATGGTGGATATGCAATAAGTCACTTATGCGGCAAATATATACTATATACTACTACTAAGGAAGGACCTTGAATAACAGATCTGGAACCCACCTTACAAGGAGTGTTGATCAGGTAAAAAGTAAATAAATATATTAAACTAATAGATGTATAAGGTGGCCATCTTAGAAAGAGATTTTGTGTGTGTATGAATGGATTATGAGTCATTGATCAAAGGTAACTCTATACTATAAAGCATTTTAGTTGTCTACAAACCATTTTAACCACATGTTTTTCCGCGTCCCTTGTACATAGACTTATACCAAGTAGTATATGCTATCAGGCCCTTTTATTCTGCCTTTAGCCCTTTATGGTTTTCAAAATACATGCTTCTATGTTTTTTTATGTCTATACAAGCTCTTATGCTACAATTGTATTAAAAGAAGGGGTTGTGAGTTGTGACTAAGTTAAGATAAAAGAAACTAACCTCAGTACTCCACTCTCTAAGACTCGTCATGTCAAACCACACTTTGGGTGGCTTGATTCCCCAATATTTACATAGGGAGATAAGAGGCTTGGCACAGATTTAGGAGCACGGATATATGTCCATTCCTTTAACAAGCTTTTATTACCATCACAAAAGAAACTCATCCTGTTCTTCATAGGTGAAGTGTAGTGAAGCATTTTCATAAAGTGAACAACCTCGGGCTTCATCTCGCAATCACTCGCCAACAGTTCCCAAGACTGTTCAACACTGTAGCTTCTCATTACCCATATGTCACCCGGGAGACCGTCGTCTCTGTTAATATGAAATATGGATAGTTGGTCTTCCACAATCCCTAGGCAGGTTTTAATTTTCATAATTTGAGTCATTAGGTTGGGGGATTACATTAAATTCCTCCCGAGATAAATCAAAAGAAAGGATAAGTCTCGTTCGCTCGGTAGCATTATAATCAAAACCAAACCAATGAAATGCCCCATTGAAAAAGATACCTGGAACACTATACCAAAACCAATAACTGAACTCGCCGATAAGTTTCCAAGTATTGGATTTCATTGAGAAAATTTGAAAGAGTCCCCCAACCTTACCCTCACCCCTAGGAAGTTTCTCGATGCCCAAAAGAACCTTGTAATCATCCGTGGATGAATCATAGCCAAAACTCAAACATAGCCGATACTTTTCTTTTTTAGTCACTAAGGGTGCCACTAAGGGTGCCATTGGCAGTTTTCTAATCTCTCTGGTCCAAGGATTGCATACCAAAATAAGAAACTCTTTGTAAAAAATATAGACGCATACAAGGCCATTGGAAGAACCAACAACCTTCCAATGATTGCTTTCATACGAGCTCTTATTAGGCTGTTTCCAATATTTAGGCATAGCTAACCTTGTATGTCCAACCTCCTTATTATTAGTGTTGCTGCTATCAATGGCTTTCTTTAGATGAGCTTTAACGAAAAAAGGACTTGATATTAAAGAATACCATGACTTGCAAACTGTCTTCCATGGGACAAGATCTTTGGCATCCGATCTTAAGAGTATTGACTCGACCACATCAAACAAGACCATATCTAGCTAGTTTATATTCTAACGATTTCAAACTCAAAAATCACAAAATTGCTTCACTGACGCTTTTTAGTTTTTATCAAATACCTTATGGACGCTTTCAGGAACACATAAGCTCTTTGAGAATATGCAATAAAGACGTTGATCAAGTTTTGTTATAGTAATTTCGATTGATTGAAACCCTAAATTATAAATTTTAACTCTAAAAACGAGCTATCGTTAAAAGTGATTCAAGGAATATATGATGAGATCATGAGATTAAATAGAAACCGAAAGTTTGATTTTGTGATTTTAAAAGATATTTATACTAAGAGTTAATTTCAAAAATAGTCCTTGTGATTGTTTGTATTTAGCGGAAATAATCCTTCTACATTCTTTTTAACAAATCCTCTCCCTATTTGACTGCGAGTGTCTTTCCTTTTGTTCTCGGGTTGTTTGCTTTATTTAATTTGGATTATCTGGGTAAAAACTTTTGGTCACTCGGAAAATCGGACAAAACTAGATTTCAACAGAATTAAACTGAAAACCGAATTTAAATTCGGTTCAGTTTTGAGTTTACTCGAATAACCTGAATTGTCCTAATTTTTCTAAAAAAATTATATAACTATATAAATATTGAAAAAAAAAGTTATTTCAAGTATAAAAATTGTTTTTAATATTAAGATTATTTTTTAATAATCATTTTATATAATTTTTATAATTTTGGTTTTGGGATTCGATTGTTAAACCCATACTTAACCCGAAAATCAAATTAGCAATCCAATTCGGTTACGACTCAAAATCCGAGTTTTATTTTTAATTTGGTTCTAGTTTAATTTCGATTCGATTCGATTTGACTTGATTTAATTTTTAGTTTTTATAAGTCAACCTAAATTATGAACACTCTTGGTTGTAACCCATAATATGCTTACTCCCTGTTGATAACATGTTTTACTAATGAAATGGTCACGTGACACCCTCATGTGCGAGTAGAGGTGGAAAAACAAGCGAGCGGGTATGGGTAGCGGACTACGGGGGATGGATTAAATGGGCGGCGGGCCAAACAGGCGCGGGCTAAACGGGCACGGGCGAAACGGGCGGGCGAAACGGGTGGGTTAAGCGGGAACAGGCTAAAACGAAAAAAAAACATATAAAAATGTAAAATTAAAAAGTAAAAATTCTTATTTGAAAGCTGGGGATAAAAAATTAAATATAAAATATCCGGCGAGTAGCTTAATTAGTATTTTACATGTGCGTCCATTAAGCCCATTTATTTTCTTAATATGCGTCCCTTTTGCCCTATCAATAATAAAGAATGGGCAAAAGGTGCCCCATCATTTTTTGAAAAATAATAAAAAGTCCCTATATTTATCAAAATTGGCAAGATTTGCCACCTCTACGTGCGAAACATTTGGGTAATTTCTCGTCCTTTGAAGTTTCATGTTCCACCGACTAAAAATGTTATTAAGAGAATTCGGGACGGTCAGGTCATAGCTTTGCGCTAAGCTATAACGCTACATTTTGGAACGGTTTATCACTCTGTGGGTTAGCGCCATTGCTTTGGTATTGTTGCTACCAGCCCACGCTATGATTTTATTTTATTTTGGTATTTAAAGGGTATATACTCTTTATGACACAAAAATACCTCAATGGCACCATAAATCAACAATGCCACTGAAAAGTGGTGTCATAACATTCTAATGTCATAACTCATTTTACTGACGTGACACCATTTTTTGGCTAGGAGACTAACTCTATGACACGACCTTCTCTGTGCTCTAATAGAAACTAAATTCGTTAAGAGTCATAATTATAAGATAAAAATCTGTTAAAGCAAACCACTCAAGGCTGGCCTAGTGGAAAAAGGGTTTGTGGCTATCACTCTAAAATGTGTGAGGTCTTAAGTTCAATTCTCACTATTTCATTAAATCCGAACAACTAAAAGATCATTTTATAATTAATTTTTTTAAAACTGGGCAAAGGTATAAATATATACTTTTGAATGATTTTTTTCTAATTATATCATCTTTTTCATAACTATAGGTTTTGATACATTTTGATCGATTAATTTAGAAGGTTTGAATCTCATGTTACAGATATTCAAATCAGGTAAAGTCTTTCATTTTCAGAACATTAATATGCCCATTTTAAGTTGTATGTACCTCGCAATATTGAACTTAAAATCTCACCTATATTAAAGTTATGACCTCAAATCCTTTTGCTATTAAACCGTTCTTTTTTCTTAACGACAAGTTAGTAGTTAGTGATTCGAGTTCATGAAAGCATCTAATTGATAATATGCAAGTCTCGAACTTTTCTCACCTTAAATAATAAACACTACTTATATTTCTATTTTTAATTTCGCATCTGAAAGTCACAATAAAACTCGCAACTCTTTGAATGAAGTTAACCAAATATAAACTGACAGTCTATATATATCATATATCTAGAGGTGGCAAATTATGTTCATATGTTTAAACTCGGGCTATTTGGATCATTTTTTTGAACTAATAGACTAAATGAGTATTTTTTTTTAATTTTAGTTGAGTTATTTGGACAAAATCAAAATCATTGGGTTGAATAAATAGGTATTTTGAACAACATATGATGGGTATTTTTTACTCATTAATTAATGGGTGGCAAAAAAAAAAATTTTTTTGCACCATTTGTCCATTTGACCCGAGCCCGTTTAACCCATTTCCGTTTGGTCCGCGCCCGTTTGATCCAAATATTAAAAAACGCCCATAAACCAACGCCCTATAATGAACTACACGCTTTCAGTTTCAGGAACAAGGATTACAAAAGAAACAATTACAGAAAAGATGAAGACTAATATCAGAGAAAGAAGACTAGCATACGATATTCTCCACACCCGTTCTTGTCCTCTACTTGCTCCTTTATTCTCTACACTTCATGGTAACTTCCTCACGTGGGTTACTTGTTGTAACTGCCTCTATATTTTCATTTGACTTGTTTCCCTCATTTGACACAACATTTACTTTGACTCCCTTTATTAGTGGCAGTAACATAACATTCCTCCGCCCATCAAAATGGACCTTGTCCTCAAGGTCTATGTTGGTACAATGTTGTTGTAATTGAGGCCATGATTCCCAAGTATGTACTTCTTTCCCGTCCGAGTGCACCAGGAACTGATGTATACGAGAGGGAGCAAGCAACTCAAACGTGTAGGCAACTTGACCAACCTGCTGAAGATACACTTGGAATTTCACACACACATCGTCACCAATAGCAAAGGAGGGGTCACTTCGTTTCTTATGAGCATATTTGGTTTGGGCGTGAGCTAATAGGGCCTCCATGGGTTGTAATTGCTCAATCAAAACGTTAGGTGTATCAAGTAGCTCAAGAGGAACATCAGGTATGGTATCCATGGAAAAACTGTCAGCGAGTTCAGTTGTAGCTAGTAAACGCGTAAACTAGTGGAATTGGGCTTGAGAAGGTGACAAAGACTTATCACCTTTGAGTGTGATAAATTTTTCGTCATGGTAAAACTTAATTGCGGCAGAACTATAGTCGGCAATATGAGGTCCTAAAGTAGCCAACCAATCTGCCCCTAAGATAATATCTGCACCGGATATCGGCAAAACATATGCAGAAAATTGGATGAGTTCATTCTTGACATACAAAGGAATTGAAGTAATCAAACCCTCAATATGTAAGACGGTGCCACTGCCAACCATTACTCGAAAAGTTTTAGAAGGTTCAATAGGAAGGCTTACATGTTTAGCGACTCGAGGTTGTATAAAATTATCAGAACTACCACCATCAAGTAAAACTTGAACTCTCGTACCATTAATGGACCCCGAAAGGCGAATAGTCGCCACCCTATTGCAGCCGTGGTACGCATTCAAGCTGAGGTGTGGCTCGACAGTTTCTTGAGACAAGGAATGAACATCCAGTTGTGCCTTAGGCTGGTCAATAAGTGATGAAAGTTCAGGCTCATCGGTAGAACTCATCAGTAGCAACATTTGTTTATTTGGACATTTGTGATTCCATGTGAACTTTTTGTCACATGTGAAACATAGACCCTTGTCTTGACGTAATTGCACTTCGGCTGGAGATAACTTCTGAAGTGGTGGTAATGGTTTTGTTTGGGGCGTGGGTAACAGTGGAGGCAGGGTAGATTGCATCGGTGACAAAGAAGAAAAAGTGTTTGATGTTAACGAAGCGATGGAGGTTTTTGGTAGCGTGGATGAGGAGTCAAACTTGGGTTTATAACCATAACTGACTGTATGTTTTTCATCAAATAAACGAGATAAATTACCTGCTTGAATTAACGACTTGGGATCTTGCGCAATCATGTCGTGTCGGATATGATCTTTCAAGCCACTAAGAAAACAATCCAATAGGGCTTCGGGTGATAACCCCTCAACTCTATTAGCCATAACCGTGAATTCATGGTAATATTCTACAGCAGAGATTGTTTGGGTGAGTTTGAAAAGTTGTGCACGAGGTGAATCATATTGTGATGGGCCAAATGCTCTTCAATTGCACTAGACAACGCGTCCCACGTTGGTATCTCGTTAGCATTCTGCAGCATTTGAAACCATGGTATAACTGATCCTTCAAAATGAACGGAAGCAATAGTAAGGCGTTGGGCATCATGGGTAATAACTGTGAAAACACTTATCCTTTTACCACTTATTTCTAATAATACCAAGACCAAAACGTGTATTTAATGTCGTAAAAGGCGGAATTATGCGTGGTGTGTGTTTTTATTGTGTTTTAGGACAACAATATGAAATAGGAAGAAAACACGGGTTTTCACGGGCTTTTATCGAATAAAAAGACAAAAGACGAAGTCAAAAGATCATAAGTGCAAGAAGAACGGAAGTCAAAGACCTATTCTGAAGATTTATCGAAGAAAAAGTCTAAAGACGAAAGTTTAACAAAGTCGAAGAACCAAGTCTACTAAAAGAAGAAAATTAGAAGACGGGTTCAAGTTATCATTCGACTAATCCCGAGACGAAGTCGAGAAAGACGAGTTATTTAAAAGACGAGAAGACAAGAAGAAAGAAGGAAGAAACAACACTTTCCCCTTCCCCTATATATAGTTTCCTAGTATGTCATTAGGAGGCTAGTCTTTATTTTAGTTTGGTAGGTAATTAGGAGTGTGTGTTTTACTTTCTCTCTCTAGCTTTTCCTTCAAGTTTATTAATCTTTCATCTTAATCTTCTAATTTTGGATCTTAATCTTATCAAGCTTTTTAGTTAATTCTCATTCTACCATTCTTAATCATAATCTATTGTTTTGTCTCTTTAATCTTGTAGGTTGTTTAATCTTGTTGATTGTGTGATTGATTTGCTTATTAGATTAAGCTTATTGATTTGGTGTGTTTCATGTTTTAGCTTATTATGCTTATTGCTTATTAGTGTTAGCTTATTTTTAATAAAGTGGTTTTAATAGTTAAAATCTTTAAAAGGTTGATTTTTAATATTTAGCTTATATGGTGCTTTTAAAGTTTTTTAATTGTGGCTTATTTGCTTTTTCTAAAATTTAATTTAGTTAAGTTTTTAGTAAGTGCTTATCTGAGTTTTGCTTATTTGCCTAATATGTTTCTTATTCGGGTTCTTAAAACCCTAGCATTCCGAATTAGATCTTACATTTATTCCGACTTACTTGTGGTTTACAAATATTCCGGATAGTGTGCATTTAGTGATATTCCGGATTCTATGCAAAATTGATATTCCGGATAACATAGAAAGTATACATTCCGAATAGAAGTAGAATTGGTATTCCGAATAAGGTTGAGTTTACCTTATTCCGGATTGCATATATACCTAGTATTCCGAATAGAAAATTATTATTGGATTTCGGATAGTGTGAATTACACACATTCCGGATTGTTTGTGTGTTTATTATTCCGGATTAAACCCTAAATAGACATTCCAGATAAGGTTAATCTTACCTTATTCCGGATTGAGTGCAGATACTTTATTCCGGATTGCTTATTCCGGATAGTGTTAAGTTTCAAGATTCCGGATTAGCCTTATAGACGGATTCCGATAACGTGTGTATCTTGGATTCCGGATTACTTTAAACTCATTGATTCCGGATTGTTGGTAAATTGGTGCATTCCGGATAAGCTCAGAAACTTGGGATTCCGGATTATATATATATATTCACATTCCGGATTAGGTATTGATTTAGGTTTTCCCGAATTAGGTGTAATTCTTTGATTCCGACTTAAGTGTAGAATTTTATTCCGACTTAGATTTGAATTTTGATTTCCCGAATTGTTTTAATTTTTAAACTTTAATTTTTCCCGCCAATTTTACTTAGCATTCTTCTTTAAGTTTTATTTTAAATTGTCTTGTCTTAGATTTATTAAAAGTTTACATTTTCATTAAGTTTTCAAATTTACTTTTTGTCAATTTTTAAGTTTTCGTCATTTATTTTTAAAGTTTTAATATTTTAGTCAGTTACTTAATTTCTTTTAAAGTCCTATTTTTATTTTAATCTTTTCAAGTTTTCGACTTTATATTAAATAGATAATCACCTTTAGTTTCTTTTACCAAGTTCTATTGTGCAGCATTCATTCTGGACAAGCAATCGAGGTTAGACATCCTTCCTTTATTTTTATGTTTAATAGCTTTAACGTTTATAGGCTTAGATAATCAAAAGCTCCCCCTTTTAGTTACCAAAGACGACAATTCTACCTTAAACCGTGATCAATTCGATTAGATACCGAGAACGAACGAGTACACATATGCAAAAAGTCATCTATTAAAATAGTGCCGCTGCCGGCTCTTTTCGTAAAGATTAACGGTTTTTTGTGAAAAAAATTGGATTTTGGGATCCGTTCTTTCGGGAACGTTATTTTCATACCATAAAATTTTTCAAAAAAATATAAAATTTTCAAAAATCCAAAAAAAATAAAAAAGATAAAAAAAATCAATTTTTTTTTGCATTTTTAGTGTATGCGTACTCGATCTTCGTCTTATCCTGAGCCCGAGACTCATAGAGACTTAGATATGGCCGGTGTGCATAATAATAACAATCCACCTCACCCCAACATGAATAATAACAACCATGCTCCTCAACCTGACCTTCGTACGATGGAGGAGCTATGTCAACCAACTATGAATGGACGTGGAGGACCGATTGCGCCGATGCAAATCACGGCTCCCGAATTTTCGTTGAAGCATCACATGATCCAAAAAGTTCAAAATGCTTGTCCATTTCGCGGATTACCGGATGATGATGCTAACAAACACCTCGATAAATTCATAACCGTCACTCAAAGCATGAAATTGCCCGGTGTTTCCATGGATTATCTTCGCCTTCATCTTTTTCCACACACTTTATTCCACCATGCCGAAAAATGGTTTGACCGTCTTCCTAAAAACTCAATTCATACATGGGACGAGATGACTCAAAAAATTTTGCCGCGCTACTTTCCACCATCCATGGTAACTAGCCTTAGAAATCAAATAAGTGGTTTCACTCAAGAACCTGATGATTCGCTTTTCGATGCTTGGGAATGTTATAATGTCTTGATCGATCGTTGTCCTAATAATAAAATGCTCCCCGTCACTCTAATTGATACTTTGGATTAACTTTTCGTGATCGTGATACGATTAATGCCGCCGCCGGTGGTACGTTTATGAAGAGAAGATCCGAGGAGTGTAGAGAGCTTATAGAGAACATGACCACTCATCACAAATATTGGGATTCATCCGCATCTTCAAGAAATAATCTGAGGGTCAATGTTCTTCTACTTCATCAACCCCGAGTTAACCGAACTCACCCGCCAAATAGCCGAGATGAACAAAAATTTCTTAACCATGGCTACGAACCAATTTCAACAAGTTAAAGCTATAGCACTTTCTTGTGAGAATTGCGGTGGTCCTCACTCATACACCGATTGTCCTTCTACTCATGACAATCCGGAAAACGTGTATGCGGCTAACGGTAATTTTTCCACGGGAGGCTATCAAGCACGTCCTCAAGGTGACCGCAATTTGCTAAGTGATTGTTCAAATAACTTCCTTTCACCACCCGGTTTTCCTCCTCAAAACCAAAACAACTTCAATCGCAACAATCAAAACCAACCTCGAGCTCCTACTCAATATCAAACCCAAAGAAACCCATATCCACCTCAAGGAAATAATCAAGTTTACCAACCTCCCACCTATCAACCACCCGCTTACCAAGCTCCACCTCCCAACCAACCCAAGACATTTAATCACGAGGTTGAAACTTACATGAGGACTAATGACGCGCTTGTGAAGAATCTTCAGAGCCAGATTATTAATTTGAAAGGTGACATGGCGAAACAAGGGAATGATCTTCGAGTCGAGCTTAGGAATGACATGCGAAACTCTTTAAGTAATCAAACGAATGATTTAAGGGATATGATGGCTAGTTTCTTCCAAAGTAATAAAACCTCTGCTTCGCGTTCTCTTCCGAGTAACACCGTTGCTAATCCAAGAGGGGAGATGAAAGAAATCACCACCCTAAGTGGAAAAGGTTATAAGGAACCCGAGATTCCTAAACCTACTCCGGTAATTCTGACAAAGGATACCCCTTCACCAATTCCTCCACCTTCTACTTCTACCCCTCCACCACCCAGGGATGTGAGTGAGAATTCCATTCCAAAGCCTTCGTATCAACCCGATATACCTTATCCTTCAAGGTTGAGGAAAGAGAAGTTGAAAAATAAGGATGGTATTCAAGTTTCAAACTTTCTTAAAATGTTTAAACAATTGAATTTCAACATCTCCTTTGCCGAGGCTCTCGCTCACATGCCTAAATATGCTAAGATGTTCAAAGATCTTCTAAGCGATTAGGAAAAACTCCTTGATATTGCTCAAACCCAACTTAATGAGAATTGCTCTGCGGTTCTTTTAAGGAAATTACCAACCAAACTTGGTGATCCGGGTCGCTTTCTCATTCCTTGCAACTTTCCCGGGGTAGAGAATTGTATGGCCCTAGCCGATCTAGGTGCTAGTATCAACTTAATGCCATTAAGCGTTTGGAAACAATTATCTCTACCCGAGCTAGTCCCCACACGAATGACATTGGAGTTAGCTAAACGTACGGTTGCTTATCCGGTGGGGATAGCCGAAGATGTCTTCGTTGGTGTCGACAAATTCACCTTTCGGTGGATTTTGTTGTCGTTGACTACGAGATGGATCCCCGTGTTCCATTAATCGTTGGACGTTCATTCTTGAGGACCAGTCGCACTCTTATTGATGTAGCCGCGGGCGAATTAATCAAGAAAGTTGGTGACGAAAAAATCGTCTTCAACATGGGTAAATTTTCTAAGCAACCTTATGAACACGAGAGCGTTAATTTCATTGACGTACTTGATGAGGCTTGTGAAGAACATTTCAAAGACGCTTGTAAAAGTGGTTTTTCTTCTCTACCCATTGTTGAGACCGTTGCCTCTATTGCTCCCTCATTGACTCCATTTGGAGAAAGTGATTTTCTTTTTAAAGAATTTGAAGCAACTTTAGGGGATTTGGACTTAAAATATGACGATTCTTCCTTCGATTGGGATGAAGACATTCGTACCATTGAGAAACTTCTCAATGAGGACCATATTTCTCCACCCTATCCTAAGGAAGTTACAAACGATGATCCGAATTTGACTAAGCCTTCCATTAACAATCCTCCGGATTTAGAACTTAAGGATTTACCGTCTCATCTTGAATACGTTTTCCTAGAAGACAATAAGAAGTTACCCATCATCATTGAAAAGGACTTAAAAGAGGATGAAAAATCTCGACTTATCGATGTGCTCAAAAATCATAAAAAAAGCAATTGCTTGGAAAATTTCCGACATCCGCGGAATTGATCCTACCTTTTGTACTCATAAAATTCTCATGGAAGATGACTTTAAACCCGCAATCCAAAGCCAAAGAAGGGTTAATCCAACAATTCATGACGTCATCAAGAAAGAAGTTATCAAACTTCTAGATGCCGGAATGATTTACCCTATTTCGGATTTGCCATGGGTTAGTCCCGTCCATTGTGTGCCTAAGAAAGGCGGAATAACCGTTGTTCCCAATGAAAACAACGAGTTTATTCCTACTCGACTTGTCACGGGTTGGCGAGTTTGCATAAACTATCGCAAGCTCAATGATGCCACTCGCAAGGATCATTTTCCTCTTCCTTTCATGGATCAAATGCTCGAGCGTTTAGCGGGTAATGACTACTATTGCTTCTTAGGCGGTTTTTTCGAGTATTTTCAAATTCCTATCGATCCAAAAGAGCAAGAGAAAACCACATTCACTTGTCCTTATGGAACATTTGCTTACAAAAGAATGCCTTTCGGCTTATGCAATGCTCTTGGGACTTTCCAAAGGTGTATGATGGCTATATTCCATGACATGGTTGAATAAACTATGGAATTCTTTATGGACGATTTCTCGGTCTATGGTGATTATTTCTCATCTTGCCTTGCTAATTTAGAACGTATGCTTAAACGGTGTGAAGACACTCGTCTCGTTCTTAATTGGGAAAAATGCCATTTCATGGTAAAAGAAGGCATTGTCCTTGGTCACAAAGTTTCCAAAGCCGGTATGGAAGTCGACCGTACTAAAGTTGACATCATTTCTAAGTTACCACCACCTACCACCGTCAAAGGAGTTAGAAGTTTTTTTGGTCATGCGGGATTTTATCGTCGTTTCATCCAAGTTTTCTCTAAGATAGCTCGACCAATGACTCACCTCTTAGAAAAGGATGCTCCTTTCATCTTTTCTCAAGAATGTCTCGATTCTTTCGAACTTCTTAAAGGTAAATTAACTAAGGCACCGGTCTTAGTCTCTCCAAATTGGGAGTTACCTTTCGAGCTCATGTGCGATGCTAGTGATTTCGCGGTAGGAGCGGTTTTAGGTCAACGAGTTAACAAACATTTCCAACCGATCCATTATGCTAGCAAGACAATGACGGGGGCTCAATTGCATTATACCACTAACGAAAAAGAGCTTTTAGCCGTAGTGTATGCTTTTGAAAAATTCCGCCCCTATCTTGTGCTTTCCACCACCATCGTTTAGACCGACCATTCCGCCCTGAAATACTTGTTGACCAAGAAAGATGCTAAACCGAGACTCCTTCGTTAGGTTTTACTCCTTCAAGAATTCAAAATTGAAATTCGTGATAAAAAGGGAGCGGAAAACCTCGCTGCGGATCATCTTAGTAGACTCGAGGATCCTTATCAAGGGGAACTTCCAAATCAAAAGATTAATGAATCTTTTCCCCTTGAGTCCTTAATGTCTATTAACTCCAATCTTGACGATACCCATTGGTTTGCGGACATTGCAAACTATTTAGCGGGTGGTGTTCTTATGGAAGGGTTAACGTCCCAACAAAAGAAAAGTTCTTCAAGGACATTAAGCACTATTATTGGGACCACCCTTACCTTTTCAAGCAATGTGCGGATCTTGTCATTCGTCGGTGCGTTGATGGGCCGGTGATAGGTGTGAAAACACCCATCCTTTTACCACTTATTTCTTGCTAAAGCAAGACCAAAACGCGTATTTAATGTCATTTGTTTGGAATTATGTGTGGTTTGTGTGTTTGTTGTGTTTTCAGAGCCAACCGGATAAATATTGAAGAAAACATGGGATTGCACGGGTTTTATCGAAGAAAAAGACTCAAGACGAAGTCTATAGTCCAAGAGATGAAAAAGATTTGAAGTCAATGGGCCTATTTGAAGATTTATCGAAGAAAAGGACCAAAGATGGAAGATTTACACATGTCGAAAGAACTCAAGTCTATTAAACGAAGAAATTAAGAGACGAGTTGAAATTATTCGTCGACAAATCCCGAATCAGAATCGAAAACGTCGACTTTACTGAAAAGACGAGAAGACGAAAAGAAAGAAGAAAGCCCACTCACTAACCAACCACTTGGCCTATATAAAGAGATCCTTCACACATTTTGAGCCAGCTTTTATTTTCCTTCTTTCTTTTTTCTTGTTTCGTAGGAAACACCAACACCATTAGGGTGTTTGGTGATTTTATTTTACTTGAATTTAATCCACGAATTTGTAAGTTTTAATATTCCATTTAGTTTGTTTAACATTAAGCTTTCAATACAATCTTTAATTTAATTTTGTTCATCTTGTTCTTATTGATTTAAAGTTTTTAAAGTTCTTATTTGGTTGATTTTAATCCATAAAAGTAAGTGGGTTTTGTGTTTTTAGTGTTTTGATTTGTTGTTTATGGTTAATAAATGATTATTGGATAGTTTGGTTTAAATCTTTTGGTTCAGTTTGGTTTGATTTGGTGAAAATCGTATTGCCCAGCTTTCTCTGTTTCTTTACTGTTCTTCACATTCCCCAGATTCCGAATCAAAATCAACATTCCGGATCAACCGGATATTCCGGATCAACCGGATATTCCGGATCAGTTACTTATTCCGAATCAAGCACTGTTTACATTTATTCCGTATCAAGATTGTTCATCCGGAATATTTTATATTCCGGATCAAAACCTTTCATCCGGAATAATCAATTATTCCGGATCAACTCTTTTATTCCGAATCAATCACATTTTATTCCGGATAGCACATTATTCCGCATCAACCTTCATTATTACGCATCAACCTTACATTCCGAATCAACCTTCATTATTCCGGATCAACCAATTTTATTCCGGATCACATTTTTATTCCGAATCAAGCTCTTTTCCATATTATTCCGGATAAACAACTACATTCCGGATCAGCTTTCTATTCCGAATCAAATTTATTCCGCATGAAGTATTTCCAACCTTGATTTCATTTTCTGTTTTCTCCTTTCCTCAGCTTTTTTCTTAGTTACATTTTTTAAACTGTTCCCTTTTATTTACTTTCCATTTTAATTTCTTTTAATTTTAATCTTGCAATTATTTTTAGCTTGTTTTTACAACTTTGCTCTTTTATTCCTTTTCCGTAGAATAGAAAACCCAATCCCCTTTTTGTAACCAAGAACAACTATTCCACTTTGAGCCGTGATCAATTCGAGAAGATTCTGAGACTTAATCTGAACCCCATGCAAAACATAGTATCAAATGGCGCCGCTGCCGGCTCTTCTCGTAAAGATTAACAGTTTTTTGTGAGAACTTGGATTTTGGGATCCGTTCGCCGTGAACGTTACTTTTTCATCATTAAAAATTTTCAAAAATCCTAAAAAATATAAAATTTTCAAAAATACAAAAAAAATTAAGAAAACATAAAAACTAAAAATATTTCTTGCTTTGTTCGTTCTTTTACAGGTGTATGCGCACTCGATCAACGTCTTATCAAGAGCCCGAGACTCTCGATAACTTAGACATGACCGGTGTACACAACAACAATAACAATCTACCTCAAAACAACATGAATAATAACAATAATGAACCTCTACCGGACAATCGACCGATGATTGAACTTTTGCAAGCACATGTAGAGGGCAACAATGATCCAATTGTCATACCCGCGATTGCAGCCAACAACTTTGAGCTCAAATCCGGCTTTATTCATATGGTCTCTGCTCAACCATTCTTGGGGCGTACTGATACAAGAGATTTTGTATAGGTTCTGATTAAAGTTCTCGATATCCTCTCGAATTGATCTCAGTCTTAAGTGGAATGATTGTTCTTGGTTACTAAAGAAAAGGGGTTTGGTTTTCTAATCTAATAAAAAGTGGAAATGAAAATTTAAATCAAAAACAATTACTTTAATTATAATTAACTAAGACTTGGTTTGAAATTAAAATCAAAATCAAAATTAAAATTAAAATTTAAAGTTCAAATTAAAATTAAAGTTAAAATATAAATTGTGAAATATGAGTAAAGAAACAGTAAAACAACATCAGTAAAACAGCAACTTTAAAATACCCAAAGATAACTGATTCGGAACTTTAACCTTGGTTCGGAACTTTCTGATTCGGAAGGTACTATTCACTCATCTGGAACTCAATGATTCGGAAGTCTGACAAATTATTCGGAAGTTTTTCTTGATTCGGAACCTTCCGGATGAAGGCTATTGATTCGGAACTTGCTGACTCGGAAATAACTGGTTCGGAACTTTCAGCTTGATTCGGATGTTTCCGGATGAAGGTTGATTCGGAAGTTTCCGGATGAGGGGTTGATTCGGAAACTTCAGGACAAAGGTTTGGTTCGGAACTTCTTGCTTGATCCGGAACTTAATGACTGGTTCGGAACCTTCCGAATGATGGCTTCATTCGGAACTTTTTAGCTGGTTCGGAAGTTTTGAATACCCAGATACAGTAGCAGTTTAGCGAAGAACACGGGACACAAATTTTAATCAAAATCAAATCAAATACTTAAAAAGGATTTACCAAATTAAACACAAATCATTTAGACACCATAAGCAACGAATCCCACTAATAAAAACACAAATCCAAACAACTTTTGAAGATCAAATCAAGAAAAATAAAAACTTAAGAACTTGAAGATAAAGATGAAGATGAACAAGATTAAATGGAAAGATTAAACAAAAGCTTTGTATTGAATGATTAATGTTTTGACAAGATAAAACAAAGATTAAAATTACAAGATTAAAGAATTAAAGATGAAAATCACCAATCACCCTAGTGGTGATGGTGAAGCTACGAACCAGGGAAAAGAAAGAGTGGGGAAAAGAAAAATAAATAATCTCCTAAAATGTGTGAGGGGAAGGCTATTTATAGCCTTGTCTTTTGGTTGGTGAGTGGGCTTTCTCCCGTTCTTCTTGTCTTTTCGTCTTTTCAGAAAAGTTTCCGTTTTCGATTTTGATTCAGGATTTGTCGTCGATTAAATTCAACTCGTCTTTTAATTTCTTCGTTTAATAGACTTGAATTTCTTCGACTTATATAAATCTTCCATCTTTGGTTCTTTTCTTCGATAAATCTTCGAATAGGCCCAGTGACTTCAAATCCTTTTTCATCTCTTGGACAATAGACTTTATCTTGAGTCTTTTTCTTCAGTAAAACCCGTGCAATCCCATGTTTTCTTCAATATTCATCCGGTTGGCTCTGAAAACACAATAAACACAAAAACCACGCATAATTCCAAACAAATGATATTAAATACGTGTTTTGGTCTCGTTTTAGCCCGAATTAAGTGGTAAAAGGATGGGTGTTTACACACCTATCAAATCCCCTACACTTAACCATTGCCATGCCCTCATGCAATGCTTAGTGATAAAGCAAGTTTACACTTTTCTCATAATTAATCAACCTTGGCCTTATTTAAATTACTACTAAACAAAAATTAAAGTACTAAAGGGAATTAAGATTTTGAAGGAAACAAAAGGATAGAAAACCCATTTTCACTTGAAAATAGCTATATGGAAATAACTTGCAAAGAGATCGATGACTTACATTAGGGCTTTGGTGCTGCGAAGATTTATCACCCTCAAGTTTCACGTTCCCCAAACTAAGCTTAAAAACGAGATCATTGTTATTATAAGTTAGCAATTCAAACACTTACACACATGGCTTAATTAAATGCTTAAACTCCCTTATTCCTAGGTGTATCTCTTATATTTTATTTTTGTCTTAGAATGATCATGAAGATGCATTTTTGGACTTATTTCGATAGTTTATTAGGGCTGAAAGCAAAGTAGGACGATTTGATCAATAGTTAGCTAAAGGACAAAATCTCTTAAAACTGCTTCTCGGGATATCAAAAAGTTCATATCTTGGCATAACTTGGTTCACGATTTGAGACCTTTCTCGGGCCGATATTTGGCATGTACTTCATACTTCATATCTTCGAGAGACGTTCTTGAGATAATGGTCTTCTCATCATAATAGAGTTTCTTCACTTGGAGACTTTTGAGGGATACTCCAACTTTGTTGACCACGACTTCATGATTATTTCTTCAATCTCTAATTGGGATTTTGAGATACAACGATCCGCCTCCTTTTCGGACTTGGATCTATTTATCCTCATACATTGTTAGGGTCTTTTCGGATAGACTTCTCCATGATCTTTATGGGAGTTGATTGCTTTTCGTCGTGAGTCTTGATCCTTCATATTGACTTTAGGAATAATGCTTTTCACATCACTTTGGATCTTCAGCAATAAAATTGAATCCTCATGCCTTGTTAGGGCCTTTTCGGACTCGCCAATCTTCGCGCCCCGCTTCATAAGTTATGCCTTGGCTATGAACTCTTATCATTACCGAGCAACTTTTAAACGATCTTGGGCTAGAAGCTAAGTAACTTTTCAAATTGTACGACCTTACTTATTGCAGATAAATTATTAGCAAGTGATGGGGGAATAGGTAAATAATTACACCAAGTGGGCTTGCGCAAGAATACCGACTTATAATTGACTCTATCATTTCTCGTCCTCCACAATTTAAAATCTCAAGTAATGAGACTCGTGGACACTTAGCCTAATAAACCAATTAAGGTCTACATGGTTAAGGATACTAGCTAGAATAAACTTGGATAAGTCTATTCGGGTTGAGTCAAAATAAACGCAACGGGCCTAATATGTCAAAGACTTCTAAACTAGCTACACCATATATACATATGAAAGCAACGATAAAAATTTAAAAATTACAACTAAATGGCCAAAGTTAATAAAAAATTTGAAAAATGTTGAAAAATAGGATTTTCCGGTTAATTGAAGGCATTTTCATGGAAAAGTCCACTTAAAACTTCGATAGAAGTCCCCCCTACACTTAAGATAAACATTGTCCTCAATGTTTAAGCATGTGGGAAAAGTTTCCCCTACACTTATGACATTGTGCACGTTGGTTAACTCAAGTTAAGGAAGAGACGACTAAAGTGATCAATTTCAAATGTGAGTATGAAGAAAATTGAATCACGATAGTTGAGAGATAGAACCGGATTTCGGATAAACACGGGAGCACGGTTCTTCAAAGATTCCAAGAGTGCACTTATCCCTGTAATGCACCACACAAAGACAAACACATATAGAAGTCCCCCTACACTTAGGGGATTAAAACATACAAGGATAGATACTCGGGCTGCCTCCCGAGGAGTGCTTGTTTTTGATAACCGAGTCACGAGCCTGACTCGACCCAAAATTAGTTCATGGGGAACATGGTGAGGGATGTAATCACCTCCTTAGAGGTGTCCTCACCAAAGTACAACTTCACTCGTTGGCCATTCACCTTAAAATTTGGTCCATCAGGTTGAGCGAGCTCGAGAGTACCATATGGAAAAATTTGAGCAATGGTGAATGGGCCGGACCAACGAGATTTGAGCTTTCCCGAAAAGATTTTCAACCGAGAGTTAAAAAGTAAGACTTTGTCTCCAACATGGAACTCTCGGTTTTTGATCTTAGAGTCGTGAATGAGCTTAGTTCTTTCCTTATAGATCAAAGAATTTTCATAAGCCTCATTACGGAGTTCATTCAGCTCATTGAGTTGGATCTTGCGTAGGTCACCGGCTTTGTTTATATCAAAATTGGCCCACTTCAAGGCCCAATAAGCCTTGTGCTCCAACTCAATGGGGAGGTGGCACGCTTTCTCGTACACAAGACGATAAGGCGTACAGCCGATTGGGGTCTTGTAAGCAGTACGGAAAGCCCACAAAGCATCATCAAGTTTATCAGCCCATGAGGCACGATGCTCTCCCACGGTCCTTTCAAGAATTTGCTTCAGCCCTCGGTTTGATATTTCAGCCTGGCCATTAGTTTGTGAGTGGTAGGCTGTGGAAAGACGATGATTTACACCGTACTTAGCCATGACTCGAGCAAATTGGTCATTGCAGAAATGAGTCCCACGATCACTAATAATGGCGCGAGGCACACCGAATCTAGCGAATAGAGCTTTCAAAAAGTTACAAACCACCCTTGCGTCATTAGTAGGCAAAGCTTTGGCTTCAACCCACTTAGAAACGTAGTCAACGGCTACAAGGATGTATTTGTTTCCTTTAGATGAAGGGAATGGCCCCATAAAGTCGATACCCCAAACATCAAAAATTTCACACTCTTGAATGAAATTCTGAGGCATCTCGTCTTTATGTGTGATTTTGCCTTGCTTTTGGCAAACATCACATTTTTTAACCATATCGTGAGCGTCACGGTATATGGAGGGCCAATAAAATCCCAAATCAAACACTTTTTTAGCGGTGTAGTTGGGACCAAAGTGACCACCGGTGGGTCCTTTGTGGCAAGCATCAAGGATGTCCGACGCTGCCGGTCCATCAACACATCGGCGAATAATCAGGTCAGCACATTGTTTGAATAGGTAAGGGTCGTCCCAAAAGTAAGTCTTGATGTCGGTGAAGAACTTTTTCTTTTGCTGGGACGTCAACCCTTTCTTGAGAATTCCACCCGCCAAGTAGTTTGCAAAGTCCGCAAACCACGGGGTTTCATTCGGCTTCGAGTTTATAGACATTAAGGTCTCCAAGGGAAAAGAATCATTGATTTCTTTGGTCGGATGATCCCCTTGGTAAGGATCCTCAAGTCTACTAAGATGGTCCGCGGCTAGGTTTTCTGCTCCTTTTTTATCGCGAATTTCGATTTTAAATTCCTGGAGCAGAAAAACCCAGCGAAGAAGTCTTGGTTTGGAATCTTGCTTTGTCAACAAGTACTTCAACGCGGAATGATCGGTGTACACAATGGTGGTGGAAAGGACAAGATAGGGGCGGAATTTTTCAAAAGCATAGACAACAGCTAAAAGCTCTTTTTCGGTTGTCGTATAATGAAATTGTGCCCCAGTCATTGTCTTGCTAGCGTAATGGATCGGTTGGAAGTGTTTGTTCACTCTTTGTCCAAGAACCGCTCCAATAGCAAAATCGCTAGCATCGCACATCAACTCAAAAGGCAGCTCCCAATTAGGGGTAACCAAGACGGGTGCCTTAGTTAGCGTATCCTTAAGCGAGTTGAAGGCTTCAAGGCACTCTTTGGAAAAGATAAAAGGAGTATCTTTTTCCAAGAGGTGGGTTATCGGGCGAGCGATTTGAGAAAAATCTTTGATGAATCGACGATAGAAGCCCGCATGACCCAAGAAACTTCTCACACCCTTCACGGTTGAAGGTGGAGGCAACTTTGCGATAACATCGACTTTAGCACGGTCAACTTCAAGACCGGCTTTCGAGATCTTATGTCCAAGCACGACGCCTTCTTTTACCATAAAATGGCATTTTTCCCAATTTAGAACAAGGCGAGTGTCTTCGCACCGCTTTAGCATACGTTCTAAATTGGCAAGGCAAGCAGAGAAGGAATCCCCGAAGACCGAGAAATCATCCATGAAGACTTCCATGGTTTGTTCAACCATGTCATGGAAGATAGCTAACATGCACCTTTGGAAAGTCCCGGGCGCATTACATAAGCCAAAAGGCATTCTTTTGTAAGCGAAGGTGCCATAGGGACAAGTGAATGTAGTCTTCTCTTGATCTTGGGGATCGATAGGTATTTGAAAATAACCCGAGAAACCATCGAGAAAGCAGTAATATTCATTACCGGCTAATCGTTCAAGCATTTGGTCCATGAAAGGTAGAGGGAAGTGATCCTTTCTCGTGGCATCATTGAGTTTGCGGTAGTCTATACAAACTCTCCACCCAGTAACGAGACGAGTGGGAATCAACTCGTTGTGTTCATTGGGAACAACGGTTATTCCGCCCTTTTTGGGCACACAATGGATTGGACTAACCCATGGTGAATCCGAAATAGGGTAAATCATACCCGCATCAAGAAGTTTGATAACCTCTGTTTTGATGACTTCATGGATTTTTGGATTCACCCTTCGTTGGCTTTGAATAGTGGGCTTATAGTCGTCCTCCATGAGAATTTTGTGCGTGCAGAAGTGAGGATCAATTCCACGAATATCCGAGATTTTCCAAGCAATAGCCTTCTTATGAGCTTTCAGCACGGCAACGAGGCGAGTCTTCTCTTCATCTTTCAAATCCGTTGCAATAATGACGGGCGACTTCTTGTTGTCTTCAAGGAACACGTACTCGAGATGTGGCGGCAACTCCTTAAGTTCCAAATCCGGAGGATTTTCGACGGGAGGCGTTTTCAAAGTCGGAGTATCGATAGCAATAACCGTGGGAGATGGAGGCGAAGGATTGTCTTCGGTGAGAAGATTGTCAAAGAAACTCATGTCTTCATCCCCCTCGGTGGGAGAATCATTAGTAGCTAAATTCGCATCTCCCATGGTATCTTCAAGATTGTTCCAGAATAAATCACTATTTCCAAATAGAGACAACGATGAATCAATGGAGGACACGGTCTCAACAGTGGGAAGAGAGGTAGGAATACTTTTGCAAGCATTATTAAAGTGTTCTTCACAAGCCTCATCAAGAACGTCAATACAATTAACGCTCTCATATGAATAAGGTTGTTTAGACAACTTTCCCATGTTGAAGACTACTTTGTCGTCACCCACTCTCATGATAAGCTCTCCGGCTTCAACATCAATAAGAGTGCGACCGGTCCTCAAGAATGGACGACCAACAATAAGTGGCACACGGGGGTCCATCTCGTAGTCGACGACAACAAAATCAGCAGGGAAGGTGAATTTGTCGACTCCTACAATGACGTCTTCGGCTATCCCCACTGGATAAGCAACCGTACGGTTGGCCAATTCCAAAGTCATTTTAGTGGGGACTAGCTCTGGGAGAGATAATTGCTTCCAAACACTTAGAGGCATGAGATTAATACTGGCACCTAGATCGGCTAGGGCCATGCAATTCTCTACTCCCGGGAAATTGCAAGGGATAAGAAAACGACCCGGATCACCAAGCTTGGTTGGCAATTTCCTTAAGAGCACTGCAGAGCAGTTCTCATTAAGTTGGGTGTTGGCAATGTCGAGGAGCTTTTCCTTGTCGCTCAGAAGGTCTTTAAACATTTTGGCGTATTTGGGCATGTAAGCGAGAGCCTCAACGAAGGAGATATTGAAATTCAGTTGTTTGAACATTTTAAGGAAATTCGAAACCTGAATATCATCCTTGCTCTTTTGCTTCTCTTTCCTCAACCTAGAAGGATAAGGTATATTGGAAGAAGAGGAAGGCTTTGGGAGTATAGGATCACTCACAACCACGGGTGGAGGAGGGGTAGAAAGAAGAGGTGGAGAAATTTGGGAAGGAGAAGGAGGAGGAATAGGAGCAGGCGACTCGTTCTCCTTAGTCACAACCACCGGTGGGGGTATAGGAAGCTCGGGTTCCTTGGTACCTTTACCACTTCGAGTAGTGATTGCTTTCATCTCCCCTCTTGGGTTCGCAACGGTGTTACTCGGAAGAGTACCCGAAGAAGAGGGTTGACTACTTTGGAAGAAACTAGCCATCATGTTCCTCAGATCATTAGTCTGGCTATCCAATGTGTTTCTCATGTCAGCTCTCAAATCATTTCCTTGCTTGACCAAATCTGCCTTCAAATTGCGCACTTCCTCTTGGAGATTTCCCACTATCACATCATTGGTTCTCATGTAGGTTGCAACCTCTTGGTGTAATGCAGTGGTGGCTTGGTTGGGAGGAGCATTGTATGCAGGTGGTTGGTAAGCTGGTTGTTGGTAGACTTGATTGTTACGTGGAGGTGGTTGTTGTTGCTTGTGAGGTGGAATGTATGGTTGTCGAGGTTGTTGTTGTTGTTGAGGAGGGCGGTTAAGGTTTTGTTGTTGGTTTGGGTTGGTAGGAGGGAAACCAGGTGGTGAAAGATAGTTGTTGCTGCGGTAGCTAAGCAAGTTACGGTCACCTTGAGGTCTAGTTTGATAGGCAGGTTGTTGGTAGGTGCCATATGCCGCATTCACATTCTCAGCAGGGTAATCTTGGGTGGCGGTACAAGTTGTGTAAGAGTGGGGACCACCGCATATCTCACAAGGTTGGCTGACAGCGTTTACTTGTGCATTTTTGGCGTTGTTGCTGTTGTTGTTGCTGACGGTGTGGGTGACAAGCGATTCAAGAAGCGTGGTGATTTTGTCTAATCGCTTGTCGCTGTCATTAGTGCTAGCACTAGCAACATTGGTCCTAACACTCTTGGTTTGCACACGAGATTTGTTCTCAATGATATCCCAAGCAACATTGGAAGTCTTAGCCAATAAATTACCCCCCGAGGCACTATTCAGTGAATCTTGGTCACTCATGCTTAAACCATTGTAAAAAGTATTGATTTGATGTACTTTGGTAAAACCATGTTGTGGGCATTTTCTTAAAAGATCTTTAAAACGATCCCAAGATTCACTGAATGACTCATCGTACTTTTGTTCAAAGTTTATAATCTCATTCCGCAAAGCGGTAGTACGAGAGGGTGGAAAAAAGTAGTTGATAAACTTTGTTTCCAAATCCGTCCACGAGAGAATACTCTGTGGCGGTTCCTTAGCAAGCCAATGCCAGGCTTGTCCCTCTAAAGAAAAGGGAAAAAGTTGTAACCTTATAACTTCCTGTGGAACTCCATTGAACTTGACCGTGTTGGTGAGTTGTAGAAATCTCTTGATATGGTCGTGTGGGTCATCAATGGTGCGTCCCAAGAACGGTTGAGCGGATACCATCTGGATAAAGCCTGACTTTAGCTCGAAATTGTTGGCGGCAATTGGTGGTATAACAATTGGATCCGTATTGCCATCGACATGAGCTTGCAGCAATTCAATCATTGGGCGATTATCCGGAAGGTGCTCATTGTTGTTGTTATTGTTCATGTTGTTGAAAGGCGGATTGTTGTTGTTATTATTGTTGTTCGGAGGTGGTATGTTATTGCTGTTTTGTACACCAGCCATGTCTAAGTTATCGAGAGGCTCGGGCTCTTGATAAGACGTGGATCGAGTGCGCATACACCTGCAAAAGAACGAACAAAGAAAAACAAAGCAAAAATATTTTTGGTTTTTATTGTTGTTTTTTTTTTTTTTTTTTTAGGATTTTTGAAAATTTTATATTTTTTAGTTGTTTTTGAGAATTTTTGAAAAAGAACGTTCACGGGGAACGGATCCCAAAATCCAAGTTCTCACAAAAAACTTTTGATCTTAACGAGAAGAGCCGGCAGCGGCGCCATTTGATACAAGAGATTTTGTATAGGTTCTGATTAAAGTTCTCGATATCCTCTCGAATTGATCTCAGTCTTAAGTGGAATGATTGTTCTTGGTTACTAAAGAAAAGGGGTTTGGTTTTCTAATCTAATAAAAAGTGGAAATGAAAATTTAAATCAAAAACAATTACTTTAATTATAATTAACTAAGACTTGGTTTGAAATTAAAATCAAAATCAAAATTAAAATTAAAATTTAAAGTTCAAATTAAAATTAAAGTTAAAATATAAATTGTGAAATATGAGTAAAGAAACAGTAAAACAACATCAGTAAAACAGCAACTTTAAAATACCCAAAGATAACTGATTCGGAACTTTAACCTTGGTTCGGAACTTTCTGATTCGGAAGGTACTATTCACTCATCCGGAACTCAATGATTCGGAAGTCTGACAAATTATTCGGAAGTTTTTCTTGATTCGGAACCTTCCGGATGAAGGCTATTGATTCGGAACTTGCTGACTCGGAAATAACTGGTTCGGAACTTTCAGCTTGATTCGGATGTTTCCGGATGAAGGTTGATTCGGAAGTTTCCGGATGAGGGGTTGATTCGGAAACTTCAGGACAAAGGTTTGGTTCGGAACTTCTTGCTTGATCCGGAACTTAATGACTGGTTCGGAACCTTCCGAATGATGGCTTCATTCGGAACTTTTTAGCTGGTTCGGAAGTTTTGAATACCCAGATACAGTAGCAGTTTAGCGAAGAACACGGGACACAAATTTTAATCAAAATCAAATCAAATACTTAAAAAGGATTTACCAAATTAAACACAAATCATTTAGACACCATAAGCAACGAATCCCACTAATAAAAACACAAATCCAAACAACTTTTGAAGATCAAATCAAGAAAAATAAAAACTTAAGAACTTGAAGATAAAGATGAAGATGAACAAGATTAAATGGAAAGATTAAACAAAAGCTTTGTATTGAATGATTAATGTTTTGACAAGATAAAACAAAGATTAAAATTACAAGATTAAAGAATTAAAGATGAAAATCACCAATCACCCTAGTAGTGATGGTGAAGCTACGAACCAGGGAAAAGAAAGAGTGGGGAAAAGAAAAATAAATAATCTCCTAAAATGTGTGAGGGGAAGGCTATTTATAGCCTTGTCTTTTGGTTGGTGAGTGGGCTTTCTCCCGTTCTTCTTGTCTTTTCGTCTTTTCAGAAAAGTTTCCGTTTTCGATTCTGATTCGGGATTTATCGTCGATTAAATTCAACTCGTCTTTTAATTTCTTCGTTTAATAGACTTGAATTTCTTCGACTTATATAAATCTTCCATCTTTGGTCCTTTTCTTCGATAAATCTTCGAATAGGCCCAGTGACTTCAAATCCTTTTGCATCTCTTGGACAATAGACTTTATCTTGAGTCTTTTTCTTTAGTAAAACCCGTGCAATCCCATGTTTTCTTCAATATTCATCCGGTTGGCTCTGAAAACACAATAAACACAAAAACCACGCATAATTCCAAACAAATGATATTAAATACGTGTTTTGGTCTCGTTTTAGCCCAAATTAAGTGGTAAAAGGATGGGTGTTTACACACTTATCACGTACCATTGATGATCCTCATGACCACATCAAAAGGTTCCTGCAACTCACGAATACGGTCAAATTCAATGGTGTTCAACAAGAGGTAATCCGTTTACAACTTTTTCCTTTCTCCTTAGAGGGACAAGCCCGACATTGGCTTGCAAAGGAACCGCCACAAAGTATTTTGACGTGGACGGATTTGGAGACCAAATTCATAAACTACTTTTTCCCACCCTCTCGTACTACCGCTTTGCGAAATGAAATTATTAATTTTGAACAAAAGTACGATGAGTCTTTTAGTGAATCTTGGGACCGTTTTAAAGACCTTTTAAGAAAGTGCCCACAACATGGTTTTACCAAAGTGCACCAAATTAATACCTTTTACAATGGTTTAAGCATGAATGACCAAGATTCACTAAACAGTGCCTCGGGGGGTAATATTTTTGTTAAAAGCTCTAATGCCGCTTGGGATATTATTGAGAATAAGTCTAGAGTGCAAACCAAGAGTGTTCGGACCAATGCCGCTAGTGCTAGTACTAGTGACAACGACAAGAGACTTGACAAAATTACGTCGCTTCTTGAATCGCTTGCTACCCAAACCGCTAGCAACACCAACAGCATCAACGCTAAAAATGCTCAAGTCAATGTTGTAATCCAACCATGTGAAATATGCGGGGGTCCTCACTCTTACACTACTTGTACCTCCACCCAAGACTATCCTTCTGAGAATGTTAATGCAGCATACGGTACCTATCCTTCGGCCGGTTATCAAGCTCTTCCTCAAGAGACCGCAACTTGCTTAGCTACCGCTCTAACAATTTTCTTTCCCCGCCTGGTTTTCCCCCACCCAATCAAAACCAACAACAAAACCTTAACCGACCCAACCAAAACCAACCTCGAGCACCATACCAACCACCTCAAAGACAACCATATCCACCTCAAAGAAACAACCAAGTTTACCAACAACCTGCTTATCAACCACCCGCCTACCATGCTCCTCCTCCCAACCAACCCACCACATTACACCAAGTTGTTGAAACCTACATGAGGACTAATGATGTGATCGTGGAAAATCTCAAGTGGGAAGTGCTCCACTTGAAAGCAGATATGGTGAAGCAAGGGAATGAGCTTCGAGCTGATATGCGAAACACTTTAACAAGTCAAACGAATGACTTAAGGAACATGATGGCTGGGTTCTTCCAAGGTAATCAAACCTCTTCTTCGGGTACTCTTCCGAGTAACACCATTGCGAATCCAAGAGGGGAGATGAAAGCAATCACCACTCGTAGTGGAAAAGGTACCAAGGAACCCGAGCTTCCTATACCTACTGATGTGTCGTGGATTAACACATATACGTTATAGGACAAATTTAGGCAACTACCTTTAGGAAAAAGTAATTAACCAAAAATAAGTCAAAGACGGATACGATTAAACACGTGAGTGAACCAAGTTCGTTGTACACGAAGATCAAGTGAATTTGAGACGTTTCGTTTTGATTTGGACAATAGATTTGAATGTGTCTTTGGTTTTTAAAACTAAAATTAACTCTACGAAATTTAAGCTATTTAAAATTAATCCTAAGTGCATGAATCGTAAACCCCGCTATTTTAAAGTAAATCTAAACAGTTAATTAAAATTAAAACACTAATTAAAAATTAATCTATTTAAATAAACTATAAAAATATAATCTATTAAAAAAAATAAAACTTTTAATCTATTTGATAATCTAATAAAACTATTTTCTAAACTAATTAAACTTTATTAAAAATACTTTTTAAAACTAATCTATTTAATTAAACTAATTAAAATTTAAACTAATCAAACTTTTTAATTAAAAACATTTTTTTATTTTTTTATTTTATTATTTTTTTTTTATAAATTTTATTTTCTGAAACTACCTTTTATATTAAAAATTAAATCTAATTAAAGTTAAAAGAAATAAAATGTGACAAATAAAAGCTGCCAGCTAGTTTTACTCTATATTAAATACATTCAAGAAACTTAAAACAAAACGTGGGTCTAGCCCAGATGGTAGGGGCGTTGAGCTATTGAAGGGCAGGTCTCGAGTTCGAGACCTGCGTGAGACAATATTTTGGACGAAATCTCTTTTTGCCAGATAAAACAATATGAATGTCTCAGGAGAAACTTTTGTAAGCTTATTGATAAAAGCTGTCAGGAAACAACTTATTGGACTTATCAGATCAGTTTGATCTGATAAGCTGAATGCTAAAATAATAATCAAACCCAAAAACTTAAAACAATCAACCATACAAACTCAGCTTTATCAAGGTGCTAGCAAATCATACCACTAGAATCACAGTCCATAAACCAACATAACAGGATAAACATTTAAGCAAAATAATCAGCTATTTAAAAACATTCAGCAAGCAGATTTATGTAACTCGATTTATCAAACGCATCAAAGATTCAACTTAACAAATACAAAACAAGAAAACTAATACCAAATCAACAAATAACAGATTTATTACTTTAATATCAGAAAGTATTTATCAAAACACATTCGTATTCCAAATCAAACCGACCAAATTCTAACTAGGCTATGATCAAGTCGAGCCACAAAGCTAACACAGCCTCAACATTACTAATTAATAAACATTCAACAAGATTACAATATTAGTCGTAACAAAAATCAAACGTCACAACCCAAAACTCCTATGTAAACCAACAGATAGCAAGAAGAAACAATTCAAAATACCCCAATTCGCTCAGTTTGACAAAATCTCATATTCTCAACGCCCCAATTCACAAGGCTGGAAACAATACTCACAGATTATTAAACAAGTAGTATATAGGTCCTAATTTCAAAAGCTTAGCAGATTAAGCTTAATAACTCTCACACTTAAATAAAACCTAGCAAACTAACAGATTCATATAATCAAACATCACAGACAAATCAAAGAAGCAGTTCCAATTAAACTTATAAAATAAAACTTAAAATGAAAAGAAACTAGAACCTTTTGACGAACCGTTGGGACGATGTGCAGCGCTGAACTGACATAAATTCTAATCAACAACACCAAACGAACTACCATTCACCATTCCACCATTAATCCATTCGAATCATCAAAGAAAATCAAACCGCCATTTTTTTTTCATTACTTTTCCAGTGGGGAAAAATCATTCAAATCCTTTTACTTCCAACATTAACATTAGACTATTAATTAGTCTAATTTTAATATGTTAATTATTATTATGTAGATTAGTTTTAGAAATTAATTCATTAATTTTAAAGCAGTAATAAAATAAAAACGAGACACCAAGAGAGGAGTTAACTGAACTTTTATTAAAAATTAAGAGATTACAAGATTGAAATAAAAGAAAAATACAAGAATTAATTCTAAACTAATTTTAACAGAATAACAATGTAAAGAAAAGGATGCCTCATTACAAGAAATTTGGGGGTTTAAATAGGCTAACCCCCAAGGTTGCTGGTGAGCATCTTCGAATCTCTAGGGGAATATTCCAAACGATTATTAGCCTTCGATCTTCAATCCTTTTCTCTTTCATCAAACAAACGGCTGAGATGACTTATAGCGCACACGGATTGCCAACGTGGCTTCCGTGTGTGCTTCTTGTGTTTCTTTTGGGGCTTTTGATTGGTGGGATTAGGAGGATGAGGTGTTTAATCCAGTGGAAATCTGCCACGTAGCCTAACTGCCCATCTCTTCTCTTCCGAATCAATTGGGGATTTTATTCCCCATGCGTGTGAAATACCCGTGTGAACAAAACCCCTCTATTAATTTGATTTTTTACCCCATTAGGGTTTGATGGGAATAGTGAATATTACTGGTTTGGGGTAAAAAGATGAATGGGGAAGAAAGGTTTTCTAGGAAGTAACGTTTTATTTTATGTGTGAAAGTGATAGGGACGGTTTTATTAAGAATGATGTGTGGGTAATGAGTGGGTGGACAAAATAAAACGAATGATAAAAACCCTAAAGCCCATCAAACTTTGCTTTTCGTTTTCTTTAATCTCAATTTGGGCTTGAGGCCCACTTTCTCTTTTCAGCCGAAAATATACCCCATTTTGGGCCTTCACATGGACTTTTCCCAAAACTCTTTTTATTATCTTAAATAATGAATGGGCTTTTGAGCCCATTTTTTCCATAGTGGGACCCACTTGGCCTGTTTCCTTGGTAAATAATTAAATCCTTCAAAGTCGAGCTCCATTTTGGCTTCGTTGATCTCTTTCTCAATCTCGTGTCGGTTTTCATCGGTTTTCACGAACTTGGTACCTACACACATTCAAACAAGAAAAACGCATATCCAAGGCATTTTTGATACAAATCATGCATAATTTCATTGTTTATAGCTATAAATGATATGAGTAATTACACTCATATCAAATTCCCCCATGCTAAGCAATTGCCGTGTCCTCACGCAATGATAAAATAAAACTATTACTACACCATTATTCAATTTTTGACAATTTATTTTGCAATGACATAAAATAAACTTAAGAATCATTAAAGCTCAAATAGATTCATCGTCCCCGACTTTTCACTTTTCCATGCCAAGTGCAAAAACAAGATCATTGTTATTATAAGTTGGTAGACTAACACGAACTCATGTGGGCCAATTAATCACTTAGACTCCCTTATTCCTAAGTGTATCTCTTATATTTTATTGTTGTCTTGAATGATCACGAGGATGCATTGTTGACTTATTTCGATAATTTATTAAGCCGAAAATAAGGTGAACGATTTAATCAATAGTTAGCTAAAGGACAAAATCTTTTAAAACTGCTTCTCGGGCTCTCATAAAGTTCATATCTTGGCATAACTTGTTTCGCGATTTGAGACCTTTCTCGGATCGATATTTGGCAATGACTTAATACTTCCAACCTTGAGAGACGTTCTTGAAATAATGGTCTTCTCTTCATAATATTTCTTCACTTGAAGTTTTGAGAGATTCATACTTGGACCACGACTTCTTCATTTTTCTCCAATCTTTACTTGGGATTTTGATTAACAACGATCCGCCTCCTTTTTGGACTTGGCTTCATTTATCCTCATACCTTATTTTTGGTCTTTTTGGATAGACTTCTCCATGACTTTTTGGGAGTATTTTGCTTTTCGTCGTGTGTCTCGATCCTTCATATTGATTTTTGATAAATGAATCTTCACATCACTTGAGATCTTTAGCAATAAAACATAGCCCTCATGTCTTGTTAGGACCTTTTTGGACTCGCCAATCTTCGCATCCCGCTTCAATAAGTTATGCCTTGGCTATGAACTCTAATCCATACCGAGCAACTTTTAAACGATCTTGGGCTAGAAGCTAAGTAACTTTTCAAATCGTTCAACATTATTTATTGCAATTAAATTTATTAACAAGTGATGGGAGAATAGGCTCATAATTAACTCACATAATTTCCCGAAAGAATACCGAACTTATAATTGGCTCTATCATCTCTTGTTCTCCATAAATGGATACTTAGCCTATCAAATCAAAGTTTTGGGTTTTCAAGTCATCTATAGGATCTTGCAACTTCTTATACTTTTGCAAGTTTTAGAATTTGCGTTTTAAAGTTCCCTTGATAAACGACTTTTTAGGATCAATTATAGGAGCTTGCGAAAAGTTCTTGTCCTTAACTCGAATGAATTAAGACTTTCGCGTTTTAAAGCTCCCTATATAATAGCCTAGCAAAACTTAATTCAAATACGTTAAGGAAAAGCTAAGGTTAAAAACCGAGTCGAGTCAAAAACTATTCTTATTGAAAACTTACATACGTGTCAAAAACACTTATTTTCTTTATTAAAACTTAAAAATTACACAAAAAATTTAAAATTTTATTGAAAAATGAGAAAACTACGTTTGGACACGACAAAAGCAATTGCAAGCGATTATATCGATTGACTCCCCCATGCTAAAACCAAACATTGTCCTCAATGTTTCTTAGCTCAAGAGTAACACCCCCTTGCTAAAACACGAAGAGTCTAATGCAAACTCCTAGCATGGAAAGAGCACGCAAATCTATAAGCCGTTTATTAATTATGCCTCAAGATAAAACGTTAGTCGATAAAAATCAAGGGTAGAAAGTGTGCCCCTTTTTGGCATTCAAAGAATGGAAGATCAAGTGGACCGGCAAAAACCGAACACGAGAATCTTCAAATATAAGGGTCGTACCTAAGATCACAACACAACAAATCACGAACACGAGCTTGAAAGATCAAGCCTTATTAGGTGTTAGAAAATAGAAAGAAGATAGAATGTATGGGACTCCCCCACAAGGCACCTCGTTTTTGTTAACCGAGTCATGAGCTCGACTCGATCCCCGCATTCATTGGTCCTTAGGGAAAATGGTGAAAACCGGCATATTGTAATAAAATCTAACATAAAACGCGATGCCGGGGTCAAAGAGCTCATCCTCGTTGTCGGATGACAAACGAAAGGATAAAACTCCAACATAAATCTCTAAAACGAGATGGTAGTCACAAACAATGGTATGAATATAGCATGCTCCACGAGGTAAACTCGCACCAAGATGATTAAAAAGTCTTTCAATTATTGCATCGGTGAAAGGCCGAGATTTCCCTAAATCGACGATTCCGGGATCGAATACCTCGTCCTCGGTGGAGAAAGGAATAGACAACAAGGTGTCGTCCCCCCATGCTAATCCTAAGTCATATGAAGCACGTAGTAATGGTGGTACAAAAGTCTCAACCATAGTGGTTTCAACTTGCATGACTTTGTTGACCTTATCACTCTTATGAATGTGAATAAAGGGGTCATGGTACTCAAAACGAGTCGCATGAAAAACCCGCACATTAAGATCAAAGCGAGTGGGAAGGATAATAGGAGCAAAAGTAATTTCTCCCTCCGGGTCAACATTGTCATCATCATAAATCGGGTGATCAAACCAAGTATCTTTATCACCGTCATTAGACTCTTCCTCAAATTCCGAAGGAAGGTCCATGGAAAGTAACTTATCAAACTCCCTAATGAAAAGATCATCATCACAAAGGTTGTGAGATGTAGGAGGTATGATGTTCTCAAAATCCTCTTGAAACAATGGATTATTATTCAATGAAACTTCAAATAGAGGATTTGAGTAAGTCACGAAAGTGTCGTCATCCTTGTCATCACAAGACATATCCGACAAAGTATCGAGTGTGTCACACTCGGATACTAGATCATCATTCTCATTTGAAGGCAATTCATCGGCGAATTCCTCGAGAATGGTAGGTAAAACACTAGAATCACGTTCGATCTCGAGATCGGAAACGTCTTCACTTCCCCGTGGAAGTGGATCAAGGATAGCAAAAAGTTCATCGATGAACTTATCACATGAATAGTCACTAACCTTACTCGGTGTGAAGTTAGGAATCAAAGGCTCTTCAAATGAAGATTGTGCCTTAGGAACATCAACATGATCCATAGAAGAGAGTGAAAATGAGTCCATTTTCAAAGATTGTTCAATTAAAGCAATATCACTCTCGGGATCAAAATTCTCACTCTTAAACTCACTAGCATCAAATGGCTCACTTAAGTATTCATCAATTTGTTTTTCAATCTTAGCACTATCAGCCTCGTGTGGAGTGAGTGAAGATGAGGAAAGGTTACAACAAGTTTCAACAAAGCAAGCTTCTTCATTTGACTTAGACTTTCCTTTATCACATTTAGAAACTTCCAAAATTGGAAAAACACCTTTATCAAAAATAGCTTTTTTATCATTTTCAATTGCTTCAACAAGCTTAACACTTTCAACTTTCTTAGCAACAAATCGTGGAATCCTTTCCGGTTTAAAAACAATGCTTTTATCTCCATAAAACAATTCAATTTCCTCTTTCCTCATATCAACTAAAACATTGGCCGTGCACAAAAATGGTCGTCCTAAAATAATTGGCACACGAGGATTGGTCTCATAATCGACTATAGCAAAATCGGCTAAGTACAAGAAATTTCCCACTTTCATAATGACATTTTCCGCTATACCAACCGGTCGAGTGGTAGTACCATTAGCAAGCTCAATGATCATACGAGTAGAACTAAGTGGTGCATAGTCAATTGTCTTCCAAAGGGCTAGGGGCATGATGTTAATGCTAGCTCCTAGATCGGCTAGGCCTTTGCAAACCCCAAGCTCATTGAAAACACAAGGTATCAAGAATTGACCCGGATCTTTATACTTCTCGGGGAAGAAATCAAAGAAAACCGAGGTACTAATCACATTCAAAGTAGCCTTGGTGACTTCTAAGAAAGTTTCCTTAGGTGGAGGCTTAAACTCAATCACTTCATCTAAATCCTCACAATCATCATAAACGGTTACGGCCTTAAGCTCTCCCTTCGGGTTTGGAATGGTATTACTAGGTAAGCAACCCGAAGAAGATGACGGTTTAGACATGAATCCCTCAAACATCGAAAGCAACTTATTTTGACTTTGTTCCAAACTTTGGTGCATACGATTTTGACTTTGTTCTAGCCTTTGTTGATTAAGCTCAATCTTGTTATTTTGCCCTTTAATCGTATTTTGAAAATCAAGTCTCAAAGTATTAATTTGCCCTTGGATGTTATTTTGAAAAGCTTTCATGTTTGCCTCATTTGATTTCATGTAACTAGACAAATCATTTTGATTATTCCCTTGAAAACCTTGGTTGTTTTGATTAGCATTAAACCCATTTCCTTGATTGTAATTCCCTTGGTTACCACGGTTACAATTATTCCCATTGTTTCCATTGTTGTACCTATTTTGAACCGGTGGAAAACCCGGTGGAGCAACATGATTTTGACGAGGAACTTGACCGTTGGAGCCATAAGTTCCCGTCGCGGCAAAAGCACTAGCTTGATCAAAACCCGTGTTTAAACAAGCATAATTAGGATGTGCTCCACCACATGATACACAAACATTCTCAATCATATTAATCGTTCCATGAGGATTCTTCCTAATCTCACTCAACAAATTCGCAAATCCACTATCAATCTTAGAATCCAATCTAGAAATCTCGGGATTAGATGAATTCACATTGGAAACACCCGGTGTGTTTCGTGAATATTGTGCTCTAGACTTATCCTCAATTATCCTCCACGCGTCTCTCGGTGTTTTTCTTAAAAGATTACCACCCGCGGCGGCATTTAAAGAATCTTGTTCAATCATATTAAGCCCATTATAGAAAGTATTAATTTGATGCAATTCCGAGAAACCGTGGTGTGGACATTGTCTTAACAAATCTTTAAATCTCTCCCAAGCAACCCCAAACGATTCATGCACTTTTTGTTCAAATCTAGTGATCTCATTTTTAAAGTGTGTTGTCTTGGACGGTGGAAAGAAATAATTCATAAACTTCGACACTAAATCATCCCAAGTTAAAATCGAACCCGGTGGTTCTTTCTCATACCAAAGCTTAGCATTACCCTCGAGCGAGTACGGAAAAAGCATGAGCTTAATCACGTCATTCGGCACATCTCTAAACTTGAGAGTCGAGGTAATTCGATTAAAATTCCGTATGTGAGAATGCGGGCTATCGGCCTCATTGCCACGAAATTGGTCGGCACGAATGAGCGATAGAAGACCCGTCTTAATCTCAAAATGATCCGCCAAAATAGCCGGCACAACGATTGCTTCCCCATACCCTTCGGTGGGTGCACGGAGCAATTCCTCCATTGTTCAGTTATCGGCCATCTCTACAACAATAGGTGGAATCTTGGGTTCCACTATTCGTTGTTGACGATTTCTATTTCTACGAGGTATATTTTCAAGCCTATTAAAATCTATCACAAGACGAGAAGAACGTAATTGCATACACTACAAAAGACGAGAATTTAGAGGATTGAAGAAAAGAAATTAGACTAGAAAGAAGATTATTTTTGGTATTTTTGGTATTGCTCAATCAAAAATGATCGATAAAAACAAGGAATAAGGATAACTACTATGGAAGTAAATTACCCTCGGTCGACTTTGAAACGTTAGGTGAAAACCTAAACGTCTCGAGGTTCAATAAGTAAACAACAAAAAATAAGATTTATTACTACTTGAGTCGGCAAACCAATAATAGGTTGTCCCTCTCAATATACGCACAAGCAAGCGGGGAAACGAGGTGGCACAAAGCACTTAAGAACCTTTTTCCTTAGACGGCCTTTTATAGCACGTAGCCTTATACCCACCTTATAGTTTGTATAAATCGAGTTCAAACTTCTTATTAGTATTTATCTATTTTGCCTTTATTTTTGTTTTGGGTTCGAATACAATAGCTAGGTGATGAAATCCCAACTAAGGCTTATTTGAAAAGTATTTAAAATTGTTGTTCTACGTAATACAATATATTATTCACAAAAAACGAGAAAAACGATACATACTACTTAATAGAAAAATAACAAAACTTTCTGAGGACGGAAAGGGTCTTCAAATCCACGATCAACAAATCTCCACAAAAGCGAATCGTACACAAGATCCCCGGCAGCGGCGCCAAAATTTTTGATGTGTCGTGGATTAACACATATACGTTATAGGACAAATTTAGGCAACTACCTTTAGGAAAAAGTAATTAACCAAAAATAAGTCAAAGACGGATACGATTAAACACGTGAGTGAACCAAGTTCGTTGTACACGAAGATCAAGTGAATTTGAGACGTTTCGTTTTGATTTGGACAATAGATTTGAATGTGTCGTTGGTTTTTAAAACTAAAATTAACTCTACGAAATTTAAGCTATTTAAAATTAATCCTAAGTGCATGAATCGTAAACCCCGCTATTTTAAAGTAAATCTAAACAGTTAATTAAAATTAAAACACTAATTAAAAATTAATCTATTTAAATAAACTATAAAAATATAATCTATTAAAAAAAATAAATCTTTTAATCTATTTGATAATCTAATAAAACTATTTTCTAAACTAATTAAACTTTATTAAAAATACTTTTTAAAACTAATCTATTTAAGTAAACTAATTAAAATTTAAACTAATCAAACTTTTTAATTAAAAACTTTTTTTTATTTTTTATTTTATTATTTTTTTTTATAAATTTTATTTTCTGAAACTACCTTTTATATTAAAAATTAAATCTAATTAAAGTTAAAAGAAATAAAATGTGACAAATAAAAGCTGCCAGCTAGTTTTACTCTATATTAAATACATTCAAGAAACTTAAAACAAAACGTGGGTCTAGCCCAGATGGTAGGGGCGTTGAGCTATTGAAGGGCAGGTCTCGAGTTCGAGACCTGCGTGAGACAATATTTTGGACGAAATCTCTTTTTGCCAGATAAAACAATATGAATGTCTCAGGAGAAACTTTTGTAAGCTTATTGATAAAAGCTGTCAGGAAACAACTTATTGGACTTATCAGATCAGTTTGATCTGATAAGCTGAATGCTAAAATAATAATCAAACCCAAAAACTTAAAACAATCAACCATACAAACTCAGCTTTATCAAGGTGCTAGCAAATCATACCACTAGAATCACAGTCCATAAACCAACATAACAGGATAAACATTTAAGCAAAATAATCAGCTATTTAAAAACATTCAGCAAGCAGATTTATGTAACTCGATTTATCAAACGCATCAAAGATTCAACTTAACAAATACAAAACAAGAAAACTAATACCAAATCAACAAATAACAGATTTATTACTTTAATATCAGAAAGTATTTATCAAAACACATTCGTATTCCAAATCAAACCGACCAAATTCTAACTAGGCTATGATCAAGTCGAGCCACAAAGCTAACACAGCCTCAACATTACTAATTAATAAACATTCAACAAGATTACAATATTAGTCGTAACAAAAATCAAACGTCACAACCCAAAACTCCTATGTAAACCAACAGATAGCAAGAAGAAACAATTCAAAATACCCCAATTCGCTCAGTTTGACAAAATCTCATATTCTCAACGCCCCAATTCACAAGGCTGGAAACAATACTCACAGATTATTAAACAAGTAGCATATAGGTCCTAATTTCAAAAGCTTAGCAGATTAAGCTTAATAACTCTCACACTTAAATAAAACCTAGCAAACTAACAGATTCATATAATCAAACATCACAGACAAATCAAAGAAGCAGTTCCAATTAAACTTATAAAATAAAACTTAAAATGAAAAGAAACTAGAACCTTTTGACGAACCGTTGGGACGATGTGCAGCGCTGAACTGACATAAATTCTAATCAACAACACCAAACGAACTACCATTCACCATTCCACCATTAATCCATTCGAATCATCAAAGAAAATCAAACCGCCATTTTTTTTTCATTACTTTTCCAGTGGGGAAAAATCATTCAAATCCTTTTACTTCCAACATTAACATTAGACTATTAATTAGTCTAATTTTAATATGTTAATTATTATTATGTAGATTAGTTTTAGAAATTAATTCATTAATTTTAAAGCAGTAATAAAATAAAAACGAGACACCAAGAGAGGAGTTAACTGAACTTTTATTAAAAATTAAGAGATTACAAGATTGAAATAAAAGAAAAATACAAGAATTAATTCTAAACTAATTTTAACAGAATAACAATGTAAAGAAAAGGATGCCTCATTACAAGAAATTTGGGGGTTTAAATAGGCTAACCCCCAAGGTTGCTGGTGAGCATCTTCGAATCTCTAGGGGAATATTCCAAACGATTATTAGCCTTCGATCTTCAATCCTTTTCTCTTTCATCAAACAAACGGCTGAGATGACTTATAGCGCACACGGATTGCCAACGTGGCTTCCGTGTGTGCTTCTTGTGTTTCTTTTGGGGCTTTTGATTGGTGGGATTAGGAGGATGAGGTGTTTAATCCAGTGGAAATCTGCCACGTAGCCTAACTGCCCATCTCTTCTCTTCCGAATCAATTGGGGATTTTATTCCCCATGCGTGTGAAATACCCGTGTGAACAAAACCCCTCTATTAATTTGATTTTTTACCCCATTAGGGTTTGATGGGAATAGTGAATATTACTGGTTTGGGGTAAAAAGATGAATGGGGAAGAAAGGTTTTCTAGGAAGTAACGTTTTATTTTATGTGTGAAAGTGATAGGGACGGTTTTATTAAGAATGATGTGTGGGTAATGAGTGGGTGGACAAAATAAAACGAATGATAAAAACCCTAAAGCCCATCAAACTTTGCTTTTCGTTTTCTTTAATCTCAATTTGGGCTTGAGGCCCACTTTCTCTTTTCAGCCGAAAATATACCCCATTTTGGGCCTTCACATGGACTTTTCCCAAAACTCTTTTTATTATCTTAAATAATGAATGGGCTTTTGAGCCCATTTTTTCCATAGTGGGACCCACTTGGCCTGTTTCCTTGGTAAATAATTAAATCCTTCAAAGTCGAGCTCCATTTTGGCTTCGTTGATCTCTTTCTCAATCTCGTGTCGGTTTTCATCGGTTTTCACGAACTTGGTACCTACACACATTCAAACAAGAAAAACGCATATCCAAGGCATTTTTGATACAAATCATGCATAATTTCATTGTTTATAGCTATAAATGATATGAGTAATTACACTCATATCACCTACACCGGTGATTGTGACTAAGGAAAACGAGTCACCTGCTCCTATTCCTCAACATTCTACTTCCCCAATTCCTCCACCTCTTACTTCTACCCCTCCTCCACCCAAGGATGTGAGTGATCATACTATTCCAAAGCCTTCCTCTTCTTCCGATATACCTTATCCCTCAAGGTTGAGGAAAGAGAAGCTCAAAAGCAAGGATGATATTCAAGTTTCAAACTTTCTCAAAATGTTTAAACAATTGAATTTTAACATCTCCTTCGCTGAGGCTCTCGCTCACATGCCAAAATACGCGAAAATGTTCAAAGATCTTCTTAGAAACAAGGAGAAGCTTCTTGATATTGCTAATACCCAACTTAACGAGAATTGCTCTGCAGTGCTTTTAAGGAAATTGCCAACCAAACTTGGTGATCCGGGTCGCTTCTTAATCCCTTGCAACTTCCCGGGAGTAGAGAATTGCATGGTGATAGGTGTGTAAACACCCATCCTTTTTACCATTTAATTACAATAATAACCGAGCCAAAACGTGTATTTTATGTCATTTATGTCAGAATTATGCGTGGTTTGTGTTTTTGTTGTGATTTAGGACGAAAAGGTGAAAAGTGGAGAAAACACGGGATTTCACGGGCTTTTATTGAAGAAAAAGACGAAAGACGAAGTCAAGAAATCAAGAGTGCAAAAAGAACGGAAGTCCAAGACCAATTCTGAAGATTTATCGAAGAAAAAGTCAAAACACGGAAGTTTACTAAAAGCCGAAGAACTCAAGTCTAATTTATTGAAGAATTATGATACAAGTGTTTTTGTATGGGTTCAGGATTAATTCTCGGAATCTCCTCGAATTGATCACAGCTCAAAGTGGAATGATTGTTCTTGGTGACAAATAGGGGGTTTGGTTTTCTATTCTACTAAAAAGTTGAATGCGTGAAGTAACTAAAAGGTAAACTAGAAGCAGTTAATCAATAAATATAAAACTTGAATTAAAATTTAAATAAAACAGTAACTTGAAAATAACCTTAAAAATGCTCTATTCGGAATAACTTACTATGCGGAATAAATATCTATTCGGAATAAAGAAGCTATCCGGGATATATGACCATGCGGAATAAAGTGTTACTCGAAATAAATGGGCAATCCGGAATAAAGTCCTTATGCGGAATAACTGGGCTACTCGGAATATTTTTGCTGCTCGGAATAAATGACCTATGCGGAATAAAAAGCTCTATGCGGAATAAGTTGCTATGCGGAATAATTAAGCTATCAGGAATAACGAGGCTACTCGGAATAATAAGACTACTCGGAATAAAGGACTCTATCCGGAATAATCAAATATTCCGAATAGAAGAAAAATTAAGCAGACTATCCGGAATAAATAAATATTCCAAATAAGGGACAAAGTAAGCATACTATCCGGAATAAATAAATATACCGAATAAGGGAAAAAGTAAGCAGACTATCCGGAATAACTGGGGATGAAGAACAGTAAACAGCGAGAAAACAGGGGAACACGAATTTATCGAAAATCAACCAAGTTTTTAACCAAATCTTAAACAAAACTAATAACAAATCATCTACTAACCATAAACATCAAATCCCAATCATAAAAACACAAAACCCACTAACTTTTGAAGATCAAAATCAACTATAAGAACTTTAGAACTTTGACTAAAAAGATGAAGATGAACAAGATGAATGAAAAGATTGTATTGATGATTAAGGTTTAAACAATCAAAAGAAAGGATTAAAACTAAAAGATTTGTGAACAAACAAGAATCAAAATCACCAAACACCCTAATGGTGTTGGTGATACCTACGAACAAGAAGGAAAGAAAAGAGAAAACTAAAAACTAAAAACTCACTAAAAAGTGTGAAGGGGAATTCTTTATATAGTCCTAGTGGTTGGTTGGTGAGTGGGATTTCTCCCTTTCTTCTTGTCTTCTCGTCTTTTCAGAAAAGTTGACGTTTTCGATTCTGATTCGGGATTTGTCGACGATTAAATTCAACTCGTCTTTTAATTTCTTCGTTTAATAGACTTGAGTTTCTTCGACATATGTAAATCTTCCATCTTTGGTCCTTTTATTCGATAAATCTCTAAATAGGCCCATTGAGTTCAAATCTTTTGCATCTCTTGGACAATAGACTTCGTCTTGAGTCTTTTTCCTCGATAAAACTCGTGCAATCCCATGTTTTCTTCAATATTCATCCGGTTGGCTCTGAAAACACAATAAACACAAAAACTACGCATAATTCCAAACAAATGATATTAAACACGCGTTTTGGTCTTGTTTTATTAAGAAATAAGTGGTAAAAGGATGGGTGTTTTCATACCTATCAAATCCCCTACACTTAACCATTGCCATGCCCTCATGCAATGCTTAGTGATATAGAAAATTTACATTTTTCTCATAATCAATCAACCTTGGCCTTATTAACATACTACTAAACAAAAATTAAAGTGCTAAGAGAAATTAAAACTTTAAAGGAAACAAAAGGATAGAAAACCATTTTCACTTGAAAATAGCTACATGGAAATAACTTGCAAAGAGATCAAGGACTTACATTAGGCTTTGGTGCTGCGAAGATTTATCACCCTCAAGTTTCACGTTCCCCAAACTAAGCTTAAAAACGAGATCATTGTTATTATAAGTTAGCAAATCAAACACTTACACACATGGCTTAATTATATGCTTAAACTCCCTTATTCCTAGCTGTATCTCTTATATTTTATTTTTGTCTTAGAATGGTCATGAAGATGCATTTTTGGACTTATTTCGATAGTTTATTTAGGCTGAAAGCAAAGTAGGACGATTTGATCAATAGTTAGCTAAAGGACAAAATCTCTTAAAACTGCTTCTCGGGATATCAAAAAGTTCATATCTTGGCATAACTCGGTTCACGATTTGAGACCCTTCTCGGGTTGATATTTGGCATGTACTTCATACTTCATATCTTGAGAGATGTTCTTGAGATAATGGTCTTCTCTTCGTAATAGAGTTTCTTCACTTGGAGACTTTTGAGGGGTACTCCAACTTTGTTGACCACGACTTCATGATTATTTCTTTAATCGCTAATTGGGATTTTGAGATACAACGATCCGCCTCCTTTTCGGACTTGGATCTATTTATCCTCATACCTTGTTAGGGTCTTTTCGGATAGACTTCTCCATGATCTTTATGGGAGTTGATTGATTTTCGTCGTGAGTCTTGATCCTTCATATTGATTTTGGGAATAATGCTTTTCACATCACCTTGGATCTTTAGCAATAAGATTGAATCCTCATGCCTTGTTAGGGCCTTTTCGGACTCGCCAATCTTTGCCCCCTGCTTCATAAGTTATGCCTTGGCTATGAACTCTTATCATTACCGAGCAACTTTTAAACGATCTTGGGCTAGAAGCTAAGTAACTTTTCAAATCGTACGACCTTACTTATTGCAGATAAATTATTAGCAAGTGATGGGAGAATAGGCAGATAATTACACCAAGTGAGCTTGTGCAAGAATACTGACTTACAATTGACTCTATCATTTCTCGTTCTCTACAATTGAAGGTCTACGGGATTAATGGCCTATTCTATATCATGGATTTGGTGGATTTATGTGGTTGATTGATTGATTAATAAAGAAGAGATGAAGGAATGAGATGAGGGATTAGAGAGAGAAAGGAGAGAAAAGGGGAAATGTAGAGAGAGAAAGAAAAGATGGAAATGATTAATCGTGAAAATGGTAATCAACAACCCCCTCCTAACATGCTAGGAGGGGTTATATATAGCCCACCCTACATGTGGGCTATATGGACTATACAATAATTAAATAGATCACGAGCCCATTACATAATTATCGTTGGAGCGACCGATCCTTCATAAATACGTAAAACGTATTTCCAACAATCTCCCCCTAAGGGAGGTCGCTCCAAGAAACAAAGTTCTAAATAGTCTATAACTCGTGATCTATGCTAACTAAGATGTGACCGAGACTTTATTGGAAAAAAACGTATTTCCAACAATCTCCCCCTAAGGGAGGTCACATCTTTTTACAAAATCTTAAACCTAGCATCTATGCTTGAGTCTTCGATCTTGTTCTTGTGAATATGCTTGATGTGATCTTTGACTTTAGTCTTGAGCATGTTTCCTTGCCTTGACCTTGTGCATTCTTCACTTGTGATATTTGCCTCTTTGTGACTTCATGTTCCACATACTTATACTTTTAAATTCTTGAAAGCATCAGAGTTTGATACAGCGGAAGACTTGACCTTCAGGCTTTCTTGAATTTGTTGAAGTACTAATTGTATGTAGTATAAGCATGTGGTGACGACTTCTTCTGGATTGTACACCGCAATGCCACCTTCTTGTTACGCTGCATAAGACAGTTAGCAACAAAACAATATACACGGATGAAATGGCCTTGAACATTTCATTCTAATTCGGTAGCATTTTACCTCCGGTCGGTGAAGACCGTTGGACGATATTAAATATCGTACTTGTGGCATGTAGTTTCAATAAAGAACCTCCTTGACAAGATTTCGCGGGTAAACCCGTTCTCTTTACTCGACCGTCCAAAGCTGACTGCGAACGTAAAGAGTGGATTATTTGGATAATATTATCCGCATGATTTGAAGCCGTCAATTCATGTTCCTGGAACAAGTGAAGTTCAATTAAGAACCGCACCATCGTTGCTTTCCAGTTGTCACTAGCTTGATTCATATATAATCTTGCAAGTTACCTACCAAGTGCTGTTTGATGTTAACACTAGAAGGATTTCCACTCGTCACTGTTGATCAATAAAGAGTCACTCTGAGTGTTCTGGCAAGATCATATGATAATGCGTAGAGGCCTGGAACGAGTTTAAATTCATTTAAGAATTAAACCACTGTTGCTTTCCAGTTATCACATGTTTGATTCATAAAGAATCGCACAAGTCACCTACCATGAGCTTTTTGATATTCGCTCAAGAAGGATTTCCATCTTCATTGTAAATACTTTCGTATTACTCGAATGTTCAGGCAAGATCATGAAGATTTTGTGTAGGACTCTTAAGATCTTTCTTACTTTTCACAGTGTGTGAAGAAGCAAGGAATATGAAAGTGTGTCCTAATGAGATATTTGATGATCTCAAATGGCTCTAGACTCGATCGTGCATTTTGGATTTTTAGTGATCGGAGGCTGGAGAGGAGTGCCACCTTTTCAATACCAATTTATTCGGAGTGAATAAATCAATAGATAATGTGTTGATCTCCGTGTGATTAAAACAAATACCTTTTGAGAGATATTTGAGTTAGCTGGGAAGGGTTGTGCATTGCATCACTGGGTCCATGACGTCTTTCTTCAATACCGAGAATCATTAACAAAAATGATCTCAATAGCATATGTATTGACCCGGTTTCTGCCTAAAGTTGTAAGGAGGGCTTCTTTCTTTACACCCTTTATCTTTACATTTCTTTTTCATTCTTCAACCCCTTCAATGCTTACCAATACGTCATCACTAGCACCTTGTTGTGATTGTTCCAGTGCTAACTTAAGTACTTGGTCGGCATTCAGCTACGTTCACAATCTTTCTCCATCTTTCCTAAGGACTACTATTTCTAGCTATGGAATGTCCTTGGGAAGATTCCTCCGGTTCTAGAGAAATCATTGGACTTTAACCTATCCTACCATCCTTATGTCACCACAATCTTCACCGTCGTGAATAGAGATGTTTTGGGTAAGTGTATGTCACCATGAAATCCATTTTGAAGTGCAAATCCATTTTGCTCCCCCTTAACATATGCCACGATATCCGAAAACATTTTGCATATGTCGGGATGAGCTATCACGTTAAGTCAAACCATTCATGATTGATCATATCCCATATTAAATCACATTTTCTCCCCCATATTAAAAATATTAACCCAATCGATGTTTTTAATATCAATTGATTTAATAGCATTTTAAGAAAATTTGGGAAGAAAAATGCAAGTCCAATTATCTTCATGAATTACACAAGCTCCCCCTCAAATTAATGAGGGTGTGCTAAAACGTAAAATAAATACCTTTTAAACACAAGTGTAAGGTATTTATTACGTGCAAAGATCATATTTGATAATGAATTCACAAGATTAGCAATGTACGAGGATGGACCTGAATAATGGAGAACATCATATGAAAGAAGCACATGGTTCTAGTTCACGAATGTTGGTCACCTCGTCACGTCCCCGAGAAAATTAATTCCCGTTGATGAGTCAAAGCTTTCCGGTGAAATGCTTGACTTGATTATGAAAAGCGGGTTGCTATCTGAAATAATAGCAAACCATTTTGAGCATGTTTTAAAAGTTTGAACTTCTGCTCGAACTTTATTTACAACCCCGTGTCATTATTGAATGACATTTCTAGGTTCGTAAATATTATCGATTCCAGAAGACATGCTCGTTTTATCAAAACGTTTTTGAACACACAATTTTGAAAGATTTAGAAAAACCTTTTGAGAAATTCTCGAAAAATTGTGTTCAAAGTTTTGAAAAACAATTACTTGAGCTTAAGATGTTGAATATCTTAAAAGCGAGCTCAAGTCCGAGAAGTTGTAAACTTCCCGTTTGTTAAGGATAAGTTTATCATCGGCGATAAACTTTCCTTTTATTTGAAGAACGAGTCCTAAGCTGACATTTACTTAGAAGTCGTTTTCATGAGCTTGAAAACTTTGACTGTTTTAACGGAAAGCTCATGACCGAGAAAGGTTAATTTCTCGTTATGAAGAAAAGTTCTCTTATTTAAAAGATACACTTTCCTTTCTGAGCTTAAAACTTCGAATGTTTTAAGACAAGCTCATGACCGAGAAAGGTGAATTTCTCGTTAAGAGGATAAGTTATCATAAAAGATAATCTTTCCTTTATTTTAAGTTCGAGTTACAGTCTGACATTTAACTGTAAGTCATGTACACGAGCTTAAAACCTTTGAATGGTTTAAATGTAAGCTCGTGTCCGAGAAAATTTAATTTCTCGTTGTAAGGATAAGTTTATCATCGGCGATAAACTTTCCTTTATTTGAAGCACGGGTTACCATCTGATATTTAATGATAAACCATTTACACGAGCTTAAAACCTTTGAATGGTTTTAGGGTAAGCTCGTGTCCAAGAAAAATTAATTTCTTGTTAAGAGGGTAAGTTATCGCTGCGTAGATAAACTTCCCTGTCTCTGAAGTCCGGGTCGTCGTCTGTCATTTAACGAGGAGCCATAATGCATGAGCTTAAAAACTTGGAATGTTTTTGATATAAGCTCATGCCCGAGAAAAATGAATTTCTCGTTGTTAGGATAAGTTTACCATCGGTGATAAACTTTCCTTTCTTTGAGGATCGAGTTACAGTCTGTTATGTGACTGTAAGTCCTAGTTTGCAGCTTAACCATGAATCCCCTGAGATACTAGTTTCTCTGATATCTGCTTCTTCAGCAACCAAACTCTGAGAGTGTCCTTAGTTGAACGGTACACAACGATTGGACCGCTTCGTTCTTTTGGAACATCAACTTTGGTACCTGCATTCTCATTAGTAGTTTGTATACTTTTGCATGGGTTAGAGATATCTATTTTTGAAGCACGTGGGGGTTCACAGTTGGCTTTACTTGTGTCAGAGGTGGCCTGAGGGGATGATTCACTTGTCTTAGTTGGCAATCGTTTCCTTTTATAGAAAATATTAAGTTCAGGCTTAAGTGATGTATCATCCTTTGCAATTTCCTCCCTAGTAGTCTTTGTAGAATCGGAGACTATCCTAGTTAAAGGGCACTCGTTTCCTACAAGAGTGAAAGATCTACCAGTGGGGCGCCACATTTTACCAACGTGTTTGATTTTAGCGACCCACTGGGATTTGAGTCTAGCACGGGAGTTCACCTCGTCAAGTAATTTCTTGATACAAGAATCATGATTTGCCGTAAAGACACATTTTCTACATGTTTTACAAGTAGCATATTTAATGTCTGAGTAAGATCTAGAATCCCTAGATGTTTGATTGATGCTCCTAGGATTGGACATGCTACGGTTAGCAGTGTTGGGTAAACTAGAAGGCATCTGATTAGGTTTGAAATTCCTATCTCTTACATGTGTCTTTTGCTTAGCTTCCCTAAGATCAGATTCATGGCAAACGTCATTTGAACTAGTTCTAGACGTGGTCTTGTTATTTTTAGGGAAACTAGAGGCAATCATATGATTTGGTCTTGCTAAAGCTGGAGTGATCACATTGGGCCTAGTTGCTGGAGTGACTGGTCTAATAAGATGAACCAAATCAACTTGGGAGGCAAACCGCGGTCTCGAGGATTGTGGTCGCTCGGATCTAAATGCAGTAGGTTGTCTGACAGTCGGTTGTCTGACGAACTGATTTGTAGGCGGTTTCCCCAAGATTGATGGTTTTTCAAGCTTAGTGTCCACACTAGGTCCTTTACTTTTCCTTAACTCGTTTTTCAACGCAGCTATAGCAAAGACCTTTTCCTGTACTTGGGCCTTTAATGTCTCATTCTCTTTGAGCACTCTATCTTGGGATGCCAACTTAGATTCAAGCAGTTGAATTTGTTTCAAAAGATTATCCTTTTCAGCTTTAGAATCTAGAACAGTTTGGTCCAATTTTCTTTCAAGAACAACGTTTGACTTTTCAAGTTTTTCAAAGTATGTTTCAAATTTGTCCGTTTTCTTAGAAAATTCAAGTTTGGCATCCTCAAGATCTTTTGATTGCCGAGCTACGATTGTTTCGAGCTCTTTAATCTTGGAATCAGAAGCAGTCAATGAATCAGTTATAGGATAATTATCATGATGTTTAGCATTCTGAACAATCTCTCCCCCATTATGACTTACATCGGATGAATCAGAAGTGGTATTGCTATCACTCGTTTCCATCCCATGTTTGTCATAATTAGGTTCAGAATCCTCAATATGCGGTATATCATCAGCATATACATCATAGACCACATTACATTGTACCATGTTTGCAGGCTCTGCGTCATAAATGGGTAAGGTGTCATCATGAGAAATCTCGTGAACATTCCCTGACGTGCCACTGGCATCATGTTGTCCTCCTGATTCTGTGCTCGTGCCATCGTTAGGCTCCAAATTGTCAACCGTATGACCATTATCCTCTTGCATCTGCGTCATTGATTCTTGCACTCCATTAACATACACTTGCTGAAGTTGTGATCTTTGATATATCGAAGACGAGACCGATGACATGAGTTTCAAAATCGTATCACGGAAAACTCGAAGCTCGGTATGTGTATCTCGAAGAAACGATTGGCAAATCATTGAACTTTCAGGCTTGATGATATTAAATTGGAGGAAAGGCGTGAGGTGTGTCACAAGAGCCTTATATGCAAGTACCGATGCAGAGTGATTAAAGTTACCATGGTTGAGTTGCTCGGCGAGTTGGGTCAAAGCGGTAAAAATGGAGTCGATGAATATATGACGATCTTGTCCAAAGATTGTCACAAATTCGCTCCCTCCTTGAATCCCCGAAAGAGTGACAAGATGAGACTGGAGTAGTTGAAAGGAGGTGATGCTACTTTGCTTAACTTCGTTTTGCCTTAAATACAACTCTCCCTTTTGACATGTCGAATCGAACGAATCCATTAAAGATCGATTAAAACGAAAGACCCGTAAATAATACTTAAAATTCCTCGATGGATGATATAAATGAAGCTCGTCACTTTGACTCGTCACGTTTGTCTTTAAATCCGGCCACAAAACTTTTAACCCGTCACTATAACTCGTCACGATAACCCGTCAAAAAATTTTTCACGATAACTTTTTTTTTTTTTTTTTTAAAAAAAATATCCGCTTAACACGAAATTAATTTAACACAAAGATAAATTAAAAAGTGACAAAAAATACAAATTAATTTAACTAAAATTAAAAAGTGTGATATTTTAAAGTGAAAAATAAAAGTAGAGAAATAAGAGATAATAAAACGTGTTATATAAAAAACGTGTCCTACAATTTAACTAAAATAGAAAAGGAAAAAAAAAATCTTATATATTTAGAATCTGATATTAAAAAAATAATAAAAAAATTCTTATTTAAACATGGCCTAACTTATGCGGCATAACTTATGTGGCCTAACTATTTAAGTGAAACACGTGTATCCAACTGACACAAAAACGTGGCCTAACTCTTAACTTCCCTTGGTTAATCCGTCTCAAAAAGGTGTCCACACACGTGGCCCAATCAAATTAAATCCACCGCCCCACTCAATAAATATCCATCCCCAATGCTTTGTTTAATCCGCCCACAAAAAATATACACGCTTGATTTACTCTTTCTCTCTCAACCATACACTCACAAACCTGTCAATCTATCTCTCTCAATCTTCTCTCAAATCCATCTTAACCAATCTCAAAACTCAGCCATCAACTCCACAGATTAAACCAATCTCATCTGCTAAATCGTCTTCTCAAACATACACCAACCAAATCATACTAAAATCTTTCTTTGTTTTGTAACAAACCCACTGTTTTCTCGTATCCTCCGCCTCCAAAAAATCCTAAACGATCTATGAGCGAATATGAATGAAGTTGCTTCAAGATCTTAATCAAAAGGTCTCAGGTAGGTTTCTTATGTTTTTAATGTTGGTGTGAGTCTCTCTTCTTCTATAGCGTCCTTCTTGAGTCTTTTTTGTCAAGTGTTGATGTCGAGTGGGTTACGGGGATATTGATGAGTATGGTGTGATTCAGAGAGGGGTGTCGAGGGTTGGGAGATCGAGTCGAGGGTGAGTTTTGAGGGAGTCCGTGCGAGGGAGAGAGTGAGGGGTGTCGAGGATGGGTGAATCTGTTTGGTGTCAGTTTTAGTATTTGTTGTGTGGGTGTGGGTTATGTGTGGAGTGTAAGGTCGAGGGTGATGTTGATGTTTGTTTGAGGTGTGATGGTCGCGTCGGGATAGAGAGAGAGGGTTTGAGGGTGTTTGTTTGTGTTTGTGTTTGTTTGGTGTTATTGGAGTCGTTGAGTCGAGTTGATAGACGAGAGGCTGGTGAGAGTGATTTTGGTTTTTCGAGTCTGTTTGGTTGGGTGAGGGTATTGTGAGGTTTGGGTTTTTTAAAAAATGTGTCAAGGTTTTGTGAGTTTGAGGGGTGTCAGTTACGAGGAAATGAGTCTATTCAAAAGACGATGATTTGCCCGTTTAGTTTGAATATGGTTGCTTCATTCGGAAGAGTTCCGAATCGGAACTTTTTGCTTGATCCGGAAGTTCTTGGTGCGGAAGTTCTTGATCCGGAACTTCTTGATCCGGAACTTTTGGCTTGATCCGGAAGTTCTTGGTTCGGAAGTTCTTGATCCGGAACTTCTTGATCCGGAACATTTGGCTTGATCCGGAAGTTCTTGGTTCGGAAGTTTTCTGTTTGATTCGGAACTTAGAGATTGATTCGGAACTTTTAGGTTGATACGGAACTTGTGGTTTGATTCGGAACTTTTAGGCTGACAGAAACAGGTTCGCAACTCGAAGATACAGACTGAAATACTTGGACAATTGGACAGAATATGACTGGACAAAACTTGACAAAGAAGACTGATTATATAAAAACTGAAAAGACAGAAAACAGATTCGATAGGACAAAACAAAAAAAAAACTGATAACAGATTAAAAAAACTGATTAAAAAACAGATTAAAAAATTAAAGAAAAAATACGGATTATATATATAAAAAAAAAGGATAACTATAAAAACTACTTATATAAAAAATAAAAAAAACAAAAAAAAATTATAGAAAACTATATGAAAATCTGGATAAAAAAACGAAAATTGATAAACTAAAAATAAAAAAATAAAAAAAATACAAACTTTGAAAGAAAAAATTGATAAAATTGATAAAAATTTAGAAATTTATAAAATTGATAAAATTGATACAAACTTTTTATAAAAAACACCAACTTTTTTATAAACACAAAACTTTTTAATGTTTTATATAAGAAAAATTTGATTTTTATAAAAAAATTTGTGATTTTTTATCTAAAAAGTAAGTAGATTTGAAGATTTGATATGATTTAACATATAAAAACACAAACTTTTTATAAAAAGTACAAACTTTTTATGATTTAAGCATGATTAAATCAAAACCCACCAAAATCAAAAAGAGATAAAAGAAGAATAAACCAAACTAACCATGGCTCTGATACCAATTGAAGGTCTACGGGATTAATGGCCTATTCTATATCATGGATTTGGTGGATTTATGTGGTTGATTGATTGATTAATAAAGAAGAGATGAAGGAATGAGATGAGGGATTAGAGAGAGAAAGGAGAGAAAAGGGGAAATGTAGAGAGAGAAAGAAAAGATGGAAATGATTAATCGTGAAAATGGTAATCAACAACCCCCTCCTAACATGCTAGGAGGGGTTATATATAGCCCACCCTACATGTGGGCTATATGGACTATACAATAATTAAATAGATCACGAGCCCATTACATAATTATCGTTGGAGCGACCGATCCTTCATAAATACGTAAAACGTATTTCCAACAACAATTTAAAATCTCAAGTAATGAGACTCGTGGATACTTAGCCTAATAAATCAATTAAGGTCTACATGGTTAAGGATACTAGCTAGAATAAACTTGGATAAGTCTATTCGGGTTGAGTCAAAATAAACGCAACGGGCCTAATATGTCAAAGATTTCAAAACTAGCTACACCACTTTATTAATATTTTTGACTTTATTGCGGGATATATACATATGAAAGCAACGACAAAAATTTAAAAATTACGAATAAATGGCCAAAGTTAATAAAAAATTTGAAAAATGTTGAAAAAGATGATTTTCCGGTTAAATGAAGGCATTTTAATGGAAAAGTCCACTTAAAACTTCGATAGAAGTCCCCCCTACACTTAAGATAAACATTGTCCTCAATGTTTAAGCATGTGGGAAAAGTCTCTCCTACACTTATGACATTGTGCACGTTGGTTAAATCAAGTTAAGGAAGAGACGACTAACGTGATCAATTTCAAATGTGAGTATGAAGAAAACCGGATTTCGGATAACACGGGAGCACGGTTCTTCAAAGGTTCCAAAAGTGCCTTCATCCCTGTAATCACATCACCACACAAACACAAAGGCCTATAGAGGTCCCCCTACACTTAGGAGGTTAAAACGGAAAAGGATAGATACTCGTGCTGCCTCCCGAGGAGCGCTTGTTTTTTATAACCGAGTCACGAGCCTGACTCGACCCAAAATTAGTTCATGGGAAACGTGGTGAGGGATGGAATCATCTCTTGAGAGATGTCCTCACCAAAGTACAACTTCACTCGTTGGCCATTCACCTTAAAATTAGGTCCATTAGGTTGAGCGAGCTCGAGAGTACCATATGGAAAAATTTGGGCAATGGTGAATGGGCCGGACCAACGAGATTTCAGCTTGCCCGAAAAGATTTTCAACCGAGAGTTAAAGAGTAAAACTTCGTCTCCAACTTGGAACTCTCGGTTTTTAATCTTAGAGTCGTGAATGAGCTTAGTCTTTTCCTTATAGATCAAAGAATTTTCATAAGCCTCATTCCGAAGTTCATTCAGCTCATTGAGTTGGATCTTGCATAGGTCACCGGCTTTGTGGATATCAAAATTAGCCCACTTCAAGGCCCAGTAAGCCTTGTGCTCCAACTCAATGGGGAGGTGGCACGCTTTCCCGTACACGAGACGATATGGTGTACAACCAATCAGAGTCTTGTATGCGGTACGAAAAGCCCACAGAGCATCATCAAGTTTATCGGCCCATGAGGCATGATGCTCTCCCACGGTTCTTTCAAGAATTCGCTTTAATCCTCGGTTGGATATTTTAGCCTGGCCATTAGTTTGTGGGTAGTAGGCGGTGGAAAGACGATGATTTACACCATACTTAGCCATGACTCTTGCAAATTGGTCATTGCAAAAATGAGTCCCGCGATCACTAATAATGGCACGAGGCACACCGAATCTAGCGAATAGCAACTTCAAAAAGTTACAAACCACCCTTGCGTCATTAGTGGGTAAAGCTTTGGCTTCAACCCATTTATAGACGTAGTCAACGGCTACAAGGATGTATTTGTTTCCTTTAGAGGAAGGGAATGGCCCCATAAAGTCGATACCCCAAACATCAAAGATTTCACATTCTTGAATGAAATTCTGAGGCATCTCGTCTTTATGTGTGATCTTGCCTTGTTTTTGGCAAGCATCACAACGTTTAACCATCTCGTGAGCATCACGATAAATAGTGGGCCAATAAAATCCCGAGTCAAACACTTTTTTGTCGGTGTAGTTGGGACCAAAGTGACCACCGGTGGGTCCTTTGTGGCAAGCGTCAAGGATTTCTAAAGCTGTTGGTCCATCAACACATCAGCGAATAATCAAATCAGCACATTGTTTGAATAGATACGGGTCATCCCAAAAGTAAGTCTTAATGTCTTTGAAGAACTTTTTCTTTTGTTGGGATGTTAACCCGTCGACGAGAATTCCACCCGCCAAGTAATTTGCAATGTCTGCAAACCACGGGGTTTCATCAGAAGTCGAGTTGATAGACATTAAGGTCTCCAGGGGAAAAGAGTCATTGATCTCTTTGTTCGGATGTTCCCCTTGATAAGGATCCTCAAGTCTGCTGAGATGATCCGCGGCTAGGTTTTCAGCTCCTTTCTTATCGGGAATTTCGATTTTAAATTCTTGGAGTAGCAAAACCCAACGAAGAAGTCTTGGTTTGGAATCTTGCTTAGTCAACAAGTACTTCAACGCGGAATGATCGGTATACACGATGATGGTAGAAAGGAAAAGATAGGGGCGGAACTTTTCAAAAGCATAGACAACAGCTAAAAGCTCTTTTTCGGTTGTCGTGTAATGCAATTGAGCCCCCGTCATTGTCTTGCTAGCGTAATGGATCGGTTGGAAGTGTTTGTTCACTCTTTGGCCCAAAACCGCTCCAATAGCAAAATCACTAGCATCACACATCAACTCAAAGGGAAGCTCCCAATTAGGGGTAACCAAGACGGGTGACTTAGTTAGCTTATCCTTAAGCAAGTTGAAGGCTTCGATACACTCGTTGGAAAAGATAAAAGGAGTATCTTTTTCCAAGAGGTGGGTCATCAGGCGAGCGATTTTAGAAAAATCTTTGATAAAGCGACGGTAGAAGCCCGCATGACCAAGGAAACTTCTCACACCCTTCACGGTTGAAGGTGGAGGCAACTTAGAAATAACATCGACTTTAGCACGGTCTACTTCAAGACCGGCTTTGGAGATCTTGTGTCCTAGCACGATGCCCTCTTTTACCATGAAATGACATTTTTCCCAATTAAGAACAAGGCGAGTGTCTTTACACCGCTGAAGCATACGTTCTAAATTAGCAAGGCAAACAGAGAAAGAATTGCCATAAACTGAGAAATCATCCATGAATACTTCCATAGTTTCTTCAACCATGTCATGGAAGATAGCCATCGTACACCTTTGGAACGTCCCAGGAGCATTGCATAAACCAAAAGGCATGCATTTGTAAGCAAATGTTCCGTAAGGACAAGTGAATGTGGTCTTTTCTTGGTCTTTGGGATCGATGGGAATTTGAAAATACCCGGAGAAACCGTCTAAGAAGCAGTAATAGTCATTACCCGCAAGACGCTCGAGCATTTGATCCATGAAAGGAAGAGGAAAGTGATCTTTTCTCGTGGCATCATTGAGCTTGCGATAGTCAATACAAACTCTCCACCCAGTAACGAGACGAGTGGGAATCAACTCGTTGTGTTCATTGGGAACAACGGTTATTCCGCCCTTCTTGGGCACACAATGGACGGGACTTACCCACGGCGAATCCGAAATAGGGTAAATCAAGCTGGCATCTAGAAGTTTGATAACCTCTTGTTTGATGACGTCATGAATGCGAGGATTAACCCTTCTTTGGCAGTGGATTGCGGGTTTAAAGTCATCTTCCATGAGAATCTTGTGAGTACAAAAGTTTGGATCAATTCCGCGGATGTCGGAAATTTTCCAAGCAATTGCCTTCTTATGATCTTTAAGCACGAAGATGAGGCGAGATTTTTCTTCTTCTTTCAAGTCCTTCGCGATGATGACGGGCGACTTCTTCGTATCTTCAAGGAACACGTACTCGAGATGGGGCGGAAACTCCTTAAGTTCTAAATCCGGAGGATTTTCGATGGGAGGCATATTCAAAGTCGGTGCATCGATAGCAATATCCTTGGGAGATGGTGGAGAAATATTGTCTTCTTTAAGAAGGTTCTCAATGAAGCGAAGATCTTCATCCCAATCGGTGGGAGAATCGTCATGTTCTAAGTTCACATCTCCCATGGTGGCTTCCAAATCTTTCCAAAGAAAATCACTTTCTCCAAATAGAGATAATGATGAATCAATAGAGTAAACGGTCTCAACATTGGGAAGAGAGGTAGGAATACTTTTACAAGCATCTTTGAAGTGTTGTTCACAAGCCTCATCAAGAACGTCAATACAATTAACACTCTCGTATGAATAAGGTTGTTTAGAAAGCTTTCCCATGTTGAAAACGATTTTATCGTCACCCACTCTCATGATAAGCTCATCGGCTTCAAAATCGATGAGAGTGCGACCGGTCCTCAAGAGTGGGCGACCAACAATTAATGGCACACGAGGGTCCATATCGTAGTCGACGACAACGAAATCGGCAGGAAAAGTGAATTTGTCGACTCCTACAAAGACGTCTTCGGCTATCCCCACTGGATAAGCAACCATACGGTTAGCTAACTCCAAAGTCATTTTGGTGGGGACTAGCTCAGGGAGAGATAATTGCTTCCAAACGCTTAAGGGCATTAAGTTAATACTGGCACCTAGATCGGCTAGGGCCATGCAATTCTCTACTCCTGGGAAGTTACAAGGGATTAAGAAACGACCCGGATCACCAAGCTTGGTTGGCAATTTCCTTTAGAGCACTGCAGAGCAATTCTCATTAAGTTGGGTGTTAGCAATATCAAGAAGCTTCTCCTTGTCACTAAGAAGATCTTTGAACATTTTTGCATATTTGGGCATGTGAGCGAGAGCCTCAGCGAAGGAGATGTTAAAATTCAATTGTTTAAACATTTTAAGAAAGTTCGAAACTTGAATATCATCCTTTCTTTTGAGCTTCTCTTTCCTCAACCTTGAGGGATAAGGTATATCGGAAGAAGAGGAAGTCTTTGGGATCGAAGGATCACTCACATCCTTGGGTGGAGGAGGGGTAGAAGTAAGAGGTGGAGAAAGTGGGGAAGTAGAAGGATGAGGAATAGGAGCAGGTGACTCGTTCTCCTTAATCACAATCACCGGTGGAGGTATAGGAAGCTCGGGTTCCTTGGTACCTTTGCCACTGCGAGTGGTGATTGCTTTCATCTCCCCTCTTGGATTCGCAACGGTGTTACTCAGAAGAGTAGCCGAAGAAGAGGATTGATTACCTTGGAAGAAACCAGCCATCATGTTCCTTAAGTCATTCGTTTGACTAGCCAAAGTGTTTCTCATATCAGCTCGCAGATCGTTCCCTTGTTTCACCATGTCTGCTTTCAAGTTGAGCACTTCCCGCTGGAGATTTTCCACAATCACATCATTGGTCCTCATGTAGGTTTCAACATCTTGGTGCAATGCGGTGGGTTGGTTGAGAGGAGGAGCATGGTAGGCGGGTGGTTGATAAGCAGGTTGTTGGTAAACTTGGTTGTTTCTTTGAGGTGGATATGGTTGTTTGTGAGGTGGTTGGTATGGTGCACGAGGTTGTTGTTGTTGAGGAGGGCGATTGAGGTTTTGTTGTTGGTTTGGGTTGTTAGGAGGAAAGCCGGGCGGTGAGAGATAGTTGTTTGAGCGGTAGCTAAGCAAGTTGCGGTCACCTTGAGGACGAGCTTGATAAGCGGCCGGAGGATAGGTACCGTATGCTGCATTCACATTCTCAGAAGGGTAGTCTTGGGTGGTGGTACAAGTTGTGTAAGAGTGAGGACCCCCGTAGATTTCACATGGTTGGCTGACAGCATTGACTTGAGCGTTTTTAGCATTGATGCTGTTGGTGTTGCTAGCGGTTTGGGTAGCAAGCGATTTAAGAAGCGCAGTGATTTTGTCAAGTCGCTTGTCGTTGTCACTAGTACTAGCACTAGCGGCATTGGTCCGCACACTCTTGGTTTGCACACGAGACTTATTCTCAATGATATCCCAAGCGGCATTGGAAGTCTTAACCAAAATATTACCCCCCCCCCCCCCCCCCCCCCCCCGAGGCACTGTTTAGTGAATCTTGGTCATTCATGCTTAAACCATTATAAAAAGTATTAATTTGGTGCACTTTGGTAAAACCATGTTGTGGGCACTTTCTTAAAAGGTCTTTAAAACGGTCCCAAGATTCACTAAAAGACTCATCGTACTTTTGTTCAAAATTGATAATTTCATTCCGCAAAGCGGTAGTACGAGAGGGTGGGAAAAAGTAGTTTATAAACTTGGTCTCCAAATCCATCCACGTCAGAATACTTTGTGGCGGTTCCTTAGCAAGCCAATTCCGGGCTTGTCCCTCTAGGGAGAAAGGAAAAAGTTGCAAACGGATTACCTCTTGTGGAACACCATTGAATTTGACCGTATTCGTGAGTTGCAGGAATCTCTTGATGTGGTCATGTGGATCATCAATGGTACGCCCCAAGAATGGTTGAGCAGAGACCATCTAGATAAAGCCGGATTTGAGCTCAAAGTTTTTGGCTGCAATCGCGGGTATGACAATTGGATCATTGTTGCCCTCCACATGTGCTTGTAATAGTTCAATCATAGGGCGATTGTCCGGTAGAGGTTCATTGTTGTTGTTATAATTGTTGTTGAGAGGTGGATTGTTATTGTTGTTGAGAGGTGGGTTATTGTTGTTGTTTTGTACACCGGCCATGTCTAAGTCTTCGAGAGGCTCGGGCTCTTGATAAGACGTTGATCGTGTACGCATGCACCTGCAAAAGAACTAACAAAGCAAGCAAGAAATATTTTTGGTTTTTATGGTTTTTTAATTTTTTTGGATTTTTTGAAAATTTTATATTTTTTTAGGGTTTTTGAAAATTTTATAAAAAAGTATAACGTTCACGGTGAACGGATCCCAAAATCCAAGTTCTCACAAAAAACTGTTGATCTTAACGAGAAGAGCCGACAGCGGTGCCATTTGATACAAGTGTTTTTGTATGGGTTCAGGATTAATTCTCGGAATCTCCTCGAATTGATCACAGCTCAAAGTGGAATGATTGTTCTTGGTGACAAATAGGGGGTTTGGTTTTCTATTCTACTAAAAAGTTGAATGCGTGAAGTAACTAAAAGGTAAACTAGAAGCAGTTAATCAATAAAAATAAAACTTGAATTACAATTTAAATAAAACAGTAACTTGAAAATAACCTTAAAAATGCTCTATTCGGAATAACTTACTATGCGGAATAAATATCTATTCGGAATAAAGAAGCTATCCGGAATATATGACCATGCGGAATAAAGTGTTACTCGAAATAAATGGGCAATCCGGAGTAAAGTCCTTATGCGGAATAACTGGGCTACTCGGAATATTTTTGCTGCTCGGAATAAATGACCTATGCGGAATAAAAAGCTCTATGCGGAATAAGTTGCTATGCGGAATAATTAAGCTATCAAGAATAACGAGGCTACTCGGAATAATAAGACTACTCGGAATAAAGGACTCTATCCGGAATAAACAAATATTCTGAATAGAAGAAAAAGTAAGCAGACTATCCGGAATAAATAAATATTCCGAATAAGGGACAAAGTAAGCAGACTATCCGGAATAAATAAATATTCCGAATAAGGGAAAAAGTAAGCAGACTATCCGGAATAATTGGGGATGAAGAACAGTAAACAGCGAGAAAACAGGGGAACACGAATTTATCGAAAATCAACCAAGTTTTTAACCAAATCTTAAACAAAACTAATAACAAATCATCTACTATCCATAAACATCAAATCCCAATCATAAAAACACAAAACCCACTAACTTTTGAAGATCAAAATCAACTAAATAAGAACTTTAGAACTTTGACTAAAAAGATGAAGATGAACAAGATGAATGAAAAGATTGTATTGATGATTAAGGTTTAAACAATCAAAAGAAAGGATTAAAACTACAAGATTTGTGAACAAACAAGAATCAAAATCACTAAACACCCTAATGGTGTTGGTGATACCTACGAATAAGAAGGAAAGAAAAGAGAAAACTAAAAACTAAAAACTCACTAAAAAGTGTGAAGGGGAATTCTTGATATAGTCCTAGTGGTTGGTTGGTGAGTGGGCTTTCTCCCTTTCTTCTTGTCTTCTCGTCTTTTCAGAAAAGTTGATGTTTTCGATTCTGATTCGGGATTTGTCGACGATTAAATTCAACTCGTCTTTTAATTTCTTCGTTTAATAGACTTGAGTTTCTTCGACATATGTAAATCTTCCATCTTTGGTCCTTTTCTTCGATAAATCTTCAAATAGGCCCATTGACTTCCAATCTTTTGCATCTCTTGGACAATATACTTCGTCTTGAGCCTTTTTCCTCGATAAAACCCGTGCAATCCCATGTTTTCTTCAATATTCATCCGGTTGGCTCTGAAAACACAATAAACACAAAAACCACGCTTAATTCCAAACAAATGATATTAAACACGCGTTTTGGTCTTGTTTTAGTAAGAAATAAGTGGTAAAAGAATGGGTGTTTTCACACCTATCAAATTACAAGGCGAGTTTGAAGAAATCCCGAGACAAAGTCATTAAAGTCAAAAGATTAAGAAGATTAAGGGCTTAATGACGCAATTAGAGAAAGAGGAAAGAGGGGAGGAAGCTTCCTTCCACTAACCACCTCCTCCCCTATATATAGTTTGATAGGATTTCATTTTATAGTTGTTGGGTGGCTTGACAAACCACCACTACCACCATTTTCATTCTAGCACTTTAAATTCTTGCACCTTAATTTCATGTATTGCACTCTTTAAATTCCTTTTAACTCCAAGTAAGTTTTATTTAATTATTGTTGAATCTTTACTTTTCTTGTTCAATCTCTCATTTACCTTTCTTGTTTGATTTGTTCTTAATCTTTGTTTTCATGTTCTTGAGTTTTATAGTTTTGATTAAGTGGGTTTTGATTATTTTGGTTATGATTGTTGGTGTTATTGATTTGGATTGATTGGTTATTGTTAGTAGATCATTTGTGGTTGTTTTGGTTTAATCTTTTGGTTGATTTTAATTAGTTTTGGTTAAATTCGTCATTGATCTTCATTCCCTGTTTCTTCGTTCTTCCTTACTGTTACCCAGATTCCGAATGAGTGACACATTCCGGATGAAGGGTCTGTCAATTTATTCCGGATGAATGCTTTGTTACAATTATTCCGAATCAGTTTAATGTTCCGGGTGAGCTTGTTGTTTTAAATATTCCGAATCAGTATTTTCAGATATTCTGGATCAAGAGCTTTATTCGGAATAATAAACATTCCGGATAAAAGGTTTTCATTCGAAATAATACTCCGGATCAACCTTTCATTCGGAATATTTATTTATTCCGGATCAAGTCTTTCATTCGGAATATATTTTATTCCGGATCAACCCATTATTCCGAACGAGCACTTATTCCAGATAAAGTCAATTATTCCGGATGAAGCCCAATATTCCGAATGAGAGGAAATTATTCCGGATGAGCTGTTTATTCCGGATAAGCAATTATTCCGGATGAATATGTTTATTCCGAATGAAGCCCTTTTATTTCGGATGAGGATTTTATTCCGGATGAATTGATTTATTCCGAATGAAGGCTTTATTCCGAATGAAGTGTTTTCAGTTTTTTTTGTAGTTTTATGATTTTAATTTTTAAGCTTTACTTTTCCCGCCTTTTTCTTTATTTGTACTTTTACTTGCCTTCCCCTTTAGTTTAAGCTTAAGTTTGAGTTATTTACCTTTATTGCTTTTAAATTCTTGTCATTTACTTTTCGCCAAGTTTTAATCTTTCATTGTTTCCTTTTACCGTCTTTATTTTTTATTGCTTCAAGTCTTTATTTTTCAATAGTTTTAGACAATGACCATTCCCTTTTTATTCCACCAAGAACAACTGAGTCGCACGATTAACCGGAAATCAATTCGAAGAGATACCGAGAATGAATTTTCAACCTAGCAAAATCAATACATTAAAATGGCGCCGTTGCCGTCTCTTTTCGTGAGGATTAACGGTTTTTTGTGAGAGACGCGTTGGCTTTTGGGATCCGTTCACTCGTGAACGATATTTTTCGTGTCCAAAATTTTCTAAAATCCAAAAACATTTGAAAAATCATAAAAAGCATTTCTTTTTCAAAGTTTTGCACCAAAAATATTCTTCTTGCTAATCTATTTTTCTTTATGGATTCTTATGTCCATTGGTCGGGTGTGGGAAACAATTATCTGGGAACGAATCATGTCAATGGTGTACATGTGAGCGGTGTGGAAACGATATCGACAATACACAATTCAGATTCGGATTTTGTCCCTTGTGCAACTCCACTAATTCGTCCTTTTTGAATCCACCTCATGTTCCCCCGTGCATCTATTGTGGAAGCGATTCTCATTGGCATGTTTCGTGCCCGGTTCGATACCCGTATGATCACGGGCAAGAACCGGGGTACAATTATGACAATGATAATAGCTATCCACAAGACGCACCCAGTCTTTCTCCTCACCCGTTTTGCAACAACTGTGGGGGTCCTCACGATACTTCTTATTGTCAGCCAATGAATTTTTATGAACCAAATCCGTGTCTTCATTTTTCTTCACCGATTGATTATTATGAACCAAATCCGTGTTCTAATTCTTCTCAACCGATGACTTACTATGAGCCACATCCGTACTATAATTCTGGTTTTCATAATTGTGAGCCCCCACATCCCAACCTCAATCATCAATCCTCTTAGAGAATTCGTATTGCCCAACAACTCACTACTTTGAATGAAGAAACACACTCCATTGTTTTGCAACTTCAAGAAGCCGTTGTTCTGCTTAAAGAAGTTAGGGACGAGGAAAAGCGACAGCAACAAGAGCAAGTATCTAATATTAGTGATTATACCCCTCCTCTTGTGCGTCAATACTATTATGATGATGATGACAATGAGAATACTATTTCTTGGAATGATCTAGTTGCTCAATGTCCTAGCGCAATTGTACTTCCCTCTCTTAATATCCCCAATGCCTCTAAGGATTGCGATACTTCGAGTGAGATTAGTGATTTCGGTCTTGATAAATTCTTTGATGAGGTTTGTGATGTGCTAACTTTTGAGGAGCTTACGGATGAGGTCGCTCTTAATGATGATGTTCCTTCCACCAACACTTTGGGAGATGATTCTTTGGCTTTCTCTAATCCTCTTTTTGATCAAGATGATGATTTTACTTCTAGTGATGACGAGTCACTATCCGATGAAGACGTTCTGCATGAAACTTTCAATATTTATTCGAACCCTTTATTTGATTTTGATGACGCCTACATATCTAGTGAGGTGAATCCCCTATTTGACGAAGGGATTGAAGACATTAATAGCCCTGATTCTCTTGCTATTAATGAGCATACTTTGTTAGCCATACCTCCTTCTATCGCAGAGGTGGAAAGACTTGACTCAACTGAAAAAGGGACGCAGGTGGAAGGTAATTGATCTCATACTTCTCATATTATATTGCCACCTCATCCTACCGCGTGCACACCCAAGCGGGTGATGTATCGCTTTTACTCTCCTCGTTTCATACCGGGAAATGAGGATGAGTGCTTTGACCCGGGAGGTGACAATGACAATTCTATAACTGATACCATTACGGCTTTGCCGAGTGCTCAGCATCCATTGTCTTTGGGGGATGACAATGTGCTTACCTTACCCACCCCACCTCCCGTGGATCTTGATTTCACATACTTCTCGTATGTTGAAAGGACCTTTCTCCCATTTAAGACTTATCCTCCTGCCTCTCCTTTATTAATGTCAACCGGGAACGAGGACAAGGTCTTTGATCCAGGTATTACATTCGAGGCTTCCCCATGGACCATTTAATTTGGGGACGAGTCAGGCTCGTGACTCAGTTAACAAAAACAAGCGCTCTTCGGGAGGCAACCCGATTATCTATCTTTATCTGTTTTCACCATAAGTGTAGGGGGAGCCCTGTGGTGTTTCTTGTTCTCTTTCTTATCATATGCAGGGATTAAAGCTTCAAAGACACATTCTTGATGACTTTTGACGAACCGTGATTCGGTGTTCCCTTCTTCCCTGTTCTATCCTAAACTCTTTTCGATTCACTATTTTATATTTCTCAATATTAAAATAGGAATCTCGTTAGTTGTCTCTTCCTTAGCAAGATTTAAACAACGTGCACAATGTCCTAAGTGTAGGGGAGTTTACTCCCACATGCTTAAACATTGAGGACAATTTTTATATTAAGTGTCGGGGGGACTTCTATCGAAGTTAAGTGGCATTTTCCTTGTATCTGTCCTCATTTTAACCGGAAAATCAATTTTTCGACATTTTTCAAAATTTTTGATCTATTTTGGTCCATTTAGTTTATCCCTTTGTATAGTTATTTTTCTTTCTTTACTAGAATTTTTTTTAATAAAGTGGTTTTATTTTATTTAAAAAAAAAAAAAAGTTGTGAATCTTTTGACTCAACCCGAGTTTACTTATCTAAGTTTACTCTAGCTAGTATCCTTAACATGTTTAAGTCAAGTTTTGCTAGGCTTTTATATTGGGAGCTATAAAACGCGAAAGTCTTAACTCTCACGGGTTAAGAACAAGAACTTTTCGCAAGTTCCTATAACTGACCCTAGAGAGTCGTTTATCAAGGGAACTTTAAAATGCTATTTCTAAACTTGAAAGAGTCTAAGAATTTGCAAGATCCTATAGGCGACTCGAAAACCCAAAACTTTGATTTAATAGGCTAAGCATCCACGAGTCTCATTCCTTGAGATTTTAAACTGTGGAGAACGAGAGATGATAGAGTCAATAATAAGTTTGGTATTATTTTGTGAATTTATGTGAGTTAATGTAGAAATGTAAATCTATGCTTATGTTTTTAGAGAGAGAAAGAGATAGAGAGATGGTGGATTACACACACACTTAGAGAGAGAAACCAATGTTTTACTATGTGAAAAGTGAATAACCACACCACCCTCTCCTTCAAAGGAGAGGGTTTATATACCCAAGCCCATGAGATAGGCTTGGGTTTACATTAGGCCGCCGACCCATACATTTCATGGGCTCGGTTTTGGGCTTTGTTTAATAAATGTAAATAATTATACTACGAGCTATAACATGGACTATTGTTGGAGTGACCGATCCTTTCTAATACGTAAAACGTATTTCCATCAATCTCCCCCTAAGGGAGGTCACTCCAAACAAGGGCGTTACCCGAGTTACAATAATAAGAAAAACCTAGCATACTATGCTTGTCTTGAGCTCGTAGTCTTCGTCTTTCTTTTTCTTTTTCTTTTCTGGTGAACATGCTGATGTGATCTTTGATATCAATCTTTAGCATTGATCTGTTGCCTTGATCTTGTACATCCTTCACTTGTGATCTTCGCCGCTTCGTGACACCATGTCCCACATACTTATACCTTAGTAATTCTTGAAAGCTTCAGAGTTTGATACAGCGGAAGACTTAACTTTTAGGCTTTCTTGAATTAGATGAGGTTTTAAGTACATAAAGTATAAGCATGCGGGGACGACTTCTTCTTGGATCCCGCCACGCCACCGTCTTCAAATGCCGCAACATAAGTAGACACGAACGAAATGGCTTTGAACATTTCATTCTAATTCGGTAGCATTTTACCTCCGGTTGGTGAAGACCGTTGGACGATATTAGATATCGTACCCGTGACGGATAGTTTCAATTAAGTAACTTCCTGACAGGATTTCGCGGGTAAACTCGTTCTCTTTATTCGACCGTCCAAAGCTGACTGCGAATATAAAGAGTGAATCATTTGGATAATAATATCCGCATGATTTAAAGCCGTCAATTCATGTTCCTGGAACAAGTGAAATTCAATTAAGAACCGCACCACCGTTGCTTTCCAGTTGTCACGAGCTTGATTCGTATAGAATCTTGCAAGTTACCTACCAAGTGTTGTTTGAGGTTAACACTAGAAGGATTTCCACTCATTACTGTGAACACTAAGGTATCACTCTGAGTGTTCTGGCAAGATCACTAAGATATTGCGTAGAGGCCTGGAACGTGTTTAAATTCAGTTAAGAATTAAACAGCTGTTGCTTTCCAGTTATCACAAGTTTGATTCATAAAGAATCGCACAAGTCACCTACCATGAGCTTTTTGATATTCGCTCAAGAAGGATTTCCATCTTCATTGTAAATACTTCCGTATTACTCGGATGTTCAGGCAAGATCATGAAGATTTTGCGTAGGACTCTTAAAATCTTTCTTACTTTTCACAGTGTGTGAAGAAGCAAGGAAATATGAAAGTGTGTCCTAATGAGATATTTGATGATCTCAAATGGCTCTAGACTCGATCGTGCATTTTGGATTTTAGTGATCGGAGGCTGGAGAGGAGTGCCACCTTTTCAATACCAATTTATTCGGAGTGAATAAATCGATAGATAACGTGTTGATCTCCGTGTGATTAAAACAAATACCTTTTGAGAGATATCTGAGTTAGCTGGGATGGGTTGTGCATTGCATCACTGGGTCCATGATATCTGTCTTCAATATCGAGAATCATTAAAATGATCTCAATAGCATATGTGTTGACCTGGTTTCTGCCTAAAGTCGTAAGGAGGGCTTCTTTCTTTACACCCTTTATCTTTATAATTCTTTTTCATTCTTCAACCCCTTCAATGCTTACCAATACGTCATAAATAGTACCTTGTTGTGATTGTTCCAGTGCTAACTTAAGTACTTGGTCGGCATTCAGCTACGTTCACAATCTTTCTCCAACTTTCCTAAGGACGACTATTTCTAGCTATGAAATGTCCTTGGGATGATTCCTCCGGTTCTGGAAGAATCATAGGACTTAACCTATCCTACCATCCTTATGTCACCACAATCTTCATCGTCGTGAAATAAATAGGTTTTGGGTAAGTATAAATCACCATGAAAATCCATTTTTGATATGCAAATCCATTTTGCTCCCCCTTAACATATGCCACGATATTCGAAAACATTTCGCACATGTCGGGATGAGCCAACACATTAAGTCAAACCATTTGTGATAATATCCCATATCAAATCACATCTTCTCCCCCATATTAAAAATATTAACCCAATCGATGTTTTTAATATCAATTGATTTAATGAAGTTTTAACAAAGGTTTTGGGAAGAAAAATGCGAGTCCGTTTTATCTTCATGATATCAACTGTGTGAGATATGATATCGATTAGTAACATGATCACATATTCACCATATTAGAAAAGAATTGACAAGGTTGGACCTGATTGATGAGAACATCATATGATAAGATCAAATGGTTCTTGTCAGCATATGTTGGTCGCCTCGTCATGTTGAAGTCATCTCTTGACACCACATGTACGATTGGTATTGTTGTCTTGACACCAACTTGTGAACTTGGCAAATTTGGCATCGAAGATTCTGAATGCTTAACAATTGCTCCCCCTCAATTGTTGACCCGTGTTCTATTGAAAGAGCTGTAGTCGTCGGTTGAGTAGTCGCATCGTCGAGTATGTAGATACCAATTGTAGATTGCATGATTGTAGAGATGATAACTTCATAAAAACAAAACTTCTCTTGTTTTAACAAATAAATGCACTGAAACGTACATAGATTTGTGTTAGACCAAGTTATAAAGTAAACTTGATCCCTTACAAGGTTTGAAAGTAAACCTTGCCCGAGAAAATTAATTCCCGTTGTTAGCCAAAGCTTTCATAAGAAATACTTGACTTTAATGTGAAAATCGGGTTGCAGTCTGAAATAACTACAAGCCATTTAGGCATGTTTTATGAAATATTTACAACTTTTGTACGAACTCTATTTATGGCGCCGTGTCAATATTAATCAACATTTCTAAGGCCGTAAATATTATCGTACCAAAAGACATGCCTTTGAAAAATAAAGTAAAAAATATTTTTGGATTTTTCTAGATTTTTCAATTTTTATGGTTTTATATGGTTTAAAATTTTTCTATTTTGCTTTTGTGGATAAAAATATAAACAATATATACAGATAATCACCAAGGATACGGAGAATAGTTTTACCAAGACTATTCTTTCGCTTCATCTGCTAGTTCCTTTAGAGTCTCAGGCGAGAAGGTTCTCATTCCTAGCTTGTCGGCCAAAAATTCAATTCGAGCGCGATCTAAAGCCTTCGTGAAAATATCCGCCAATTGATACTCAGATCGGACAAAGTAAAGCTCAATTACTCCATTTTCCACTTGCTCCTTGATGAAATGGTAGCGAATGTCGATATGCTTCGACCGGGAGAATTGAACATTGTTACAGCATAAGGCAATTGCACTCTTGTTTTCGCAGTACATCGGAATTTTGTTGAAACCTAGACCATAGTCGGTTAATTGCGATCTCATCCAAAGAATTTGAGCACAACAACCGGACATAGCTATGTATTCTGCTTCCGTACTTGAAATTGCAGCGCTTTTCTGCCTTTTCGATGCCCAACTGATTAGTCGATCTCCTAGTAGTTGCAAAGTTCCACTCATGCTACGCCTGGTATCTTGACAACCCGCGTGATCCGCATCTGCATATTCCATTAGTGCAATAGAAGAGTCCTTCGAATACCAAAGTCCCCGATTAATGGTTCCTTTAAGATATCGAAAGATCCTTTTAACAGTAGCTAAGTGTAACTCAGTAGGCCTAGTTTGATACCTGGCACACATACATATAGCAAACTGAAGATCAGGTCGACTGGCTGTGATATACAGAAGAGTACCGATCATTCCACGATAAAGTGTCGGATCAACGGCAACTCCATGTGGATCTGCATCAAGCTTAGTTCGTTCCGCCATTGGAGTATCCACGGGGTCGCAAGATTCCATCTTGTATTTCTTAAGCGATTCAAGGGAATACTTGGATTGATTGATAAAGATGCCTCTGGGACTCTGAGATATCTGAAGACCTAAGAAGAATGATACCTTGCCCATCATTGACATCTTAAACTTGGAAGACATGAGTTTCCCAAATTCATCGGATAAAGTTTGGGTTGAGGCTGCAAATATAATATCATCAACATATATTTGTACCATAATCATATCTTTACCTCGTTTCTGAATGAACAGCGTGGGATCCACCTTGCCTTTAGCGAAGCCTTGGGTAATGAGGAATTGTGACAAAAGATCATACCATGCGCGAGGAGCTTGCTTCAACCCATAGAGAGCCTTCTTAAGCTTGTACACATGATTAGGATATTTAGGATTCACAAAACCATCCGGTTGTTGAACATAGACCTCTTCCTTGAGTTCACCATTCAGAAATGCCGTCTTCACATCCATCTGATAGACGACCATATTCATATGGGCTGCATAAGCGAGGAATAGTCGAATAGCTTCCAAACGGGCAACAGGTGCAAAGGATTCCATAAAGTCGATGCCCAATAATTTCTTATATCCACGAGCTACTAGTCGAGCTTTGTTCTTCAATATTCCGCCTAACTCATCGAGTTTCACCTTGTAAACCCATTTCAAAGTGAGTAACTGCACTTGATCCGGGCATGGGACAAGTTCCCATACTTCAAGACGTATAAATTCATTAAGTTCTTCTTGCATAGCTTCTATCCAACATGATTGAGTAAAAGCTTGTTGCCATGTCTTAGGTTCAACTTCAGTGAGAAAAGCATCAAAGTGACAAAACATTGCACTTTCTTGTAACTGACTTCGTGTGGAGACCGGACGATTAGGGTCACCAATAATAGAATCTATAGGATGATCCTTTGTCCACTTGCTGTCATGTTCACGAATCCGTGGATTGGAGTAAACTGTAGAAGGAGCTTCCTCTGAGGTGGACGACCCGGCTTGATTAGGGTCGGGAATAGGTACACCAAAGAATGGAAGTTCACGCATTTGAGCGAATTCCAAATCGTGATCATCATCATCCTCTTCATAATCAATAGGCATGACATGGGTAGTTGAAACAGGTGTTGGTTGAGAATTACTTGTTGATGGTATATCTAGACCAATTGTAGGTGCAGACGTATCCGATTGTGCTTCGGTTGCTGGAGCGACAACTTCGGTTACCGGAGCTATTACCTCAGGTTCTGGAGCAACAATAATTGGAGGAGTAAAGAATTCCTCAAAGAACGATTGAAACAACGTATCCCATTCATTCCTAGTAGGTGGTGTAAATGATGATGAAGTAGGGTTGTTTGGGACAAGACCAGAACTAATGTTACTGGGTCCCATGTCATGAAGTGCGGGTTCAGAGCTGCTTTGCTCAGAAGCCATTGCTGTCAACTCATCAAAATCAACATTCATAGTTTCGATGATCTTGCGAGAGTTACGGTTGTAGATTCGGTATGCCTTCTTTGCGGGTGCGTAACCAATGAAAATACCAATATCAGCCTTTGGTTGAAGTTTTCCCAAATTGTCACCATCATTATTTGGATAGCAAAGAGAACCAAATACATGAAGATATGATAAATCTGGTACTTTTCCATGGAGAAGCTCATAAGGTGTTTTACCATGGCGTTTACGAATTAGTGACCGGTTTTGGGTGTACACTGCTGTAGATACTGCTTCTGCTCATAAAAACAATGGAGCCTTTGCGTAAATTAACATCGTTCGAGTAGCTTCCATAAGTGTGCGATTTCGCCTTTCAACGACACCGTTTTGTTGTGGAGTGCGAGCAATGGATGTTTCATGAGAAATGCCAACTTCTTCATAATAATCACGCAAAATTTGATTCACAAATTCGGTTCCATTATCTGTACGAATGTGTCGGACAGTAGTGTTGAGACGCACTTGAATCATCTTGAGAAATCCGATGATGAATTTAGGTGCCTCATTTTTTGATTTAAGAAATTTCACCCATGTAAACCGAGAGTAATCATCGACAATGACGAGGATGTACTTTTTGCCACTAAGACTTTCAACACGCATTGGTCCACAAAGATCCATATGCAAAAGATAAAGTTTCTCTTGGTTGGTGTCTTCAGTCTTGGGTTTGTATGACTTCTTAGTGTTTTTCCCCATTGTACACGCGGAACACAAATGATCCTTGTGAAATGATAGTTTAGGAAGACCACGAACAAGTTCGTTTTTCGCCAAGTGATTAATAGCGTCAAAGTTAAGATGAGATAACCGTCGATGCCATAACCATGACTTAGTCTTCGATGCTTTGGAGAGAAGACATACGGGAGAAGCGGCCATCATGTCTTGTAGAGACAAAGTATACAAATTATTCCCTCTAGTACCTTTCAATAAATCAACCCCTTCCAAATTACGAATGAAGCAGGTATGCTCTCGAAAAGCGACTTCTAGGTTTGCATCACAAAATTGTCCCACAGAGAATAAGTTGTGACCAAGACCTTCCACGTAATACACTCTTGAAATTATAACATTCCCAATATGATATTCACCATAACCCATTATCTTTGCAATATGATCATTACCAAATCGAACCGTACCAAGATACTTGCTGACGAAATTTCTGAGCTGAGAGCGATCTCCGGTCATATGCTTGGAGCAACCAGAGTCCAAATACCAGAGAACAATTTGGACCACCTGTTTTCAGTAACAACAGTAGACAATGCATTGGAAACTATTGGTTCTGGAGTGTTAGCAGATAGAGATACAAGATTATCAGAATTGCTAGCATTTATGCGACCCTTAGGTTTCCTGCGTTTTCTAATGTGAGTTTTAGCACTAACAGGTTTTACTGTTCCAACTTTCTTAGGTTTTGGATTATTCGCGGGCACTACAGTGGGAGTAGACCTATTGAAAGGGCACTTGGTTCCTACGGTAGTGTCGGTGTTCCTAGTTAAAGGACACGCTTGTGTTTTGGTAGCCTTGGTACTCCTAGTTAAAGGGCACGCTTTCTTCGCTGTAGTTGGAGTGATCCTAGTCAAAGGGCACATATTTCCTACTATAGTGAAAGTTCTACCAGTGGGGTGCCACATCCAACCAACTTGGGTTAACACTTTCCCAGTCGGTTTCCATTCTAATCCATTTTTTCGGGCATGCATCTCATTCACATGGTCAATAAGGCAAGAATCATGACGACTAGAAAACATACATTCATTGCAATTCCAACATTTCAAATTAGAATTTACAGTAGGCTTAGAACGCCTTTAGGTTTAGCTACATGATTCTTTTTATTCAAAACAGAAATAACATTCCTAGGATGGGCTTCTACTTTCTTCTTCACTTGACTACTAGATGGGGGCAAGATCCTATCATTCTTCTTGTTTCTTTTAAGCTTAGATCTTTGAGCCTTAGTAGTAGCGCTTACTCCTATAGAAGGCAACACGGGAATATTAGAAACTTGTTTTGATTCTGCCTTATCTTTAGTGACCAATATTTGAGATGGTTTAGTCCTAGGGCCCTTGTTAAGTGGTGTGACGGCAATAAGGGTTCTTTTGATTGCAATAGAGGACGATCCTGAGTAGGCTGCGTTATCCACAACATTGTTACCTTTTAGAGTACAAAGTGTTTCCTTTAACTCAGCCAAGACCAGATTCTTATCACAAATTTGTTCCCTCAAATCAGATATTTCCACCGACTTTCGATTCAATTGTTCAATCAATGATTGATTATGTGCAGTGGTATGAGCACATGCTGGCTGTACTGAATCGAAAAGTCGTGTATTTTTCTGTTTTAAGTTATCAACTTTGGACAACATCTTAGAAACTCGATTATCTAGATCAAGTTTAAAATTCTCAGCGGCCTCAAGTACGTTCACACAGTGAAGCTCCTTAGATTTCTCTATGTCTATCGACAAAGATTTAGCAACCTTATCACTTGGCTGACGTTGTTTTGATTGTAAATTCAATCGAAAATTCTTTTCAAAGTTTGCATCATCGATATTAACACCTTCGAACGACGTTTCAAAGATTTCTTGAATAAATTGTTGCTTGCATTCAAGCGAAATACAATGTGTTTGAATCTCATCAAAACGTTTTGAAAGCGATGAATATGAATCTTGAAGCTTTAAAAATTCAGCGCCAGATTCGTGACAAGTACTATCTACCACAGTATCCACAGATTCAACATTATGCACAATAGAATCATTATCAACACTTGTATTCACACAGACAGAAACTATATCATGAGACATCACTTGATTCAGAAGCAGATCATTATGGCGTGAAACCCGTTCTATTTCAAGTAAACTGTTTTCATAAGCATCTTCCATTTCATTGAAAACACGTCTAACTTCTTCTATTTCCAAAAACAAATCTTGATCAATATTACGAAGACAAGTTTTAACATTGTTTACAAACGGAACAATTTCATCTCGAAACGCAGCTCTAGTGTGCTCAAAGTTCCATTCACCTTCCGTTATGGCCGTGGCCGTCGTACGTTCCAAAATGACCTTGTCAAAATCGGCTAAGTGTTGGTGAACCGTATTTAAGTTAACGGACGCCTTACTTACCGGTGGAATTAACTTCGTTAAATCCTTTTTGACGAGTGTAGGAGACGTACTAGGAAGGTTTTCATTTGACAAACTTTGGGGCACAACAACTGTTAATTCTGCTAATTCCTTTTGTAAGCGAATGCGTGTTTTTTTCGAAAATTGATCTTTGTTATGTTGATCATAATCAATTGTATGGAATTTTGAAAGCATTTTAGAATGAGTTTCATCCTCAAGTGATTTTTTCTCCTCAGTACTACGAACATAAGGTGCTTCTTTCGATTTGCCAATTATAGTCATATTATAAAGACCGAGAATATATTCCTGATCTTGTTTTGCATACCCGGGATTAGGTGGTAAATCTTGAAGACGTTTAAGTTCGAGTTCTTTAAATGATTTAGTTAAAAGATGAACCATTTCTGTGGAAGCGTATTGTTTTAAAAGCTGTTGTTCCTTGAATTTAAGAAGTTTGGTAGCATTAATTTCTGATTCAACCTTTTTAGACTCGAGAGTTTCGAAATCCATTTTAAGTTTCTGAAAATCATTGACAACCGACTCCTTTTCTTTTAATTCATTGGAAAGATTAGCTTTTAATAATTCTATTTCTTTCAAGTGTTCAATCTTTTCAAAACGAAATTGGTCAAATTCAGAACATGTTATTTTCTCTTCTTGAGGGACCATTTCAAAAGTTTTGATCTTTTCTTTATGCAACGCAAGCTCAGCAGTTAGGGTGGAATTCGTATCTACGGATTGTCTGAGGGCCATATGCATTTGATCAATAATATGTTTAGGCACCATGACCAAATCATGTTGAGCATAAGATTCCATACCCGTCGTAGCATTTGGTTGAGGTTCACTCAAATGTGTAGGATTGGGTACCACATCATTTGAGTTACTAGTTCCCGAATGTTGTTCGAGGTTGTTGAAATTGAGTATAATGCAGTTCGTTTTTTCTCAGTTCTTGCTAATGGAAAGGCCAACCAATATCGGGTTTTTAACTGTTTTTGGTTGTTAATCTTGTTTGGATATTCTATTTGCTAATTCAACAAAGCCTTGCAAAACGAAAAATATTACCTACTTATATGTAAAACATTTTGCAAATACCAAGTTTTTATTCAAGTAATATTCAAAAGGTAAAATATGAAACTTAAAGGACTGAAAATGTAAATTCTAGGAAAGTTAAATGCTTGAAATGTAAATTCTAACAATTCTAGGGACTAAAAGTGTAAATCAGTAAACTACAAGGATCAAATATGTGAAACTTGTAACAAACTAACCAAAATGTAACAACTTAACAAACTTGCTAACTGAATATAACAAATCTCAAAAATGCAAGGACTTAAAAGTTGCAAACCCTAAAAACAATGAAGTTTAGCCAAGTTTAGAAGCTGTTTAAAACAAGAGGGACTAAATTGCAATTTCTAAAACTATTTAAGCCAAAACGGCTTCACAAGACAAATAAGCTCGTTTGAGCTTATTACTCAACCAAATTCAATGAAACAAGTTGCAAAACACTTTAAATCCCAATTAAGCTACGTTTGTAAAAGGATTTTGGCTAAAGTCGTAAAATAAGCAAATGAGAACTTATCAATAAGCCCAAAATAAGCTACAGCAAAATCTAGACAATCACAACTTGATTTTCTTGTTGAAACTGATAAAGCTACTCAAAAGATGAACGGGAAATCAAACTAGAACAATTTTCATCAAGTAATAAGCTAGGAAAATGAATTAAGCTGAAAAGTGCTTATCGTTGACCAAGCGTTGACCAACTTTTTTGTCAAAAAGTTGAAACTCTCAAAAATCAAGTAACATCATATTCTAAAGTGATTTGTGAAGAAAAATGGCCAGGTTTATGAAAAGAATCAAAAGATACAAAAATGCAGTTTCAATTTACAGAAACTTGCCTCAACTCATATGTTCAGATTATTGCTTATTTCTCCTAGCTTAATGGAAACTGTACAAAATCCTTTTAGACTATTAAACTTCATATATTGATCAACAATTGAGAACAGGTTTGGTTCAATTTCATCAAGTATCAAGTAAATGCTAAGCAGTTGAAATTGACAACTTTTAGAGAGCAAAACTGCATAAAAATGACCCAAACCTTTTTATTGCCAATTGCCTGTTTGACTTACTATTTGACTTGTAAATGACTTGAAACACTTTATAACCACCTAATTATTGTAAATGAACTTTAAAATACCAAGACTCAATACTTGAAAACTCTAGATTAACTATTGCCAAACACTCCTTTATCTGATTTATATGAAAATTTATGAAGACTATTCAAGCACCAATTAAAGCTGAAAGAAAACCAAAATTACTGATCAAAAAGAGATGTGTAAAAACTAAATGCAAGCAATTACCACTACTAGAACTCAAGTAGAACAACAAGGTTAAAAAGTTACTGAAATCAGCTAACAAACAAGACAAAATCCAAATCAATAAGCAGTAAAGCAACTCTTAAGCTACAAACAAGTCTAGAATCTAATCAAATCCAAACTAAACAAATTTTATCAAGCAAACAACAGGATTTAATCTAGGAAATGTAGCATGCAATTGACAATTTCAGTGGAACAAAAATAAGAACTCTAAAACCTTTTGAAGTAAACCATTGGGAAGAAGAGGAGTGCTGAACTCTCTTACCCTAGTGATAACCACCACCTTATCACTAGTTCATCTAATCAATCATCAAAAACAGCTATCAATCAACAGAAATCATCAAAATGGCTTGAAACTTCAATAGAACTAGTTTCTGAACTGAAATCACAACAAAAGCTTCCAAACTTCTTCAAGGTCAGTTATGATCAATCAATGATCATAACAAACACAATGCAGCAACACAAGTATCCAATAGCAGCAGGAAATGAACAGTATAATGAAGAACAGAATTGGCAGGAAATGAGAATTTGACTTTTATTCCATAAAAGTTGTTACAAAGCTGTTAAAGGTATGCTAACTAAGTAACTAACTCAAGAGTGTGTCAAACTCTTGAGTAGTTTAGCTAAAAAGGGAAAAGGAATGAAAGGAAAAGTAAATTGTGTGTTTTTTACAATTTTTGCTAACTGCTACAAATGAGGTCCTGTCAATCTATTTATAGACTTGAGGAAGATGGTTGTTGGGGTTGGTGACGTGTTGGGACCAATCCCTGCTCTCCACGTGGACTAATTCTGTTTTAGTGATTTCCAGGTATGAACAATGATTTGGGGTTTCTTGATTGAGTGGATGACATGTTAATTGATGATAGCCATTGAATTCGTCTCTCAAAATTGAGCAACTTTGATGTTTATACTTTTCCATGAAACCGTCTCTAGCTAAAAAACGATCCTAGGAAAATTTTGCCTTCTTGAAGATGCCACGTGTCATCATGTAAATGGCTGAAAAATGATCACACGGATCACACTGTTATGATTCGTCATTAAATGAGTGGTGGCTGTGAGTGGGAATTTAATGCATGAGCTGGTGATGCGTGTGCTCTATTTGCTCTCTTCTCATTGGCCAATTCTTTGTCACATGGATTGAGCTAGTAATAATTTTCCAAACTTGGCAGAATTAGTCCCTATACTTTGACAGATTATATTTTTGAGCTAGAAACTTCATTCCTTTGGCATTTTAAGTCCTCCAAACTTCATCTTTGAGCAGAAATCACCCTTTGACTTTGTTGACTTGATAGTTGACCAATTTTTACTTTGATCTTGATTTTTCACAATATTTGCACTTTAGTCCTTCAACTTTGGCAATTTGTCAAGATAGGTCCTTGTACTTCAAAGTCTTGATACTTTTGATCCTTCTTTGTCTTTTTCATCCATTTGAGCTTGATTTTTCTTTGTTTGCTTGAAAATGTATCCTTTTACCTACACAAGTGTACACAAACACAAACATACCACATAACACTGTTTTTGCAAGATACATTGGTATTTTGCTTCATGTTTTAGGGTTATTTGTTGATAAAAGGATATGAGTTTAAGCTCATATCAAATCCTCTACACTTTAACATTGTCATGTCCTCATGCAATATTATATATTAAAGCTCAAATTTACATTTCCCTCATAATTAATCCATCTTGGCCATATGAGATGCATCTACACTACTCTAAACTAAATGATGCATGATTTTGATTTTTAATAATGCAATGAACAAAATACAATTCTATCTATATCTTTTTGATTTTTTTTCTTGAAATGGTTTTGATGGAAATAACTCATAAAGAATTCAATGGCTTAGATTAGGGCTTGGGTACCATGGACATTTATCACCCTCAAGTTTCACTTTCCCCATACCAAGCTTAAAAATAGGATCATTGCATTCACAAGTAAAAAGTGCATCAACTTATTCATGACAATTAAATGTGGAACCGGTTATTATTTGAGCAAATTGCTTGTGGGCAAATTTGTCATTATTCAAATGGGAAGTATAAGAAGTGTAAAATCCAAAAATAAGGAAGCACGGTTTTAATCCTTAATAATCCTCTCATCCATTACTTGAAAAACCGCTCACAATTAATATAAGTCCGTTTTAAGAGTAATAAGTCATTCGCCTTATGTGTAAAATCCTCATGTCATGCTTTCATAAGTAACTACACACTCGCTAAGGAAAGGAAAATAAAACTCACGCAATAATTTACATCCGCCATCTTTTAGAGACTTTGGATCTTCAACCCCGCAACCCGTCAAGGCAATATTGGATTGGAGCAATCTATTGAATCCCCGCAACCCGTCAAGGTAATATTGGAACTCAATAGTTACTATAATTAACACCACACTGCCCCTCTTGGGAGTCTTGCATTATTATTTTTTTTTCTTTTTTTTTTTTTTTTCTAGCCACTCATTCTTTTTTTGTAAGCCGCTCTTATTTTTCTTTATTCCTCACAAAGAAATTTGAAAAGGAAAAACACCCGCTAAGTATGGAGCATGACATAAGTCTAGTACACATAAAACGTGCTAACTTAGAATCTTAAGACGTACTCATATCAACCATAAATGATTAGCCAAAAATGCATAAGAGATTACAAACCAATTAAAACCGTACTTGATTATTTATTAACAATTATATACATGCGAAGAAAATAGAGGTAAAGAAGAGAAGGGTTTAGCCACAAGTAATTGCCATGAAGTCTATCTAGCCCTTTTACACTTGCTTCAACTCTATCATTTCCCATTCTCCACAAATTTAAAATTTCAAATAATGAAATTGGTGGATGCTTAGCCTAATAGACCAATGAAGGACTACATGGTTAAGGATACTAGCTAGAGAATGCTAAGATAAACAAACTCGGGTTGAGTCAAAATATCCATGGCGGGCCTAATATGTCAAAGAAATCTAAACTTGTTAAAACCATGTTTTATTATATTTTTTTTTCCTTTTTATATATTTTTGATGAAACATAAAGAAGAAATATATACAATGCAAATGTGTTATGCAAAAATGATTGATGCAAAAATTATGAATGCATATTTTTGTTGGCCAAAGTAGATCAAAAATTTGAAAAATGTTGAAAATTCAATTTTCCATGTTATCATGCAAGACAATGACAAGTTCTAGGTAAGGTCACTTCGATAGAAGACCCCCCTACACTTAAGCTAAACATTGTCCTCAATGTTTAAGAGCATGGAAGTATAAAAACTTCCCCTACACTTATGACAATGAATAGACTTTGCTTAACCCAAGTTAAGGAAAGGACAACTATTAGTGGAATCATGTTTAAGCACAAAGTGTCAATGAAAAATCACTATAGTAACGAAGTGAACCAGATACAAGGGCCTCCTCCATAAGCTCCAAAGCATGAGATGAGTGAGCAACCCTACAAACAATCATAAAGACAAAAGAAGGTCTCCCCTACACTTATCTCCAAGTCTATACCTTTATTTCTAACCTACAACACTCTAAACCTAGTTATACGATGCTTGAGTTAATGAGTCTCTAGCTCGACTCGTCCCTCAATGTTTAATTCATGGGGAAAATGGGGACCTCTTGGACCATTTCAACGGAAATGTCCTCCCCAAAGTAATGTTTGACACGGTGACCATTCACTTTAAAATTTGGACCATCGGATTGGGACAACTCAAGAGTTCCATATGGAAACACTTGAGCAATAGTGAATGGACCGGACCATCTCGACTTAAGCTTGCCTGCAAAAAGCTTCAATATTGAGTTAAAGAGGAGAACCGGCTCTCCAACTTTGAACTCACGATTCTTGATCTTAGCATCATGCAATTTCTTAGTCTTTTCCTTATAAAGCAAAGAATTCTTATAGGCATTGGCTCCCAACTCATCCATCTCATTGAGTTGATCTTTCCTATGTGAACCGGCTTGGTTTAAATCAAAGTTAGCCCACTTAAGAGCCCAAGATGCCTTATGTTCTAACTCAAATGGGAGGTGGCACGCTTTTCCATAGACAAGCCTATAAGGCGTACAACCAATTGGTGTTTTAAAAGCCGTCCTAAAAGCCCACAAAGCATCATCAAGCTTATCCGACCAAGAAGCTCGATGCTCTCCCACCGTTCTCTCTAAAATTCTCTTTAAACCACGATTTGTGATCTCGGTTTGACCATTTGTTTGAGGGTGATACGCGGTAGAAAGTCTATGATTCACTCCATATTTCTTCATAACTCTCGTGAATTGATCATTACAAAAGTGCGTACCACGATCACTTATGATGGCCCGAGGTACACCAAATCTAGCAAACAATTGTTTCAAAAACTTCACAACCACTCTAGCATCATTGGTAGGTAAGGCTTTAGCCTCCACCCATTTGGACATATAATCCACCGCCACAAGTATATACTTGTTTCCCTTAGAGGATGGAAAAGGTCCCATGAAATCAATGCCCCATACATCAAATATCTCACACTCTTGGATAAAATTTTGTGGCATCTCATCACGTTGTGTAATTTTTCCTTGTCTTTGACACACATCACAAAATTTCACCATTTCATGGGCATCTTTGTAAATGGAAGGCCAATAGTGACCCGAATCAAAGACTTTCTTGGCGGTGTAGTTAGGCCCAAAATGTCCACCCGTAGGTCCTTTATGACACGCCTCTAAGATCTTAAATGCCTCGGGCCCATCTACACACCGTCTAATGATTTGGTCCGCACATTGCCTAAAAAGATATGGATCATCCCAAAAGTAATACTTAACTTCCTTAAGAAACTTTTTCTTTTGTTGATAAGTAAGACCCTCAATAAGCACATTGCCCACAAGATAATTTGCAATATCCGCAAACCAAGGTGTGGCATCCTCTTGGGAAGAGATAGACATGAGCTCCTCTAATGGAAAGGATTCATTGATTTCTTGGTGTGGGAAATCTCCTTGAAAAGGATGCTCAAGTCTACTCAAATGATCCGCCGCTAAATTCTCGGCCCCTTTCTTATCACGAATCTCTATTTTAAACTCTTGAAGCAACAAGACCCATCTCAAAAGCCTAGGCTTAGCATCTTGTTTTGTCATAAGATACTTGAGAGCGGAATGATCCGTATACACTATGGTTTTAGAAAGCACAAGATATGGTCTAAACTTCTCAAAAGCATATACTATAGCAAGCAACTCTTTTTCCGTGGTAGTGTAATGAAGTTGTGCACCGGTCATGGTTTTACTCGCATAGTGTATAGGTTGAAAATGCTTATTAACTCTTTGTCCTAAGACGGCCCCCACCGCATAATCACTAGCGTCACACATAAGCTCAAAAGGTAATTCCCAATTTGGAGAAACCAAAACGGGAGCCTTAGTCAATTTTTCCTTAAGAGTCTCAAAAGAGTCTAAACAATCTTGGTTAAAAATGAAAGGAGCCTCTTTCTCCAAGAGGTGAGTCATCGGTCTAGCTATCTTAGAAAAATCTTGTATAAAGCGCCTATAAAATCCCGCATGACCTAAGAAACTCCTCACACCTTTAACCGAGGTGGGTGGGGGAAGCTTAGCAATCACATCAATTTTAGCTCGATCAACTTCTAATCCCTTATTGGATATCTTGTGTCCTAAAACAATCCCCTCTTTCACCATAAAGTGACATTTCTCCCAATTAAGCACCAAACGTGTTTCCTCACAACGCTTAAGCATCCTTTCAAGGTTGGTGAGACATGAGCTAAATGAATTTCCAAAAACGGAAAAGTCATCTCCATGGTTTGCTCTATCATGTCATGGAAAATCGCCATCATGCACCTTTGAAACGTCCCCGGTGCATTACATAAGCCAAAAGGCATCCTCTTGTAAGCAAATGTACCGTAGGGATAAGTGAATGTAGTCTTTTCTTGATCCTTAGGGTCAATGGGTATTTGGAAATAACCCGAAAAGCCATCAAGAAAACAATAGTACTCATTTCCCGCTAAGCGTTCAAGCATTTGATCCATAAAGGGAAGCGGGAAATGGTCTTTCCAAGTTGCCTCATTGAGTTTTCTATAATCAATGCAAACTCTCCAACCGATCACAAGTCTCGTGGGAATAAGCTCATTGTTCTCATTAGGCACCACGGTGATTCCACCCTTCTTTGGAACACAATGAACCGGGCTAACCCATGGAGAGTCGGAAATGGGATAAATCATACCCGCATCTAAGAGTTTAATCACTTCCTTCTTAATAACCTCATGGATCTTTGGGTTAACTCTCCTTTGGTTTTGAATGGCGGGTTTATAGTCATCCTCCATAAGGATTTTGTGTGTACAAAAATGTGGATCAATTCCCCTTATGTCGGATATTTTCCATGCTAAAGCTTTCTTATGTTTCTTAAGAACTTCAATAAGTTGCTCTTTCTCATCCTCTTTCAACTCTTTAGCAATGATCACCGGTAATTGGTCTTTGCCCTCTAAGAAAGCATATTCTAAGTGGGATGGAAGGTCCTTAAGTTCAATGGGAGGTGGACTCTCTATGGAAGGTTTAACTATAGAAGGTTCCTCAATGGTAATCTCTTGTGGAATAGGAGAAGGAATAGGGTCCTCATTGAGCAACTTTTGGATTGTAAGAATATCTTCTTCCCAATTGATGGGAGAATCATCATCACCAAGAAAGTTTGACTCAAATTCCTCCAAGAGGAAATCACTCTCTCCAAAAGGTGTTAAAGAGGGAGCAATTGAGGCCACGGTTTCAACATGGGGTATCTCATCACTAGCACTCTTACAAGCATCATGAAAGTGTTCATTACACACTTCATCTAGCACATCCACAATGTTAATAGTCTCACAAGGTGTAGACTCCTTAACCTCTTTCCTATCACAAATTTTCCCTAACTTAAACACCACTCTCTCATCTTCTACTCTCATAATTAATTCTCCTTCCACCACATCTATCAAGGTACGACCTGTTCTCAAAAACGGTCTACCAACAATCAAAGGCACTCTAGGATCCATGTCATAATCAACCACTATAAAGTCGGCCGGAAAGGTAAACTTATAAACACCTACAAACACATCTTCCGCTATACCTACGGGGTGAGCTATGGTTCAGTTGGCTAGTTCAAGAGTCATCCTAGTGGGAGTGAGCTCGGGAAGAGATAGTTGTTTCCAAACCGATAAAGGCATGAGGTTTATGCTCGCCCCTAGATCCGCCAAAGCCATGCAATTTTCAACACCGGGAAAATTACAAGGTATCAAGAAGCGCCCCGGATCTCCAAGTTTTGTTGGTAAAGTTTTAAGTAACACCGCGGAACAATTTTCATTAAGGGATGTGTTGGGCAAATCAACCAATTTTTCTTTGTTTGAGAGCAAATCCTTGAACATCTTAGAAAACTTTGGCATATAAGCAAGAGCTTCCGCAAAGGATATATTGATATTGAGTTGCTTGAACATCCTTAAGAAATTGGAGACTTGGATGTCATCCTTGTTCTTTAACTTGTCCTTTTTCAACCTTGAAGGATATGGAAGAGTAGGTTTTGGTGTAGGTGGAATAGGTGTAGTAGTGGAAGATTTGTCTTTGTTAGCTTCTTCATTGGGAAGTGTGGAAGGTAAAGGAGAAGTATGAGGTGGTTGAGAAGGTGTGTTTGAGTGAATAGGAGCATTTTGAGGAGGTGAAAGAGAAGTAGAAGGTTTGTCACAAGTAGGAGCACAAGTGGGTTGAACAATAGTAGGTTTAGGAGGTGAAGGATCTTTTGTTGTTGTTCCACTCCTTGTTGTAATAGCATTGACATTGGCCCTAGGGTTTGTTTGTGTGTTGGAAGGTAAAGCCCCTTGTGGTCTTTGATTTAATGCCACTAAAACCCTATTGATTTGGTCATTCATTTTATTCTCCATAGCTTGGAACTTCCTTTCATTCTCTTGACTCATTTTTTGCAAGAGATCCATTGTGTTATACTCTTGTGGCACATGACCTTGAAAACCTTGAGGTTGGAAAGGTAAAGGTTGGGAGTTAAATCCTTGATTTGGTGGATAAAAGGTATTTGCTTGAGGTTGAAATTGATTGGGTGCCTTGTAGTTATTTCCTTGGTAAGGTGGTCTTTGCCCTTGATTCCTTGGTAAAATTTGAGGTGGATTTTGTTGAATTTGGGTGGGTGGTTGGGGTGGGAATCCGGGTGGAGTAAGGTAGTTTTGGGACTTGTAAGAAAGGTTATTTGGATTGATATTAGGCTTGAAGTGTTCACGATGTTCCTCTTGGTAAGCATAGCATTCCCCTTGATACACTTGCACCTTATCATATTGTTCATAAGAATGGGGACCTCCACAAGTAACACAAGAAATGGCAATGGCATTCACATTATTTGAAGAATTGTTCAATGATATGGTCTTAAAAGCTTGAAGCATTTCTTGTTGTCCTTGTTTGACTTGTTGAAGGATCTCTTGTTGAAATTTAAGGAGTTGGTTGTCACAAGGAGTTTGAGAATTGTTTTGGATAACATGAACCTTTTCTTCAAATGGATTGTTTGTTTGAACCATTGCTTTAGTCTCAATGATGTCCAAAGCCTCTTGATAGGTTTTAAGAAGAATATTCCCTCCCGCGGAAGCATTGAGTGAATCTTGGTGGTGAGATTTAAGGCCATCATAGAAGAGATTGATTTGGTGAACTTGATCCAATCCATGATTAGGGCATCGCCTCAATAACTCACTATACTCTTCCCAAGCATCACTAAAGGATTGACTAGGTTTTTGTTGAAAGCCCATAATTAAAGTCCTCAAAGCCATAGTCTTATGTGGAGGAAAGAACTTGTTCAAAAACTTAGTGGTGAAACCATCCCATGTGGTGATACTATCGGGTGGTTGGGTGTCTAACCAATGCTTAGCGATTCCCTCTAAGGAAAATGACACTAACATCAACCTAATCACCTCATGTGGAACTCCATTATGCTTAATGGTATTGCAAAGAGAAAGGAATCTCTTAAGGTGAGCATGAGGATCCTCATTCTTGTTACCAAAGAAAGGTGATTGTGAAACCATATTGATCATAGATGTATGTAGCTCAAATGTGTTTGCGGGAAAGTCGGGAATCTTAATAGCACTAGCATATCCATGAATGTTGGTTTGCATACGTTCATACAAAGAGCGATTATCAATAGCCATGGCTGCTTGTGGTGGAGTCAAAGCACGATTCTCATGATCGGCTTGGTGGACGGTGGTGGTCTTACTCTTTCTCTTTTTCTTCCTTTTCGGAGGAAGAGGTTGTACACCAATCGGTATTTGTGCACGCCCACGAGTGAGCATGCAACTCAATACGAGGAATGAGATAGAAGCTCTCGTGTGACTTTGAAGAGAAATGGATTATCCTCTTCGAGTTTCAATATTAAATATCCACAAGAAAATAACAATATACGTATGTACTACTTGGGTGCAAGACCCTCAATGAAGCCTTCCATCTTAGAATACTTACAAGTAAACGGGGGGTTAGGTGGCGCGAAGCACTTAAGTACCTATTGACCCTTAGATGGCATTTTATAGCACATCGCCTTTCTATTCACTTAAATGTTCGTATTCTTCGAATTGTTGCTTATTGAGAGTATTTATCTATTCTTGCTTTATTTTGTTTGATCGATACACGTGTCAAGGACCGGAACGCCCCTCAACACGGTGTATTGCCTCGGCAATACTTATGGAAGATATGTAGATTGGTTGTTCTTATACGTATACGTATTTACTTATAATAATATATGGAAAATATTTTTGTATTTATGAGTTTTTTAAGAGAAAATACTATATGTACATAAAAACCGAGAGAATCCAATAATATATATTTTTGGTTGCAATATCTTAGGAAAAAGATTGCTTTTTGGATTTTTTTATTTTTTTGGTCAATTCTTTAGGAAAAGAATTGTTTTGTTAAATTTTTTAGTTTTTATATATTTTTATATTTTTGATTTTTTATTTGTTTTTGATTTATGATACGTAAAAATAACGTTCACAAAGTGAACGGATCCCAAAAGTCAATGAAAACCGTCAATCGATAGTCTCTCGTGTAGTCAAAGAACCGGCAGCGGCGCCATTTGAAACTGAGTATAATGCAGTTCGTTTTTTCTCAGTTCTTGCTAATGGAAAGGCCAACCAATATCGGGTTTTTAACTGCTTTTGGTTGTTAATCTTGTTTGGATATTCTATTTGCTAATTCAACAAAGCCTTGCAAAACGAAAAATATTACCTACTTATATGTAAAACATTTTGCAAATACCAAGTTTTTATTCAAGTAATATTCAAAAGGTAAAATATGAAACTTAAAGGACTGAAAATGTAAATTCTAGGAAAGTTAAATGCTTGAAATGTAAATTCTAACAATTCTAGGGATTAAAAGTGTAAATCAGTAAACTACAAGGATCAAATATGTGAAACTTGTAACAAACTAACCAAAATGTAACAACTTAACAAACTTGCTAACTGAATATAACAAATCTCAAAACTGCAAGGACTTAAAAGTTGCAAACCCTAAAAACAATGAAGTTTAGCCAAGTTTAGAAGCTGTTTAAAACAAGAGGGACTAAATTGCAATTTCTAAAACTATTTAAGCCAAAACGGGTTCACAAGACAAATAAGCTCGTTTGAGCTTATTACTCAACCAAATTCAATGAAACAAGTTTCAAAACACTTTAAATCTCAATTAAGCTACGTTTGTAAAAGGATTTTGGCTAAAGTCGTAAAATAAGCAAATGAGAACTTATCAATAAGCCCAAAATAAGCTACAGCAAAATCTAGACAATCACAACTTGATTTTCTTGTTGAAACTGATAAAGCTACTCAAAAGATGAACGGGAAATCAAACTAGAACAATTTTCATCAAGTAATAAGCTAGGAAAATGAATTAAGCTGAAAAGTGCTTATCGTTGACCAAGCGTTGACCAACTTTTTTGTCAAAAAGTTGAAACTCTCAAAAATCAAGTAACATCATATTCTAAAGTGATTTGTGAAGAAAAATGGCCAGGTTTATGAAAAGAATCAAAAGATACAAAAATGCAGTTTCAATTTACAGAAACTTGCCTCAACTCATATGTTCAGATTATTGCTTATTTCTCCTAGCTTAATGGAAACTGTACAAAATCCTTTTAGACTATTAAACTTCATATATTGATCAACAATTGAGAACAGGTTTGGTTCAATTTCATCAAGTATCAAGTAAATGCTAAGCAGTTGAAATTGACAACTTTTAGAGAGCAAAACTGCATAAAAATGACCCAAACCTTTTTATTGCCAATTGCCTGTTTGACTTACTATTTGACTTGTAAATGACTTGAAACACTTTATAACCACCTAATGACTGTAAATGAACTTTAAAATACCAAGACTCAATACTTGAAAACTCTAGATTAACTATTGCCAAACACTCCTTTATCTGATTTATATGAAAATTTATGAAGACTATTCAAGCACCAATTAAAGCTGAAAGAAAATCTTTAACAAACCAAAATTATTGATCAAAAAGAGATGTGTAAAAGCTAAATGCAAGCAATTACCACTACTAGAACTCAAGTAGAACAACAAGGCTAAAAAGTTACTGAAATCAGCTAACAAACAAGACAAAATCCAAATCAATAAGTAGTAAAGCAACTCTTAAGCTACAAACAAGTCTAGAATCTAATCAAATCCAAACTAAATAAATTTTATCAGGCAAACAACAGGATTTAATCTAGGAAATGTAGCATGCAATTGACAATTTCAGTGGAACAAAAATAAGAACTCTAAAACCTTTTGAAGTAAACCATTGGGAAGAAGAGGAGTGCTGAACTCTCTTACCCTAGTGATAACCACCACCTTATCACTAGTTCATCTAATCAATCATCAAAAACAGCTATCAATCAACAGAAATCATCAAAATGGCTTGAAACTTCAATAGAACTAGTTTCTGAACTGAAATCACAACAAAAGCTTCCAAACTTCTTCAAGGTCAGTTATGATCAATCAATGATCATAACAAACACAATGCAGCAACACAAGTATCCAATAGCAGCAGGAAATGAACAGTATAATGAAGAACAGAATTGGCGGGAAATGAGAATTTGAATTTTATTCCATGAAAGTTGTTACAAAGCTGTTAAAGGTATGCTAACTAACTAACTAACTCAAGAGTGTGTCAAACTCTTGAGTAGTTTAGCTAAAAAGGGAAAAGGAATGAAAGGAAAAGTAAATTGTGTGTTTTTTACAATTTTTGCTAACTGCTACAAATGAGGTCCTATCAATCTATTTATAGACTTGAGGAAGATGGTTGTTGGGGTTGGTGACGTGTTGGGACCAATCCCTGCTCTCCACGTGGACTAATTCTATTTAAGTGATTTCCAGGTATGAACAATGATTTGGGGTTTCTTGATTGAGTGGATGACATGTTAATTGATGATAGCCATTGAATTCGTCTCTCAAAATTGAGCAACTTTGATGTTTATACTTTTCCATGAAACCGTCTCTAGCTCAAAAACGATCCTGGGAAAATTTTGCCTTCTTGAAGATGCCACGTGTCATCATGTAAATGGCTGAAAAATGATCACACGGATCACACTGTTATGATTCGTCATTAAATGAGTGGTGGCTGTGAGTGGGAATTTAATGCATGAGCTGGTGATCCGTGTGCTCTATTTGCTCTCTTCTCATTGGCCAATTCTTTGTCACATGGATTGAGCTAGTAATAATTTTCCAAACTTGGCAGAATTAGTCCCTATACTTTGACAGATTATATTTTTGAGCTAGAAACTTCATTCCTTTGGCATTTTAAGTCCTCCAAACTTCATCTTTGAGCAGAAATCACCCTTTGACTTTGTTGACTTGATAGTTGACCAATTTTTACTTTGATCTTGACTTTTCACAATATTTGCACTTTAGTCCTTCAACTTTGGCAATTTGTCAAGATAGGTCCTTGTACTTCAAAGTCTTGATACTTTTGATCCTTCTTTGTCTTTTTCATCCATTTGAGCTTGATTTTTCTTTGTTTGCTTGAAAATGTATCCTTTTACCTACACAAGTGTACACAAACACAAACATACCACATAACACTGTTTTTGCAAGATAAATTGGTATTTTGCTTCATGTTTTAGGGTTATTTGTTGATAAAAGGATATGAGTTTAAGCTCATATCAGTTGTCATTTTCATGCCCAACTTGATGTTGGTTATCATCAATATTATTAGATGTGGTTGGTACCTCACTGATGACATCAGAACCATAGTGAGAGAGATTAGCAACGAGAACAGCTTGGGCAGAGTGAATGTCATCACAATCCGAATCGTATGCATCAAGATCGTCCGCTTGATAAGCTGCATTAGAAGTGGAAACAACTGCAATGCCTTCAGTATCTGCTGCCTCTGGGTCTGCCAGAAATGCCAACTCCTCTGAATCTAAAATTTTCCCCTTAGACTGAGCATCAACCAAATACATCTTCTCACGAAACCATGCATCATCCCTTCTCCTTTTCGGCTGTGTGCATTCCCTAGCCATATGACCTTGTCCTCGGCAATTGTAGCAAGTCACAACCTTTTTAGGACCAATGGGGCTCCCATTTCCACTAGCTTGAGAATTCACAGCTTGATTGTTCCCAGTCCTGATAGGAGGTCCATATGAATTTTGCCTTCCTTGAATAGGTTGCACCGTCACTTGACCATCTTGAACAGTGGCTTGTTGTCAAGGATTTGATGAGGTGCGAAGCTGATTGTTTGTTGGTAGAAATCCTCTAGTTGCAACAAGTTTTGACAAGTAAGCGGTGAGATGGTTTAGTACATCAGCTGGTGTATCATTTGGAGTAAAGACCGGTGCTTGGATTGGTGGAAGTTCATTAGAGTAGAAAGCTTGTGTTGGTTGTGCTTCTATTGGAAAATATCCTTGCTGAGGAGTATAGCCCAATGGAGAAGTGTTGGCTTGTGATGGTGATGTTTGATATGGTGGTTGCTGTTGAAAAGATTGTTGATGAACACTTTGTTGATATTCTTGTTGTGGCATCATTGGTGGTTGATAAGATGGTTGTTGTGGTTGCTGATAGATGTGTGGTGGTGGCTGCTGCAAGTATGATGGTTGTTGATAAGTATAAGCCATGTTTTGTTGAGAAGCATACATTGCACGTGGATCATGAACTTGAGGTGTAGACAACCGAGCCTCGATCACATGGCATTCGTGTTGTTGAAGAAAAGCTTGCAGTTGATCCACATTGGTGTTATGCAAATCCTTAGCCAATTTAACATCCGTCACGTATTTTTTCCATTCTGGAGGAAGAGTGTTCAAATACTTGGTGTTCAATTGAAAGGTAGAAATTGCCATGCCATAGATATTAAGCTCATTCAACAATAGGGTAAATCTCAGATAGTAATCATTGAGAGTCTCCCCTGGCACATAGGCAAACTTATCAAAAGTATCATAAAGCTTACACTCTCGTTCTTGTTTAGTTAACGAGGTGCCTTGCATTAGAACACGAATTCTATCCCATAACTCTTTGGCAACTTTATGTTTGCTGACGAGTTTGTAGACATCTGGAGGAAGGGCTTGGAGAATGATGTTTGTAGCATACTTATCACATTTATCTTGAATCTTCATATCTCCAGTCAACTCACCCGTTGTGCGAGGACGAGTAGTCGTACCTTCCGTCACTGTACCATAATCTAATGGTCCATTGAGCACCGATGCCCAAATTAGATGTCCATTCTCCTTGTTCAACATATAAAGTTCCATTCGGGAAGCCCATTCCTCATACATAGTCTTCACCAACATTGGTGGACGGTTATCCGTACCCGAGAGGATGGACTTATCCGTAAGAGATGTGTAGTCCATTTCAATAAGTTAAGATTTACAAAGTTGATCGATCAATGAAATAAGGTTAAGTATTTTTGTGTTCTTGTGAGTTAAAATCGAGAAACAATGTTAAAATCCCCTAAAATATGTTCTCGTTAAACCAAAAATTCCAAGTCAAAATTACACACGATTAAAAATTTTCAAAAAAACAAGTTTTTGAAAAAATGTTGGATCGTACTCAGATCGGAATGCCAGATCGGAATGTCAGATCGGAATACCAGATCGGAATATAGCCCTGTCGAAATGTTGTTGGTATCGAAATGCCTAGATCGCAATGCAAAGCTGTCGAAATAATTTAGATCGCAAAGTCCTATCGGAATGTTCAGATCGCAAAGCCTATCGGAATGATTCAGATCGGAATGCTTAGATCGCAAAGTGGCTGACAAAATTTAAGCAGAGTAACGACTTAAAAACTTCCTTATAGCCGTCGGAATCCCAGATCGCAAAGTACGATCGGAATGTCCAGATCGGAATAAGTAATAAAACCCACGTATCGCAATGTAGAACCAAAACCCTTTCCGATGGTGATGGTTATTGCGATGGAAGTCCACGTTTCACTTGTACTTTCCGATGGAGATTCTGCTTAAATTTCGGAAAGAAGAACACACAACTTTTTTGCACTTTTGATCCAAAAAATGATGTTTTAACACAAACCAAGATACCAAGAACAGTTTAACACGAATCCCTATGTTACACTACTTTAAACTTCGATCAAACACCAAAAAAAATTTGAAGATTCGGCTAAAAACAAACCAACAATCTACGAAATGTTTAGAACACACTACTCAACACAAAAACAAACCTATATTTCATCCCAAGCTCTTGATACCATTTGTAGAAATGTAAATCTATGCTTATGTTTTTAAAGAGAGAAAGAGATAGAGAGATGGTGGATTACACACACACTTAGAGAGAGAAACCAATGTTTTACTATGTGAAAAGTGAATAACCACACCACCCTCTCCTTCAAAGGAGAGGGTTTATATACCCAAGCCCATGAGATGGGCTTGGGTTTACATTAGGCCGCCGACCCATACATTTCATGGGCTCGGTTTTGGGCTTTGTTTAATAAATGTAAATAACTAAACTACGAGCTATAACATGGACTATTGTTGGAGTGACCGATCCTTTCTAATACGTAAAACGTATTTCCAACAGTTAATTATGAGCCTATTCTCCCATCGCTTGCTAATAAATGTATCTGCAATAAATAAGGTTGTACGATTTGAAAAGTTACTTAGCTTCTAGCCCAAGATCGTTTAAAAGTTGCTCGGTATGGATTAGAGTTCATAGCCAAGGCATAACTTATTGAAGCGGGATGCGAAGATTGGCGAGTCCAAAAAGGTCCTAACAAGGCATGAGGACTACATTTTGTTGCTAAAGATCCCAAGTGATGTGAAGAATCATTTATCAAAAATCTATATGAAGGATCGAGACACACGACGAAAAGCAAGTACTCCTCAAAAGATCATGGAGAAGTCTATCCGAAAAGACCCTAGCAAGGTATGAGGATAAATAGATCCAAGTCCTAAAAGGAGGCGGATCGTTGTATATCAAAGTCCAAAATAAAGATTGGAGAAAAATGAAGAAGTCGTAGTCCAAATATGAAGAATCTCTCAAAACTTCAAGTAAAGAAATTCCTATTATGAAGAGAAGGCCATTATTTCATGAACGTCTCTCAAAGATTTGAAGTATGAAGTCGCTGGCAAATATCGGTCCGAGAAAGGTCTCAAATCGTGAAGCGAGTTATGCCAAGATATGAACTTTATGAGGTCCCGAGAAGCAGTTTTAAAAGATTTTGTGCTTTAGCTAACTATTGATTAAATCGTCCCACTTTATTTTCAGCCTTAATAACTATCGAAATAAGTCAACAATGCATCCTCGTGATCATTCAAGACAACAATAAAATATAAGAGATACACCTAGGAATAAGGGAGTCTAAGTGAATAATTGGCCCACATGAGTTCGTGTTAGTTTGCTAACTTATAATAACAATGATCTCGTTTTTAAGCTTGGTTTGGGGAACGTGAAACTTGAGGATGATGATCATTCATGACATTTTCAAAACCCTAAGGTATGTTTTTGATTTCTTTCTTCCTTTGAATGTTTATAGTTTTCTATCTCTTTAATAAAGGCCAAGGTGGATTAAATGTGATGAAAAATGTAAACGTGCTTTGTAACTAATGCATTGCATGAGGACATTGCAATGGTTAAGTGTTGGGGATTTGATAGGTGTGTAAACACCCATCCTTTTTACCACTTAATTACAATAATAACCGAGCCAAAACGTGTATTTTATGTCATTTATGTCTGAATTATGCGTGGTTTGTGTTTTTGTTGTGATTTAGGACGAAAAGGTGAAAAGTGGAGAAAACACGGGATTTCACGGGCTTTTATCGAAGAAAAAGACGAAAGATGAAGTCAAGAAATAAAGAGTGCAAAAAGAACGGAAGTCCAAGACCAATTCTGAAGATTTATCGAAGAAAAAGTCAAAAGACGGAAGTTTACTAAAAGCCGAAGAACTCAAGTCTGATTTATTGAAGAATTACAAGGCGAGTTTGAAGAAATCCCGAGACAAAGTCATTAAAGTCAAAAGATTACGAAGATTAAGGGCTTAATAACGCAATTAGAGAAAGAGGAAAGAGGGGAGGAAGCTTCCTTCCACTAACCACCTCCTCCCCTATATATAGTTTGATAGGATTTCATTTTATAGTTGTTGGGTGGCTTGACAAACCACCACTTCCACCATTTTCATTCTAGCACTTTAAATTCTTGCACCTTAATTTCATGTATTGCACTCTTTAAATTCCTTTTAATTCCATGTAAGTTTTATTTAATTATTGTTGAATCTTTACTTTTCTTGTTCAATCTCTCATCTACCTTTCTTGTTTGATTTGTTCTTAATCTTTGTTTTCATGTTCTTGAGTTTTATAGTTTTGATTAAGTGGGTTTTGATTATTTTGGTTATGATTGTTGGTGTTATTGATTTGGATTGATTGGTTATTGTTAGTAGATCATTTGTGGTTGTTTTGGTTTAATCTTTTGGTTGATTTTAATTAGTTTTGGTTAAATTCGTCATTGATCTTCATTCCCTGTTTCTTCGTTCTTCATTACTGTTACCCAGATTCCGAATGAGTGACACATTCCGGATGAAGGGTGTGTCAATTTATTCCGGATGAATGCTTTGTTACAATTATTCCGAATCAGTTTAATGTTCCGGATGAGCTTGTTGTTTTATATATTCCGAATAAGTATTTTCAGATATTCCGGATCAAGAGCTTTATTCGGAATAATAAACATTCTGGATAAAAGGTTTTCATTCGGAATAATATTCCGGATCAACCTTTCATTCGGAATATTTATTTATTCCGGATCAAGTCTTTCATTCGGAATATATTTTATTCTGGATCAACCCATTATTCCGAACGAGCACTTATTCTGGATAAAGTCAATTATTCCGGATGAAGCCCAATATTCCGAATGAGAGGAAATTGTTCCAGATGAGCTGTTTATTCCGGATAAGCAATTATTCCGGATGAATATGTTTATCCGAATGAAGCCCTTTTATTCCGGATGAGGATTTTATTCTGGATGAATTGATTTATTCCGAATGAAGGCTTTATTCCGAATGAAGTGTTTTCAGTTTTTTTTGTAGTTTTATGATTTTAATTTTTAAGCTTTACTTTTCCCGCCTTTTTCTTTATTTGTACTTTTACTTGCCTTCCCTTTTAGTTTAAGCTTAAGTTTGAGTTATTTACCTTTATTGCTTTTAATTTCTCGTCAATTACTTTTCGCCAAGTTTTAATCTTTCATTGTTTCCTTTTACCGTCTTTATTTTTTATTGCTTCAAGTCTTTATTTTTCAATAGTTTTAGACAACGACCATTCCCTTTTTATTCCACCAAGAACAACTGAGTCGCACGATTAACCGGAAATCAATTCGAAGAGATACCGAGAACGAATTTTCAACCTAGCAAAATCAATACCTTACATGGCCCTAGCCGATCTAGGTGCAAGTATTAACTTAATGCCTTTAAGTGTTTGGAAGCAATTATCTCTCCCTGAGCTAGTCCCCACCAAAATGACTTTGGAATTAGCTAACCGTACGGTTGCTTATCCAGTGGGGATAGCCGAAGACGTTTTTGTAGGAGTCGACAAATTCACTTTTTCTGCTGATTTCATCGTCGTCGACTACGATATGGACCCTCGTGTGCCATTAATCGTTGGACGTCCATTCTTGAGGACCGGTCGCACTCTCATCGATGTTGAAGCGGGTGAGCTTATCATGAGAGTGGGTGACGATAACATCATCTTCAACATGGGAAAGCTTTCTAAACATCCTTATTCATACGAGAGTGTTAATTGCATCGACGTTCTTGATGAGGTTTGTGAAGAACACTTTAAAGATGCTTGTAAAAGTATTCCTACCTCTCCTCCCAATGTTGAGACCGTTTCCTCTATTGATTCATCACTAACTCTATTTGGAGAAAGTGATTTCCTTTGGAAAGATCTTGGAGCCACCATGGGAGATGTGAACTTAGAATATGACGATTCTCCCACCGATTGGGATGAAGACATTCGTCTCATTGAGAAACTTCTCAAAGAGGACCATATTTCTCCACCATCTCCCACGGCTATTGCTATCGATGCACCGACTTTGAATACGCCTCGCATCGAAAATCCTCCGGATTTAGAGCTCAAGGAGTTGCCGTCCCATCTCGAGTACGTGTTCCTTGAAGAAAAGAAGAAGTCGCCCGTCATCATAGCGAAGGACTTGAAAGAAGAAGAAAAATCTCGCCTCATCGCCGTGCTTAAAGATCATAAGAAGGCAATTGCTTGGAAAATTTCCGATATCTGCGGAATTGATCGAAACTTTTGTACTCACAAGATTCTCATGGAAGATGACTTTAAACTCGCAATCCAGAGCCAAAGAAGGGTTAATCCTCGCATTCATGACGTCATCAAACAAGAGGTTATCAAACACCTTGATGCCGGCTTGATTTACCCTATTTCGGATTCACCATGGGTAAGTTCCGTCCATTGTGTGCCCAAGAAGGGCGGAATAACCGTCCATTGTGTGCCCAAGAAGGGCGGAATAACCGTTGTTCCCAATGAACACAAACTCTATTGCAAACTCAATGATGCCACGAGAAAAGATCATTTTCCTCTTCCTTTCATGGATCAAATGCTCGAGCGTCTAGCGGGTAATGACTATTACTGCTTCTTAGACGTTTTCTCAGGGTATTTTCAAATTCCCATCGATCCCAAAGACCAAGAAAAGACCACATTCATTTGTCCCTATGGAACATTTGCTTACAAACGCATGCCTTTCGGTTTATGCAATGCTCCTGGGACGTTCCAAAGGTGTATGATGGCTATCTTCCATGACATGGTTGAAGAAACTATGGAAGTCTTCATGGATTATTTCTCGGTTTATGGCGATTCTTTCTCTGCTTGCCTTGCCAATTTAGAACGTATGCTTAAGCGGTGTGAAGACACTCGCCTTGTTCTTAATTGGGAAAAATTCCATTTCATGGTAAAAGAAGGCATCGTGCTAGGACACATAATCTCCAAAGCCGGTCTTGAAGTGGACCGTGCTAAAGTCGATGTTATTGCAAAATTGCCTCCACCTTCAACCGTGAAGGGTGTGAGAAGTTTACTTGGTCATGCGGGCTTCTACCGTCGAATCAAAGATTTTTCTAAAATCGCTCGCCCGATGACCCACCTCTTGGAAAAAGATACTCCTTTTATCTTTTCCAAAGAGTGTATTGAAGCCTTCAACCTGCTTAAGGATAAGCTAACTAAGGCATCGGTCTTGGTTACCCCTAATTAGGAGCTGCCTTTCGAGTTGATGTGCGATGCTAGCGACTTTTCTATTGGAGCGGTTTTGGGCCAAAGAGTGAATAAACACTTCCAACCGATCCATTATGCTAGCAAGACAATGACAGGGGCTCAATTGCATTACACGACAACCGAAAAAGAGCTTTTAGCTGTTGTCTATGCCTTTGAAAAGTTCTGCCCCTATCTTGTCCTTTCCACCACAATCGTGTATACCGATCATTCCGCGTTGAAGTACTTGTTAACTAAACAAGATTCCAAACCAAGACTTCTTCGCTGGGTTTTGCTACTTCAAGAATTTAAAATCGAAATTCGTGATAAGAAGGGAGCTGAAAACCTAGCCGCGGATCATCTCAGTAGACTTGAGGATCCTTATCAAGGGGATCATCCGAACAAAGAGATCAATGACTCTTTTCCCCTGGAGACCTTAATGTCTATCAATTCGAATCAAGATGAGACCCCGTGGTTTGCGGACATTGCAAACTACTTGGCGGGTGGAATTCTCATTAACGGGTTAACATCCCAGCAAAAGAAAAAGTTCTTCAAAGACATTAAGACTTACTTTTGGGATGACCCGTATCTATTCAAACAATGTGCTGATTTGATTATTCGCCGATGTGTTGATGGACCGGCAGCTTTAGACATTCTCGAAGCTTGCCACAAAGGACCCACCGGTGGTCACTTTGGTCCCAACTACACCGCCAAAAAAGTGTTTGACTCGGGATTTTATTGGCCCACCATTTACCGTGATGCTCACGAGATAGTTAAACATTGTGATGCTTGCCAAAAACAAGGCAAGATCACACATAAAGATGAGATCCCTCAAAATTTCATACAAGAATGTGAAATCTTTGATGTTTGGGGTATCGACTTTATGGGGACATTCCTTTCATCTAAAGAAAACAAATACATCCTTGTAGCCGTTGACTACGTTTCTAAATGGGTTGAAGCCAAAGCTTTACCCACTAATGACGCAAGGGTGGTTTGTAACTTTTTGAAATCGCTGTTCGCTAGATTCGGTGTGCCTCGTGCCATTATTAGTGATCACGGGACTCATTTTTGCAATGATCAATTCGAAAGAGTCATGGCTAAGTATGGTGTTAATCATCGTCTTTCCACCGCATACCACCCACAAACTAATGGCCAGGCTGAAATATCTAACCGAGGGTTAAAGCGAATTCTTGAACAAACCGTGGGAGAGCATCGTGCCTCATGGGCCGATAAACTTGATGATGCTCTGTGGGTTTTTCGTACCGCATACAAGACTCCGATTGGTTGTACACCATATCGTCTCGTGTACGGGAAAGCGTGCCACCTCCCCCATTGAGTTGGAGCACAAGGCTTACTGGGCCTTGAAGTGGGCTAATTTCGATATCAACAAAGCCGGTGACCTACGCAAGATCCAACTCAATGAGCTGAATGAACTCCGGAATGAGGCTTATGAAAATTCTTTGATCTATAAGGAAAAGACTAAGCTCATTCACGACTCTAAGATTAAAAACCGAGAGTTCCAAGTTGGAGAAAAAGTTTTACTCTTCAACTCTCGGTTTAAAATCTTTTCGGGCAAGCTGAAATCTCGTTGGTCCGGCCCATTCACTATTGTCCAAATTTTTCCATATGGTACTCTCGAGCTCGCTCAACCTAATGGACCTAATTTTAAGGTGAATGGTCAACGAGTGAAGTTGTACTTTGGTGAGGACATCTCTCCTGAGATGATTCCATCCCTCACCACGTTTCCCATGAACTAATTTTGGGTCGAGTCAGGCTCGTGACTCGGTTATCAAAAACAAGCGCTCCTCGGGAGGCAGCCCGAGTATCTATCCTTTTCCGTTTTAACCTCCTAAGTGTAGGGGGACCTATATAGGTTGTTTGTGTTTATGTGGTGATGTGATTACAGGGATGAATGCACTTTTGGAACCTTTGAAGAACCGTGCTCCCGTGTTATCCAAAATCCGGTTCTATCTCTCAACTATCGTGATTCAATTTTCTTCATACTCACATTTGAAATTGATCACGTTAGTCGTCTCTTCCTTAGCTTGATTTAATCAACGTGCACAATGTCATAAGTGTAGGGGAGAATTTTCCCACATGCTTAAACATTGAGGAAAATGTTTATATTAAGTGTAGGGGGACTTCTATCAAAGTTTTAAGTGGACTTTTCCATTAAAATGCCTTCATTTAACCGGAAAATCATCTTTTTCAACATTTTTCAAATTTTTTATTAACTTTGGCCATATAGTCGCAATTTTGAAATTTTTATCGATGCTTTCATATGTATATATCCCGCAATAAGGTCAAAAATATCAATAAAGTGGTATAGCTAGTTTTGAAGTCTTTGGCATATTAGGCCCGTTGCGATTATTTTGACTCAACCCGAATAGACTTATCCAAGTTTATTCTAGCTAGTATCCTTAACCATGTAGACCTTAATTGGTTTATTAGGCTAAGCATCCACGAGTCTTATTACTTGAGATTTTAAATTGTGGAGAACGAGAAATGATAGAGTCAGTTATAAGTCGGTATTCTTGCACAAGCACACTTGGTGTGATTATCTGCCTATTCTCCCATCACTTGCTAATAATTTATCTGTAATAAGTAAGGTCGTACGATTTGAAAAGTTACTTAGCTTCTAGCCCAAGATCGTTTAAAAGTTGCTCGGTAATGATAAGAGTTCATAGCCAAGGCATAACTTATGAAGCGGGGCGCGAAGTTGGCGAGTCCGAAAAGGCCCAAACAAGGCATGAGGATTCAATCTTATTGCTAAAGATCCAAGGTGATGTGAAAAGCATTATTCCCAAAATCAATATGAAGGATCAAGACTCACGACGAAAAGTAATCAACTCCCATAAAGATCATGGAGAAGTCTATCCGAAAAGACCCTAACAAGGTATGAGGATAAATAGATCCAAGTCCGAAAAGGAGGCGGATCGTTGTATCTCAAAATCCCAATTAACGATTGAAGAAATAATGATGAAGTCGTGGTCAACAAAGTTGGAGTACCCCTCAAAAGTCTCCAAGTGAAGAAACTCTATTAACGAAGAGAAGACCATTATCTCAAGAACGTCTCTCAAGATATGAAGTATGAAGTACATGCCAAATATCGGCCCGAGAAAGGTCTCAAATCGTGAAGCAAGTTATGCCAAGATATGAACTTTTTGATATCCCGAGAAGGAGTTTTAAGAGATTTTGTCCTTTAGCTAACTATTAATCAAATCGTCCTACTTTGCTTTCAGCCTAAATAAACTATCGAAATAAGTCCAAAAATGCATCTTCATGATCATTCTAAGACAAAAATAAAATATAAGAGATACACCTAGGAATAAGAGAGTTTAAGCATATAATTAAGCCATGTGTGTAAGTGTTTGTTTTGCTAACTTATAATAACAATGATCTCGTTTTTAAGCTTAGTTTGGGGAACGTGAAACTTGAGGGTGATAAATCTTCACAGCACCGAAGCCCTAATGTAAGTCTTAGATCTCTTTGCAAGTTATTTCCATGTAGCTATTTTCAAATGAAAATGGTTTTCTATCCTTCTGTTTCCTTTAAAGTTTTAATTTCTCTTAGTACTCTAATTTTTGTTTTAGTAGTATGTTAATAAGGCCAAGGTTGATTGATTATGAGAAAAGTGTAAAATTGCTTTATCACTAAGCATTGCATGAGGGCATGGCAATGGTTAAGTGTAGGGGATTTGATAGGTGTGAAAACACCCATCCTTTTACCACTTATTTCTTGCTAAAACAAGACCAAAACGCGTATTTAATGTCATTTGTTTGGAATTATACGTGGTTTGTGTGTTTGTTGTGTTTTCAGAGCCAACCGGATAAATATTGAAGAAAACATGGGATTGCACGGGTTTTATCAAAGAAAAAGACTCAAGACGAAGTCTATAGTCCAAGAGATGAAAAAGATTTGAAGTCAATGGGCCTATTTGAAGATTTATCGAAGAAAAGGACCAAAGATGGAAGATTTACACATGTCGAAAGAACTCAAGTCTATTAAACGAAGAAATTAAGAGACGAGTTGAAATTATTCGTCGACAAATCCCGAATCAGAATCGAAAACGTCGACTTTACTGAAAAGACGAGAAGACGAAAAGAAAGAAGAAAGCTCACTCACCAACCAACCACTTGGCCTATATAAAGGGATCCTTCACACATTTTGAGCCAGCTTTTATTTTCCTTCTTTCTTTTTTCTTGTTTCGTAGGAAACACCAACACCATTAGGGTGTTTGGTGATTTTATTTTGCTTGAATTTAATCCACGAATTTGTAAGTTTTAATCTTCCATTTAGTTTGTTTAACATTAAGCTTTCAATATAATCTTTAATTTAATCTTGTTCATCTTGTTCTTATTGATTTAAAGTTTTTAAAGTTCTTATTTGGTTGATTTTAATCCATAAAAGTAAGTGGGTTTTGTGTTTTTAGTGTTTTGATTTGTTGTTTATGGTTAATAAATGATTATTAGATAGTTTGGTTTAAATCTTTTGGTTCAGTTTGGTTTGATTTGGTGAAAATCGTATTGCCCAACTTTCTCTGTTTCTCTATTGTTCTTCACATTCCCCAGATTCTGAATCAAACTCAACATTCCGGATCAACCGGATATTCCGGATCAACCGGATATTCCGGATCAGTTACTTATTCCGAATCAAGCACTGTTTACATTTATTCCGTATCAAGATTGTTCATCCGGAATATTTTATATTCCGGATCAAAACCTTTCATCCGGAATAATCAATTATTCCGGATCAACTCTTTTATTCCGAATCAATCACATTTCATTCCGGATAGCACATTATTCCGCATCAACCTTCATTATTCCGCATCAACCTTACATTCCGAATCAACCTTCATTATTCCGGATCAACCAATTTTATTCCGGATCACATTTTTATTCCGAATCAAGCTCTTTTCCATATTATTCCGGATAAACAACTACATTCCGGATCAGCTTTCTATTCCGAATCAAATTTATTCCGCATGAAGTATTTCCAACCTTGATTTCATTTTCTGTTTTCTCCTTTCCTCAGCTTTTTTCTTAGTTACATTTTTTAAACTGTTCCCTTTTATTTACTTTCCATTTTAATTTCTTTTAATTTAATTTTAATCTTGCAATTATTTTTAGCTTGTTTTTACGACTTTGCTCTTTTATTCATTTTCCGTAGAATAGAAAACCCAATCCCCTTTTTGTAACCAAGAACAACTATTCCACTTTGAGCCGTGATCAATTCGAGAAGATTCCGAGACTTAATCTGAACCCCATGCAAAACATAGTATTAGTCGGCAGCTTTACTAATCCTAGAAGCTTGCCACAAAGGACCCACCGGTGGTTACTTTGGTCCTAACTATACCGTGAAGAAAGTTTTCGACTTTGGATTTTATTGGTCCACCATTTATCATGACGCTCATGAAATGGTTAAGCATTGTGATGCTTGCCAAAGACAAGGCAAGATCACACATAAAGATGAGATGCCTCAAACTTTCATCCAAGAATGTGAACTCTTTGACGTATGGGGTATCGACTTTATGGGGCTATTTCCATCATCTAAAGGGAACAAGTACATCCTTTTAGCCGTTGACTACGTATCCAAATGGGTTGAAGCAAAGGCTTTACCTACGAACTATGAGAGGGTGGTTGTGAACTTTCTGAAACAATTATTTGCTCGATTCGGTGTTCCTCGTGCTATCATTAGTGATCGCGGGACTCATTTTTACAATGATAAATTTGCTCGAGTCATGGCTAAGTATGGTGTCAATCACCGACTTTCCACTGCGTATCATCCACAAACTAATGGTCAATGTGAGATCTCTAACCGTGGACTTAAGCGAATCTTAGAGCGTACTGTGGGAGAGCATCGTGCCTCATGGGCCGATAAGTTAGTTGAAGCTTTGTGGGATTTCCGTACCGCTTATAAGACACCTATTGTGTGACAACCGGGAATTTTCTAGACTTTAAATAATAATAAGTTATATTATTTATTAATAGAAATTCGTTTTCGATAGATATCAAAGTCATTTGATTCGAAAACAGGAGTTTATTTTACATACTGTAAAAGACTGCGCAAAATCTGAGAACTGACGCGATACAAATTAAATTTATATTTAATTATTCAAAAATATTTGATAAAAGATTTATTAAATTATTTGATACTTTATTTTTTATTTTAATAACGTACGTTGAAACGAGAACATCGAAATTAATTACAGTTTCTTTGAACGCTATTATTCGAGATAACCGATAAATAGTAACTATTTTAGATAAAGATATATACATAACGATTTCGAAATTTCTATCGAACAAATACTCTAATTTATTGGAAAAATTATTTTTAAAATTTATCATGCGATTTTCGGAAAATGAATCAAATTTTATAAAAGACGTACGAGTCCCGAACTATGTATTAACAAAAGTTATAACAAAAATTTAATTTTAGTCCCTACATTATCAGGAACCTTTCACTTTATTTTTCATAAAATTTGGCTAACACATATAAAAGCCAAAATTAGGGTTTCCTTCTCATTATCTCCTCAAACCCTAACCCTAGAAAAACATACACACTCTCTCTATATATCCGGCGCCTACATGGTTTTCTGGCCACCGGAAAACATTTTCCGGCCATCACTTTTCTTCACCCGCCGCCACTTTATAAACTTAGATCTATCCGATCCACCACTAAATCCTTTCGATCTATAATATTTAAAAACTTTCAGCCACCACTGTTGTAGTTCATTATGGAACCGTCTAGTTCCATCACTCCAGCAACCTCCATTATTTGTCCTCAACACGTCGTCTGATCAAAAGCGCCAGATCCGATATCCACCTTCGTGATGCCACCACCAAGATTTACGAAACCCACCATCATGTCAACCACAACCGCCTTGGTTGTAAGCTACAGCCGCCTTGTAACCACCATCAAACCCACCACAATCGTGGTATCTAACCACCACCACCACCATCACCATCTTCGCGACACCACCTCTCCTAGACCACCATCCCAGTAGATCTCGGCACACATCAGAACATGATGTTACTTTGATGACCACCACATGATGTGGTGGGTTCAGCCGTGGTTAACCACCATGTCACCACCGTTGCCGTGATGTTCGTCAGTGGGGTGTTTGTTGTTCGCAATATGTGTTTGTTCCAGTTTATGTACAACCCGCATAAGGGCGTCCAGATCTACGATTAGGACAAAGAGGGTGTGTTGGTTATAAAAACGACCAGTGAGGGTACGTTGGTTTAACAAAACGACCATCGCAGGTGCGTTCGGTTCGCGATATACCAACAGCAGGGAGTATTTGGATTGCTGGTTAAACAACAGCAGGGGCGTTTGGTTTGCTGATTAATAGCAGCAGAGGCGTTTGGTTTGTTGTTTTACACAACAGCAGGGGCGTTTGAGATTAATAAACTGCATTAAGGTTGCGTTTAGGGCTAACAGCATCCTATAAAGGGGATGTTGGGTTAAGCAGCAGCCGAATTAGGTGCGTTTATGTTTGCAGAAAGACCATACAGGGGTGTTTGGGGTTAGCTGATAGTATAAATGAAGCGTTTGGGATTGCGGCAGTGAGCTAAGGAGTGTTTGGGTCGGCTGACAGTTTATAATGGGGCGTTTGGGTTTGCTGTTTATAGCTTTAAGTGCGTTTGGACGCGGATTTGCAAGGGTTTAGAGTACCGGCCGCGATTACGATCCATGGTTGGTTGTGGTTTAGGAATCGGCTAATAACGTATCTAACTTAATTAATTAATTAATTAATTAAGACAGGCTAAACGGTGATACATATATAAGTATATATAAACGGTTAATTAAATATGCCGAATACTATTATTATCACGAGAATTATAAAAATGAACATACATTTAAATATGTGATTAAATAGCATACGTCGGGCGGTTGGCTTTTAATATATAACACATAAGTTGTGTTTGGTTCTATTTAATTATGGTGATTAAGTATGTTTAAACGTGATTTGCATAACGTAGATTGTTTGGATAATATTGAGAATTGAATAATATGGAAAAGGTTGTATAAACGAAAAGGTCATGCCGAAATTTCTATAAAATTTTATACTTTATATTTTGTTATGTACAAACTACTATTATATTTATAAATTGATAAATAAGTAAATACTATTATATTTGTAAATCGATAAAATAAATGGATTCTATTGTATTGATAAACCAATGGAAATTATACTCTTTACCTAAAAGTGACAATTATTAATTAAGTGATGATTTTTCTTAAAATGTGTCGAACGATGTTGTCTAATTATTTTTGTCACGATCTTTATACTGTAACTACAAAATAAATATATATACTTTAATTTTTAATGTAAGATTGTTGTCTTTATTATATAATTCAACATAAGAATTATACAATCTTCTGGTTGTACGTAATGTGTACAGAATACACTACACACTTGGTGTGTGCTTAATTTATTCTATTTATTTAACTAACCACCGAACTATTATAACGTGGAACTTAGATATTTTATCAACGAGTCATGTTGATATACTTATCTATCGAGAACTCAAATACACTTTTCTTAAGTTATTAGATTTAGCCGATTAGTTAAACCACAACACCATGACTGAGCCGCTTCGATTTATGTTTGTGCGGAGCATATTATTAGCATCACTATCTTTTGCGCTACTACGTCGAGGTGAGTTCATACCCCATCTTTCTAGTTTTAAATTGATTTATAAAGATTTTATAATCATTTTGGGGGAGGTACATGCTTGGTCACAAACTATTTATAATTTGCTTGGTTGGTCATAAACTGGTTTAATTGTTACGTGCTGAGTGGTTAACTCTATTAGTTGTTGTACATATTAATATTGATACTAAATTTCTATTGTGGATTTCATAACCCAAAACTTTAACTGCTTTTCACTGGTTCTCGGGTAGAGACAATGGTTGCAAGAATGAACACAAGTGCATATACTCGTTTATGTATTGGTCTAAGTCCCACTTTAACCCAATTACTTTGGCCCATTATCATGAACCGTTAATTTCGGACTGGATGACCGGTCGAAAGCGCGAATGTTATGGATAGATCTATCGGGGTTGACGCCCCTGTCCGGCTTGGTCCAACAGAGGACAAGCGGGAACAGTTTCATTTGAGTCTGTGGACGGATGTCGTGGGTTAGGCATCCGTAGGGGCTGCATTATGTGATTATACTACCGGTGTTGTTAACGTTTCGGTGTCATGAGCTTAGACAATAATAAATGCCTTTTTGTGACTTTGTATTTGTTATATTGTCACAAATTGTTGGGAAATCTTGTGGTTCGTCAAACAATTCTTTTATTATCAAGAATCTTATTTGTTAACTAGAATATCTTTTATTGTCAAGGAATTCAACTATTAACGAGAACATCTATTATTATCAGTAAACTCTGCTTATATACATAAACTCTGTTTTTATCCGTAAACTGTCTTTATTATTAACCTTTGTTATTATCAATGAACTTTGTCTTTATCACAAACTCTTTTATTATTAACAAAGTCTGTTTTCATAAAGAAATGCATTTTACTAAGAAATTATGATTTTTTAAACTTCTATAATTTTTACTGCAGTGGTCGATAGAAGCTCTAATTTTTCATAGACACCTTAAAACCAAAATTTATGAACTCACCAACTTTATGTTGACATTTTTAAGCATGTATTTCAGGTACTTGACTACGTGGATTATTTGGAGTCTTCTTTGTGGTTTTTGGCATGTAGAGGTCGTTCTCGGATCAAGCTCTCGAATACTCATGAAGTCACAAGTCCCCAAAGCAAGTCTTCCGCTGCAGTGAATTTGGGGGTGTGACAGATTGGTATCAGAGCCTTGGTTATAGAGAACTAGGTTGCATTAGTAACTCTAGACTATAACCGGCTCTCATTTTTATCTAGTAGTAACACTCATCACATCATACTTATTCCGCTGCTATATGAATATTTGCAATGCATGGTTGTTTTTGCTCGTTGCCTGTCATGTTATTACTTATTTACATGAGTTCGCTTGCTTGATTAGTGCACTTAGACATGTAATATATTTTTATATATGAACGGTAGAACATTTATTGGGGACTGTGAGTTACACAATGGTCCCACATATTTTATTTTTATATAACAAACCCTTGAGACATTATGTGAACTTTTGTTGACAATTGGTCGTGAGTAAACTCCAGGTTCGAGCTAATTCATTCAAAAAGGTTGAGAGGTGTAACAATGCTTAACTATGCCTCAGTGGGCCTCATGTTTGATTGAGTGCGAGATGGAAATAAGTATAGGACGTTACACAACCTATGATTTTTGATGGATTACCTCGAGGGTGGGTAAGAGTCGTAGTCTTACGTGATAATGTGGAATGTGTTATATGCTCAGAGTTGAGCTGAGTCATCGAAAGGTTGAGATGTGTAATAATTCATAACAAAACTCGGGGCCATTCTTTGTGAGTGAGTTTCGAGGTTGGGTTATGATAAGTTATTACTCAGCTTAGTATTTGATGAGTCTTCCTTGAGGATGAGAAAGAATTGTGTGATTGGATAATTGCTTATTTAGAACCGACTACTATATACTTATCCTACTTATAACCGTGAGTTTCTTTACTTGATATACGTCTACGACTGCTTTATCGCCTATCGACACTTATGAACGTCTACTTATCGAAGACGACTTATTTTCAACTCATACTCTTTGCTTTCTGTAATTTTGGATAATATCGTTGAGAGATTCTAACGATTTTGAATTGGGTATTTTGCCGGTGATACTTAAGTAGGATGATTTATGAAGTCTTTATTCAAATGGATTGGGACGCCTTTGCATTTGAATTAAGAAATCATAAATCACCGAATCATAAGTTTATAATGACATATTTGCATAGATTAGGACGCTTTTGTATGCAAATATGTGATTATAAATGAGTGGGCTTAAGGATATCCGACGTGACCTATATATTTATGGTATTGATTTAGTATTTCAGTTTGGGGTGTATTTCTTTTGACTCAGGATTCGTCCATACAAATTTATCGTATTTCGTCTTGTTATCGTATCATTACGACATTTTGACGAGTGATTCTTTAAGCTTCATTTGATTCGTGAATTGTTACGAGAATCTTTTCTGAATATATACTGATCAACGTGAACGTAATGGGATGGTGGTAGTGAACCCTTAGAGACTTTTAAGAAATAACGGTTTTTCTAAACTCTTCGTTTCGAATTTTATCGTTCTATGAACGACGACCGATTTGTCAGATTGACGTGTAGAACCACTCAGATATATTCCACTTCTACCTATTGTTTACCTAATAACTATTGGTGGATAACACGATTTTAAAAAAAGTTCGGACATAATTATATGTGAGCAGATCTAAGTATATTCGATATAACACTTGGGTAGAACCTCAAAATCATTTTCTCTACACTTTTATTAGGGTAACAACGATTGAGTTCGAGGACGAACTCCAAATACCACGGATGTACTATGACAACCAGGAATTTTCTAGACTTTAAATAATAATAAGTTATATTATTTATTAATAGAAATTCGTTTTCGATAGATATCAAAGTCATTTGATTCGAAAACAGGAGTTTATTTTACATACTGTAAAAGACTGCGCAAAATCTGAGAACTGACGCGATACAAATTAAATTTATATTTAATTATTCAAAAATATTTGATAAAAGATTTATTAAATTATTTGATACTTTATTTTTTATTTTAATAACGTACGTTGAAACGAGAACATCGAAATTAATTACAGTTTCTTTGAACGCTATTATTCGAGATAACCGATAAATAGTAACTATTTTAGATAAAGATATATACATAACGATTTCGAAATTTCTATCGAACAAATACTCTAATTTATTGGAAAAATTATTTTTAAAATTTATCATGCGATTTTCAGAAAATGAATCAAATTTTATAAAAGACGTACGAGTCCCGAACTATGTATTAACAAAAGTTATAACAAAAATTTAATTTTAGTCCCTATATTATCAGGAACCTTTCACTTTATTTTTCATAAAATTTAGCTAACACATATAAAAGCCAAAATTAGGGTTTCTTTCTCATTATCTCCTCAAACCCTAACTCTAGAAAAACACACACACTCTCTCTATATATCCGACGCCTACATGGTTTTCCGGCCACCGGAAAACATTTTCCGGCCATCACTTTTCTTCAGCCGCCGCCACTTTATAAACTTAGATCTATCCGATCCACCACTAAATCCTTTCGATCTATAATATTTAAAAACTTTCAGCCACCACTGTTGTAGTTCATTATGGAACCGTCTAGTTCCATCACTCCAGCAACCTCCATTATTTGTCCTCAACACGTCGTCTGATCAAAAGCGCCAGATCCGATATCCACCTTCGTGATGCCACTACCAAGATTTACGAAATCCACCATCATGTCAACCACAGCCGCCTTGGTTGTAAGCTACAGCCGCCTTGTAACCACCATCAAACCCACCACAATCGTGGTATCTAACCACCACCACCACCATCACCATCTTCGCGACACCACCTCTCCTAGACCACCATCCCAGTAGATCTCGGCACACATCAGAACATGCTGTTACTTTGATGACCACCACATGATGCGGTGGGTTCAGCCGTGGTTAACCACCATGTCTCCACCGTTTCCGTGATGTTCATCAGTGGGGTGTTTGTTGTTCGCAATATGTGTTTGTTCCAGTTTATGTACAACCCGCATAAGGGCATCCAGTTCTATGATTAGGACAACGAGGGTGTGGTGGTTATAAAAACGACCAGTGAGGGTACGTTGGTTTGACAAAACGACCATCGAAGGTGCGTTCGGTTCGCGATATACCAACAGCAGGGAGTATTTGGATTGCTGATTAAACAACAGCAGGGGCGTTTGGTTTGCTGATTAATAGCAGCAGAGGCGTTTGGTTTGTTGTTTTACACAACAGCAGGGGCGTTTGGGATTAATAAACTGCATTAAGGTTGCGATTAGGGCTAACAGCAGCCTATAAAGGGGATGTTGGTTAAGCAGCAGCCGAATTAGGTGCGTTTATGTTTGCAGAAAGACCATACAGGGGTGTTTGGGGTTAGCTGATAGTATAAATGAAGCGTTTGGGATTGCGGCAGTGAGCTAAGGAGTGTTTGGGTCGGCTGACAGTTTATAATGGGGCGTTTGGGTTTGCTGTTTATAGCTTTAAGTGCGTTTGGACGCGGATTTGCAAGGGTTTAGAGTACCGGCCGCGATTACGATCCATGGTTGGTTGTGGTTTAGGAATCGGCTAATAACGTATCTAACTTAATTAATTAATTAATTTATTAAGACAGGCTAAACGGTGATACATATATAAGTATATATAAACGGTTAATTAAATATGCCGAATACTATTATTATCACGAGAACTATAAAAATGAACATACATTTAAATATGTGATTAAATAGCATACGTCGGGCGTTTGGCTTCTAATATATAACACATAAGTTGTGTTTGGTTCTATTTAATTATGGTGATTAAGTATGTTTAAACGTGATTTGCATAACGTAGATTGTTTGGATAATATTGAGAATTGAATAATATGGAAAAGGTTGTATAAACGAAAAGGTCATGTCGAAATTTCTATAAATTTTTATACTTTATATTTTGTTATGTACAAACTACTATTATATTTATAAATCGATAAATAAGTAAATACTATTATATTTGTAAATCGATAAAATAAATGTATTCTATTGTATTGATAAACCAATGGAAATTATACTCTTTACCTAAACGTGACAATTATTAATTAAGTGATGATTTTTCTTAAAATGTGTCGAACGATGTTGTCTAATTATTTTTGTCACGATCTTTATACTGTAACTACAAAATAAATATATATACTTTAATTTTTAATGTAAGATTGTTGTCTTTATTATATAATTCAACATAAGAATTATACGATCTTCTGGTTGTACGTAATGTGTACAGAATACACTACACACTTGGTGTGTGCTTAATTTATTCTATTTATTTAACTAACCACCGAACTATTATAACTTGGAACTTATATATTTTATCAACGAGTCATGTTGATATACTTATCTATCGAGAACTCAAATACACTTTTCTTAAGTTATTAGATTTAGCCGATTAGTTAAACCACAACACCATGACCGAGCCGCTTCGATTTATGTTTGTGCGGAGCATATTATTAGCATCACTATCTTTTGCGCTACTACGTCGAGGTGAGTTCATACCCCATCTTTCTAGTTTTAAATTGATTTATAAAGATTTTATAATCATTTTGGGGGAGGTACATGCTTGGTCACAAACTATTTATAATTTGCTTGGTTGGTCATAAACTGGTTTAATTGTTACGTGCTGAGTGGTTAACTCTATTAGTTGTTGTACATATTAATATTGATACTAAATTTCTATTGTGGATTTCATAACCCAAAACTTTAACTGCTTTTCACTGGTTCTCGGGTAAAGACAATGGTTGCAAGAATGAACACAAGTGCATATACTCGTTTATGTATTGGTCTAAGTCCCACTTTAACCCAATTACTTTGGCCCATTATCATGAGCCGTTAATTTCGTCTTGTGTACGGAAAGGCATGCCACCTCCCCATTGAGTTGGAGCATAAGGCTTATTGGGCCTTAAAATGGGCTAATTTTGATATCAACGAAGCCGGTGATCTTAGGAAAATCAAACTCAATGAGCTTAATGAACTGAGGAATGAGGCTTATGAGAATTCATTGATCTACAAGGAGAAATCCAAGCTCATTCATGATTCTAAGATTAAGAACCGAGAGTTTCACATAGGTGATTAAGTTTTACTCTTTAACTCTAGGTTGAAAATCTTTTCGGGCAAGCTTAAATGTCGTTGGTCCGGCCCATTCACCGTCGCTAAAGTCTTCCCTTATGGCACCATTGAGTTATCTCAACCAAATGGGCCAAACTTTAAGGTGAATGGCCAACATGTCAAGTTGTACTTTGGTGAGGACATCTCTCACGAGATGATTCCATCCCTCACCACGTTTCCCTTGAATTAGTTCTGGGTCGAGTCAGGCTCGTGACTCAGTTAACAAAAATAAGCGCTTCTCGGGAGGCAACCCGATGATCTATCCTTTTTACCCGTTTTCATAATAAGTGTAGGGGGAGCTACTAGGTGTTTGTTGTCTTGTTTCTTATGATGTGCAGGGATTAAAGCTTCCAAAGAGCACTTTTGATGACATTTGACGACCCGCGATCCCGTGTTCCCGTCTTCCCGGTTCTATCCTAAACTCTTGTGGTTCAATATTTCATATCCTATATGTTGACACTGAAATCACTTTAGTTGTCCTTTCCTTAGCAAGATTTAAACAACGTGCACAATGTCCTAAGTGTAGGGGAGTTTACTCCCACATGCTTAAACATTGAGGACATTGTTTATATCAAGTGTAGGGGGACTTCTATCGAAGTTAAGTGGGATTTTCCATTAATTTGTCCTCATTTTAACCGGAAAATTTAATTTTTCGACATTTTTAAAATTTTCTGATCTATTTTGGCCTAGTAGTACTTTTCATTTATTCTCTTTTTATGTTCTTTTCTTTTGTTATCACATCGTATGTATATATTTCATTTCAAAAATAAAGTAGTTAAATAAAATGGTTTTAATGAGTTTAGATATCTTTGATATATTAGGTCTCGAGAAGCAGTTTTAAGAGATTTTGTCCTTTAGCTAACTATTAATCAAATCGGCCTACTTTGCTTTCAGCCTAAATAAACTATCGAAATAAGTCCAGAAATGCATCTTCATGATCATTCTAAGACAAAAATAAAATATAAGAGATACACCTAGGAATAAGAGAGTTTAAGCATATAATTAAGCCATGTGTGTAAGTGTTTGTTTTGCTAACTTATAATAACAATGATCTCGTTTTTAAGCTTATTTTGGGGAACGTGAAACTTGAGGGTGATAAATCTTCGCAGCACCGAAGCCCTAATGTTAGTCTTAGATCTCTTTGCAAGTTATTTCCATGTAGCTATTTTCAAGTGAAAATGGTTTTCTATCCTTTTGTTTCCTTTAAAGTTTTAATTTCTCTTAGTACTCTAATTTTTGTTTTAGTAGTATGTTAATAAGGCCAAGGTTGATTGATTATGAGAAAAGTGTAAAATTGCTTTATCACAAAGCATTGCATGAGGGCATGGCAATGGTTAAGTGTAGGGGATTTGATAGGTGTGAAAACACCCATCCTTTTACCACTTATTTCTTGCTAAAACAAGACCAAAACGCGTATTTAATGTCATTTGTTTGGAATTATGCGTGGTTTGTGTGTTTGTTGTGTTTTCAGAGCCAACCGGATAAATATTGAAGAAAACATGGGATTGCACGGGTTTTATCGAAGAAAAAGACTCAAGACGAAGTCTATAGTCCAAGAGATGAAAAAGATTTGAAGTCAATGGGCCTATTTGAAGATTTATCGAAGAAAAGGACCAAAGATGGAAGATTTACACATGTCGAAAGAACTCAAGTCTATTAAACGAAGAAATTAAGAGACGATTTGAAATTATTCGTCGACAAATCCCGAATCAGAATCGAAAACGTCGACTTTACTGAAAAGATGAGAAGACGAAAAGAAAGAAGAAAGCCCACTCACCAACCAACCACTTGGCCTATATAAAGGGATCCTTCACACATTTTGAGCCAGCTTTTATTTTCCTTCTTTCTTTTTTCTTGTTTCGTAGGAAACACCAACACCATTAGGGTGTTTGGTGATTTTATTTTGCTTGAATTTAATCCACGAATTTGTAAGTTTTAATCTTCCATTTAGTTTGTTTAACATTAAGCTTTCAATACAATCTTTAATTTAATCTTGTTCATCTTGTTCTTATTGATTTAAAGTTTTTAAAGTTCTTATTTGGTTGATTTTAATCCATAAAAGTAAGTGGGTTTTGTGTTTTTAGTGTTTTGATTTGTTGTTTATGGTTAATAAATGATTATTGGATAGTTTGGTTTAAATCTTTTGGTTCAGTTTGGTTTGATTTGGTAAAAATCGTATTGCCCAACTTTCTCTGTTTCTTTACTATTCTTCACATTCCCCAGATTCCGAATCAAACTCAACATTCCGGATCAACCGGATATTCCGGATCAACCGGATATTCCGGATCAGTTACTTATTCCGAATCAAGCACTGTTTACATTTATTCCGTATCAAGATTGTTCATCCGGAATATTTTATATTCCGGATCAAAACCTTTCATCCGGAATAATCAATTATTCCGGATCAACTCTTTTATTCCGAATCAATCACATTTTATTCCGGATAGCACATTATTCCGCATCAACCTTCATTATTCCGCATCAACCTTACATTTCGAATCAACCTTCATTATTCCGGATCAACCAATTTTATTCCGGATCACATTTTTATTCCGAATCAAGCTCTTTTCCATATTATTCCGGATAAACAACTACATTCCGGATCAGCTTTCTATTCCGAATCAAATTTATTCCGCATGAAGTATTTCCAACCTTGATTTCATTTTCTGTTTTCTCCTTTCCTCAGCTTTATTCTTAGTTACATTTTTTAAACTGTTCCCTTTTATTTACTTTCCATTTTAATTTCTTTTAATTTAATTTTAATCTTGCAATTATTTTTAGCTTGTTTTTACGACTTTGCTCTTTTATTCCTTTTCCGTAGAATAGAAAACCCAATCCCCTTTTTGTAACCAAGAACAACTATTCCACTTTGAGCCGTGATCAATTCGAGAAGATTCCGAGACTTAATCTGAACCCCATGCAAAACATAGTATCAGCCGGCCGTTTTACTAATCCTAGAAGCTTGCCACAAAGGACCCACCGGTGGTCACTTTGGTCCTAACTATACCGCGAAGAAAGTTTTCGACTTTGGATTTTATTGGCCCACCATTTATCATGACGCTCATGAAATGGTTAAGCATTGTGATGCTTTCCAAAGACAAGGCAAGATCACACATAAAGATGAGATGCCTCAAACTTTCATCCAAGAATGTGAAACCTTTGACGTATGGGGTATTGACTTTATGGGGCTATTTCCATCATATAAAGGGAACAAGTACATCCTTTTAGCCGTTGACTACGTATCCAAATGGGTTGAAGCAAAGGCTTTACCTACGAACTATGAGAGGGTGGTTGTGAACTTTCTGAAACAATTATTTGCTCGATTCGGTGTTCCTCATGCTATCATTAGTGATCGCGGGACTCATTTTTACAATGATAAATTTGCTCGAGTCATGGCTAAGTATGGTGTCAATCACCGACTTTCCACTGCGTATCATCCACAAACTAATGGTCAATGTGAGATCTCTAACCGTGGACTTAAGCGAATCTTAGAGCGTATCGTGGGAGAGCATCGTGCCTCATGGGCCGATAAGTTAGATGAAGCTTTGTGGGATTTACGTACCGCTTATAAGACACCTATTGGTTGCACTCCATTTCGTCTTGTGTACGGAAAGGCATGCCACCTCCCCATTGAGTTGGAGCATAAGGCTTATTGGGCCTTAAAATGGGCTAATTTTGATATCAACAAAGCCGGTGATCTTAGGAAAATCAAACTCAATGAGCTTAATGAACTGAGGAATGAGGCTTATGAGAATTCATTGATCTACAAGGAGAAATCCAATCTCATTCATGATTCTAAGATTAAGAACCGAGAGTTTCACATAGGTGATTAAGTTTTACTCTTTAACTCTAGGTTGAAAATCTTTTCGGGCAAGCTTAAATGTCGTTGGTCCGGCCCATTCACCGTCGCTAAAGTCTTCCCTTATGGCACCATTGAGTTATCTCAACCAAATGGGCCAAACTTTAAGGTGAATGGCCAACATGTCAAGTTGTACTTTGGTGAGGACATCTCTCACGAGATGATTCCATCCCTCACCACGTTTCCCTTGAATTAGTTCTGGGTCGAGTCAGGCTCGTGACTCAGTTAACAAAAATAAGCGCTTCTCGGGAGGCAACCCGATGATCTATCCTTTTTACCCGTTTTCATAATAAGTGTAGGGGAGCTACTAGGTGTTTGTTGTCTTGTTTCTTATGATGTGCAGGGATTAAAGCTTTCAAAGAGCACTTTTGATGACATTTGACGACCCGCGATCCCGTGTTCCCGTCTTCCCGGTTCTATCCTAAACTCTTTTGATTCAATATTTCATATCCTATATGTTGACACTGAAATCACTTTAGTTATCCTTTCCTTAGCAAGATTTAAACAACGTGCACAATGTCCTAAGTGTAGGGGAGTTTACTCCCACATGCTTAAACATTGAGGACAATGTTTATATCAAGTGTAGGGGGACTTCTATCGAAGTTAAGTGGGATTTTCCATTAATTTGTCCTCATTTTAACCGGAAAATTTAATTTTTCGACATTTTTAAAAATTTTTGATCTATTTTGGCCTAGTAGTACTTTTCATTTATTCTCTTTTTATGTTCTTTTCTTTTGTTATCACATCGTATGTATATATTTCATTTCAAAAATAAAGTAGTTAAATAAAATGGTTTTAATGAGTTTAGATATCTTTGATATATTAGGTCCGTCATGAATCTTTTGACTCAACCCGAGTTTACTTATCTAAGTTTACTCTAGCTAATATCCTTAACGTGTTTAAGTCAAGTTTTGCTAGGCTTTTATATAGGGAACTTTAAAACACGAAAGTCGTTTATCAAGGGAACTTTAAAATGCAAATTCTAAACTTGAAAAAGTCTAAGAAGATGTAAGATCCTATAGATGACTTGAAAACCCAAAACTTTTATTTAATAGGCTAAGCACCCACGAGTCTCATTCCTTGAGATTTTAAATTGTGGAGAACGAGATATGATAGAGTGAATTATAAGTTTGGTATTCTTTCTTGAATTTATGTGAGTTAATTATGAGCTTTTTCTCCTATCGCTTGTTAATAAATATAATTGCAATAACTAAGGTTGTACGATTTGAAAAGTTACTTAGCTTCTAGCACAAGATCGTTTAAAAGTTGCTCGGTATTAATTAGAGTTCATAGCCAAGGCATAACTTATTGAAGCGGGATGCGAAGATTGGCGAGTCCGAAAAGGCCCTAACAAGGCACGAGGGCTACATTTTGTTGCTAAAGATCCAAAGTGTTGTGAAGAATTATTTATCAAAAATCAATATGAAGGATCGAGACACACGACGAAAAGAAAATACTCCTCTAAAGATCATGGAGAAGTCTATCCGAAAAGACCCTAGCAAGGTATGAGGATAAATAGATCCAAGTCCGAAAAGGAGGCGAATCGTTGTATATCAAAATCCAAATAAAGATTGGAGAAAAATGAAGAAGTCGTGGTCCAAGTTTGAAGAATCTCTCAAAAACTTCAAGTGAAGAAATTCCTATTATGAAGAGAAGACCATTATTTCAAGAACGTCTCTCAAGATTTGAAGTATGAAGTCAATGCCAAATATCGGTCCGAGAAAGGTCTCAAATCGTGAAACGAGTTATGCCAAGATATGAACTTTTTGAGGTTTCGAGAAGCAGTTTTAAAAGATTTTGTCCTTTAGCTAATTATTGATTAAATCTTCCTACTTTATTTTCAGCCTTAATAAATTATCCAAAATAAGTCAACAATGCATCCTCGTGATCATTCAAGACAACAATAAAATATAAGAGATACACCTAGGAATAAGGGAGTCCAAGTGAATAATTGAGCCACATGAGTGAGTGTTAGCTTACTAACTTATAATAACAATGATCTCGTTTCTAAACTTGGTGTGGGGAATGTGAAACTTGAGGGTGATAAACATTCAAGACAACCAAAGTCCTAATGTAAGTCTTCGATCTCTTTACTTGTTATTCCTTCAAGAATTTTGTATATATTCCTATCTTTTTAGTGTCCTTAGTGTTAATTATGATGAAAAATGTAATTAAGGCCAAGGTGGGTTAATTATGATGAAAAATGTAAATCGTGCTTTGAAATTAATGCATTGCATGAGGGCATTGCAATGGTCAAGTGTAGGGGATTTAATAAGTGTGAAAACACTTATCCTTTTACCACTTATTTCTAATAATAACAAGACCAAAACGTGTATTGAATGTCGTAAAAGGCGGAATTATGCGTGGTTTGTGTTTTTATTGTGTTTTAGGACAAAAATATGAAAAGGAAGAAAATTCGGGCTTTCACGGGCTTTTATCAAAGAAAAGGACAAAAGACGAAGTGAAAAGATCATAAGTGCAAGAAGAACGGAAGTCAAAGGCCTATTCTGAAGATTTATCGAAGAAAAAGTCTAAAGACGGAAGTTTAACAAAGTCGAAGAACCAAGTCTACTAAAAGAAGAAAATTAGAAGACGAGTTCAAGTTATCATTCGACTAATCCCGAGACGAAGTCGAGAAAGACGAGTTATTTAAAAGACAAGAAGACAAGAAGAAAGAAGGAAGAAACAACACCTTCCCCTTCCCCTATATATAGTTTCCTAGTATGTCATTAGGAGGCTAGTCTTTATTTTAGTTTGGTAGGTAATTAGGAGTGTGTGTTTTACTTTCTCTCTCTAGTTTTTCCTTCAAGTTTATTAATCTTTCATCTTAATCTTGTAATTTTGGATCTTAATCTTCAATTTAATCAATCTTTTAGGTTAATTCTCATTCTACCATTCTTAATCATAATCTATTGTTTTGTCTCTTTAATCTTGTAGGTTGTTTAATCTTGTTGATTGTGTGATTGATTTGCTTATTAGATTAAGCTTATTGATTTGGTGTGTTTCATGTTTTAGCTTATTGTGATTATTGCTTATTAGTGATAGCTTATTTTTGATAAAGTGGTTTTAATAGTTAAAATATTTAAAAAGTTGATTTTTAATATTTAGCTTATTTGGTGCTTTTAAAGTTTTTTAATTGTGGCTTACTTGCTTTTTCTAAAATTTGATTTGGTTAAGTTTTTAGTAAGTGCTTATTTGAATTTTGCTTATTTGCCTAATATTTTTCTTATCCGGGTTCTTAAAACCTTAGCATTCCAAATTAGATCTTACATTTATTCCGACTTACTTGTGGTTTACAAATATTCTGGATACTGTGCATTTAGTGATATTCCGGATTCTATGCAAAATTGATATTCCGGATAACATAGAAAGTATACATTCCAAATAGAAGTAGAATTGGTATTCCGGATAAGGTTGAGTTTACCTTATTCCGGATTGCATATATACCCAGTATTCCGAATAGCAAATTATTATTGGATTCCGGATAGTGTGAATTACACACATTCCGGATTGTTTGTGTGTTTATTATTCCGGATTAAACCCTAAATAGACATTCCAGATAAGGTTAATCTTACATTATTCCGGATTGAGTGCAGATACTTTATTCCGGATTGCTTATTCCGGATAGTGTTAAGTTTCAAGATTCCAGATTAGCCTTATAGACGGATTCCTGATAACGTGTGTATCTTGGATTCCGGATTACTTTAAACTCATTGATTCCGGATTGTTGGTAAATTGGTGCATTTCGGATAAGCTCAGAAACTTGGGATTCCAGATTATATATATATTCACATTCCGGATTAGGCATTGATTTAGGTTTTCCCGAATTAGGTGTAATTCTTTGATTCCGACTTAAGTGTAGAATTTTATTCCGACTTAAGTTTGAATTTTGATTTCCCGAATTGTTTTAATTTTCAAACTTTAATTTTTCCCGCCAATTTTACTTAGCATTTTTCTTTAAGTTTTATTTTAAATTGCCTTGTCTTAGATTTATTTAAAGTTTACATTTTCATTAAGTTTTCAAATTTACTTTTTGTCAAATTTAAGTTTTCGTCATTTACTTTTAAAGTTTTAATATTTTAGTCATTTACTTAATTTCTTTTAAAGTCCTATTTTTAGTTTAATCTTTTCAAGTTTTCGACTTTATATTAAATAGATAATCACCTTTAGTTTCTTTTACCAAGTTCTATTGTGCAGCATTCATTCTGGACAAGCAATCGAGGTTAGACATCCTTCCTTTATTTTTATGTTTAAAAGCTTTAACGTTTATAAACTTAGATAATCAAAAGCTCCCCCTTTTAGTTACCAAAGACGACAATTCCACCTTAAACCGTGATCAATTCGATTAGATACCGAGAACGAACGAGTACAAATATGCAAAAAGTCATCTATTAAGGGGTTTCATAATATGTGAAACATTGCTCAGCCCGGAAAAGCCATTTAAGAGGGTCGGATCCATTAAAACGGGGAAAATCGAGTTTAACATGTCGAACTTGCCAGGAGTTCTGGTTAGTATTTCTGTTGAATGGTTGTTGAGGGTGCGAAGTGGATAGTCGATCGATACCACGGGTTAAAGTATCGAGACTCCGTTGGATAGTTTCGAGGGAGGTCTCGACATGCTGAAGCCGAGTATCACGGGCCACTTCACGAGTATCATGTTGGATATTGGATTCAACCAGTCGTTCCACTGTAGTCACGAGTTCTTTCAAACGAGTGTGTTCAGCCATGGATTGAATGAAAGCACCAATATAATGAACTACACGCTTTCAGTTTCAGGAACAAGGATAACAAAAGAAACAATTAGAGAAAAGATGAAGACTAATATCAGAGAAAGAAGACTAGCATACGATATTCTCCACACCCGTTCTTGTCCTCTACTTGCTCTTTTATTCTCTCCACTTCATGGTAACTTCCTCACGTGGGTTACTTATTGTAACTGCCTTTATATTTTCATTTGACTTGTTTCCCTCATTTGACACAATATTTACTTTGAGTCCCTTTATTAGTGGCAGTACATATATCAACTTTCTGAACTTATGTATGTACCAAACATGTTAACTTTTATAAAACATTTGACCGTTATTTCCCGCCAAATAAAAATACACTCACTTTCCTATTCATCCTTAACCAACATCAACACTTTAATATCCAACGTTGAAAAATGTGAATCCATCACTAAACTCAAACAAACTCACACCCAAATCATCATTCATGGACTCCATCACGACCCAATCACCATCAGCAAGTTAATCTCCTTTTGCGCCTTGTCGAAAACCCCTGATTTAGGCTACGCTCGCCACGTGTTCGATCAAATGCCGCAAAGAAATAGACACATGTACAACAGTTTGATCAGGGGTTATGTTAATGATGGGAATATGATTCAGGGTTTGGATCTTTACAAGGAGATGATTTGTTTTGGGATTGAACCGAATGAGTTTACGTACCCGTTCGTGCTTAAGGCGTGTGGGGCGTTATGTGGGTTGTTTGAAGGGGTTTTGGTCCATGTTCGGGTTGTTAAGATGGGGTTTGAGAAGAATGTTTATGTGCAAAATGGGTTGATTAGTTTTTATTGTGGGTGTGGGGAGATTGGGTGTTCGAGAAAGGTTTTTAATGATATGGGTGATAAGAGTTTGGTTACGTGGAATACGATGATTGGTGGGTATTCTAAGATGGGTGGTTACAAGGAAGCGTTTTTGTTGTTTAAGGAGATGAGGGAAGTTGGTGTGGAGCCTGATGATTTTACGTTTGTTAGCTTGCTTTCGGTTTGTTCACAGAAGGGCCTTGAAGTGTTGGGAAGATTATTGCATTCGTATATCGTCACTAGTAGGACACTTATTGATATATATGTGCAGAATGCTATTGTGGACATGTACGCAAAGTGTGGTCATCTGGAAACAGCTCAGACGTTCTTTGACCGCATGAGTGATAAAAACGTGGTTTCATGGACGTCTATGGTTAGTGCTTATGCTAAATATGGTCTAGTGGAATCTGCAAGAGATTTATTTGACAGAATGCCATTACAAAATGTGGTTTCTTCGAATTCGATGATTTCTTGCTATCTACAAAAGGGTTGGTATAGTGAAGCTTTGGGCATGTACACTGATCTGAAATATACTGGACTAACTCCTGATGAGACGACTCTAGCTAGTGTTCTTTCAGCTTGCTGTCAACTTGGTGATTTGGAAACAGGAAAAAACGTCCATAGTTATATATGTTCTAAATATGTAACACCTACTGTCACATTGTTTAATTCGTTAATAGATATGTATGCCAAATGTGGGTCGTTAGAAACTTCTTTAACTATCTTTTCTGAAATGCCTGAAAAGAATCTTGTTTCATGGAATGTTATGATTGGGGGACTTGCGTTACACGGATGTGGTATAGAGACAGTTAAAGTCTTTGATAGCATGCAGGCTAGTGGGACACAGCCTGATGCGATCACCTTCACAGGCTTGCTCTCTGCTTGTTGTCACAGTGGTCTCATAGATATAGGTAAATACTACTTTGACCAAATGACTAGTGTCTACAAAGTACCACATGATATTGAACACTATGCTTGTATGGTTGATCTATTTGGACGAGTAGGGCTATTTGGAGAAGCTGTGAAACTAATAAATGGAATGCCAATGAAGCCTGACGTTGTAGTTTGGGGTTCTTTGCTTGGAGCTTGTAGAATACATGGGAATATTGAAATTGGGAAGCAGGTTTTGAAACACGTTTTGGAGCTAGAGCCGTATACTTCAGGAATTTACGTGCTTGTATCAAACATGTTCTCTGAAGCTAAAAGATGGCAGGATGTGAAGAACATAAGGAAACTAATGAAGGATCAAGGTATCAAGAAGAGCAGTGGTGTCAGTTCTGTTGAGGTTAACGGGCATGTGTATGAGTTTATGGTTGACGATCAGAAAAATGAGTTGTCAAGTGATGTGTATGAGTTGTTGGATCGATTAACTGATAATTTGAAGGCATTAGGGTGTGAAGATGGAGAGATGGGATATCATCTTTTGGCTGTTGAATAAAATGATCTTATTCTTGAAGCCATTCAGTGACATGTTTGATGCAGCAGATTAGTTCCATGATCGCAGAGAACTTCATGGATAAAAGAGGTTGGTAACTCGCTTAACAATGTCGCAGCTTATGACCTTATGCAGATTGAGCAAATAGCCGCTACGCAATAGTGATTGATGGATCCAAAGGAGCATACCAAACATGGGAAAACTTCAACTAAATGAGCGTAACCTTTTGATCTATTTACGGGGCCATGGAAAATCTACAGAAAGCTTCCAAGAGGCTGAATGTTCGTACAAATAGACGAAGGTAAGTTGGCCAAACTGTCATGCCAAGATATATTTCTTCTTTCCGGGCTCTTAATTCGTTGATTTCTTTTTGTTTTAAGTTTCGGTTTATGCTATCTAATTTGTTTATGAGGTAAACACCTTCCGATTCTTAAATCCTTTTTGGGCAAGGGGTTTCAGATAGATACTGTTAAATGTAAATTCTGAAAATATCGGTGGACTTGCCGAAAGTAGAACTGCACTCACAAGGGTCCCTTTTGTAATGTTTTTAACATTTTAAACTCATCTCTCGAAACTGTGTCTTAAAAGGATTGTGTTTGTACTTCTGTTATGCGCCAACAACACACATGAATGAATTCCAAGAATTTGGAGATGATAACTTTATACGCTCTATATTTCTACTTAAGCATGCATTGTCCCGTTGCTGAATCTTAGTCCGTAGGTTCTAACAGTTGTACCAGATCTTCATGAGCTTCTGGCAGGCTGCACTAGAAGGAAATACAAGGTACTTGATAGAGCGTTACAAGGGTCACTAAACCACTATATATATACATCCGAAAGTGCATTTATTTGATCTACTAGAAATCCAAGTAAACGATAAAAGCTAAATGTCGTTGATGAGATGTTTTCTTTGGTTTCTTGTTTGCAACCGTGGAATCCTCTCTAAACTTCCAAAGGGCCGCTGTCAGAATTGCCCCACCAAACCTGTCCTAGAGAGAGCTTGGCAGGCTGGAAATTTAACCGCAAGACTCAGCATGTCGTTAATACTAGATGGTTGTGGAATCTGGAAGTTGAAAGTGGTTGCTAGTTAATTGAAAGTGATTCCTAATTAATTGAAAGTGGTTCCTAATTGACTGGAAGTTGCCTAGAATGGCAAGAAACATGACTATAGATCGATGTATATTCTCTTTTAAGCTTGTTTAGAGCAAGTGGGAAAACAAAAACCTACCATTTAGAATCAACAACGAATTATTAAAATCAACAACCAACACCACAGAAGAAAAACAACCAAAGTTTTCTGTACCACATTCATCATTGACATTTGTTTAATATACAACAAGGTTAACCATGCGTGTGGATTATCATTTGATGTATAAGTTTGACCAGTCCAGAATCCAGATCATATCACAAGGAATCAATCTTGTTGCATATTTTCAGACAATCACAGATAAGCATAATGTAAAAAAACACATATAATTGACCAGCATTTACATGCATAGGAACAAGATACTGAATGGGTATTTCTTAATTCTAGTCCTAGTCATTGCTACTAGAGTTATCTTGTCATGTTGCCGGTTGTTTGGTGAACTTATGAACGTGGCAACTGATTAAATTCTTGAAATCCAGTCAGTATAGAGGAGAAATTGCCTGCATTTGGAATAATGTTAGTGTAGATCTTCAGATTTGTGAATTGTTTATACAAAATGGAGATGACTGGTAGCTAGTGGAGCCTAATACAGCTTTGCTTGGCAGGCTGCACATGATTTATTTTCAATTCATATGTTTTATAAATTATTATTCAGAATTTGGTGAAGCTAATGTGGAATGTGTGGATAGTGAATGAATTATAGTGATGTTTTAGGGAAGCTTCCTTGCTGCATGCTTTGTGCTGAATTAGTTGGTATCTATTATAGAGTATTTTTAGGAAAACTAAGAAACCATAACTAATGGATGAGAGTTGTTTAGGGAGTGTTTGTATTATAGAGATGACATCCTTGTAGAACTACATCTAAAAAAAGAACAAAAGAACTCATCTCATCTACTCAATTAATTTTCATCTAATGGTTATAAACAATTCATCAACCATATATAAACCTAAAAATATTTCTACCCCTCATTTATTATCAGACTTTCTCTCCTAAAAAAATACACATATACTCTCTCACAAGAACCACCACCGGAAAATTTAAACCACCTCCGGATTATAACAAACCACCGCCGGAATTTTTTTCTACCGGTATAAATCACCGAATATCATAGCAAATTATCGTGAGTTCATGCAAATCACACGAATCAATATCAATTTACGGGAAATCACGTCATAACTATAGGTAAAATGATTAACAAATATTGTATTCAAATATGATATATTATTTTAATAAAGCATATCATGTAAATTTACGATCATTATTAGGCTTCTTTGAAAAAGTCAATGAAACCTTATTTTGTGCATGTTTATCAATTTCAATAATGGATTTATGTTGTGATGTGTACTATTAATTATTACTGTAATTTATTATTTTTATCAAATTGCAAAACGTGGCTTAACGAGAGCTCCATGAGTCTTTGTAACCATAAAATATCATTATCTCTTTTTACAATTGTGATTAGTCTTGCGTTTTGTCGCAAAATTCTTATAGATACCGTGAAAAATCTAGAATAAAACTTATAAGTAAAGTAGGTCCATAAGTTGTTGCAAGAAAATTGGAGGTAAAATCACAAGTGACTATGTCGTTGTAGTGTTTTGTTATGAAAAAAAACGTAAATCGTGTGATTTACTCTTTGTCATTGTAAACGAAATCAAATTCATATGTGGTTTGAGGAAATCACATGTGATTTGTGGCAAATCACATGTGATTTATGGTAAATCACATGTGATTTGTGTAAACCACATGTGATTTATATATAACAATGTGAAAAAATATTTTCGTATGTAAATCACATGTGTTTCGTGTGTATATTACATGTGATTCAAACAAAATCGCATGTAATGCAAGTAAAATCACATGTAATTATCACCCAATCACATGTAATTTAAGCAAAATTACACGTGATTCAAACAAAATGACATATAATTCATAAGCTAAGTTGTTTTATATATTTTACATGGAGATTTTAATATATTTACAGAATTACATGTGATTTAAATTTAATCACAATTTAAACAAAATCTCATGTTATGTAAACAAAATCACATGTGATTCATCTAAAGTGGGATTGTCAGAAACAGTTTTGGTTTCAAAATGCTTGAATCACATGTAATTCAAGCAAAATCACATGTAATTATCATCGAATCACATGTAATTCAAGCCGAATTACATGTGATTAAGAAAATCACATGTAATTAAGAACCAATTTGTTTATATATTTTACATAAGTGACAACAAATATTTGAATATATTGACAGAATTACATGTAATTCAAACAAAATTACATGTGATTCATCTAAAGTAATTTTGTCAGAAAAAGTTATGTTTTCGAAATGCTTGAGTCACATGTAATTATCACCAAATCACATGTAATTCATAGGTGATTTTATATAAAAAAAAACTAAAAATTAGTTCCTTATTTCCTGTTGTTATATGATATTGTGTGTTGTATTTTCAGAACCTGAAGTAATTGTATGTAAAAATCATCGCGGGCTTGAGACAAATGTGACGTGAAAGAAAGATGTTGGCAAAATAGAAGAAAATACTTGAAGTTAAAGTGGAGCTGAAAAAGATATGTTAACATTGTAGAAAAAGACTATTTTCAAGTTAATAAAACTTTTGTTTTGAAGTCACCTTTCATTTTTTTTACAATTTCTCTAAATTATTTTACACATTATTAATTTAATATATGAAATGCACTTTTGTACAAATCACATGTGATTTATAGACATCAAACCATAAAACTTATTATATTTAGTATTTACTTTTAAAAATGAAATTCTTATGATATGTTTAATAAATCTTTTATTGATATGACAAAAAAACCAGATAAATTAAGTAATGAGCCGGGTTTGTAAAAACACATGCGATTCGAGGTAAAATCACTTTTGATTCGAGGTAAAATCACATGTGATTCGAGGTATAACCACATGTGATTCGAGGTAAAATCGAACGTGATTCCACATGTGATTTTACATATTAAATATGAAAATAAGTGCTAGCAAACACAGTAAAAGAGTCATCTAAGATCGTCTAAAGATGTTCATACCACATAATTGTAAGGCAAAAGAGTGTATTAAATATCCATACGTATAATTTTCATGTGCAAATCTTGTAAATGAGGTATATATGGAACAAGTAATAAATCGCAAGTGATTTGAGGTTTAATCAATTTTGTAATTAGAAAATACAAGGTACGGATGCCAGTCAACAAGATTAAAGCCTGATAACACTTCCATCTATATGCATCACAAAATCTCACCCAACACATTATCACTCAATATCAAGATCTAAAACTTTAAATAAAAAACTAAACATTTCGCTATAAAAAAACGATCTATAACTTATCGAAATCGTTAGGAAACACCATCTGATAGAGGACAACTAAAATATAGTTGAGAATCATGTACATACAAAATCAGAAAGCAAAACATCTTATAGTTCGAAAATAATGTATCTATATAATAAAAATATATATAATCATATAAATAATGATCTTAAATTTATTACAAGCACTCATCACTATTTGAGCAGATGTTCATGAATATTTTACATAGTAACCAAAATGATGTTAATGTTTCCCTTAATCACCATGTTTCTTCATCGATTCAACCGAATAACAGAAGATTCTCGTCTTTAGATTCCACATATATATTCTGAATCATCTAATAACAAAATCACAACAATAGATCAGTACCATTCATCACTAAAAAACGCATAAATAATCAGTATCAAATAAAAAACTATATGAACAATAATTTATATAAAAATCAATACAAATATACAAGATCTATGGGTTTCTAACACCTTTAGTGATTTAGAATCTACTCGATGGCGTGCGGTGTGATGAAGGTGGTGCAACAGTGGGGTGCGGTTGCGGTGGTTCAACGGTTGAGTGCTACGGCGGTGGTGCTACACGTGTGATTCAACATTTGTGTTTGACTGTGTGTGTTTTTATATAACAGGTGGTGATAGAAATGAATGAGAAACAGAGGTTAGTATGTTTGTGGAAATAGAAATTACTTGTAGGATATGTAAATCTTGCTTATGTTTTAGAGAGAGAAAGATAGATGATTTCACACTTCTAGAGAGAAAAAGTTTAAGAACTATGTGTTAATAAAATGAAATCACCACCCTCTCCATCTAAGGAGAGGGTTTATATACCCAAGCCTTGTGATGGGCTTGGGCTTACAATATTGGGCCGACCTACACATGTTGTAGGCTAGGCTTGGCCTTGTTTGTTTAATAAAGATATCTAGACTATGAGCTATTACTTAATATATTGTCGGAGTGACCGAATCTTCCTAAATACGTAAAAATATATTTCCAACAATCTCCCTCTAAGGGAGGTCACTCCAAACATGGGTGTTACTCTAGTTACAATAATAAAATAAACCTAGCATACTATGCTTGTCTTGAGCTCGTAGTCTTCGTCTTTCTTTTCTTTTTCTTTTCTGGTGAACATGCTGATGTGATCTTTGATATCAATCTTTAGCATTAATCTCTTGCCTTGATCTTGTGCATCCATCACTTGTGATCTTCGCTTCCTCGTGACACCATGTCCCGCATACTTATACATTCATAATTCTTGAAAGCTTCAGAGTTCGATACAACGGAAGACTTAACTTTTAGGCTTTCTTGAATTAAATGAGGTATTAAGTGCATAAGGTATAAGCATGCGGGGACGACTTCTTCTTGGATTCCGCAACGCCACCGTCTTCAAATGCCGCAACATAAGTAGACACGAACGAAATGGCTTTGAACATTTCATTCTAATTCGGTAGCATTTTACCTCCGGTCGGTGAAGACCGTTGGACGATATAAAATATCGTACTTATGGCAGGTAGATTTAATTAAAAATCTCCTTGACAAGATTTCGCGGGTAAACCCGTTCTCTTTACTCGATCGTCCAAAGCTGACTGTGAACATAAAGAGTGAATCATTTGGATAAAATTATCCGCATGATTGAAGCCGTCAATTCTGATTCCTAGAACAAGTTTGATTCATTAAAGAATCGCACCATCGTTGCTTTCCAGTTGTCACGCGCTTGATTCATATTGAATCTTGCAAGTTACCTACCAAGTACTGTTTAAGGTTAACACTAGAAGCATTTCCACTCATCACTGTGAACACTGAGGTATCACTCTGAGTGTTCTGGCAAGATCACTTAGATATTGCGTAGAGGCCTGGAACGTGTTTAAGTTCAGCTAAGAATTAAACCACTGTTGCTTTCCAGTTATCACAATTTTGATTCATAAAGAATCGCACAAGTCACCTACCATGAGCTTTTTGATATTCGCTCAAGAAGGATTTCCATCTTCATTGTAAATACTTTCGTATTACTCGGATGTTCAGGCAAGATCATGAAGATTTTGCGTAGGACTCTTAATATCTTTCTTACTTTTCACAGTGTGTGAAGAAGCAAGAAAATATGGAAGTGTGTCCTAATGAGATATTTGATGATATCAAATGGCTCTAGACTCGATCGTGCACTTTGTATTTTAGTGATCGAAGGCTGGAGAGGAGTGCCACCATTTCAATACCAATTTATTCGGAGTGAATAAATCAATAGATAATGTGTTGTCTCCGTGTGATTAAAAACAAATACCTTTTGAGAGATATCTGAGTTAGCTGGGATGGGTTGTACATTGCATCACTGGGTCCATGATGTCTATCTTCAATATCGAGCATCATTAAAATGATCTCAATAGCATATGTGTTGACCCGGTTTCTGCCTAAAGTTGTAAGGAGGGCTTCTTTCTTTATACCCTTTATCTTTACAATTCTTTTTCATTCTTCGACCCCTTCAATGCTTACCAATACGTCATAACTAGCACCTTGTTGTGATTGTTCAAGTGCTAACTTAAGTATTTGGTCGACATTAGCTACATTCACAATCTTTTCTCCAACTTTCCTAAGAACTATTATTTCTAGCTATGGAGTGCCTTGGGAAGATTCCTCCGGTTCTGGAAGAATCATTGGACTTAACCTATCCTACCATCCTTATGACACCACAATCTTCATCGTCGTGAAATAAATGGGGTTTGGGTAAGTATATGTCACCATGAAAATCCATTTTGATATGGAAATCCGTTTTGCTCCCCCTTAACATATGCCACGATATTCGAAAACATTTCGCATATGTCGGGATGAGCCAACACATTAAGTCAAACCATTTGTGATCATTTCCCATATTAAATCACATTTTCTCCCCATATTAAAAAATTAACCCAATCGATGTTTTTAATATCAATTGATTTAAGGAAGTTTTAACAAAGGTTTTGTGAAGAAAAATGCAAGTCCGTTTTATCTTCATGATACCAAATGTATGAGATATGATACCGATTTGTAACATGATCACATATTCACCATATTAGAAGAAATTGACAAGGTTGGACCTGATTGATGAGAACGTCATAAGATAAGATCAAATGGTTCTTGTCAGCATATGTTGGTCGCCTCGTCACGTCTGAAGTCATCTCTTTACACCACGTGTACGATTGGTATTGCTGTCTTGACACCAATTTGTGAGCTTGTCACGTTCGGTATCGAAGATTCTGAATGCTTGAAAATTGCTCCCCCTCAATTGTTGACCCGTGTTCTATTGAAAGAGCTGTAGTCGTTGGTTGAATAGTCGCATCGTCGAGTATGTAGATACCAATTGTAGATAGCTATGGTTGTAGAGATGATAACTTCATAAAAACAAGATTTCTCTTGTTGTAACAAATAAATGCACTGATGCATACATAAATTCGTTTTAGACCAAGTTATCAGGTAAACTTGACCCCTTACAAGGTTTTAAAGTAAACCTTGCCCGAGAAAATTAATTCCCGTTGTGAGCCAAAGCTTTCATAAGAAATACTTGACTTTAATATGAAAACCGGGTTGCAGTCAGAAATAACTACAAGCCATTTAGGCATGTTTTATGAAATATTTACAACTTCTGTACGAAATCTATTTATGGCGCCGTGTCGATATTAATCGACATTTCTAAGACCGTAAATATTATCGTACCAAAAGACATGCCTTTGAAAAATAAAGTAAAAATATTTTTGGATTTTTCTAGATTTTTCAATTTTTATGGTTTTTATATGGTTTTATATTTTTGTATTTTGCTTTTGTAGGTAAATATATAAACAATATATACAAATGATCACCAAGGATACGGAGAATAGTTTACCACCACTATTCTTTCGCTTCATCTGCCAGTTCCTTTAGAGTCTCAGGCGAGAAAGTTCTCATTCCTAGCTTGTCGGCCAAAAATTCCATTCAAGCGCGATCTAAAGCCTTCGTGAAAATATCTGCCAGTTGATACTCAGATCGGAAAAAGTAAAGCTAGATTACTCCATTTTCCACTTGCTCCTTGATGAAGTGGTAGCGAATGTCAATGTGCTTCGACCGGGAGAATTGAACGTTGTTGCAGCATAAGGCAATTGCACTCTTGTTGTCACAGTACATCGGAATTTTGTTGAAACCTAGACCATAGTCGGTTAATTGCGATCTCATCCAAAGAACTTGAGCACATCAACCAGACATAGCTATGTATTCTGCTTTCGTACTTGAAATTGCAGAGCTTTTCTACCTTTTCGATGCCCAACTGATTAGTCGATCTCCTAGTAATTACAAAGTTCCACTCGTGTTACGCCTTGTATCTTGACAACCCGCGTGATCCGCATCTGCATATGCCATTAGTGCAATAGACGAGTCCTTCGAATACCAAAGTCCCCGATTAATGGTTCCTTTAAGATACCGAAAGATACGTTTAACAGTAGCTAAGTGTAACTCAGTAGGTCGAGTTTCATACCGAGCACACATGCATATAGCAAACTGAAGATCAGGTCGACTAGCTGTGATATACAGAAGAGTACCGATCATTCCACGATAAAGTGTCAGATCAACGGCAACTCCATGTGAATCTGCATCAAGTTTAGTTCATTCCACCATTGGAGTATCCGCGGGGTCGCAAGATTCCATCTTATATTTCTTAAGTGATTCAAGGGCATACATGGATTGATTGATAAAGATGCCTCTAGGACTCTGAGATATCTGAAGACCTAAGAAGAATGATACCTTGCCCATCATTGACATCTTAAACTTGGAAGACATGAGTTTCCCAAATTCGTCGGATAAGGTTTGGGTCGAGGCTGCAAATATAATATCATCAACATATATTTGTACCATAATCATATCTTTACCTCGTTTCTGAATGAACATCGTGGGATCCACCTTGCGCGTAATGAGGAATTGTGACAATAGATCATACCATGCGCGTGGAGCTTGCTTCAACCCATAGAGAGCCTTCTTAAGCTTGCACACATGATTAGGATAATTAGGATTCACAAAACCATCCGGCTGTTGAACATAGACCTCTTCCTTGATTTATCCATTAAGAAATGCCGTCTTCACATCCATCGGATAGACGATCATATTCATATGTGCTGCATACGAGGGGAATAGTCTAATAGCTTCCAAACGGGCAACAGGTGCAAAGGATTCCATAAAGTCGATGCCCAATAATTGCTTGTATCCACGAGCTACTAGTCGAGCTTTGTTCTTCAATATTCCGCCTAACTCATCGAGTTTCACCTTGTAAACCCATTTCAAAGTGAGTAACTGCACTTGATCCGGGCATGGGACAAGTTCCCATACTTCAAGACGTATAAATTCATTAAGTTCTTCTTGCATAGCTTCTATCCAGCAGGATTGAGTAAAAGCTTCTTGCCATGTCTTAGGTTCAAATTCAGTGAGAAAAGCATCAAAATGACAAAACATTGCATTTTCTTGTAACTGACTTCGTGTGGATACCGGAAGATTAGGGTCACCAATAATAGAATCTATAGGATGATCCTTTGTCCACTTGCTGTCATGTTCACGAATCCATGGATTGGAGTAAACTGTAGTAGGAGCTTCCTCTGAGGTGGACGACCCGGCTTGATCAGGGTTGGGAATAGGTACACCAAAGAATGGAAGTTTACGCATTTGAGCGAATTCCAAATCATGATCATCATCATCCTCTTCATCATCAATAGGCATGACATGGGTAGTTGATTCGGTAGTTGGTTGAGAATTACTCGTTCATGGTATATCTTGACCAATTGTAGGTGTAGATGTGTCTGATTGTGCTTTGGTTGCTGGAGCGACAACTTCGGTTACCGGAGCTATTACCTCAGGTTCTGGAGCAACAATACTTGGAGGAGTAAAGAATTCATCAAAGAACGGTTGAAACAACGTATCCCATTCATTCCTAGTAGGTGGTATAAATGATGATGAAGTAGGGTTATTTGGGACAAGACCAGAACTAATGTTACTGGGTCCCATTTCATGAAGTGGGGGTTCAGAGCTGCTTTACTCAGAAGCCATTGCTGTCAGCTCATCAAAATCAACATTCATAGTTTCGAGGATCTTACGAGACTTACGGTTGTAGATTCGGTATGCCTTCTTTGTGGGTGCGTAACTGATTGTAGAGTTTTTACCCCTTTAGGAAAAGGAAGGCAAAATAGTGGCAAGCGTTAAGTGTCGGTTTAGGAAAACCGAGCACTAATGACCAAGTAAGTTCAAGTTCGTTTCCCAAGGAGGCAAGTGCGTTGTGTTAAGAGATGATTTTTGATTTGTGATTATATTAAGAAAAAGAAAATAGAAATGGGATTAGAAAAGGAAGACGGTTACGAAGACGGATTAAACTAAGACGAAAAAGGTGTTCACGTAAAACCGTAAAAAGTGAAAAAATTAAAATTTTAACCTAAAAATCCACAATAATATTCTAAGAGTTTACAAAAAATCTAAACTTGCTAAAACCTTTTAATTAATTAGATAATGACTTTTTAATGCTAATTAAAGCCCTAAAAATCACAATTAATTATTAAAAAGCCCTAAACAAGATTTTAAAGTTTGTAAACCTCAAAAATAACCTAATTAAGCTAAAAAGTATTTTTTAAAATTTTAAAACCAAATAAAACTATTTTTAAACACTTAGAAACTATTAAAATCAATTAAAACTTAAATTAATTCTAGAAAATAATTGAAAAGCCCTAAAAATATTTGGAAAGTTACAAAATTCCTAATTAAGTGTCTACAATCCAGGAAAAATGTAAAAACCTAAAAAATCAAACTTTTAATTTTTAATAATAAAATAATATTAAAATATTCAAAAAAACTCAAAGTTTATAAAAAATTCTAAAAATTACCAAAAATCTAGAATAATGTAACTAAGACAGAAATGCAAACAAAAGTTTCCAAAACCTTTTTAATAATTTAATATTAATTTCTAAAGTTGGTTAAAAACCCCAAAATCATAAAAAATCAAAAATAAGTTAAATTGGAAACTTAAATAGCTGTAAACCTCAAAAATTTTGTTAAAAACCTAAAAACTATTTTTTCATATTTTTAAAATACCTTTTCCTATTTTTAATTTACTTTTCAAAATTTAAACTTAAAATAATCCTAGAAAATTAAATAAGCACGTGGAAAATAAACTTTTTGAACTAAAAAGTCCTAAACCCTAATAAGAATAAAGGAAAAATGCTAAGTTGTAAAAACCTAAAAGAAATAAGCTGAAATCAGCTTATAAATAAGCTGTTTAGTTAAATAAGCTAAAAACAAGAACTACTTAAATATTAAACAAACCAAGTGATAACCAGTCAAAGACCCTAGGGCAACTGGTTATCACGTTGGTGTGTGAGAGGAGTGGCGCATGTTCGAGTCCTGGCCACGTCCTTTTTGTAAAAACCCTTTTTTTAAACTTTAAATACTCAAAAACAGTGACTTAAACTTAATCTAAAACAACTTTTAATCAAAAACCAACTAGAATCAAGCTGAAAGGATCAAAACAATGCCCAGTTAGGCATTGTGTTTCTGATGAATCACACAAGTAAGACAAAACGTATCTTCACAAGTGAAGATATAACAAGAGGACTTGTTCTAGGAGCTTTGATGATTTTTGATGGACAATAAGGGCACCCCTACACTCAGTTGAGTGTAGGGAGTCAAGTGAATCACAAAAAACACACAAGTATTCCACAAAATCAAGCACAAAATCAACAAAATGTTTCTGATTAAGCCTATATGGTGTCTGAGAGTATTTGCTGATGTAACTTGCACAAAATCGAATTTTAAACCCTCAAAACTTGGACATAAACTAAGCAAATGGCATACAAACCCTACTCAATCCTAAACAGACTTAATTTCTAGCAATGATCAAGATTTTCATGGCAAAAACTCACAAATTTAAGCAGTTATGCAGTTTACTGATTTTAGCTATAAAAACCGAAGTATTAGCATGCAATCTTGTTCTAAACCTTAACAAACTGAAAACCAAATACCTATACTACCTTATAACAACCAAATAAGTGTGTTGAGCAGGTTTTTAAGAAAGATTTATGCCCTTTAACCCCACTTAAACCCTAATCCAAACACCCCTTAAATTTTAGAAACTCACTTTTTTCAAACCAAATCAATTCAATCTCTACTTAAACTGATTAAAGAAGCTTCTAACATGCATAATAACCTAAATTGAGCAATATCTAACACTTAAACAAACATTTGAACAACTAGCATGCATTTTCATACAAATCCACAAATCATAAACTTTGAAACTAAAAAGAAGATACAAGGAGGTTACCTTGTTGGACCTACATCCAGGCCCAACAGTGACTGAAAAGTCACCTCCTTTTAGGCTGGGGCCTGAGCTGATCCTTGGATAAACAATCACAAGCTCCAAGTAAATTCCTGCTAAGAAAAAAAATGAAGAAACATAATATGCAATTTTCTAATTTTTGAAACTTTTCAAACCCTTTTCACAAACTTTTCTCAACTTCTTTTCCTTTCAAAAACACTTACACTAACCAGCTTATAACTTGGAAACAAAACTTTGGAACAAGATTCTACCAAAAATCCTATTTTTCATAAACTCGAAACAAGACTGATTTTTGAAAACTCAAAAACAAATAATAAATGGAACACAATCAAACAGCAGTAATTAAAATTGGAGCCTGAATCTTTTTCATCAACAACACTTAACCAAGTTTCATTCATTAATAAAACGGGCATTACAAGTTTGTGACCAAGGAAAAAAATCAGGAACAAGAAGTATGGGTGCATTTCACCCTATATTTATAGTACTGAATAGAAGATACTAGAATTACAATAAAATAATGAAATGTCCTAAACCCTAATTGCTGAATTCCCTGGAATGCCCTTTGACTGAAGATTCAAACTTGGTCAAAATTCGTCTTCACTTGATGAGAGTGATGGACAGCTGTCAAGGATTGATCATAGACGCTCATTTGATATTGGGGACCAAGTTAATGGATCAAGGACGTTGATCTTGTCGGGTTTAGGGTTTTGAGGGAAAGGGACGTTGCAGGGGTGGCCCTACAAGACACATGGGTGTGTCTTGGTCATGCTCTTGGTGTGAGATGGGGTGAGATAAAGGTTAATTAAAGATCTGGAGATTTTTAGGGAAAAACCCTTTGTTTTGATCTTAGTTCATCCTGGGAAATTTTAGGGTTTAAGGGGTGATTAGTGTTTGTTTAATCTGTTTTGGGGATTAAGGTATTTAAAAAAATGTGTTTGGAGGGAAGTATTGGGGGTTTGACTTCGTTTGACTGAGTTTAATAAATAAACTCAGTAGTGGAAGGGTGACGTGGGAGGGAGGTGAGGTGGAGTGATGTGAGTGGTGGAGTGGGGTGACATGGCTGGATGATTGGTGGGGAGTAGTTATGATGTCTGGCAGAAATGGTCCCCCATCTTTCTAGTTCTCTTCACTTTGTTTTAAGCAGCTTTAAACTAGAATTCCTTTGTAATAACTTTCATCAACTTGTCAAATTTGGCAAGACAAGTTTTCAAACTTTAAACAAGGACTTGAAATGTAATTTCTTCAATCTTCAAGGACTGAACTTGTACATTCTTGATAATTCAAGGTTTTGACTTGTTTGTTGACTCCTTGGAGGACCAATATTGGCAATTTAGTTTTGTTGAGGGACTAAATTTGCCAATTCTTCAAAGTTAAGGGTCCTTTTTGTAATTTTGACAAACTTTAGGGACCAAACTTGTAATTATGAAGATACAAGGGTATAAAGTGTCAATTCTTCCATATTGGAGGACCCTTCTTCATAATTCTTCAAATCTTCAAGGGTTTTCTTTGGAAAATTCTTCATTAGGGCTTGGTTCATTGTGCGGCTTCGTTTCCCGTGTTCGTTTTTGCATGATTCTTGTGATCTTTTATCATTTTCTCAATATCCGTACCTAAATACACAAGCAACAAACACAAGCATATATTTGGGTATTTTTCATGATATTTAATGCATTTTAAGGCCGATTTGGACGATGAGACTATGTATAAAAGCAGTCTCATCACTCTCCCATACTAAACCATTGCCGTGCCCTCACGCAATGCTAGAATAAAATATCATAGCAACTCCAAAATTCATTTTTATTCACTTTATTGAATGATAAACTAGCTACACTACTACTATTACTACTACTTGCGTTTTAGACATAATGTATGATTTTCATCGCAAAATGGGACGTTTAGGTTCATAGAATAAGAACACGTGAATGCTTCGTTAGAAATAATTTCATCGTCCTCGATTTTCACCCAATTCCATGCCAAGCGTGCAACGAGATCATTGTCATTATAAGTTAGTAATGCTAACACTACTCATATGCCCTAATCACGTACTTATCCTCCCATTATTCCTAAGTTGTATCTCTTATATTTTATTTTGTCTTTGAATATTTCACGAGGATACATTGTTTGACTTATGCGATAATAGAGATTTAGGTCTAAAAATAGAGTCCTAACGGTGTAACTAAGACCATCAAATCAATAAGCCCTCCTAATAGACAACGATGTCAAAAAATTAAGTTGACAAGAAGAATCGATAAACACGGTTTTATAACGGTTTTGAACATGAGACTTATTACCAAGACTTTTATACGCCCCCTAACGGAAGGGCCTTATTATCTTTGGTTTACCTCCATCTTTTATTCAACTTCGCCATGAAGCTTTTATTATGACTTCGGTCTTGCCTTGCCTTTTATTATCCGCCTCATCGGTGGTTTTATTAGCCAAAGACGTATATCCTCACGCTAAAGCGAATTTTGGATCTTTAAAGCTTCGAAGATTAAGGCTTGATTCACTTTCAATTTTGCATAGATTTTAGGCCTTGTGGGGCTTCAAATTGTTTGCTTGATTTAGGTGAGCACTTGAAATCTTATTAAAGCTTTCGATTATTCGGGTGCCAATACTTCAAAACCGTGACGCTGGCGATACCTTAATGTCTTCCCAATTTAATTACACGGAAGCTACTAGAAAAGACTAGAAACCCAACAATCCCAACTAAACCGCTAAGTCAATATTTATTAAGCAAAAAATATTTACAAGCGAAGGGAGAATAAGCAAACAACGAGAACACATGAGTTTTTGAAAGAATACGAGTACTCTACGTTTAGCATAGTAACTTATAATTAACTCTATCATTTCTCGTCCTCATTTAAGAGACTTAGCCTAATGTGTAGTTAAGGAATCAAAGCTAAGTGCTCAACACGCACGGTCGAGTCAAAAATTACTCTTATTCTCGCCATCGGAAAATCTATATTCGTGTCTTCAAACACTTATAAAACATGAGAAAAATTTTAAAATTTGGCCATTTTAGCCTTATTTTGCAACAAAACGATAAACAAAAAGATAAACTTTAGAAAGCGTGAAGGTTTGGCAAGGCAGGTATCTATTCACCCCCCCCCCCCCCCCCCCCATACTAAAGTTAAACATTGTCCTCAATGTTTCGAGTCTAGGGGTGCAAACACCCCCATACTAGAGACGTAGTCGAATGCTTAATCTAGCATGGAAAGGGTGTAACCTTTAAATTAATAGCCGTTTATGAAGTGTGCTAAAAACCTAAGGTTAGAACATCAAAAGGATATATCATTTGGATATTGAGAAAGTCTTCAAAGCGAACGATCGAGTGCTCCCATAAAACGAACACGAGAGGCTCCAATCGTGAAGATCATGATCATCTAAAGTTCACAATTCACAAACAACCATGGAACAAAGGTTGGAAGGGCACAAATCCCCTCATATTAACTACATTAGAAAGCGATAATATGTACATAGGATAAGCATGGGACTCCCCCACGAGGCACCTCGTTTTTGATTACCGAGTCATGAGCTCGAATCGATCCCCTCAATACTAATTATCGTTGGGGAAGGTGACTTGGTCGAGGTAGTTCAAGGATGGAACTTCCCCGCCAAAGTAGTGCTTCAACCTATGTCCATTCACCTTGAAGTTAGGACCATCATCTTGAGCTAGCTCGATGGTCCCATACGAAAACACTTGAGTCACGGTGAATGGACCGGACCAACGGGATTTCAACTTACCAGAAAAGATTTTTAATCTTGAATTAAAAAGCAAAACTTGATCCCCAATGTTAAAAACCCGGTTTTTAATTTTAGAATCATGCAACTTTTTAGTTTTTTATTTGTAAATCAATGAATTTTCATAAGCGATATCCCTCAATTCATCCAATTCATTCAATTGCATTTTCCGATGTTTTCCCGTGGTCTCCATATCATCATTACAATGCTTTAGGGCCCAATAAGCCTTGTGTTCTAATTCGATAGGCAAATGACAATTCTTTCCATACACAAGCTTATAGGGAGTGCACCCAATGGGTGTCTTATGAGCGGTCCTAAAGGCCCATAAAGCATCATCCAACTTATCCGACCAAGTTTGTCGGTTTTCCCCAACGGATCTCTCCAAGATCCTCTTCAAAGCTCGGTTTGAAACCTCGACTTGCCCACTCGTTTGTGGGTGATAAGCCGTAGAAAGCCGATGTGTAACCCCATATTTCCTTAAGACTCTTTCGAATTGGTCGTTACAAAAATGGGTTCCACGATCGCTTATGATAGCACAAGGGGTTCCAAACCGAGAAAACAATTGCTTCAAAAACTTGACTACCACACGAGCATCATTGGTGGGCAAAGCGTTAGCTTCCACCCACTTAGATAGGTAGTCAACCGCAACGAGAATGTACTTATTACCATGAGATGATGGGAACGGCCCCATAAAGTCTATACCCCAAACGTCAAATATCTCACACACTTGGATGATATTTTGTGGCATTTCATCTTTTTGTGAGGCTTTTCCTTGTCATTGGCATGCATCACACGACTTCACAAGATCTTGTGCATCTCGGTAAATAGTAGGCCAAAAGAAGCCGGCATCAAACACCTTTTTAGCCGTGAGATTAGCACCGTGGTGACCACCCGTGGGTCCCTCATGGCAAGCTCTAAGGATGTTAGAAGCTTCGGTGCCAAATACACAACGTCGGATGATTTGATCCGCACAAGTTCGAAACAAGTAAGGGTCGTTCCAAAAGTAGGACTTGACGTCACGAAAGAATTTTCGTTTTTCTTGCGTCGTCATACCCTTAATGATGAAGTTACCCCCATGGTAATTTGCAAAATCCGCAAACCATGGGGTGGAAGGATCAAGTTTAGAATTCACTACACCAAGTGTCTCGAGCGGAAATTTTTCGGTGATTTCCTTGGGCTCATAAACACTTTGGTGAGGATCTTCCAAACGAGAGAGATGATCGGCCGCTAGATTCTCGGCTCCTTTTTTGTCAACAATGGTGTGATCAAATTCTTGAAGGAGGAGAATCCAACGAAGTAATCTAGGCTTAGCATCTTGTTTTGCCATAAGATACTTGATAGCCGAATGGTCCGTATACACTATGCATTTCGTCAAGACGAGATAAGGTCGAAATTTCTCAAATGCATACACCACGGCAAGGAATTCCTTTTCCGTTGTAGTGTATTTAAGTTGAGCCTCGGTCATCGTCTTGCTAGCATAGTGAATAGGCAAGAAGTGCTTATCATGACGTTGCCCCAAAACGGCCCCAATAGCGTAATCACTAGCATCACACATGAGCTCAAAGGGGAGGTTCCAATTGGGAGCAACAAGAATGGGAGCTTCGGTAAGTTTCCTCTTAAGGATTTCAAAGGCTCGTACACAATCTTCGTCAAAGACAAAACGTGCCTCTTTTTCAAGAAGATGTGTAATGGGTCGAGAAATCTTTGAAAAATCCTTGATGAATCGACGATAAAAGCCCGCGTGGCCTAGGAAACTCCTAACTCCCTTAACGGTTTTGGGATGAGGTAATTTGGCGATGACGTCTACCTTAGCTTGATCTACCTCAATCCCCGCTTTTGAGACCTTGTGCCCTAAGACGATTCCACTCTTAACCATAAAATGACATTTTTCCCAATTGAGCACAAGGTTGGTTTCCTCACAACGTTTCAACATTATCTCAAGGTTCGACAAACACGAAGTGAACGAATTACCAAACACGGAAAAGTCATCCATGAAGACTTCCATCGTCTTCTCGATCATGTCATGAAAAATAGCCATCATGCACCTTTGAAAGGTTCCCGGTGCATTGCAAAGTCCGAATGGCATTCTACGATAGGCAAACGTTCCATAAGGATACGTAAACGTAGTTTTTTCTTGATCACGAGGATCGATGGGAATTTGGAAGTAACCGAAAAAACCATTTAAAAAGCAATAGAAATCGTTTCCCGCAAGACGCTCCAACATTTGGTCAATGAAGGGCAAGGGAAAATGGTCTTTTCGAGTGGCTTCATTCAACTTTCGATAGTCAATGCAAACTCTCCATCCGGTCACGAGTCTAGTGGGAATTAACTCGTTGGCATCGTTTGGCACAACGGTCATTCCTCCCCTTTTAGGGACACAATGAATAGGACTCACCCAAGGGCTATCGGAAATAGGGTAAATCATTCCCGCGTCAAGGAGTTTAAGGACCTCCTTTTTGATGACGTCGTGAATTTTGGGGTTCACCCTTCTTTGACTTTGGATTGTGGGCTTGAAATCCTCCTCCATTAAGATTTTGTGAGTACAAAACTTGGGATCGATTCCCTTAATGTCGGATAACTTCCACGCAATTGCCCCTTTGTGGTCCTTTAGAACATCGACAAGTGCGGTTTTTTCATCATTCGAAAGTTCCTTCCCAATAATAACCGGCAACTTGTCGTCCTCCTCCAAATAGACATATTCGAGGTGAGGAGGTAAATCTTTCAACTCGAGGATAGGTGGTTCCTCAAGTGAAGATTTGAGCTCGATACTCATAACCTCCTCGGGTGGAGGAAATGGGAAATCGTTAAGAAAATCCTTGATAATCGAGAAGTCCTCATCGTTGTCAAGGTCTTCGTCACAAGTACGTGTAACATGCATTCTTCCAACGTAAAACCACCACCTTCAAATGGAGTGAAGGTTGGTGTCGAGTTATCAAGAATTGGATCTAACATAGTGGGATTGCCACTAGTTTCTTCATCACCAAACCCTAGAACTTCTTGTGAAAATTCCTCGCAAACCACGTCGATCATATCAACGAGGTTTATGGTAGAAACGGAATAAACATGAGAAAGTTGAGAATTTTGAGTTGCGTTTATAACAAGTTCCTCGTCGTTGAAACGTAAGGTGATCTTTCTAGCATGCACATCAATTAAAGCCATAGACGTATCTAAAAACGAACGACCTAAAATGAGAGGAACTTGAGGAGCCGTGGGAATATCGACAACGATAAAGTCTACGGGATAGTAGAACTTTCCCACTTTCACAAAAACGTCTTCCGCCAAACCACAAGCATGAATCGTGGAATGGTCGGCCATCTCGATAGACATTAGTGAAGGAGTAAGATTAGGAAGATTGAGCGACTTGAAGATTGCAAGTGGCATCAAATTAATGCTAGCACCAAGATCGGCCAAGGCATAGCATTCTTCCATATCTTGGATTGCACAAGGGATCAAAAATTTACCGGGATCACCGACTTTTTGAGGTATGCGATTAAGATAAACCGACAAACAACTAGACAATTGATGCAATTTCTCCTTGTTGTTCAACATACTCTTAAAGTTACCGGCAAATCGAGGCATCAAGACCAAAGCATCGGCGAAACTCACATTAAGGTGCAATTCACAAAACATTTTCATAAAAAGCTCAAATTGATAATTGTCGCGCTCTTGTCGTTTCTCCTTCCTAAGTCTGGATTGGTAAGGCAAGGGTGGTGTGGGTTGGGGCATAGGCATAGCCTTTGGAATCTCGGGTTCTAATGTTGGTAAAGAGTCAACCGTAGGTGTGGCATGAGCGGTACTTTGTGGGCTTGAGATATGCTCCTTTTCGACCACCACCTCGGGTTCTTCCTCAATTTCCTCCACCGTTGGAGTAATTGGTTGAGGAGTCGGTTCTTTAAGTGCCTTATCACTTCGTGTGGTAATCACTTTCATCTCTCCCTTCGGGTTTGATACGGTGTTACTAGGCAAACTACCCGAAGTAGAGGCTTTGTTCCCCATGACGGATTCTAAAATAGCATTAAGCTTAACATCTTGACTAGCGGCTTTTTGGTCAATTCTTTGTTCAAGACTAGCATGACTTTGTTAAATTTTATTGTTTTGACCTCTAATTTGATTAGCAAAATCATTTTTCAACTCATTTCTCATGTTAAGATTTTCCTTAACAAAATTAGCTAACTCCTTGGTGTTTTTAGCCGTGTCCCTAGCTTGACTAGCCAATTGCTCTTGAATGTTTTCCAAAATCTTATCATTTGCCGTAGCGTAATTCAAAAATTCCATTGGAAGTTCTTTAGTGTAAACATTTTGAAGACCATGACTTGTGTTTTGAAAATTATGGTTTTGGTTTTGATTTTGCAATTGGCTACTACTTCCTTGATTCCCATAGTTGTTATTACCATTGTAATTGTTTCTTTGATTGTTTTGGTAACCAACTTGATTGTTTCGATAATTGTTAGCATTTTGATTTGGTGGAAAACCCGGTGGAGTCAATTGATTAGTGCGGGGAACTTGACCGTTTTGGTTATAAGTTCTCGCGGCCGTGAAGGCACTCCAAGTGTTACCACCGTTGGTAATGCACTCGGAGTAATCGTGAGCTCCACCACAATACATACAAGAAACCTCAACCGCTTTATCCGTAGCGGGAGTGGGTTGTTCACCAACTTTAAACTCAATTAACAATCCCTTAAGCTTATCAAAAATCTTGTTCTCCAAATTAGCCTCGATTTGGCAAACATCAACGGTATGTGACAATGAAGGCGAAGGCGAAGACGAAGTCTTACGAACACTCGACGTGCTACGAGGACTATAGACCTTAGACCTATTCTCAATGATTAACAATGCTTCCTCGACCGTCTTACACAAAAAATTACCACCCGCGGCGGCATTAAGATAATCACGCTCATGATCGTTCAAGCCATTGTAAAACGAATTTGATGCAAGTCGGAAAAACCATGATGAGGACATTCGTGCAACATTTCCTTAAACCTATTCCAAGCCGTTGAAAAACTCTCATTATATTCTTGCGAAAACTTTGAAATCTCGTTTTTCAAATGCGTAGTCTTAGAGGGCGGAAAAAATTGGTTCACGAATTTTGAAACGAGATCCTTCCACATCAATATAGAATTGGGTGGCTCTTTCTCTAACCAAATTTTTTCGGGCCCCGCTAAGGAATACGGAAAAAGCATCATCTTAATCGAGTCGTTAGAGACGTCCTTAAACTTGCAAGTGGCGGTAAGACGATTAAATTGGCGAATGTGGTTATGAGGTTTGTCCTTTTCGTCACCTCGAAACTTGTTGTTTTGAATCATGGACAACAAACCCGTCTTAACCTCAAATTTCTCCGCAAGGATAGCGGGAATCACAATCGCTTCTCCATAACCCTCGGTGGGTGCTTGAAGCAACTCCATCATAGTTCGATTAGCCATGGGTGCTTCTTTCACTACGATGGGTTCGTCAATAGGAGACTCCTCACTAGAAGGAGTGGTTGATTTGTTTCTTTGTTTACGAGCACGTCTTGCTTTGGAGCGAGTTTGCATAAACGTCACGTACAATGAGAGGGTGAGCAAAGAAGATTCTTTTTGGTGTTTTTACTTTTTCAATTTTTTTGTGGTTTTTGATTGTTTTTACTTTTTTTTGGATTTTTGGAATGTATTAGGTAGACACAAATCTACAAATCTCCTCCTTAATCAAATCTCTCGATTAAAGAAGTCTCAAGGAATGAAAACGATCACGTGAAGTGAACGCCTTCGATGACTTTAGAACGTTGGTGGAACACCAAAACGTTCAAGAGGGTTTAATCAAATGAAACCAAGAAAATATATATGATACTTACTAATACTTTGGGCGGCAAAACCCTCGATTAGCTCTCAAAATTAAATACTCACAAGCAAGCGGAGGAAACGAGGCGGCGCGAAGCACTTAAGAGCCTTTTTCCTTTAGGTCGTGAAATACAACCGCCTTATACCCACCTTATAGTTTGTATTTTTCAAAATCGAGCTTCACGAAAGTATTTATCTATTTTTGCCTTTTTCTTTGGTTTGAGATTCGAATACAATGATTGGGTAATGACCTCCCAAGTCAAGGTTGTGATTTCTCACGTATTTGGAGTACTTGTGAATTTATTGTTCTACGTATACAATATAGTAATAGTATTCACAAAAAACGAGAAACCGATAATACGTATTAGTAGAGTGCTACTAATACAAATACTAATTATGGCTATATAAAAAACAACAATTTCCAAATCAAAACACAACACGCCTCCCCGGCAGCGGCGCCAAAATGATTGTAGAGTTTTTACCCCTTTAGGAAAAGGAAGGCAAAATAGTGGCAAGCGTTAAGTGTCGGTTTAGGAAAACCGAGCACTAATGACCAAGTAAGTTCAAGTTCGTTTCCCAGGGAGGCAAGTGCGTTGTGTTAAGAGATGATTTTTGATTTGTGATTATATTGAGAAAAAGAAAATAGAAATGGGATTAGAAAAGGAAGACGGTTACGAAGACGGATTAAACTAAGGCGAAAAAGGCGTTCACGTAAAACCGTGAAAAGTGCAAAAATTAAAATTTTAACCTAAAAATTCCTAAAAATTATTAAAAATCCATAATAATATTCTAAGAGTTTACAAAAAATCCAAACTTGCTAAAACCTTTTAATTAATTAGATAATGACTTTTTAATGCTAATTAAAGCCCTAAAAATCACAATTAATTATTAAAAAGCCCTAAACAAGATTTTAAAGTTTGTAAACCTCAAAAATAACCTAATTAAGCTAAAAAGTCTTTTTTAAAATTTTAAAACCTAATAAAACTATTTTTAAACACTTAAAAACTATTAAAATCATTTAAAACTTAAATTAATTCTAGAAAATAATTGAAAAGCCCTAAAAATATTTGGAAAGTTACAAAATTCCTAATTAAGTGTCTACAATCCAGGAAAAATGTAAAAACTTAAAAAATCAAACTTTTAATTTTTAATAATAAAATAATATTAAAATATTCAAAAAAATTCAAAGTTTATAAAAAAATTCTAGAAAATTACCAAAAATCTAGAATAATGTAACTAAGACAGAAATGCAATCAAAAGTTTCCAAAACCTTTTTAATAATTTAATATTAATTTCTAAAGTTGGTTAAAAACCCCAAAATCATAAAAAATCAAAACATAAGTTAAATTGGAAACTTAAATAGCTGTAAACCTCAAAAATTTTGTTAAAAACCTAAAAACTATTTTTTCAAATTTTTAAAATACCTTTTCCTATTTTAATTTACTTTTCAAAATTTAAACTTAAAATAATCCTAGAAAATTAAATAAGCACGTGAAAAATAAACTTTTTGAACTAAAAGGTCCTAAACCCTAATAAGAATTGATATTAAGATTTTTACTCGTTGAAAAGATCGTTCTCGGTATCTCTTCGAATTGATTTCCGGTTAATTGTGTGAGATTAGTTGTTCTTGGTGAAACAAATATTTTTGGTTTTGGTAAAATAAATGAGCAAGATTAAATAATAATTGACGAGAAATTAATACTAAAACAAGTTAAAATGTAAACAGTGCGATATTTAAAACTTTAAAAGTAAATGACGAGAAATAAAATGACGTAAAATTAAACTTAAACTTAAATTAAATTCAAATAAAGAAAATGACTCGAAATTAAACTTAAACTAAAAGTAAAGCAAATAAAAATTCAAATAAAGAAAAAGGCGGGAAAAATAAAACTTGAAAATAAAAGACAAAAACCTAAAAAAAGGAAAACAAACAAAAAACTGACAGAAACCTTGATTCGGAAGTTTAAAACTTCCGAATGAACAGGCTTGATCCGGAACTTTTAATGTTCCGGATGAAGCTTGCTTCATTCGGAACTTTTGACTTCCGGATGAAGGAGCATTCATGCGGAACTTTGGAACTTCCGAATAAAGGGGCATTCATGCGGAACTTTGGAACTTCCGGATGAAGGGGCATTCATTCGGAACTTTTGACTTCCGGATGAAGCTTCCTTCATTCGGAACTTTTAACTTCCGAATGAAGCACTTGGTCCGGAACTTTAGACTTCCGAATGAAGGGTTCTTGATTCGGAACTTCTGGGAATAAGAACAGTAACTTCAGAAACTAACAACCCGAAGAACAGGGGAATGTACAGTAACACGATTTCATCCACAAATTAATCAAAATCAAACGAAAGATTAAACCAAAACAACCAATAAGCATTAACTAACAATAATCAATCAAAACAAATCATCAAAACTAACAAACATAACCAAATCAATCAAAACCCACTTGATCAAAATCATAAAAACTCAAGAACATGAACAATCAAATCAAAGAACAAATCAAATAAGAAAGGTAGAAGGAGATTGGCAATAAAATAAAGATTAACAACAATTAAAGGTAAACTTACTTGGAATTAAAAGAAGATTAAAGGTGCGTTACAAGAGAATTAAAGATCATAAATTTAAAGAACAAGAGAAATGAAAAATGGGGAAGGGAGGCTTGTCAAGCCTCCAACAACCTAAACAAAAATGAAGGAGATCTATATATAGGGGAATTAGGGAGGAGCTTAGGAAGCTTCCTCCCTCTTTCTTCTTTCTCTTAATTGCACTCTTAAGTCCTTGATCTTCTTAATCTTTTGTTAATCTCTTAATACTTGGACTTTTTCTTGGGGTTTCTTCAAACTCGTCTTGTATTCTTCAATAAATTAGACTTGAGTTCTTTGGCTTTTGGTAAACTTCCGTCTTTTGACTTTTTCTTCGATAAATCTTCAGAATTGGTCTTGGACTTCCGTTCTTTTTCCACTCTTGATCTTTCGACTTCATCTTTTGTCTTTTTCTTCAATAAACGTCCGTGAAAGCCGTGTTTTCTCCACTTTTCACCATCTCGACCCTGAAACACAATAAAAACACAAACCACGCATAATTCCGCCATTTACGACATAAAATATACGTTTAGGTCCCGTTTTAATATAATTAAGTGGTAGAAAAGATGGGTGTTTTCACACCTATCAAATCCCCTACACTTAACCATTGCGATGCCCTCATGCAATGCTCAGTGATAAAGCAAGGTTTACACTTTCCATTAGAATCAACCTACCTTGGCCTTTATTAAACAACTAAGGAAAATAAAAAAGATAGAAAATAACAAGATGCAACAAGGAAGAAACTTGTAAAGAAATCTAAGACTTACATTAGGGCTTGTGTGTCATGAATGTTTATCACCCTCAAGTTTCACGTTCCCCATGCCAAGCTTAAAAACAAGATCATTGTTAGTACAAGTTAGCATAACAAACATTTACTCATGCGGTTCAATTAATCACTTAAACTCCCTTATTCCTATGGGTATCTCTTATATTTTATTGATGTCTTGAATGATCACGAGGATGCATTGTTGACTTATTTCGATAATTTATTTAGGCTGAAAGCAAAGTAGGACGATTTGATCAATAGTTAGCTAAAGGACAAAATCTCTTAAAACTGCTTCTCGGGATATAAAAAAGTTCATATCTTGGCATAACTTGGTTCACGATTTGAGACCTTTCTCGGGCCGATATTTGGCATGTACTTCATACTTCATATCTTGAGAGACGTGCTTGAGATAATGGTCTTCTCATCGTTCATAGAGTTTCTTCACTTGGAGACTTTTAAGAGGTACTCCAACTTTGTTGACCACGACTTCATGATTATTTCTTCAATCTCTATTTGGGATTTTGAGATACAACGATCCGCCTCCTTTTCGGACTTGGATCTATTTATCCTCATACCTTGTTAGGGTCTTTTCGGATAGACTTCTCCATGATCTTTATGGGAGTTGATTGCTTTTCGCCGTGAGTCTTGATCCTTCATATTGATTTTGGGAATAATGCTTTTCACATCACTTTGGATTTTCAGCAATAAAATTGAATCCTCATGCCTTGTTAGGGCCTTTTCAGACTCGCCAATCTTCGCACCCCGCTTCATAAGTTATGCCTTGGCTATGAACTCTTATCATTACCGAGCAACTTTTAAACGATCTTGGGCTAGAAGCTAAGTAACTTTTCAAATCGTACGACCTTACTTATTGCAGATAATTTATTAGCAAGTGATGGGAGAAATAGATCATAATTAACTCACATAAGTTAATGAGAGAATACCAAACTTGTAACCAACTCTATCATTTCTCGTTCTCCACAATTTAAAATCTCAAGGAATGAGACTCGTGGATGCTTAGCCTAATAAACCAATTAAGGTCTACATGGTTAAGGATACTAGCTAGAGTGAACTTGGATAAGTAAACTCGGGTTGAGTCAAAAAATTCACAACGGGCCTAATATATCTAAGATAACTAAACTTGTTAAAACCATTTTATTAAAATAAGAGAAAAGTAGCAAAAATAAAGGGAACTACAACTAGGCCAAAATAGATTAAAAATTTTGAAAAATGTCGAAAAATTGATTTTCCGGTTAAAATGAGGGCAAATACAAGGAAAAGACCACTTAACTTCGATAGAAGTCCCCCCTACACTTAATATAAACATTGTCCTCAATGTTTAAGCATGTGGGAGTAAACTCCCCTACACTTAGGACATTGTGCACGTTGTTTAAATCTCGCTAAGGAAGAGACAACTAAAGAGATTCCTATTTTAATATTGAGAAATATAAAATAGTGAATCGAAAAGAGGTTAGGATAGAACCGGGAAGAAGGGAACACGGAGTCACGGTTCGTCAAAAGTCATCAAGAGTGTGTCTTTGAAGCTCTAATCCCTGCATATGATAAGAAAGAGAACAAGAAACACCAACGGGGCTCCCCCTACACTTATGATGAAAATAGATAGATAATTGGGTTGCCTCCCAAAAGTGCTTGTTTTTGTTGGCCGAGTCACGAGCCTGACTCGTCCCCGAATTAAATGGTTCATGGGGAAGCCTCGAATGTGATACCGGGATCAAAGACCTTGTCCTCGTTCCCGGTTGACATCAACAAAGGAGAGGCGGGGGGATAAGTCTTGAAAGGGAGAAAGGTCCTTTCAACATACGTATAGTATGTGAATTCAAGATCCACGGGAGGTGGGTTGGGTATAGTAAGCACATTGTCCTCCCCCAAAGACAATGGGTGCGGAGCAAACGGCAAAGCCGTGATGTTATCAATGATAGCATAATCAATGTCACCTCCCGGGTCCAAGCACTCATCCTCCGTGATAGTGGCTAAAAGGGAGGATGGAAGGTGCTCGGGAGGGGGACTTTGGGTCAATACTTTCCTGCAGCAAATTATCAAAAATAATGTCCCCCTCCGTGTCAGAGTCATCAGTACCTGGAGGGATGGAGTGGATATCGATTTCTTCCTGCAATGGGTCATTATCTTCAACGGGAGGAATAGATGAGGGTAAAGACTTGGAAAGAGAAGGAGAAGTCAACGCTTCGATTTGAGCAATAAGAAGGTGCACTTTCCGTAATCCATCGCGAAGAAGCACGTCTTCTACCTCATCCACAAGATCATGTTCATCGGTGAACTGCTCGTAAACCGGAGAGAATAAATCGTCATTTTCTGCATCTCCCGGTGGAGATTGAGAAATTTCAAAAGTGAAATTCTCATAGCAGAGAGAAGAATCGTCATCACTAGGATCGACCTTGTCCGTAAGAGCAACGTCGTCCTCAGGATCCATAGCAGGTAAGTCACAAACCTCATCATCCAATACTTTGTCGAGACCAACATCACTAAGCTCATGCAACGAATATAGATCCTTAGACGCAGTAGGAACATCGAGAGTAGGAGCAGCAACTTCAGAAGATGAGTTGAAAGTGCATACAACATCATTGTCATCATCATCATAATAGTATTGACGCACAAGCGGAGGGGTATAATCACTAAGATTAGATACTTGCTCTTGTTGCAGTCGCTTTTCCTCGTCACGAAGTTCTTTAACCAAAACAACGACCTCTTGAAGTTGCAAAACAATGGAGTGTGTTTCTTCATTCAAGGTAGTGAGTTGTGGGTCAAGATGAATTTGCTGAGAGGATTGATGATTGAGGGTGTGATGTGGGGGTTCATAGTGTTGAAAACCTGAATTATAGCAAAGTTGTGGCTCATAGTTGTTCATCGGTTGGGAATAATTAGAAACCGGGTTTGGTTCATAATAATCCATAGGTGAAGAAAACTGAGGACACGGATTTGGCTCATAACAATTCAGTGGTTGACAATAATAGGTATCGTGAGGACCCCCACAGTTGTTGCAAACCGGGTATGGAGAAAAATCAAGTGCGTCTTGTGGATAGCTATTATCATTGTCATAATTGTACCCCGGTTCTTGCCCGTGACCATACGGGTATCGAACCGGGCACAAAACATGCCAATGAGAATCGCTTCCACAATAGATGCACGGGGGAACAGGAGGTAGGTCCAAAAAGTACGAATTAGTCGAGTTGCACAAAGGACAAAATCCGGATTGTGTGTAGTCGATATCGTTTCCGCACCGCTCACATGTACACCATTGACAAGAGTTGTTCCCAGATAATTGTTTCCCACACCGGACGCAATGGACATAAAAATCCATAAAGAAAGATAGACAAGCAAGAAGAATATTTTTGGTGCAAAACTTTGAAAAAGAAATGCTTTTTTTGATTTTTCAAATGTTTTTGGATTTTTGAAAATTGTTGGACACAAAAAATAACGTTCACAAGTGAACGGATCCCAAAATCCAACGCGTCACTCACAAAAAACCTTCGATCTTCACGAAAAGAGCCGGCAGCGGTGCCATTTGATATTAAGATTTTTACTCGTTGAAAATATCGTTCTCGGTATCTCTTCGAATTGATTTCCGGTTAATTGTGTGAGATTAGTTGTTCTTGGTGAAACAAATATTTTTGGTTTTGGTAAAATAAATGAGCAAGATTAAATAATAATTGACGAGAAATTAATACTAAAACAAGTTAAAATGTAAACAGTGCGATATTTAAAACTTTAAAAGTAAATGACGAGAAATGAAATGACGTAAAATTAAACTTAAACTTAAATTAAATTCAAATAAAGAAAATGACTCGAAATTAAACTTAAACTAAAAGTAAAGCAAATAAAAATTCAAATAAAGAAAAAGGCGGGAAAAATAAAACTTGAAAATAAAAGACAAAAACTTAAAAAGGAAAACAAACAAAAAACTGACAGAAACCTTGATTCGGAAGTTTAAAACTTCTGAATGAACAGGCTTGATCCGGAACTTTTAATGTTCCGGATGAAGCTTGCTTCATTCGGAACTTTTGACTTCCGGATGAAGGAGCATTCATGCGGAACTTTGGAACTTCCGAATAAAGGGGCATTCATGCGGAACTTTGGAACTTCCGGATGAAGGGGCATTCATTCGGAACTTTTGACTTCCGGATGAAGCTTCCTTCATTCGGAACTTTTAACTTCCGAATGAAGCACTTGGTCCGGAACTTTAGACTTCCGAATGAAGGGTTCTTGATTCGGAACTTCTGGGAATAAGAACAGTAACTTCAGAAACTAACAACCCGAAGAACAGGGGAATGTACAGTAACACGATTTCATCCACAAATTAATCAAAATCAAACGAAAGATTAAACCAAAACAACCAATAAGCATTAACTAACAATAATCAATCAAAACAAATCATCAAAACTAACAAACATAACCAAATCAATCAAAACCCACTTGATCAAAATCATAAAAACTCAAGAACATGAACAATCAAATCAAAGAACAAATCAAACAAGAAAGGTAGAAGGAGATTGGCAATAAAATAAAGATTAACAACAATTAAAGGTAAACTTACTTGGAATTAAAAGAAGATTAAAGGTGCGTTATAAGAGAATTAAAGATCATAAATTTAAAGAACAAGAGAAATGAAAAATGAGGAAGGGAGGCTTGTCAAGCCTCCAACAACCTAAACAAAAATGAAGGAGATCTATATATAGGGGAATTAGGGAGGAGCTTAGGAAGCTTCCTCCCTCTTTCTTCTTTCTCTTAATTGCACTCTTAAGTCCTTGATCTTCTTAATCTTTTGTTAATCTCTTAATACTTGGACTTTTTCTTGGGGTTTCTTCAAACTCGTCTTGTATTCTTCAATAAATTAGACTTGAGTTCTTTGGCTTTTGGTAAACTTCCGTCTTTTGACTTTTTCTTCGATAAATCTTCAGAATTGGTCTTGGACTTCCGTTCTTTTTCCACTCTTGATCTTTCAACTTCATCTTTTGTCTTTTTCTTCAATAAACGCCCGTGAAAGCCGTGTTTTCTCCACTTTTCACCATCTCGACCCTAAAACACAATAAAAACACAAACCACGCATAATTCCGCCATTTACGACATAAAATATACGTTTAGGTCCCGTTTTAATATAATTAAGTGGTAGAAAAGATGGGTGTTTTCACACCTATCAAGAATAAAGGAAAAATGCTAAGTTACAAAAACCTAAAAGAAATAAGCTGAAATCAGCTTATAAATAAGTTGTTTAGTTAAATAAGCTAAAAACAAGAACTACTTAAATATTAAACAAACCAAGTGATAACCAGTCAAAGACCCTAGGGCAACTGGTTATCACGTTGGTGTGTGAGAGGAGTGGCGCAGGTTCGAGTCCTGGCCACGTACTTTTTGTAAAAACCCTTTTTTTTAACTTTAAATACTCAAAAACAGTGACTTAAACTTAATCTAAAACAACTTTTAATCAAAAATCAACTAGAATCAAGCTGAAAGGATCAAAACAATGCCCAGTTAGGCATTGTGTTTCTAATGAATCACACAAGTAAGACAAAACGTATCTTCACAAGTGAAGATATAACAAGAGGACTTGTTCTAGGAGCTTTGATGATTTTTGATGGACAATAAGGGCATCCCTACACTCAGTTGAGTGTAGGGAGTCAAGTGAATCACAAAAAACACACAAGTATTCCACAAAATCAAGCACAAAATCAAGCACAAAATCAACAAAATGTTTATGATTAAGCCTATATGGTGTCTAAGAGTATTTGCTGATGTAACTTGCACAAAATCGAATTTTAAACCCTCAAAACTTGGACATAAACTAAGCAAATGGCATACAAACCCTACTCAATCCTAAACAGACCTAATTTCTAGCAATGATCAAGATTTTCATGGCAAAAACTCACAAATTTAAGCAGTTATGCAGTTTACTGATTTTAGCTATAAAAACCAAAGTATTAGCATGCAATCTTGTTCTAAACCTTAACAAACTGAAAACCAAATACCTATACTACCTTATAACAACCAAATAAGCGTGTTGAGCAGGTTTTTAAGAAAGATTTATGCCCTTTAACCCCACTTAAACCCTAATCCAAACACCCCTTAAATTTCAGAAACTCACTTTTTTCAAACCAAATCAATTCAATCTCTACTTAAACTGATTAAAGAAGCTTCTAACATGCATAATAACCCAAAGTGAGCAATATCTAAGACTTAAACAAACATTTGAACAACTAGCATGCATTTTCATACAAATCCACAAATCATAAACTTTGAAACTAAAAAGAAGATACAAGGAGGTTACCTTGTTGGACCTACATCCAGGCCCAACAGTGACTGAAAAGTCACCTCCTTCCAGGCTGGGGCCTGAGCTGATCCTTGGATAAACAATCACAAGTTCCAAGTAAATTCCTGCTAAGAAAAAAAAATGAAGAAACACAATATGCAATTTTCTGATTTTTGAAACTTTTCAAACCCTTTTCACAAACTTTTCTCAACTTCTTTTCCTTTCAAAAACACTTACACTAACCAGCTTATAACTTGGAAACAAAACTTTGGAACAAGATTCTACCAAAAATCCTATTTTTCAGAAACTTGAAACAAGACTGATTTTTGAAAACTCAAAAACAAATAATAAATGGAACACAATCAAACAGCAGTAATTAAAATTGGAGCCTGAATCTTTTTCATCAACAACACTTAACCAAGTTTCATTCATTAATAAAACGGGCATTACAAGTTTGTGACCAAGGAAAAAAATCCGGAACAAGAAGTATGGGTGCATTTCACCCTATACTTATAGTACTGAATAGAAGATACTAGAATTACAATAAAATAATGAAATGTCCTAAACCCTAATTGCTGAATTCCCTGGAATGCCCTTTGACTGAAGATTCAAACTTGGTCAAAATTCGTCTTCACTTGATGAGAGTGATGGCCAACTGTCAAGGATTGATCATAGACGCTCATTTTATATTGGGGACCAAGTTAATGGATCAAGGACGTTGATCTTGTCGGGTTTAGGGTTTTGAGGGAAAGGGACGTTGCAGGGGTGGACCTACAAGACACATGGGTGTGTCTTGGTCATGCTTTTGGTGTGGGATGGGGTGAGATAAAGGTTAATTAAAGATCTGGAGATTTTTAGGGAAAAACCCTTTGTTTTGACCTTAGTTCATCCTGGGAAATTTTAGGGTTTAAGGGTTGATTAGTGTTTGTGTAATCTGTTTTGGGGATTAAGGTATTTAAAAAAAATGTTTTTTGGAGGGAAGTATTGGGGGTTTGACTTCGTTTGACTGAGTTTAATAAATAAACTCAATAGTGGAAGGGTGACGTGGGAGGGGAGGGGAGGTGGAGTGATGTAAGTGGTGGAGTGGGGTGACATGGCTGGATGATTGGTGGGGAGTAGTTATGATGTCTGGCAGAAATGGTCCCCCATCTTTCTAGTTCTCTTCACTTTGTTTTAAACAGCTTTAAACTTGAATCCCTTTGTAATAACTTTCATCAACTTGTCAAATTTGGCAAGACAAGTTTTCAAACTTTAAACAAGGACTTGAAATGTAATTTCTTTAATCTTCAAGGACTGAACTTGTACATTCTTGATAATTCAAGGTTTTGACTTGTTTGTTGACTTCTTGGAGGACCAATATTGGCAATTTAGTTTTGTTGAGGGACTAAATTTGCCAATTCTTCAAAGTTAAGGGTCCTTTTTGTAATTTTGACAAACTTTAGGGACCAAACTTGTAATTATGAAGATACAAGGGTATAAAGTGTCAATTCTTCCATATTGTAGGACCCTTCTTCATAATTCTTCAAATCTTCAAGGGTTTTCTTTGGAAAATTCTTCATTAGGGCTTGGTTCATTGTGCGGCTTCGTTTCCCGTGTTCGTTTTTGCATGATTCTTGTGATCTTTTATCATTTTCTCAATATCCGTACCTAAATACACAAGCAACAAACACAAGCATATATTTGGGTATTTTTCATGATATTTAATGCATTTTAAGCCCGATTTGGACGATGAGACTATGTATAAAAGCAGTCTCATCAGTAACCAATGAAAATACCAGTATCAGCCTTAGGTTGATGTTTTCCCAAATTGTCACCATCATTATTTGGATAGCAAAGAGAACCAAATACATGAAGATATGATAAATCTGGTACTTTTCCATGGAGAAGCTCATAAGGTGTTTTACCATGGCATTTACGAATTAGTGACCGGTTTTGGGTGTACATTGCTGTAGATACTGCTTCTGCCCATAAAAACAATGGAGCCTTTGCATAAATTAACATCGTTCGAGCAGCTTCCATAAGTGTGCGATTTCGCCTTTCAACGACACCATTTTGTTGTGGAGTGCGTGCAACGGATGTTTCATGAGATATGCCAACTTCTTCATAATAATCACGCAAGATTTGATTCACAAATTCGGTTCCATTATCTGTACGAATGCGTCGGACAGTAGTGTTGAGACGCACTTGAATCATCTTGAGAAATCCGATGATGAATTTAGGTGCCTCATTTTTTGTTGTAAGAAATTTCACCCATGTAAACCGAGAGTAATCATCGACAATTACGAGGATGTACTTTTTGCCACTAAGACTTCCAACACGCATTGGCCCACAAAGATCCATATGCAACAGATAAAGTTTCTCTTGGTTGGTTTCTTCCGTCTTGGGTTTGTATGATTTCTTAGCGCTTTTTCCTATTGTACACGCGGAACACAAATTATCTTTGTGAAATGAAAGTTTAGGAAGACCACGAACAAGTTCGTTTTTCGCCAAATGATTAATAGCGTCAAAGTTAAGATGAGATAACCATCGATGCCATAACCATGATTTAGTCTTCGATGCTTTGGAGAGAATACATACAAGAGAAGCGGCCATCATGTCTTGTAGAGACAAAGTGTACAAATTATTTCCTCGAGTACCTTTCAATAAATCAACCCTTTCCAAATTACGTATGAAGCAGGTATGCTTTCGAAAGGCAACTTCTAGGTTTGCATCACAAAATTGTCCCACAGAAAATAAGTTGTGACCGAGACCTTCCACACAATACACTCTTGAAATGATAACATTCCCAATATGATATTCACCATAACCCATTATCTTTGCAATATGATCATTTCCAAATCGAACCGTACCAAGAAACTTGCTGACGAACTTTCTGAGCTGGGAGCGATCTCCAGTCATATGCTTGGAGCAACCAGAGTCCAAATACCAGAGAACAATTTGGACCACCTTTTTTCCATAACAACAGTAGACAATGCATTGGAAACTATTGGTTCCGGAGTGTTAGCAGATACAGATATAAAATTATTAGAATTGCTAACATTTGTGTGACCCTTAGATTTCCTGTGTTTTCTAATGTGAGTTTTAGCACTAACAGGTTTTACTGTTCCAACTTTCTTAGGTTTTGGATTATTCACGGGCACTACAATGGGAGTAGACCTATTTAAAGGGCACTTGGTTCCTACAGTAGTGTCGGTGTTCCTAGTTAAAGGACACGCTTGTGTTTTGGTAGCCTTGGTACTCCTAGTTAAAGGGCACACTTTCTTCGATTTAGTGGGAGTGATCCTAGTTAAAGGGCACGCATTTCCTACTATAGTGAAAGTTCTACCAGTGGGGCGCCACATCCAACCAACTTGGGTTAACACTTTCCCAGTCGGTTTCTATTCTAATCCATTTTTTCGGGCATTCATCTCATTCACATGGTCAATAAGGCAAGAATCATGACGACTAAAAAACATACATTCATTGCAATTCCAACATTTCAAATTAGAATTCACAGTAGGCTTAGAATGCTGCACAACCGCAGAGCCTTTAGGTTTAGCTACATGATTCTTTTTATTCAAAACAGAAATAACATTCCTAGGATGGGCTTCTACTTTCTTCTTCACTGGATTACTAGATGGAGGCAAGATCCTATTATTCTTCTTGTTTCTTTTAATCTTAGATCTTTGAGCTTTAGTAGTTGTGCTTACTCCTGTAGAAGGCAACACGGGAATATTAGAAGCTGGTTTTGATTCCGCCTTATCTTTAGTGACCGAAGTTTGAGATGGTTTAGTCCTAGGGCCCTTATTAAATGGTGTGACGGCAATAAGGGTCCTTTTAATTGCACTAGAGGACGATGCTGAGACAGTGGCTGCGTTATCCACAACATTCTTACCTTTTAGAGTACGAAGTGTTTCCTTTAACTCAGCCAAGGCCAGATTTTTATCACAAATTTGTTCCCTCAAATCAGATATTTCCACCGACTTTCGATTCAATTGTTCAATCAAAGATTGATTCTGTGCAGTGTTATTAACACATGCGGGCTTTACTGAATCGAAGAGTCGTGTATCTTTCTGTTTTAAGTTATCAACTTTGGACAAAATCTTGGAAACTCGATTATCTAGATCAAGTTTAAAATTCTCAGCGGCCTCAAGTACGTTCACACAGTTAAGCTCCTTAGATTTCTCTATGTCTATCGGCAAAGATTTAGCAACTTTGTCACTTGGCTGATGTTGTTTTGATTGTAAATTCAAACGAAAATTCTTTTCAAAGTTTGCATCATCGATATTAACACCTTCGAATGACGTTTCAACGATTTCTTGAATAAATTGTTGCTTGCATTCAAGCGAAATACAATGTGTTTGAATCTCATAAAAACATTTTGAAAGCGAAGAATATGAATCTTGAAGCTTTGAAAATTCAGCGTCAGATTCGTGACAAGTACTATCTACCACATTATCCACATATTCAACATTATGCACAATAGAATCATTATCAACAGTTTTATTCACACAGATGGAAACTATATCATGAGACATCACTTGTTTCAGAAGCTAATCATTTTGGCGTGAAACCCGTTCTATTTCAAGTAAACTGTTTTTATAAGCATCATCCATTTCATTGAAAACACGTTTAACTTCTTCTATTTCCAAACGCAAATCTTGATCAAGATTACTAAGAAAAGCTTTAACATTCTTTACAAACAAAACAATTTCGTCTCGGAACGCAGCTCTAGTGTGCTCAAAGTTCCATTCACCTTCAGTTATGGCCGTGGCCGTCGTACGTTCTAAAATGACCTTGTCAAAATCGGCTAAGTGTTGGTGTACCGCTTTTAAATTAACGGACGCCTTACTTACTGGTGGAAGTAACTTCGTTAAATCCGTTTTGACGAGTGTAGGAGACGTACTAGGAGGGTTTTCATTTGACAAACTTGGGGGCACAAGAACTGTTAGTTCAGCTAATTACTTTTGTAAGCGAATACTTGTCTTTTTAGAAAGTTCATCTTTATTAAACTTGCCATAATCAATCGTATGGAATTTTGAAAGCATTTTAGAATGATTTTCTTCCATAAGTGACTGTGTCTCCTTAGAACTACGAACATAAGGTGCTTCTTTCGATTTGCCAATTATGGTCATATCATAAAGACCGGGAATATATTCCTGAGCTTGTTTTGCATAACCGGGATTAGGTGGTAAATTTTGAAGACGCTTAAGTTCGAGTTCTTTAAATAATTTAGTTAAATGATGAACCTTTTCTGTGGAAGCGTATTGTTTTAAAAGATGTTATTCCTTGAATTTAAGAAGTTTGGTAGCATTAATTTCTGATTCAAACTTTTTAGACTCGAGAGTTTCGAAATCCATTTTATGTTTATGAAAATCATTGACAACCGACTCTTTTGCTTTTTCATTGGAGAGATTAGCTTTTAATGATTCTATTTCTTTCAAGTGTTCAATCTTTTCAAAACGAAATTGGTCAAATTCAGAACATGTTATTTTCTCTGCTTGAGGGACCATTTCAAAAGTTTTGACCTTTTCTTTATGCAACGCATGCTCAGCAGTTAGGGTGGAATTCGTATCTACGGATTGTCTGAGAGCCATATGCATTTGATCAATAATATGTTTAGGCACCATGACCAAATCATGTTGAGCATAAGATTCCATACCCGTCGTAGCATTTGGCTGAGGTTCACTCAAATGTGTAGGATTGGGTACCACATCATTTGAGTTACTAGTTCCCGAATGCTTTTCGAGGTTGTCATTTTCATGCCCAACTTGATGTGGGTTATCATCATTACCAAGATTGTTTGTGGTGGGTACCTCACTGACGACATCAGAACCGTAGTGAGAGAGATTAGCAACGAGAGCAGCTTGGGCAGAGTGAATGTCATCACAATCCGAATCATATGCGTCAAGATCATCTGCTTGATAAGCTGCATTAGAAGTGGAAACGACTGCAATGCCTTTAGTATCTGCTGCCCCTGGGTCTGCAAGAAATGCTAACTCCTCTGAATCCAAAATCTTTCCCTTATACTAAGCATCAACCAAATACATTTTCTAACGAAACCACGCTTCATCCCTTCTCCTTTTTGGCTGAGTGCATTGCCTAGCCATATGACCTTGTCCTCGGCAATTGTAGCAAGTCACAACCTTTTGAGGACCAATGGGGCTTCCATTTCCATTAGCTTGAGAATTCACAGCTTGAGCATTCACAGTCCTTGTAGGAGGTCCATATGAATTTTTCCTTCCCTGAATAGGTTGCACTGTTACTTGACCATCTTGAACAGTAGCTTGTTGTCGAGGATTTGAAGAGGTGCGGAGCTGATTGTTTATTGGTGGAAATCCTCTAGTTGCAACAAGTTTTGATAAGTAGGCAGTGAGATGGTTTAGAACATCAGCTGGCGTATCATTTGGAGTAAAGACCGGTGCTTGGATTGGTGGAAGTTCATTAGAGTAGAAAGCTTGTGCTAGTTGTGCTTCTATTGGAAAATATCCTTGCTGAGGAGTATAACCCATTAGAGAAGTGTTGGCTTGTGATGGTGATGTCTGATATAGTGGTTGCTGTGGAAAAGATTGTTGATGAACACTTTTTTGAAATGCTTGTTGTGGCATCATTGGTGGTTGATAAGATGGTTGCTGTGGTTGCTGATAGGTGTGTGGTGGTGGCTGCTGCAAGTATGATGGTTGTTGATAAGTATAAGCCATGTTTTGTTGAGAAGAAAACATGGCAAGTGGATCATGAACTTGAGGTTTAGACAACCGAGCCTCGATCACATGGCATTCGTTTTGTTGAAGAAAAGCTTGAAGTTGATCCACATTGGTGTTATGCAAGTCCTTTGCCAATATAACATCCGTCACGTACTTTTTCCATTCTGAAGGAAGAGTGTTCAAATACTTGGTGTTCAATTGAAACATAGGAATTTCCATGCCATAGATATTGAGCTCATTCAACAATAGGGAAAATCTCAAATAGTAGTCATTGAGAGTCTCCCCTGGCACATAGGCAAACTTATCAAAAGTATCATAAAGCTTACACTCTCGTTCTTGTTTAGTTAACGAGGTGCATTGCATTAGAACACGAATTCTATCCCATAACTCTTTGGCAACTTTATGTTTGCTAACGAGTTTATAGACATCTGGAGGAAGGGCTTGGATAATGATGTTTGTAGCATACTTATCACATTTGTCTTGAATCTTCATATCTCCAGTCAATTCACCCGTTGTGCGAGGACGAGTAGTCGTACCTTCCGTCACTGTACTATAATCTAATGGTCCATTGAGCACCGATGCCCAAATGAGATGTCCATTCTCTTTGTTCAACATGTAAAGTTCCATTCGGAAAGTCCAATCCTCGTACATAGACTTCTCCAACATTGGTGGACGATTATCCGTACCCGAGAGGATGGACTTATCCGTAAGAGATGTGTACTCCATTTCGATAAGTTAAGATTTACAAATATTGATCGAACAATGAGAGAAAGTAAATGTGTTTTTGTTGTGAGTTGAAGTCGAGAAACAATGTTAAAATCCCCTAAAATATGTTCTCAATAAACCAAAAATTCCAAGTCAAAATTACACACGATTTCGAAATTTTTTAAGGAATAATTTTTGGGTTGTCGGAATGTTGATCGGAATAAAGGATCGGAAAGCTGTCGGAATAAGCCTATCAGAATACCCTTGATCGGAATGTCCTATCGGAATACCCTTGTCGGAATGTCCTAATCGGTATACCCTTGTCGGAATGTCCTAATCGGAATACCCTTGTCGGAATGTCCTAATCGGAATATCCTTGATCGGAATGTCCCTAATCGGAATACCCTTGTCGGAATGTCCTAATCGGAATACCCTTGTCGGAATGTACCAAATCGGAATGTACCAAATCGGAATGTCCTTTATCGGAATGTACCAAATCAGAATACCCAAATCGAAATACTCAAATCGGAATGCAATCGGAATCCCTAAACCCTTTTCCGATGACACAGATCGGAATAAGTATTAGACTCCTTAAACCCTTTTCCGATGACCCTGATCGGAATATATCCCACTTTTCTCGGACAAAACTCAAGCACTTCGAGATTTTAAGCCAAAAAATGATCAAAACACCCAAAAAATTTGTGTTTTTAGCCAAAGTAACTATACCAAATCTCTACCACAACTATGTAGAAGATTTGTATCAAGAAAAAACCATAAAAAACACCCAAAAAAATTTTGGTTCGTTAAAATGGATCAAAATAGGCGTATGAATCAATAACACAAACATATAAACAATACAATCATCCCATGGCTCTTGATACCATTTGTAGGATATGTAAATCTTGCTTATGTTTTAGAGAGAGAAAGATAGATGATTTCACACTTCTAGAGAGAGAAATTTTAAGAACTATGTGTTAATTAAAATGAAATCACCACCCCCTCTATCTAAGGAGAGGGTTTATATACCCAAGCCTTGTGATGGGCTTGGGCTTCCAATATTGGGCCGGCCTACACATGTTGTAGGCTAGGCTTGGCCTTGTTTGTTTAATAAAGATATCTAGACTACGAGCTATTACTTAATATATTGTCGGAGTGACCGAATCTTCCTAAATACGTAAAAACGTATTTCCAACATTACTAAAGTGCCCTTTTTATAGAATCTTAACCGTATGATTGGTTTTAAAATAGACGGTCAGGATGGAAGGATTTGTACTTTTCTTGGTGTCTCTTCCTTACAGAACTTTTGTCTTGTATTATATAGGTATTGAATATCAGCTTATATTTCGCGAGTTTTATATTTTAGCTTATTTTAATACTAATAAGCTTATATAAGTATGTTATATCTTACTAAACTTAATACAAGCCTACGAATCTTAAAATAGGCTATAAAACTAATGTTTACAAAAGAAAAATCGAAAAATAAATAAGCTCATAAGCCGCCCTCTCCTCACCCCCCTAATCGCTTAGATATTTAATTTGAGAAAGACTTTATACACCAAAATGTTACAAGACCGATTTTCTAAATAGTCAAGTTGGTAATTAAGACTTAAAGAGTATCAAACGTCGTGAAGAATTTTTTTATTTTTTTTAGTTACCAGTCACTTCAGCTCACTACCACAAAAACAATTTTTATCCACATAATTTTTCTCACGAAACAAAAACGATGGAAAATTTAACAAAATATTCTCACAGATTTTCCACCGTAATAAAAAAAAAGAGTATCTGTGGGAATCCGTAGGAAATTTGCCACAGATTTCCCACATAACCGTTGACCATGTTTTTAGTGAGAAAGCTGTGGGAAGGTCGTGACAAATTACCCACAGAACATACATTATTTTTTATTATTTACCCACGGATATCCCACAGTTTTAATTATGTACACATCCGTGAGAAAGTCGTGGGAAATTTACCCACGAATTTCTCATTATTATTTTAATTATTTAGACATCCGTGGAAAAATCGTGAGAAATTTACCCATTGAATTCCCACCGTTTTAATTATTTACACATTCGTAGGAAAGACGTGGGTAGTTTCCCACAGATTACCCACCAATGTGATAAATTAGTGGGAAACTCGTGGGTAATTTCCCACAAAAAATATGCGTAGGAAAGTCGTCGGTAGTTTCCCACTGATTACCCACCAATATGATAAATCTGTGAGAAAGCAGTGGGTAGTTTCTCACGGATTTCACACAAAAATATCGTTTTTATGTTTTTGTGTATTTACATAGTCTCACATTTCTTACCGACTACTCCGTTGAACATCTTGTGTACAACGATCACTCTGTACTCATCCGTTAAACATATCGTGTACAACGCTACCGCTATTGTAAAACTCCCATAAAATACATGACACATTAAATAAATGAAAACACGGATTAATTAAAACTTTATAATTAATTAATATACGACACGTATCATGAATATTAAATAAATAAATACATGTATTACGTAGATTATTTATTTATTTACGATAAGTATTTACGTATAATATATAATACATGACAAGAATTAACACGAGATTAAAACATAAACTCATGTCACTAATATTAATACACGGAAATTTAGTAAAACAAGAAAGCACAAACATAACATGAGGGGTTGTTTTGGCCGGATTTTAAAGAACAAGAAGAGGTGCCCAAGGCCCGGCCCATTTCAGAATAAACTAACAAAAAGCCTTTTCATTCTTTCATTTACAAAGTTACAAAAAATTTAAGAAAACCCTAAATGGGTACACATAGCCGCGTGCTATAGAACAAGAAAAAGGGGAGAAAGGTTTTGAGTTTTGATCTTTAATTCTCGTTTTGTGTTCGTGTTTGTTCATTCTCCATTCCATCTTTTCGGTATGGCTTCATAATCTTTCATCGTTTATTTTCTTTACCTTCAAAAAGGCACTAATAAAATTAATCAAGAAAAAAAATGAAAATCATGATCATGGAATTTAAAATGATGTTTAAAACCACGGTTAATTTGATGTTGATGTTTTGGGGTGTTGTCCTGCGCCGAGAGCCTCATGGCTCAACTCAGTTTGGTTTGTTATTCAGATTAGCGACAGATTCTGTGACAGAAATTCTGTCGTAGATTCCCATGGACAGATTCGCGTCAAACCTGTGTTAGGTTAGCGACAGAACAGTGACAGAAAATTCTGTCGCTAAACATTCTAGTGGTGATGTTTGTTTTGGCTTTGTCACTTTGTGCAACCGAGTCACTAGGACTCGGTGGGCTATTGTTTAAGCTCGGTTAACCAAGGCAAAAAAGGTGTGTTTCGTTTAGATTTTTGTTAAATTAATTTCAAGACTTATGTTAATTTAATCATTAAAATGATCATGACCATTTAATTAAATTAACTTTAGGTTATAATAATTATGTTATATAATTTAACATGGTACATTAATTAAATTAATGGTACACTTATAATAATTATTTTATATAATTATTCATGACACATTTTAATTAAATAAGGACTTAGCATAATTACTTAATTTTATGTTAACCATGGTTTAATTAAATTAATATCTTACTTTAATTTAATTATACAATATCAAGTTATGGTAAAGTATTATTAATATAAATCAAATTATATTATTAATTAATAATTATTTATAAACCATGTATTATATTATTAATCAATAATTATCATGCTAACCTAAAGTATTTATTTATTAATAAACTTTACTATATTATGATATTTAATTAATCATGACTTATAAATATAATTATTAAGCTTTAGCTTATATCACATGCTATTTATGGAAACATACTATTTATGGACACATTCAATTTTTAGAAGCTTACTAATTATGGAAACCTTCTATTTTTGGAAACTTACTATTTATGGAAACTTGCTATTTTTGGAAAGTTGCTATATATGGAAACCTGCTATTTTTAGAAAGTTACTATATATAGAAACCTGCTACTTTTAGAAAGTTACTCATTATGAAACATCAAGTATAATAACACGTGAAACATGAAATACATTAATCAAGAACACATGAAAACATTAAGAAATACATGATAACACATGAAACAGTAAGAACAAGTCAAGAACATGTAAAACAAGTGAACATGTAAAGCAAGTCAAGAACATGTAAGACAAGTCAAGAACGAGTATAAAAAGTCAAGAACAAGTAAAGTAAACCAGTCAGTTATACATGAACACACAACTCATTCACGTCCTTTATTATGTAGCACACCTGAAGTCGGAGTAGATTTCTTTCCGCCTTTCATCTTCTTCGTTACTGGACATAAGGTACGGATATTTCATCCTTCAATAAGGACATTCCTTTTCTATGTATGATTAGGATTCCCCGTTTGCTGCCATATGTTTTCCCCAAGTAGTTACATTGTCATTAAACTTTTCAGTAATTTACCATGCTATTATTTAAATTGTATGAGCTATATACACGCATGCCATGTTTCACCTAGTTATAGAGGTACCATAACTATAACATTGAGGCACTGGTGTTATGAATCTTACGCGACGAGAGTGATTGCTCGCGGCGTCCCTTAACGTTTTGGCCAGTATTATTGTTATTATCATGTAGGGCGAATGGGTGCATCCTAGTACATGTTTATCAGATTTACACGGTGACTATGTGTGTGTTCTACATCCGTCACATGGAGCTGATCCCTCCACTCAGACTAATATAATTAGAGGCAACCCCTCTAATTGCATGACGAGGTCACCCCTCTATGTATTCATGCACGTTGATACCTTTCATGACCTATATGGACTCTGGCATTTAAAACACGTTTTCATGTTTAAACATAAGACTATTCACATATAAACCAGTTTATAAAACATGTTTCAGGTCTTCCCAGGACTTACATTATTCCGATGTACTTTCATACTTTACTTATGTTTCATTTATTCATATCATGTAATATATCCGTTCACTAAGCGTATTGCTCAGCCGTATTTTCCTTTCCATGTCCCATACGGCAGGTACCCAAAGTCAGACATAAGCTATTGAGAGTACGTGCATAGGATGGGAGCTACCTTAGAATTCTCTTCCTTTTGCACTTCGTATATTTATGTTTGCTTGGACACTCATTTAGCCCTTCGACTTTATTTACTTTATGCATATTTTGAGCTTATGTTTGAGAGTCGATGTTTGATTCCGGTTTTCCTTTTGGTCATGTATGTTTTATTATATATTATCTTGCATGCTTTGATGACACGCCATAATTATCATGTAACGGTCTACTTATCAAAGTAGGGTATTACAATTATGGAATCAGAGCACAAGGTTTCGACCTGGATGGATCTTCCTAAAACGACGTTTGTTTCATTCCATGTCATGATATTTTTTAGTATCGTTGATCCTTACTCATGACGTTTTCCTTGAAGTTTTGACTAGTATGGATTGGACCACAGCCATCCATACTTAGTCCTATGTTGTTAATTTCTATCCATGATGTTTTTCCCTTGAATTTGTCAAGTATGGATTGAACCATAATCATTCATACTTAGTCAGATGTCTTTTTTTTCGAATTTTGTGGATTGAACCAAAGCTGTCCACACCAGTCGATGTTAAACCTCTGTTGATTATGCTTGTATGTCTTTATTTCAATTATGTTCTCACGCTTTCATGTTGATTTCGTTTTCACGTTGATTATGTTTTCATGCTCCCTTATGATTGATTATGTTTTCATGATTCTTTATGTTGATTAGGTTTTCATGTTGGACATTAATGTATTTCATTTAATCCTGCTTTCATGTTAGTCATGGTTGGTTTTCATTAATCATGCTTTCATGATGGTCATTGTTAAATTTCGTTTAATCATGCTTTTGTTCTTCTTACGCAACCGGATATGTCTACGCTAGAATAGCTAGGCTATCATATTACTCTCTTTAGTTTGGTCTTCACACCGTTTAATCATTTACCTTCCTTTGATCATGTCAGATGGTTGACACCCGTACCAACCATCCCATGTGTATTCCATTTGTACTTCATGTACTGAATTTCATGTGTACTTCATGTATCGTATTTCATGCGTGCTCCAGGTACCATATTCCATGTGTACTCTACGCACCGTATTCCAAGTGTATCCCAATTATCGTACTCCATGTGTATTGCTAATAATTTGGAGATTCTACAAGATGCTGATGTTGCTCATAAATTGGAGATTTCACAAGATGCAGATGCTGCTCATAATTTGGAGATTCCACAAGTGCTGATGATGCTCACAACTTGGAGATTCTACAAGAAAGGGGAAGACGGAGGCGTTAGATCGAAGTGACCAGACGAGAAATATACTTCACCCACCAGACGTTACCATTTCAGTCCATGTCTTTATCTTCTCAGTTATATGTCACGTGCCATTCAGTTGTCTTTTCAAGCGTATGAGTGGTAACCGGTAAGATCCGGCCACTCAGCTGAATAGTTACATGATCCACAGTCATATTTTATGACCGTCATGGAGCTGGCAGGCAAGGCGATAATGACAACTACCATGAAAGCAACTATTTTGGCAATAACGACAGAAACTCTGGTAACGGACGTGACCAGAATACAAAGGGTCAATAGTCCAACCGATCCGCCAATTTTGGTTTTTGAACCTAAAAGTTTCAATATTGTTCATTTTCACATCTTGAGACTCATGTCAAGACACCCGTCATGACAGATGTCTCACAAATATTTTCTAAAGACACATGTCTCACGTATATTTTCTAAAGACACATGTCAGGACATTAGTCAAGACACACATATCACGTATATTTTCTGAGGACACATGTCAATACACCAGTCAAGACACATACCATACGTATATTTCTAAATACACGAGTCAATACACATGACTCACGTATATCTGATGTACCAGGCCCCCAGTAATTCAGGATACCCTCCAAGGGGTACATCCATTCTATTGTGTCAGGTGTGAATAACACCACTAGAATTTTAGGTACCATCACTGACGCATTGTTCATGTTTGGACATGTAGTGTCCGCTCTGACTACTACTGATGAAACACATTCAGTGAGATTCACCATGTTGACTTCATGTTTTGGCTTGGCACCTTCATTTCTTGATAATGTATTACCTATATCCACGTCCAGAAAAGACTCCGTTCGTACCACCAGGTATAAAGAATTTCTTTCTGTTTGACGACAACATCCATTCTGTTAACGCACTTTCCATTGGGCATGTGCGAGTTCGATACGATTCCAGACATGAACTGGTTAGCAGCACTTCACGCTACGATTGATTACCTTTCATATTCGGCAATATTCAAGATCTTTAATTCATTCATCATGATTTTCTACCAGAAAAATCTGTACAAAATATTCTACTTTACAAACACGTTCTTTATCATCCCATGGCTACGAAGATCTCCTAACTACCAGTGATGACGCGATTTCTAAAGTTCCCTGAACCTATGATTAACCGATTATTTCTGAAATTTCCGAATGTATTCCAGAAGAACTTCTGGGTATATCTCATATCTATGAGGTGGAGTTTAGCATCGAGCTTGTTTCGGGAGCAGAACCTGTTTTTGAAGCTCCTTACCACGCGGCCATTGAGTTAAAAGAGTTGAAGGATTTACTGCAAGAGTTGCTGGAACGAAGTTTTATCCGTCGCGTATAACATCATAGGTTGCACCAGTTTTGTTTAAAGAAGAAGGACGGCAACATGAGATTATGTAACGACTATCGTAAATTGAACAAGATCTTCATTTGTCATCATTATCCCCTTTCACGTCTTGATAACATGTTCAATCAACTACCGGGTGCGAAGCACTTTGCCAAGATCAATTTACGATCATATTCAAACAGTTGCGAGTGAAAGAGCAGGACATTTTCGTGACTGCTCTTCGCACACGTTATGGTCATTATCAATTCGTGATTATGCTATTTGGGCCTACGAATTCCCCAGTTATAGTTATGGACTTGATAAATTGAATTTTCATGAATTCTTGCACAAGTTCGTTGTTATGTTCATTGATAACATTCTGATCTTCTCCAAGTCTAGAGAAGAGCACGAAGATCATCTTCGCACCATGTTACAAATCCTACGACAGAAGAAATAGTACACTAATTTTCAAGTACGAATTTTGGTTGATTTCATTGACATTCTGAATCACATTGTTTCTCATGGTTAGTTTTACCATGACTAAGCTTACGTGTAAAGGAGAGTATCCTACACTAACTTATGTGTTACAGAGGAATCTACGCTAAGAGAGGTTTAATTTACCGAGACTCACAGTCTTTTCAACGTCATGCACCCAGGTTCTACAAGGATGTATCATGATCTCAAACCACATTTTAGTAGAGCGGTGAAGCAAGATGCAGTTATGTTCATAGCTAAACGCCTGACATACCAACAGGTTAAGATAGAACGCCAACATGCTAGTAGTTTATTTCAATCCTTAGAATTTTCCGAATGGAAGTGGACAAGACTCCATGGACTTTATTACAATACTACCACAGACTTAGAGGAGGCATGAGGCTATCGGAGTTGTTGCCGATCGTTGGCAAGCCTGCACATTTCCTACTTATCCATAAGAATTATGTAGTCAACCAGTTGACAGAGATATTTCAACATGATATCGTACGATTTTACGGTATTCCATCAACAATCATATCAGATAGAGATTTACGTTCATGGTCACGTTTATGTTGACGCTCACAATTACGTCTCACGTTCGCGATCATGACCTTGCACGCGTTCACGTCCTTTCCGATGTCACGATTTGCTTTTTGCATTCACGTTCATGACATTGTTCACGTTCATGATCGTATTCTATCTCACAATTTACGTTTCACATTTCGTTCTGGAAAGGGTTGCGGAAGATTTGAGAGACCAGACTCAAGTTTAGCACAACTTTCCATCCTCAGACGGATGTTTCATGTCAGATTTCACCCCCATTTCGTATCATTGAGAGTTACCTCCTCCGTTACCACACTTCATTATCATTCCTCATATGTTCACGTATCACGTTCACGATATGTTTCACGTATCACGATCATGATATGTTTCAAGTATCGCGTTCATGATATGTTCCACGTATCATGTTCACCCTACGTTTCTCATACCACGTTCACCATATGTTTCACATATTACATTCACCATATGTCCACGTATCACGTTCACAATTGCTCACGTTTCACGTTTACAATTGTTCACGTATTACATTTCTAATATGTCTCGCGTATAATTGCTTAGACGTTGCCAATACCATGATGTTCAGTTTATTTCGTATCATATCATTTCATGTATCTTTGCATGTTATTTCTTATCCGCTCAATCAAATTCGCAAGGACCCATTGTAAGTTGAAGAAATGGAAACTTTTCTGTATCGTCAAGACAGGGTCATGAAGACCAAGATTATTTCTTCTCGTCAAGATCCTTTGGAGGAACCATCCCGAGCGGGAAGCCACTTGGGAAATGGAGGAATCCATCTGGATTCCTTATCATCATTCCCTTCAATAATTTGGTTAAGTTCTTTTAGCCACGTCACGTTCCATGTTCTCTTCAGTCACGTCACGTCCATGTTCTTTTCAGCCATATCATGTATCTAATTCGAGGCGAATTATTCCTTTTAGAGGGGAAGAGTTGTAAAACCCGCATAAAATACAAGAAACATTAAATACATGAAACCACGGATTAATTAAAACTTTATAATTAATTAATATACGACATGTATCATGAATATTAAATAAATAAATCCAAGTATTACGTAGATTATTTATTTATTTATGATAAGTATTTACGTATAATATATAATACATGACAAGAATTAACACGAGATAAAAACGTGAACTCACGTCACGAATATTAATACATGGAAGTTTAGTAAAACACGAAAGCACAAACATAAAATGAGGGGCTGTTTTGGCCGGATTTTAAAGGACAAGAAGAGGGGCCCAAGGCCCGGCCCATTTCAGAATAAACTAACAAAAAGCCTTTTCATTCTTTCATTCACAAAGTTACAAAAATTTTAAGAAAACCCTAAATGGGTACACATAGCCGCCGGCTATAGAACAAGAAAAAGGGGAGAAAGGTTTTGAGTTGTGATCTTGTATTCTCGTTTTACGTTTGTGTTTGTTCATTCTCCATTCCATCTTTTAGGTATAGCTTCATAATCTTTAATCCTTTATTTTCTTTACCTTCAAGAAGGCACTTATAAAAATTAATCAAGAACAAAAACAAAAATCATAATCATGAAATATAAAATGATGTTTAAAACCACGGTTAATTTGATGTTGATGTTTTGGGGTGTTTTCCTATGCCGAGAGCCTCATGGCTCGGCTCGGTTTGGTTTGTTATTCCAGTTAGCAACAGATTCTGTGACAGAAATGTTGTCGCTGATTCCCATGGACAGATTCGCGTCAAACCTGTGTTAGGTTAGCGATTGAACAACGACAAAAAATTCTGTAGCTAAACATTCTGGTGGTGATGTTTGTTTTGGCTTTGTCACTTTGTGCAACTGATCCAGTAGGACTCAGTGGGCTATTGTATAGGCTCGGTTAACCAAGGTAGAAAGGGTGTGTTTGGTTTAAAGTTTTGTTAAATTAATATCAAGACTTATGTTAATTTAATTATTAAAATGATCATGGCCATTTAATTAAATTAACTTTAGGTTATAATAATTATGTTATATAATTTAACATGGTACATTATATAAATTAATGGTACATTTATAATAATTATTTTATATAATTATTCATGACACATTTTAATTAAATAAGGACTTAGCATAATTAGTTAAGTTCATGTTAACCATGGATTAGTTAAATTAATATCTTACTTTAATTTAATTATACAATATCAAGTTGTGGCAAAGTATTATTAATATAAATCTATTATTAATTAATAATTATTTAAAAACCATGTATTATATTATTAAATAATAATTATCATGTTAACCTAAAGTATTTATTTATTAATAAACTTTACTATATTATGACATTTAATTAATCATGACTTATAAATATAATTATTAAGCTTTAGCTTATCACATGCTATTTATGGAAACATACTATTTATGGAGACTTTCTATTTTTGGAAACTTACTAATTATGGAAACCTTATATTTTTAAGAACTTACTATTTATAGAAACTTGCTATTTTTGGAAAGTTTCTATATATGGAAACTTGCTATTTTTGGAAAGTTACTATATTTAGAAACCTGCTATTTTTAGAAAGTTACTCATTATGAAACATCAAGTATAATAACACGTGAAACATGAAATACATTAATCAAGAACACATGAAAACATTAAGAAATACATGATAACACATGAAAACAGTAAGAACTAGTCAAGAACATGTAAAACAAGTCAGGAACATGTAAAACAAGTCAAGAACATGTAAGACAAGTCAAGAACAAGTAGAACAAGTAGAACAAGTAGAACAAGTCAAGAACAAGTAAAGTTGTAACACCCACTTTGATAAGTGGACCGTTACGCGTATTCATGGCGTGTCATCAAAGCATGCAAGGCAATATATACTAAAACATACATGACCATAGGGAAAATCGGAATCAAACATCGGTTCCCAAACATAATCCCAAAACATAAATAAAGTAAATGAACTAGGAGGACAAGACAAGTGTCCAAACAAGCATAAGTATATGAAGGCAAAAAGGAGAAGAAGTCTAAGGCAACTTCCATCCTATGCACGTCCTCCAAATGCTCAAGTTTGTCCTTGGGTATTTGCCGTTTTGGGACATGGGAAGGAAAGTAACGGCTGAGCAATACGCTCAGTGAACGGATATATGACATGGTATGAAATGACATAGCATATTTAAGACTAAAGCAGCAGAAAGGTGTAAGTCCTAGATTACTTGGAACATGTTCATAAAACTGGTTTTATAGTTTGAAAAGACTTATGGTTTATATGAAAAACTGTATTAATTAGCCAATAGCCCATATAGGTCATGAGGTTCCACCGTGCATGAATACTTGGAGGGGAGACCTCGTCATGAAATTAGAGGGGTTGCCTCTAATAATTTAGTCTGGGCAGGAGGGATCAACTCCGTGTGAAGGATGCAAGGCATACATCATATTCACCATGAAAATCTTGTAAAACATGTAACTAGGATGCACCCATACGCCCCACGTGATAATATAATATAAGGCAAAAACTAAAAAGAGACGCCACAAGCAATCACTCCGCCGTGGTAAAGTCATAACAATGGTGCCTCCAATGTTATAGTTATAATACCTCCATAACTAGGTTACACTGGTCATGCATGTATATGGATTAGGCACTTAAAAGTAAACATAAATAATCAAACATATAAACATATACTTGGGAAAACAGTTGGCTGTAAACAAGGAATCCTAATAAGGAAAGAATGTCCATACTAAAGGACGGAAAATCCGTACCTTATGTCCAGTGAACGAGGAAAGATGAAAGGATGCAAAGTCCTACTCTGACCTCACTAATGCTACATAAATAATGGACATGTATGAGTTGTCTGTACTGAGTATGTTATTGGTTCTAGCATGTTCTTAACTTGTCTTATATGTTCTTATCTTATTTTACTGTTTTAAATGATATATTGTATGATTCATGTATTTCATGTCTTCTGATTATGTATTATCTTGTATTCTTGTATTATTATACTCGTAGTGTACTAATAATTAACTTCTAAAAATAGCAGGTTTCTAAAAATAAAAAGTTTCTAAAAATAGTAAGTTTCCTGAAATAGAAAGTTTTTAAAAATACTAAGTTTCCTGAAATAGAAAGTTTCCATAATTAAGGATAAGCTTAATTAATAAGCTAATAATATAAGTTGGTGCTGGTTAAAAGTTATAAGTCATGAAATTAATAGCTTAGTTATTAGTTAAATACTATAGGTTATATCTGATTATTAATTAATAATGAAAGTACATGTTTTATTAATTAATAACATATCATGGTTAAGTTAATAAACTATAGATTAAGTGATTATTAATTATTAAGGAATTTACATGGTTTAATAATTAATAATAATGTCATGAAAATATTAATAAGACTTTACCTTAATAACAATAACTAAATTAACATGTTTTAATTTAATTATACTAATAAAATACTTAGGTTAACATGTAATTGTTTAATTTAAATTATAAACCTAAGTCTTGGATTTTGATTAATTAAATTAGCTTGCCATGGAAATTAATCTAATTAATCAATTTAATAAACTTATGAATAAATAGTCCCGACCCCGAACCCGAGTCAAATCTAAGCCGAGCCTACCGAGACCTTAATCTCGGTCACACTAAACAACAAATCAAACACCAAACTGACTACCACAGCCGGTGGCTGTGGTTTCCAGCCGGCGGCCAAGCAGCAAAAGCTTCTGCCGTTGCCACTGATCAGCCAGCGCAACCCTTGGTCTAGCCAGGGTTGCCGCTGCTACTTGCTTGGTTCCCACCGAGACCTGCTATGGTATCGGTTCCCACTGTTTACCCACACGCAGCCCTGCTGCTGCCACTAATAAGCCAAAACACACCCTTGTAGGGTCAGGGCTTGTGGCTGACAACACCAGCCATCACCGAGAGCTGTGAGACTCTCGGTTTGCGTGCCCACGACAAAACCAACCAACATAAGACCCGATCCCTTGATTAATCTATTTATTAACATGTTTTAATAATTGTTTTAAATATTCATGACAATGAAAATTAAATAAAAGATTAAACAATTTAAAGATACCGAACACGTGAATGGTTTAATGATGGAATCACCAACACCGCTACGTGAAAACCTAAGATCAAAATCAACAAAATCGCCCTTGTGGGTGTGGTGGCTGCCGCGGCTACAAGGAAGAAAGAGGGTAGGGTTTTCTTTTCTTTTTCTCAAAATTGTATGTGTATAATTCCCTGGTGATTAATGTTTTCCCTAGTTGGGTTTTCAAATGGGTTGGGCCCTCTCCCTTGTCTTCCTTGTCGTGGGTAAACCAAGCCCAAAAAGGCTAACCGAACATTTTCGTGTGCAAAAAATATATGTGTGTAATCGTGTTTAAATGTCGTGAACTTTATATAATACATATATAATATACGTGTGTATTCGTGTGTATTCATGTTTAAATGTCGTGGATTTTATATAATACGTAAATACCTAACGTGCACTAATAATATGCGTAGTTCTTGATATTTAATGTTCGTGACACGTGTCGTATGCTATTAATGGAAAGTTTTAATTTGATCGTATTTTCATGTATGAATTGTTCATAGTTACTGTTCATGGTATTTTAATGCGGGTTTTTACAACTCTTCCCCTCTAAAAGAATAATTCGTCCTCGAATTAGAGTCGTGATAGTGTTGCGGTTTTACAACTCTTCCCCTCTAAAGGATCATTCGTCCTCGAATTAAAGTTAAGATAAGATGATAGAGTTATAAAAGTTGAAGAGACACAAAACTGGAAAGACATGTAAGCTAAAAAGGACACGTAGGTGACATGCTTGAAAGGAACGTAGAGCGTGACATGGCTAAAGAGGACATGGAATGTGACGTGACTGAAAGAATGTATCTGATTAATGAGAGAGAACGGATAAGAAGTCCGGATGGACTCCTCCGCTCCAAGTGGCTTCCCGCCCAAAACGGTCCTCTAAAAGGTCTTGGCGGAAATAACAATATTAGTCTTCATGACTTTGTCTTGACGATACATGAAGTTTCTGGTTCATCAACGTAAGACAGACTCGCATGAATCTGATCGAGTGGATGAGAATTTATGTGCAAGGGTAATTGAAACGTTCTTATGCTAAATAATCTTAAGCAAATGACATAAGTATGTCTGAGCAGTGATGACCCGGGACATATTGAAACGTAGTGCGTGAACAATTGTGAACGTGATACATGAACAATTGTGAACGTGATACGTGAACAGTTGTGAACGTGATAAGTGAACAATTTTTGAACGTGATACGTGGAGATAGGGTGAATAATGATGCGAGCAACATATCGTGAACGTGACATGAGAAACGTGGAATGAACATGACATGTGAAACATATCGTGAACATGGAATAGCTGAGGTGGTAACGCCAAATGGTATGAGGTAAGATGTTGAGTGTGTCATGAAGCGTCTGTCTAGGAATAGAGAGTTTATTAAACTTGAGTCTGGTCTCCCAAGCTTTCTTCAAAGCTTCTAGAACGTATGTGGCACGCAAATCATAAGCTAGATTACGGTCATAAACGTGAACGATGTCATGGACGTGGAAGTGAAAAGTAAATCATAAAATGAAGTAAGTGCGGGAATGTATTAATGCCCATGAACGTGAAGCTTTATTTGATCTGATAGCTGAAGGGGTACCAAGTGGTCGTACGATCTCTGGCTGAAAGTGTCTGAAAGTCTGCTACTGTGAAATCCTTGCGGATGAAAGGATTTTATAGACTTGGTCAAAATGTTAACAACACCCAGGCAGCACAATGCCTCCTCTGGGTCTGCCGTAGCCAGGTAACAAAATCCATGGATATTTTGTCCCTTCTCGGTTCACAAATTTTCCGATAGTGGAAATAACTCCTTGCCTGTTGGTGTTCTATCTTAACCTGCTGGTATGACAGGTACTTAGATATGAACGTAACTGTATCTTGCTTCATAGAAACTGGATACATAGAAGTTTGGAGAATTATGGGTCTCTAAAGTTAGACTTCTATTAGCGTAAGATCCTATGGAACACCTAATTTAGTGTAGGGTTCTCTCCCTTACGCGTAAACTGAGTCATAGTAAGATTAACCGGGAGAATCAATGTAATTCAGCGTGTCACTAAAATCAACCAGAATTCATACTAGAAAAATTTCAGAATGAAATTTCTTCTATCGTAGAATTTGCAACTTAGTACAAGTATGGTCTTCGTGCTCTTTTCTATACTTAGAAGAGGTCAAGCTATCATCGATAAAAACAATAATGAATTGTCTACGAGTTCACGGGGAACTCCATTCATCAAGTCCATAATTGTTGCTGGAAATTCGTGTACGAATAGCAGTCATGAAATGTCCCACTCTTTCACTCGTCACTGTTGTCAGCATGATCGTAAATCGATCTTGGATAAGTGCTTAGCACCCTGTAGTTGATCATATACGTCTTCAATACGTGGAGGAGGATAACGGTTATGAAGGGTGATTTGTTTAAATCGACGATAGTCGACACATGATCTCGTGTTACCGTTCTTCTCCTAGAAGGTTCTTCTGGAATTTATATGGGAAGATTTTGGAATAATTGGCTGGTTATGATTACAAGGAACTTCCGCAGTCGTGTCATAACTAGTAACTAGAAAATCTTTGCAGTCATAAGGTAACAAACACGTGCTTGTAAAGCATAAATAAGTTGTACAAATTTTCCTGATGGAAAACCATGTTGCACGTATTCAGGAGCTTGAACATTGTTGTACATGATCTGGTATGAATGGAGACCAATCGTAGCATGGTGTGTTGTTCATAGTTCATAATCAGAATCATATTTAACTCACAACTGTCCTAGGTAAGTGTGTTAGCAGATTGGATCATATCGTTAGACTGAAGGAAAACCTCCGTATACATGGGTGAGAAGAATGGTGTACTTATGGTCATGGATATATGAAATACGAAATCAAGAAATGAAAGTGTCATGAAGCAAACGTGACAAATCTCACTGGATGTGTTTTGCCTGTCTCACGCAGAATGAACCCTGCATGTCCAAACGCGAATAATACGCTGGTGATGGTACTGAAATTCTTGTGGCCATATTAGTACATGGCACAAAAAAATGGATATACCCTTAGGGGTACCCTGAATTTATTAGGGTTGTTTCAGAAGATAGACGTGAGTCATGTTTCTTGACTTGTGTCATGAGAAAATATGCTTACGACATGTGTCTTGACCGATGTTTTGACGTGTGTCTTCAGGAAATATACATGAGACATGTGTTTTAACTGATGTCTTGACATGTGTATCGAGATGTTAAACAATTAAAATTGAAAATCTTAGGTTATCATGCCGGAACTGGCGGATCGGTTGGACTGCTGACCCTTTGTGTTTCCGATCACATCCGTTACCGAAGCTTCTGTTGTGATTGCTGGAATAGTTGGTGTCACAGTGGTGGTTACTATCGTCTTTGTCTGTCAGTTCCATGACTGTCATTCTCATGACGGTGACTCATGTAACTATTCAGCTGAGTGGCCGACTGGTACCTGTTTTCACTCATATGACTGAAAAGAAAACTGAATGACGTGTGACATATAACTGAAAGATATGGACATGGATTGTGATGGAAATCGTCTGGTGGCGAAGCATCTTCTTGTCCAATCGTTTTGATCTAACGCCTTTGTCTTCGTCTTGTAGGATCTCCAGGTTGTGAACAGCATCAGCATCTCGTAGCATCTCCAAATGATCAGCAACATCAACATCTAGTAACATCTTCCAGTTATGAGCGCATCAACATCTTGTATCATATCAACAAATGGAATATGCCTGAGACGATTTAGAATCGACTAGCAAATACTCGTTGAGTATTGTAAATGAAATACACATAGATTACGGTACGTGTAATACACATGGGATACGGTTCATGGAGTACACGTGGAATACGGTACATGGAGTACACATGGAATGCACATAAAATGATTGGTATGGGGTCGATCACCTTACATGATTTTAAAGGAAATAAATTGGTTCAACGGTAGGAAACCGAACTAGAATGAACATCATGATAGTCTGGCAATTCCAGCATATACATCATTCTGTTGCATAGAGAAACGCTAAAAATGTGGTTAAATGAAATTCAACGACGATTCACATGAATGCATGATTAATGAAAGCCAACCATGATTATCATGAAAGCAAGATTAAATGAAATCCATCAATGTCTTACATGAAAGCATAATCGACATAAAAGACTAAGACATAGTCAGCATGAAGACGAAATCAACATGAAGAAACATTGAACACAACTAACATGAAGGAGCATAAAACATAATCAGCATGAAAACAAAGTAACCATGATAGTATGAAAACATAATTGACATAAAGACATAACAATTTATGAGGGGACATGAAAAAAAATTGATGACTGTAATGACATGAAATCCAAAAAATCGCTGGTGTGAATGACCATCGGTCGATTCATAAAACAAAACTGACATGAGAAAGGATGAACGCCTATGGGTCGATTCACCAAGACAAAATTGACATGGCAAGGGTGAACGCCTGTGTGTCGGTTCACCAAAACAAAATTCTAATGAAAAGCACATGCGACTATATATGGCTAGTCCTGTACCAACCATTACTTAGTAAAAATACCTACAACAATAATACATGCAAATAACTAAGTGAAAATCAACTATCAAAACCTAACAGAAAACATGTGACCAAGTATGAACTACGGTGGTTCAGCCCATATTAGCCAAATTTTCAAAGAAATCATACATATCACAATGACATGTAACTAAGTATGGATGACGGTTGTTCAATCCATATCAAAAAAGTTTTTCGAGAAAAACATCATGGTTAAAACATTAAGGTGCTAAGAATGTTAATACGTGGAACAACGAGCGTCGGCTTAGGAAGCTCCTGGTGACTACCCACTAGTCACAGGTCGACTTTTAGAGCCTACAGGTCAAAACCTTGGGCTCTGATACCATAATTGTAACACCCCACTTTGATAAGTGGACCATTACGCGTATTTATGGCGTGTCATCAAAGCATGCAAGGTAATATGTACAATAACATACATGACCATAGGGAAAACCATAATCAAACATCGGTTCCCAAACATAAGCCCAAAACATAAATAAAGTAAATGAACTAGGAGGACAAGAAAAGTGTCCAAACAAGCATAAGTATATGAAGGCAAAAAGGAGAAGAAGTCTAAGGCAGCTTCCATCCTATGCACGTCCTCCAAATGCTCAAGTCTATCCTTGGGTACCTGTCGTTTTGGGACATGGAAAGGAAAGTAACGGTTGAGCAATACGCTCAGTAAACGGATATATGACATGGTATGAAATGACATAGCATAATAAAGACTAAAGCAGCGGAAATGTATAAGTCCTAAATAACCTGGAACATGTTCATAAAACTGGTTTTATAGTTTGAAAAGACTTATACTTTATATGAAAAACTGTATTAATTAGCAAATAGCCCATATAGGTCATGAGGTTTCACCGTGCATGAGTACTTGGAGGGGAGACATTGTCATGCAATTAGAGGGATTACCTCTAATTAATTAGTCTGGATATGAGGGATAAACTCCTTGTGAAGGATGCAAGGCACACATCGCATTCACCATGAAAATCCTGTAAAACATGTAACTAGGATGCACCTATACGCCCCACATGATAATATAATATAAGGCCAAACCTAAAAAGAGATGCCACGAGAAATCACTCTACCGTGGTGAAGTCATAACACTAGTGTCTCCAATGTTATGATTATGGTACCTCCATAACTAGGTGACACTGTTCATGCATGTATATGGCTTAGGCACTTAAAACTAAACATAAGTAATCAAACATATAAACATATACTTGGGAAAACAGTTGGCTGCAAACGGGGAATCCTAATAAGGAAAGAATGTCCATATTGGAGGACGGAAAATACGTACATTATGTCCAGTGAACGAGGAAAGATGAAAGGATGCAAAGTCCTACTCTGACCTCACTAATGCTACATAAATAAGGGACATATATGAGTTGTCTGATTACTGAGTATGCTACTGGTTCTAGCATGTTTTTAACTTGTTTTATATGTTCTTGTCTTATTTTACTGTTTTAAATGATATACTCTATGATTCATGTATTTCATTTCTTCTGATTATGTATTATCTTGTATTCTTGTATTATTATACTCGTAGTGTAATAACAAGTAACTTCTACAAATAGCACGTTTAAAACAGAAAGTTTCTAAAAATAGTAAGTTTCCTGAAATAAAAAGTTTCTAAAAATAGTAAGTTTCCTAAAATAGAAAGTTTCCATAATTAAGGATAAGCTTAATTAATAAGCTAATAATATAAGCTGGTGATTACTGGTTAGAAGTTATAAGTCATGAAATTAATAGCGTAGTTATTAGTTAAGTACTATAGGTTATATCTGATTATTAATTAATAAGAAAGTACATATTTTATTAATTAATAACATATCATGATTAAGTTAATAAACTATAGGTTAAGTGATTATTAATTATTAAGGAATTTACATGGTTTAATAATTAATAATAATGTCATGAAAATATTAATAAGACTTTACCTTAATAACAATAATTTTACCATGTTTTAATTTAATTATACTAATAAAATACTTAGGTTAACATGTAATTATTTAATTTAAATAATAAACCTAAGTCTTGGATTTTAATTAATTAAATTAGCTTGCCATGGAAATTAATCTAATTAATTAATTTAATAAACTTATGAATAAATAATCCCGAGCCTAAACCCGAGTCAAATCTAAGCCGAGCCTACCGAGACGTTAATCTCGGTCGCACTAAACAACAAATCCAACACCAAACTAACTACCACAGCCGGTGGTAGTGGTTTCGAGCCGGCGGCCAAGCAGCAAAAGCTGCTGCCGTTGCCACTAATCAGCCAGCGCAGCCCCTGGTCTAGCCAGGGTTGCGACTGTTGCTTGCCTGGTTACCACCTAGACCTGCTATAGTCTCAGTTCCCACTATTTGCCCACACGCAGCCCTGCTGCTACCACTGATAAGCCAAAACACATCCATGTAGGGTCAGGGCTTGCGGCTGACAACACCAGCCACCAACAAGAGTTGTGAGACTCTCGGTTTGCGTGCCCATGAAAAAACAAACCAACATAAGACCTGATCCCTTGATTAATCTATTTTGTAACATGTTTTAATAATTGTTTTAAAGATTCATGTCAATGAAAATTAAATAAAAGATTAAAGGATTTAAAGATACCGAATATGTGAGTGGTTTAATGATGGAATCACCAACACCGCTACGTAAAAACCCAATATCAAAATCAACAAAATCTCTCTTGTGGGTGTGGTGGCTGCCGCGGCTACAGGAAGAAAGAGGGTAGGGTTTTCTTTTCTTTTTCTCAAAATTGTATGTGTATAATTCCCTGGTGATTAATGTTTTCCCTAGTTGGGTTTTCAAATGGTCTAGGCCATCTCCCTTGTCTTCCTTGCCGTGGGTTAACCAAGCCCAAAGAGGTTAACCGAACATTTTCGTGTGTAAAATAATATACGTGTGTACTCGTGTGTAAATGTCGTGAACTTTATATAATACGTAAATAATATACGTGTGTATTCGTGTGTATTCGTGTTCAAATGTTGTGGATTTTATATAATACGTAAATACCTAACGTGCACTATTAATATGCATAGTTCTTGATATTTTATGTTCGTGACACGTGTCGTATGTTATTAATGGAAAGTTTGAATTTGATCGTATTTTCTTGTATGCACTGTTCATAGTTACTGTTCATGGTATTTTAATACGGGTTTTACAAAAGTAAACCAGTCAGTTATACATGAACACACAACTCATTCACATCCATTATTATGTAGCACTCGTGAAGTCGGAGTAGATTTCTTTCCGCCTTTCATCTTCTTCGTTACTGGACATAAGGTACATATATTTCGTCTTTCAGTAAGGACATTCCTTTTCTATGTATGATTAGGATTCCCCGTTTTCTGCCATCTGTTTTCCCCAAGTAGTTACATTGTCATTAAACTTTTTAGTAATTTACCATGCTATTATTTAAATTTCCCGAGCTATATACACGCATGCCATGTTTCACCTAGTTATGGAGGTACCAAAACCATAACACTTAAGGCACCGGTGTTATGACTCATCCGCGACGAGAGTGATTGCTCGTGACGTCCCATCACGTTTTGGCCAGTATTATTATTATTATTATCATGTGGGGCGAATGGGTGCATCCTAGTACATGTTTATCAAATTTACACAATGACTGTGGTGTGTGCTCTATATCTGTTACATGGAGCTGATCCCTCTACTCAGACTAATATAATTAGAGGCAACCCCTCTAATTGCATGACGAGGTCACCCTCTATGTATTCATGCACGTTGATACCTTTCATGACCTATATGGGCTCTGGGCATTTAAAACACGTTTTCATGATTAAACTTCGTTGAACATCTCGCGGACAACAATACACTCTCTGATACTCTGTTGAACATCACGTGTACAACGATACACTCTCGACTCATTCGTTGAACATATTGTGTACAACGATACCCCTATCGACTACTCCGTTGAACATCTCGTCTACAACGATATTATATGGACTCAACATGTTGTGTACACCGATATTTTATCGACTCATCCATTTGAAATCTCATGTATAATGTTACCCTATCGACGAACATCTCGTGTACGACGATACCCTACCTACTACTCCGTTGAACATCACGTGTACGACAATACACTCTCGACTACTACGTTGAACATCTCGTGTACAACGATACACTCTCAAATACTCCGTTGAACATCTTGAGTACAATGATACACTCTCGACTCATCCGTTGAACATATCGTGTACAACGATACCCCTATCGAAGGTTTTCAAGATCGGGATCTTACCTAAGATCGTTTTCGTCTTTGCAAGATCGAGATCGTAAAGTAGGATCAAGCTCGTAAGATCTTACTAATGCAATTTTTTAGTAGTTGTTGGAAATACGTTTTTATAGTTAGAAAGTCTCGGTCACTCCAACAATATAGTTACGGGCTCGTAGTATAGTTATTGTAATACTTTAAGAAAGCCCGACCCATGAGCATGTTCATGGGCCGGAGGCCCAAGTCCATTTATGCACTTGGGTATATAAACCCCTCTCCTTCATGGAAAGGGGTGTTGGTTGTTTCATTTTCTAAAATACATTTTCACATTTTCTCTCATCTTTCTCTCACTACTTTCTCTCTCTAGAAACATCAACCTCACTTATGGATCAAGATTACCAATATTCTACAATTATGTATTATCTTTACACTGTTAATAATGTTAATTAGGTCAATTATGTTAATTAGGTTAATTATAGTTCATGGTTAAGCTAAGAGTTTATGTTAGTTGTTTTCACTAGGAAGAATCAACTTTAACAACCGCAGTAAATAACTCTTTGGATGAGCGGCGCTCATCCCCCCTCCCCCAAACCCTAATTTCAAAAACCTTCAAGACATCACAGCATCGATTTACATCACTATATTTCCAACCTCTATTGGATCCAATTATTTACGACGTCATTGCATCAAACATGGAACGGTTTCTGACATTTATATTGCCATGAAACTCTCTAAGGTAGGTAAACGCTTTGCCTTCGTTAGGTTTTTAAAATCTGCGAATCTTGAATCGTTGATCAATGATCTTAACATGATTTGGATGGATCATATCATCTATTTGCTGCAAAGGCCAGATTTGATAAGAAACAAAAACCCACCACTAAACACAAACCCTAAACCCACCTCCTTCAATCAAAACCATAAAACCCACCAAACAAAACCCACGCCATCTTTTTCCCATGCAAATTCTAAACAATCTTACGTGAATGTTCTCAATGGTACCGATCCAAATAAACCTGCTCCGCAAACCAAATCGATACTCAAATCCGTTACTCTCGAGGAATCTGATCTTATTGACTCATTTGTCGCTAAAAACGCAATACTCGATAAGGCTAGAGATGTTCATTTAATCTCTAATATCAATATTGTGCTAAATAAAGAGGGATTATACAACTTCGAATGCATGTATATCGAAGGTTTATGGGTATGGATTGAGTTTGATTCTCAAGAGGCTTGTCTCAAAAGGCAATCCAACAATGAGTTATCTTGGCATTAAACACACTTGAAACTCATTCATCAATCATTTGTTTGGGATGAACGAGCTGTTTAGATTGAAATCAGTGGTCTCCCGTTCAATGCTTGGTGCCCTAAAACGTTCAAGAAAATTGCTAGTATTTGGGGTACACCTCTCTTTGTAGATAAAGACCCCAACGCAACAATATCTATATGGAGAGTGTGTATCAAAACCAAAATACATGACAATATCAACGAAAAATGCAAAGTGGTTGTTCTTGGCATGCCTTATAGTGTTTCTGTCAAAGAACTTGCTGACTGGAACCCTGACATTAAAGATGTAGACTCATTATCTAGCAACAAATCAGATAAGGATCATTCTTCTAAGCATGGCGACAATTTGAGTGATGATGATCTATTGGATAAAGAAGATGGAGAACTCAATGATTCTAAATTGGATAACCAAGATGGAGAATACATTGAAGAGGAAGAATATGTCAATAACACTCAATGGTTTGAGGGTACTGAACCAATAAATTTGGAAAAGAATCAAGACGTGTCCTCTTTTGATCATTCGCCTAAGGTAAACGCTGGGGATCCAAAAGATAATTCAAACTCTCTCTCCAAACCTTCTAAGAATCGTGGTTCAAGTTCCAAACAACCTTCTCATTGCTCATCTGCACCTGCCAGGACCTCTCGTATCAATAAATCGCAATCTAACCCACACTCAAGTAACGGCTCAATGATTGAAGCGTTTATTTCTAATATTGAAATGGTAAAGGTGTTAGATTATGACATGGAAGGAAGCAAGAATGATCTCAATAAATTCATAGATAGTCTTGGTGTTAATCAAGGTAAGTTATGAATATCATGTCCTTTAATTCATGTGGTATGGGAGCGAAGAAGTGTAGCGCTATTTATAAACTTAGTAACAAGTATAAAGTCTCTTTTCTCGGTATCCAAGAATCTCATACAAATAAACTTGATCAGTTTCAAGTAAAACGTGCATGGGTAAGTTTCCAATTTGAATTTATAGAACGACATTCTGTTGGCAGATCTGGAGGTCTACTCTTGATATGGGATCCAAAGGTTGTTTCTAGAACCAACGAGTTCATATTCGAGTACTTTCTTATTGTTGAAGGAACCTAGATTGCTTCTCATACTCATTGCTTCATGATTAATGTTTATGCTCCTCAAGATGCCTGTAGAAAAGAAGTACTATGGAACGAAATCCTTGATTTTATGAATAATAACAGGGGTAATCATTTAATCTTTGGTGATTTCAGTGAGGTTAGACATTCTTCATAAAGAATGGGCACGATGTTTAACCCTTCCTCGACGAATGTTTTTAATCAATTCATTTACGATGATCAACTTTGGGATATTCGTCTCGGAGGTCATTTGTTCACTCGTTTGAATAATCATGGGAATAAGCTTAGTAAGGTTGATCGGTTTCTTGCATCAGAATCTTTCACTCCTATTTTACAGAAAAGTTATGGGCAAGTGTTAGAGTGTCACATTTCTAATCATAGGTCTATCCTTCTTACTCCCATATCTGTTGACGCTGGCCCTACGCATTTCAAGTTTTATAACTCTTGGCTTTCGGATAAAACCCTTCACATAAGCATAAACGATTTATGGGTCAATTTTACCCCTGGTAACGGTACGAATCCTATTGCTGCTTTTAATAACAAAATGAAGGCTTTAAAAATCATCATCAAAGAGTGGTCTTTGAACCAAAAGACGTTAGAACCTGTCACAAGGAGGTTCTCATCACAAAGATTAAATCTTTAGATGCAAATATTGCTATTGGATCTTCCACTACTGATTGTCATGATCAACGTGCTGCCTGTATTGACAACCTTTGTCAAATTGAGCATGATGATTCTTTCGATTCTTCTCAAAAAGCTAAGATATGGTGTATAGAGGGCGGATGAAAATACCAAGTTCTTTTACGCTATGGTTAATCAGAAACGCAGGTATCTAGCTATCTATGTCATCAAATTTGAAGGTCGTTTGATTGAAGACCCGATTGGGATCAAAGATGTTTTTACCAACTTTTTTGAATAAAAATTCCAACAGATTCAAGTGTCAATATTATTAACAGGAGCCCGTTTTATATCTCTCAACAGTGATCAGAATACTCTACTTGATGCTTCGATTTTGGTTTCGTTAAATAAAATTGCTATATGGGACTGTGGCTTGGATAAATCTCCAGGTCCAGATGGTTATTCTTTCACTTTTTACAAGGAATTCTAGAATTTGATTAACAGTGATGTTGTGGGCTTCTTAAATCACGTTTTTTTATCTTTGGTACATTTCCAAGAGGATGTAACACTTCATTTATCACCCTTATCCCTAAGATTCAAAATCCCATGGTGGTTGGTGACTTTCGCCCTATCAGTCTTATCGGGGCTCAATATAAAATTATCGCCAAAGTTCTGGCTAATCGTTTGGCCCGTGTTATTGATACCATTATCAGCGAAAAATAACATGCCTTCATTAAAAATCGGCAGATCCTTGATGGTCCATTAATGGTAAACGAGGTATTTCAATGGTGTAAACGTAAAAAGTCCAAACTTATGGTGTTCAAAATCGACGTTGAGAAAGCCTTTAACACTGTCTCTTGGGACTTCCTGTTCAGGGTTATGCATTTCATGGGTTTTAGTGATAAATAGATCAATTGGATATCAAGTTGTTTCCATTTTTCTACATCATCGATTTTAATTAACGGAAGTCTTACTCGCGAGTTTAATATCCACATAGGGCTTCATCAAGGGGGCCCTTTATCTCCTTTTCTCTTCATCATAGCTATGGAAGGGCTTCATGTTTCTATGGAAGATGTTATGGTTGCGGGTCTTTATAATGGGTTCAAAATCAACAACACGAGTCTCTCCTATTTATTCTTTGTAGATGATGCTTTATTTATTTGTGAGTGGTCTCGTTCTAATATCCAAAGTCTAGTTAGAGTTCTTGACTGCTTCCACAAAGTATTGGGCTTAAGATTAATTACATAAATCCAAACTTTTTGGTTATGGAGTTACGTTTGATGAAGTCTCTCTTCTGGATAGGGGTGTTCATTATATGGGTTGACCGGAACAATCGACCGACCCAAATGACATTGGGTGAAACAGGTTTGGCTTAATAGGGTTTGGTTTGGATTTTGGCTGCACCCGAAATATGATATGGTTTATTGGGTCAGATTTGGGGTTATAATTATTGATTCGGTTTCACCCGAATAACCGATATAGATAGTAAAAGTCAAAAGAGCATATCTTCAGTTATAGGATCCATCAATCAAATATCGAGTATTGAAATTTTTTGAGTGATTAAAGCTCTATTTTCTGAAAATTCCTTTTGTATCATTAATCACACCGAAATCACACAAACCAAAAATCACGCACTGTATCATTAATCATCATACTCCTTCCCCTATAAAATGAAGTCCTTGTATCAACAAATCACCACACCACTAAACATATTTGATTTCAAATTGGTTCTGGGTTTTGTTGTTATTGATTTGATCCTGATATCTTTTGTTCCGATCTCAAGGTTTCACTATGGTTATGGTATGTGTCTTATAAAGCTCATAAACTTTTCCTTTAATTTAAGTTTTTTCATCATTTCATTACTTTAGGGGTTTTCAATCTTTGATATTTGTCATCAATTTGGATAATTAGATTTCAATTCATGTGTTTATAATCTATGGTATGTGCTTTATCGTTTAATTTTTTAGTGATTATAGGTTCATTGAATAGTAAAATTGTTGCCCTGCTACTTGTTAAAATCATATGAAGTTTGTTGTTTTTGTAGTGTTTCACTCAATTTTATCCATGTTATACCTTGTTTATCCATGTTGAAACTTCACTGGAAATATATACCTTGTTTATCTATGGAATATCATTTTTTCTTCTAAAGTAAATCATCCATATAACTATCCCATATGAAGTTTAGATCTTTCTCCCGAGCATCTTTCTCCCGTAGTTGTTGGAGCCTCACATCATCCCGCTTGAACACCGACCCAGACCTCGATCTTTCTGTTCTTGAGTCATTACTCCTTCTAACCATCATCATATGTCTGACTGATATTCCTGCCACTCGCCTTGGTAAACACAGTACTGCAGCAACCACTTACGTTTTGTTGCCAGTCATGGGATCGCTGAGATGGTGGAACAGTAGGACCATACGCGGGTTCTTCAAATAAGATGGCGGAACAGTAGGACCATAAGCAAGTTCTTCAAAATAAGGTGCTCTCTCCTTTCTTCAAGGAGATTCGTCCATGTCTTAAGAAAGTGGGCTTTGGCTTATATCTTTGCTAGGGCCTCATAGTCAGTTCCTTCACCAACAAATATATCGTCCTCCTCAACACGATTTACCACTTTCTTTTTGGCATCGTATTCATTTCTTTTAGGAGGTGGCGGAGGAGGTAAAAGTTATTTCGTAGTATGCTGTTTTGAGGCATCGGGTCTTGAAGGTTTCTCATCATAATCAACAAAAACAGCTGAGAACTATGTTGTATAATAAAAATAATATTTAGTAACTTTGTTGTATAATGAAATGAATCAATAATCAGAGAAGATGCACGACATTGGACATAAGTACATCAGAATAGATTAAGAAAGTACAAGTTTGTGTACAGAGCATAAAACCACTTTAGATGTAATTCAAACATACAAGCTTTTTTTTAATCTCATTCCTTAACATAGTTGATGTTTGAAGTGTCGTTCTTGGTTATAAAAAGTTATTTGTTTTCATCGTATGTTAGCTCATGAGTTTATTTATGCCTTTAGTACAAAAGTGCTTACTAACAGTTTTTGTACATAAAATTCTTAACTGTTTTCATATTTCATTCTTTCTTAGATGTATCAAGAAGAACCTAAAGAGCATGTGAATGTGGATAATGTGAATGTGGTGGACTTGGAAAGTAGCAATGAAGAAAACCCAAAGAAAACCAGGGCTACCCGCTAACGTTCTTTGGTACGGGGCCACTATGAGTCATTTGTTAATGACCAAGGAGAGAAGAAAAGCAAGTGGCGTTACTGTGATAAGGAGTATTTTTCAGACACCAAAAATCATGGTACAAGTACTTTGCGGTGTCATTTGGAAAAATGTGATAAGTTTCATGGAAACCAGCTTGGTGGTCAGACTCAGTTATCAATTCAGAGAGGTGATGGTGATGATAGAAAGGTGATCACTTGGAAGTTTGACCAATCGTCAGTCGGGAGGGCCCTATCATACATGCTAATTGTGGATGAGCCTCCATTTATCTTTTTTGAGGGAAAAGGTTTCAAACATTTTCTGAATGCTTCCCAACCATTGTTCCATACTCCTTCGAGAATCACAATGGCGAGAGACTGTATGAAGTTGTATCTCGAGGAAATGAAAAAGGTTGGTTTGCTACTTAGGGGGAATGTTGGAAGGATATGTTTGACGACTGACACCTGGACTTCTTTACAAAGAATCAACTACATGTGTTTGACTGCACATTATGTTGATGATGAATGTGTTTTAAGGAAAAAAGTCTTGAACTTTTGCCCCATCTCTAGTCACCGTGGTGTCGATATCAGAAAAGCTGTAGAGATGTGTTTGCTAAAATGGGGCGTCGAGTCAAATGTGTTTACCATTACCGAAGATAATGCTTCAGCCAATGATGTGGAAGTTGCATACTTGAAGAACAAGTTTGCAAACCGGGAGAAATCTGTTTTAGAAGGTAAATGGTTACATGTACGTTGCACTGCTCATGTCATGAATCTGATTGTGCAAGATGGTTTAAGTCACATTGGGAAGTCTGTTGATTGTGTGAGGGCAACTGTGAAATATGTTAGGCAATCTCCTCAAAGGTTAAGTAAATTTAAGGAGTATGCACAAATTGAAAAATGTTCGACCACAAAAGGTTTGATTCTTGATGTTCCTACACGTTGGAACTCGACTTATCTGATGCTTGAAACTGCTCAAAAGTATGAAAGGGCGTTTTCAAGATATGATAGTGAAGATCGTCATTATCGAGATGATCTCGAGAAGACGGGTGTGCCAGTTTCATCTGATTGGGCGAATGTGAGGACATTAGCTAAGTTTTTGGAGCATATTTATGAGCTAACTCTGAAGGTATCCGGGACACTATATGTAACATCAACTAGCTTTTTGGATGATATTACATCAGTTGCCACCACTTTGAAAAATTGAATTAATGGTGTCCATGAGAAAAATCTTGTTGCCATGGCGAAGATGTTGAAATGCAAGTTTGATAAGTACTATGGGGACTTGGAAAAATGTAATATGGCCAAAATTGTTGCTTTTATGCTTGATCCGAGAAATAAGCTTGAGTATGTGGAAGTGCTATTGGGAGATGTTTATGGAAAAGTTGAAGGGAAATCTATGTGTGGCATGATAAAATCATCTTTGATTGAATTGTACGAAGATTATGTCAAGATCCATGCTTCGCCAGAGCCACATACATTGTTCACATCAGATGATGCTTCATCATCAATCAAAAAGCGTTCTGCAACTGCAATTATTGAGCAGCCTGTCATATTAAAACAAAAGGTTAATCTTTTTCACACATATATGTTTTTGGGATTATATTTTTTACTATGCTAACGTTTGTTCTTTTAATCGAAAAGGTTCGAATGGAAATGAAATGCAGAAAGTCTGAAAGCGGGATGCAAGACTTGAAGTCTGAGTTAGATAGGTATTTGAACGAGGAAGCCAAAGATGAATCTGAGAAGTTTGAAATTATAAATTGGTGGAAGGTTAACAACTTAAGGTTTCCTATACTATCTTTTCTTGCTAGAGATGTTATGGCAATTCCAATCTCTATTGTTGCTTCCGAATTTGTGTTTAGCACACGTGGAAGGGTGTTAGATGCATTCAGGAGTTCATAACTCCTCCAGTTGTTGAAAGTTTAATCTACACCCAAGATTGGTTTCGTGATAATTACATGCAGATGGATGTGGTAGAAAATTGGGATGACATGCAACAAATTGAAGAAGGTAACTTTATCATTGTAGTTGAACACTTTTTATCTTAATTAACTCATATTCTGAACAGTGAATTAACATAATTGTTTTTAATGTAAATGTAGAGCTTATGAAGGAGGCAACGATGTTGTTTGAGATGGAGCAAATGGAGCAAAAGACGCGTTTCTTTTATTTTCATTTTCAGTTTGTTACGTTTCTTGGTATTTTATGTTTGAACTATTTCATGGTTTTTTTTGTTTCAAACTCAGTTTAATGTTTAATTTGGTTGTTGGTTTTAACAACATGAAATGGATGTTGATGCTTCATGTTAAATAAGTGATCAGTTTCTGGATATTTGTCCATTTATATTGGAATTACTTTGTAGCATCATAGTGAATGATTCTTACTTTCTTTGTACTTTTGTAGTTATCTGAGTGACTGTCTCACATTTATACATCATGCTCTTATTTGGGCTTGTGGAAAACCGACCCAAATAAACAAATAACTTATTTGGTTGGATTGGTTTGGTTTTGCAAATTTTGGTTTGGGTATTGGGTGTTCAAATTTATTTTTAAAAAACAAATAATCGAAACCGATTAACCCTATAAAACCATAAACCGATCGAATGAACACCCCTACTTATGGCTTCTAGATGTATCCCTTGGACTATCTAGGGTTACCTATCAATAGAACATGATGCTTGTGAAAAGTTGGGATCCCATTATTGAGAATTTTTCAAAACGCCTTTCAAATTGGAAATCATCGCTCCTTTCCATTGGAGGTAGAGCCACTGTTACTTCCTTGGTTCTAGGCGTGATTGGTACGTGTTATTTTTCTCTTTTCCCTATGCCAAGTTTGGTCGACAAATTGGAAGCCCTTAGATCAAAGTTTTTTTGGGGTAGCACTGGCAATTCTAATAAAATCAGTGGGATTTCTTGGAATCTTGCCCTAGCCCCTAAGGATAAGAGGGGGGGGGGGGGGGGGGGGGGGGGGGCTCGACATTGGTAGTCTCTATGCTCTAAATCATGCTCTCATTATTAAATGGTGCTGGAGATTTCTCACCAACCCGCAGGCTTTATGGGCTCGTCTTATTGTTGCTATACATGGTCCGAACGATGAATCTACTTCATTTTTTGGTCACTCTAAAATCACAGGTGTTTGGCACTGAATTATCAGGTCTATAAATGGCTTACATGAAAAGAATCTTATTCCTCTCTCTTCAATGCAGCGGAAAGTAAATAATGGGGCTTCCATAAAATTTTGGCATGATTCTTGGACTGGTAATTCTCCTTTTAAGTTTTAGTTTCCTCGTCTCTTTTGTTAGTCCACAAACATAGATTGTCTGGTTAGAGATTGTTGGAACAATGGATGGCATCTTGATTTGGTTTGTGATATCTCAAATGGCTCCAATGTTGCTTATCTTGCTATCCTTCAAAGCTACCTTTCTGCTATTATTCTCTCCGAATTAGAGGATGCATGGGTTTGGTATGTTGATACTTCTTCCTTCTCGGTTAAAAGTGCTCGATGGCTTATTGATAGAGGTCTTCATCCTGATGATGGTCCTGAAACTAGATGGAACAAGCTTCTTCCAAAAAAGATTAATATCTTCATCTAGAGGACGCTTCGTGATCGTCTCCCTTCTAGGTGGAACTTAAGCCACAAAGGAATCGATGTGAACTCGCTGAACTGCCCGCTTTGTGATTAAGGGATTGATACTGGTTACCATACGTTTTGGACTTGCTCGATGGCCTCCACTGTATGGGTTCGTGTTTTCAATTAGGTTGATCTTACTCCTCCCTCTTGTTGAGTCAAAAATTGATGTGGCAGAAGCTCAAAACGAAGAAATATCAAGACGTTTGTTATCCAACGCTGACATGTGAAAGTTAGACGCTGACACATGTATCTTAGATGCTGACATAATGTCAAGCGCTGATGGACGTCTACGGGGCTGATAGAATCTTCTAATTAGGGAATATATTAAGTATATAGTTATCTAATTAGAAGATATACATTTTTATTCATTCTTATCTCTTGTAAAACCCTAATCCTTACACTTTAAAAGGAACCAAGGGTTATTAGGTTTTTCATAACTTTCATTCACAATGTAAACCTAAAGCGTGTGTCGACTAGGTATGGGATTAATGTATACACACCCAATGATTGTTTTTTATTAATCTAATGAACAATCCAATTGAGTAATTCTTTGTGTCTTGTGCCTAAACACCTTGTTTCCTAATTATTGTTCTGTTCCGCTATGATCTCTATCATAAGAATGATAATTATGTATAGTTGCTAAAAGATTCGAGGAAACCAAGGTTTCCACAGTTGGTATCAGAGCCTCGTAGCTCAGGATGCTAGGACCAACAAGGTGTTCGTGTTTTGAGAAGAAAAGAAAAATCCGTCTAGGGTTTTTCTGAGTGATTTTGTGTGTCGACTAGGTGTGGGATTAATGTATACACACCCAGTGATTGTTTGTTATTAATCTAATGAACAATCCAATTGAGTAATTCTTTGTGTCTTGTGCCTAAAAACCTTGTTTCCTAATTTTTGTTCTGTTCTGCTATGATCTCTATCATAAGAATGATAATTATGCCTAGCTACAAGACTCGAGAAGACTTTTTGTGTGCGCAGTAGTATTCAGGAAGGCATAACTATTTATTAAACCGTTGGATCGACACGAAATTTTGTGTGTGTATTTTACACACATATATCTAGACATCCACCGGAGGGATTGTCTAGATCAGTCCTCAATCAAGAGTTATTGGCCATCGAATTTGACAGCATGAAAGGGTTTTTCTTACAAACCCTAATTCTGAGAAGAATGATTATGTTTTCTACTGGATGATTGTGTTTTCTACTTGCTTTGGTGAATTAATCCTAGGATTAATAATGAACCCTTGTAGAGATACATACTATACGTAATTATTCTGATCACGTTTTGAATTATGGTCGTGGCTGCAGTTAGTGTTGTTTTAGGGTTTTCTAAAAACCATAGATCTGTGATAACTTTAATTTAGCAACAGGAAAAGATCTTCATGTGGCAGTCAAGAGTGAATGTTATTTAGGGTTTGTTTTAACAAACTCTAAATGTGTTAATGAAGGTTCGATGCATTATGACATATGGTGATTTCTTTTGTTTGACGTATCATAAAACAAGCGTGGTTTAGTTCTGTGATGATATGGGAATCATTGTTTATATGATTCTATCATAGGCAGTAATATATGATGTATTTTTGGTTATCACATGCTTCAGAGTTGGAAAGTGAAAAGTTGTGTTAACAGCGCTTGAAGAAGGTCACGTAAGTATCAAGAGACAATGGTTATCTCTGAAATTAGTAGACATATTATTTTCCCTGATTTTGAGGGCACAAATTATTCTGTGCAATATTTATGGAGTAAAAAGGGGAATGTGATATGTTGACTAAAAGAAGAGTGGTTATTATTCTTAGAGATTTTCTTCAATGACGTGAGGTAATCCTATTTTCTAGGATATATTGCTGTTTTGAACGTGGGGTTGAATTTAAAAGTAAAGAAGCGTGATTCTCTAAACTTTTGTATTAATGGAACGTGATTTATCACTTTTTGGTACGCACGGTTGATAAACTTTTGTCATTATCAAGAGAGTTGCTGTCACAGATGTTGTCAGCAGTTGAAGTAGACGCTGACAAGAATAAAGTTGGCGCTGATGTAAAGCACTGACAAGTGTTGTTCGATATATGTTGTTCCAAGCGCTGATAAGTATTGTCCGATATTGGACAATACATCTGGTAAAGAAGTTGGACAAAGGAGGATATTGGACGACAAAGGAATAGCTGCTGTTTGGAAAATTGGTAAGGTTTTTAGCACTCAAAATGAGGTATTTACACACGAAGGTACATGGAATCTCTATTTTATTCAGAATATCGTTATGATATTGATGGCTCGGATATTTTAAAGGGGATCAATGGTTTTTACATAAGTTGGCAACAATTCGTGAAGAATTTGATTGATGTTTGATTAGATTATGTAATCAGGATAGCCTTGTGAAAGAGTTATCCGTTCTAAGCCTTCTACATATGATATGAAGATATTGTTTCATTAAGATTCATCATGAAGAGGAGTTGGCTTAAGGGGAAGAATTCTTATGGTAAGTTTGATGTTCGAAGAAGATTTTCGCGAGTTTATGTTCTATCATATATTAAAGTTGTGACCTTCAGCCACTGACTTTTAAGATAACTTGTTTGTGCTTACATTGTTACTGATGAAGTGATACAAGATCTAGGAATATGTGATTTTTCTTATGGTACTCTATGCACATATTTTCTCTCACATGAAGTAGTTACATTATCGTGCTCAGTGTCTCACAAAGGATGAGGATTTTTGTATAATTATGACGCTTCGTCACATGGAGCGTACAAGATATGGAACATAGATTTGGGTTATTCTACTTCTACATCAAGAATATTATAGTTATTTTTCTTCAAAATCATTACATAGAGCCTACATATGGAGAATCTTCGATTGCATACTTTGTTTCCTTCCCTATTTATGTGACAAAAAGGGGAAGACATACATGCTACACTTGAGGGGAAGCAATATGAAGATGATGTACCACTTACAAGAGATACACAAAGAGTTTTGTCGACATCAACTAGGGGAAGATTGTTGGGTCAAAAAGTTGATGTGGCAGAAACTCAAAATGAAGAAATATCAAGACATTTGTTATCCAACGCTGACATGTGAAAGTTAGACGCTGACACATGTATCTTAGACGCTGACATAATGTCAAGCGCTGATGGACGTCTACGGGGCTGATAGAATCTTCTAATTAGGGAATATATTAAGTATATAGTTATCTAATTAGAAGATATACATGTTTATTCATTCTTATCTCTCGTATAACCCTAATCCTTACACTTTAAAAGGAACCAAGGGTTATTAGGTTTTTCATAACTTCCATTCACAATGTAAACCTAAAGCGTGTGTCGACTAGGTGTGGGATTAATGTATACACACCCAGTGATTGTTTGTTATTAATATAATGAACAATCCAATTGAGTAATTCTTTGTGTCTTGTGCCTAAACACCTTGTTTCCTAATTATTATTCTGTTCCGCTATGATCTCTATCATAAGAATGATAATTATGCCTAGCTGCTAAAATATTCGAGGAAACCAAGGTTTCCACACCTCTATTACGAGCCTGAACGAGTTATTCGCTTGGATTGACGGCCTTCGTTTGTCATAAAGCAAGAGACTTATTATGGACGTCATTTGTGGTACTGCTCTATGGTCCTTGTGGAGATTTCGTAATGAATCGATTTTTGGTCTTGATCCTCCAAAACACAACTTGTTATTTGATATATTGTTGATTTCGCTTTTAAATGGTATTCGACTAGATGTAAGTTGCATACCATTTCATGGAACAACTAGATTCAAAACCCTTTAGTGGTTTTATCTTTGTAATTTTCCTAGCGCCTTGCTAGTCTTTAATAAATTCTGTCGTTCAAAAAAAAAATTTCTATGCAGGTTGTTATAGGGCCGATAATGGGGATGGTTATGTAAAAGTAACTTACCAGATCTAAGCTCACAAGGGAGAACTTGATAGGAGAGTTTTCTTTTAAAGATTTTAAGGGGTATTTGGTACGATTAAATAATCAGCCAAAGAAATGTGTTAGAAGATTGATTATCTTGTTTGGTGCGACAATAGAACGAAAATCAAATAACCAAAATAAAACAAGTTATTGAGATTATAATGTAGCTAATAAATTTAACATCATTTTTGTGAAACCTCATTTCGATAAAAACTAATAACCACATTTATGTTAAGACTTCGATGAGGAGAAGTTGCGACGTATCCATAGTAATAAAACAATTTCAAATCGAGTAGTGTTACATCTTTATAAATCCATGACCTGTTGTTTTATAGAACTCTTAGAATAGTTGAATCTGCAAATACACAGATCATTACAATATAAAGAACAAGATGGTAAGCAACCCGAACATAAATACAAAGATAATGAGATTATGTTTAGGAAATACATATTATAATGGCAAAATTATCAAGCTAGAATTCCACCCCCATCAACGATATCTATTCAGAAGTCCTGCGTCTTTCTGCTTAAACATAAGAAACATTCATTTTGAACATCATAATTAGACAATTTCTTTTATGTTTTCAATTTCAGCACAAAAGTCATTTGTTTGGTATAAACCAATAATAAATTTAGAGTGCATATCATATGGTACCACTTTTTAAATCAGAACTTTTTTTTCTAACGTAAAATAAAAATGAGATCGAAGTTGGTTTTTCTTATTATGTAGTTAGCTATTGAAAGTTTATGGACTTATATTTAATATTCGTGTGATAGGATTGAACTTGATATTACGAGATTGCACTCAATACGTAAAAAGTTAATTTATTTAATAAATATATTTATTTTATTTATTAATTTAGTTAATAAATATATATTTATGTATTTATTAAATTAAACCGAGATATAACTTTAACGATCGTTAATTAACTAAGAGTTAAGTATTAACGAGCGTTAACGAATATATAGTAAGTGGAATAAAAAGAAATAAGATCAGAAGGTTCCGGAACACCCCATGGGGGGTTTTGACTACAAGAATTATGTCTATATAAGCAACCCTCACCTCTTAATTTAAGACACACAAAAATTTCTCCCTCCCCTCTCTCTTTGTTGCGATCACAAGACTACCCACAAAGGGGGTTTTGGTTGGTTTTCTTGTTTGATCAATTTTGCTTATAATCTAGTCCAAGCTCCTCTCTAGGGTTTTTGGGTAGATTTTCCACAAGTGTTAAAGCTCGGTTTACACGTGCTAGAATCACGGTTAGCTCATTGTATTTCGTGTACAAGGTCGTAATATAGTCTTACTTTAGACTATATGTTGGTGGTGTTCGTTATAAACCCTAATTGGTGATTCGTTCTTCATCTTGTGGATTTGCTTTAGCGTAAAGGTATGTAACCCTTATTCGATTAGTTATAATTGTGTTAATTATGGTTTTATATAATTGTTCTGATATTAATAAACTTTCAGTGGCATCGAGAGCCGTTTTAACATGTTATAATTATCAAAAATCTAAAGTTTATTAACTAATAATTGTTTTGAGTTAAAACTACATGTTTTTAGGTTTTCTTAAAATTAGGGTTTTATTTTTTTTAAATTAGGGTTTTTGCTGGATTTTTATTAAAAAAAGAATTGTTTTGAAACCCTAAATTACATGTGGGATAATTTTAGATTAAATTGCATGATTAATTGTTATGTCATGTATGGTTATGATCAGTAGAGATATAATTGTTAAGATTTGTGGGAGGATCCATGATAAACGTGCATGTTTTCATGGATCATAAAATTATATGTTTATATGATTTTATGTGCTACATGATTATTTGATTCAATAAATCTTGAATTAGGGACGAATTTTATATGAATATAAAAACCTAGATTTGACAATTATTGAATAAATCGTATGCATGTGGCTATTTGATTTATTTATTGCACATATAAATTGTTATTATGTGTTTATGATTTAGTTTTTTAGTTGTTTATATTAAAAATTATTGAATTGTTGTAAACAAGGGTTTTTTCTTTTGAAAAGAAATAATATAGCTAAATCATATTAAAATAAAGATTTGTTAGAGATCTAAATTACATAAGATTACGTTGATTGCGGAATTGAAATAATAATCTAACGACCTTCTCCTTTTGACAAACTATAAAGTGGGTATAACGCACCGCTGGTCATGTACTCGGTTAAGGAAGGAGGTGTTATGCCATTAGTTACTGACCAAATTCCCGGATCGCCTGTGCGTCAAATTGAAATTACCTACGATTATTAATTGAATTATACCTTAAGGTTGATTTACTGCAAATTCACATCCGAAACGTAATGAATAAGGGTATTGCTTTGTGCTTTAGTCGAGTTCTAGAAAAAGTACGTTGTGAATAGTTGTGGGTAAATTATTTAATTGGTTTAACCAATACCTCAACATAATTTATGTAGAAATTTAGTCTCGTGAAAAACTTTACTAAATGTTTTATTAAACTTATGCTATGGAGTTGTATACATGCTTCTCCATACATTGATTTTGACATCAAATTTATACCCTTAAAACTTAAGTAGAATGCTCCTAATTGATGAACACTTGAAATTACTACGTCATCAAATGAGATTTTTGGGTGATGTTGTAATGGAGAGAAATTTTTCATAGAATGAGAATTCGTATGATGGTTTTACGTTACTCAGATTAGACGACTTAATTAAGTTACTCAGTGAGATCTGGAAACTTAAGGCATTCAGAAGGGATGAAACATGTTTACAATGCAAAACGTTCTTTTGGCAATGTAAATCCCTTAAATATCTAGAAATTGAAAATTGTTTGTCGATTGAATTGTTAGACAAGTCGCTATGTTGAGTACATTAATTACTAGCAGATCAACTGATGTAATGGATCTATGTCAATATAGTTCTAGGATTCAAGAAAAATACTATGGTTTATATACCGGGGTAATTTTATTTTCTTGAAAGTATTTTGTTACCGAAAATACTAATATTTGAACTTATTTCTTTAGAAATGTCTCAACCCGACAATAACACTATAAGTTCTGCGTTCAAAGCGTTCTTTGATCGTCCTGAACTTACTGGCCCAAACTTCATTGATTGGTACCGCTCACTAAGAATTGTCTTGAGAGTAGCGAGTACTATTGGTATCTTGACTACTCCTTATCTGGAGGATCTTGCTGAAGGAGATTCTAAAGCGCAAAGGCTTGAACACGTTGCTAATGTTACGAAGCACTCTGAGGTGGCTTGCTTAATGCTAGGAAAAATGGCTCTTCCACTTCAACAGAAGTATGAGCTATTTTCACCTAAGCGAATGCTTGATGAGCTCACGGCTATGTTCAAAAAGCCGCAAGCTGTGGAGATCTACGACTTAGTAGATGCTTTGCATAGCTGCAAGCAAGCTCTTGGAAAGTCTGTTAGTGCCCATTACTTGGAGATGAGGGGCTATTTGTAACAGCTCATTGCACTAGGACAATCCTATGATCATAATATGGCTATCAACTTGATCAATAGGTCCCTTAACAAGGACTTTAAATTTTGTTTGAAACTATAATATGCATTGCACGGGGAAGACAGATAATGATTTGCATGCAATGCTCGTTGATTATGAAAAGGGGTAAAAGGACAAGGCATCTACTTCTACGCTTCCTATACAAACCATACAAAAGGGTAGAGTGAGTAAGCCAAAACCGCAAGCGAGTAAGAAGAAAGGCAAAGGCAAGGGTGATAAGGGCAAGCAAGTTGCGACTTATTCGAAACCTAAGCAGAACTTTGTCAAAAAGAATAAATCTCAGAAGGATGAGACTTGTTACCATTGCAAGGCAAGTGGTCACTGGAAGAGGAATTGCCCTATTTACCTCTAAGAGTTACGAGAAATAAAGAAGAAGCCTGAACAGAGCGCTATAGCTTCAGGTACTTTATTCATGATTGAATTGTTTAATTTAACATACAAATTAAATTCATGGGTATATGATACGGGACGCGGTATTAACATTTATAATACGCTACAGGGATTTAATTTGGAAAGGAAGCTATCCTATGGGGAATAATTTATGCAAGTGGGCAATGGCGCACAAGCAGCAATTGAAGCTATAGAACATTTAATTTAGTTTTACCTTAGGGTTTAGTACTGATTTTAAATGATTGTCATTATGCACCTATAATTGTTAGGGGTGTTATTTCCTTTTCTTGTTTGTTGAATAATGGATTCGTTCACACGACTGATAATAATGGAACATCTGTTTGGAAAAGATGGTATTTTCTATTTTAATGCAATTTCTGTGAATGGTGTGTTTGAAATAGACATGCATGATAATGAATCCAAGAATAAAAATATTTCTGTCTTTAGCATGAATAAAAAGAGAAAGTTTGACAAGAACTCTTCTTATCTTTGGCATTGTAGACTTGCCCATTTGGGAAGACTCGTATACAAAAGCTTCAAGGTGAAGGCCTTTTGGAAAATATAAATAATGAATCATTTGATAAATGTGAGTCTTGTATCTCTGGAAAGATGACCAATAAACCATTTAATAGCAATATTGAAAGAGCTACCGATCTACTTGGATTAATACATACTGATGTGTGTCGACCACTTAGACATATGTCAAGGAAAGTAGCTAGCTACTTCTTAACATTTACGGATGATTATAGCCGTTATGTTTATGTTTATTTACTTAAACATAAACATGAGGTATTTGAAACATTAAAAGTGTTTAAAGCAGAAGTAGAACTGCAACTAGGAAAGAAGATTAAAGCTCTTCATTATGATAGAGGTGGTGAATATTTAAGTCAAGAGTTTATAGATTATCTAAGTGAGAATGGAATTGTTCACCATCTTACTTCTCCCTATACTCCACAACAAAATGGTGTATCTGATAGGAGAAATTATACATTATTAGATATTGTGCGATCTATGTTTAATCTTACAACTTTACCTTTATCCCTTTTGGAGTATGCTTTAGAATTTGTTGTTCGCATCTTAAATATGGTTCCCACAAAGAAGGTCGATAAGACACCATATGAACTATGGCATGGCAAGAAGCCATATTTGTCTTATTTAAAGGTCTGGGGTTGCGAGGCGTATGTGAAACGTGACTCGGGTGACAAACTTCAACAACAATCTGTGAAATGTATCTTTGTAGGATACCCTAAGGAAACTATGGGTTACTAGTTTTATTATCCACCTGAGAACAAAGTGATTGTTGCTAGGTATGGAGACTTCCTTGAAAGTGATCTTGTAAATCAAGAATTCAGTGGGAGAAATTATGATCTTGAAGATAGTCATATAGATACATTACCTTCTGAGAACACTAGCGATGTAATTCATGTGGAACCAGAAAGTCTGGCGGTTCCACCAGAATTAGTTCCTCTGCGTAGATCGGCAAGGATTAAAAACGCAAATAGCAATATATATCTTAACATCGAGGATGATGATGAAGTAGGGGATCTTGGTGAACATGCTAATTATAAATCCGCCATGCTTGATCCTGAGAAGGATAAGTGGATGGTTGCTATAGATGAGGAAATGAAATCCATGAAAGTGAATGATGTTTGGATTCTTGTAGATCCACCACAAAATGCTAAAGTAGTGAGACATAAGTGGATATACAAGAAGAAAACCGACATGAACGAAAAAGTACAATCCTATAAAGCTCGTTCAGTAGCTAAAGGTTATATTCAAACTTTTGGCATAGACTACGAGGAGACATTTTCTCCTATAGCAGACTTAAGAGCTATTAGGATTCTCATAGCTACGGTAGCATACTATGACTATGAGATATGGAAAATGGATGTTAAAACTGCCTTCTTGAACGGTCGTTTAGATGAAGAAATCTATATGCAGCAACAAGAAGGGTATGTTGATCCTAAGAATCCAGGACACGTGTGAAAACTTCAAAGATCCATTTATGGTTTAAATCAAGCATCACGTCAATGGAATAAATGATTTGATGAAGAAAAAAAAAAGTTTGGATTCATTCAGAATCGTGATGAGCCATGTGTATATCGCAATGCTAGTGGAAGTGATGTAGTATTTCTAGTCCTGTATGTCGATGACATATTAATCATGGGAAGTAACATTCCAAGACTTAAAGCTGTTAAGGATTATCTTGGTAAATGTTTTTCTATGAAGGATTTAGGAGAAACTGCATACATTTTGGGAATAAAGATCTATCGGGATAGGAAAAGATGGTTAATTGGTCTAAGTCAAGATGCTTATATAGATCAGATATTGAAGAAGTATAACATGCATAATTCCAAGAAAGGTTTTCAACCTATGAAAGTTAAGCATTATTTGAGTCATGAGATGGATGCATCAACTCTTGGAGAGGAGGCATACATGCAGAAGGTGCCTTACGCTTCGACTATAGGATCTATAATGTATGTTGTTAGATGCACAAGGCCTGATGTGGCGTTTGCTCAGAACTTGGTCAATAGATACCAACAGAATCCAGGGAAGCTCCACTGGACTGCTGTTAAACATATTCTAAAGTATTTGAGGAGTACGAAAGATATGTTCTTGGTATTTGGAAGGAAACCAGACACATAAATAAATGTGACAGGTTTCCATGATGCGTCCTGGCAATGTGATAAAGACGATACGAAGTCTCAGACGGGTTACGTTTTTGTTATGAATGGAGGAGCAGTTGACTGGAAGAGCAAGAAGCAGACAACGATTGGAATGCATGCTACTCAATCTGAGTACATGGCTGCTTCATAAGCTGCAATGGAAGCTGTTTGGATTAGGAAGTTTATTGAAGATCTTGGAGTGACGCCATCAAATAAAGAACCTATTGATATATATTGTGACAAGTCTGTCGCAATAATATTCGCCAATGATTCTAGAGTCATGAAAGAAGCCATACACTTTAAACGTAGACATCACTACGTCCGAGAACTAGTTGAAGCTCGTGAAATCAAATTAATAAAAGTTCACACAGATGATAACGTAGCTGATCCTTTAACTAAGGCTTTGCCTAGACCAATGGTAGTTAAGAATGCCAAGGTGATTGGGTTGCAACTAGCTAGCGAACTCATGCAATAAATTTGTGACTAGTATTTGGATAAAGGAGGCTATGACATCATTATTTAATAAACAAAGATTAGGTTTCGTTTATTCTTATTATTTAATTGTGTATCCTATTTTACATGTGTTACTTAATCCATGAATAGATTGTTATGCTAAAACGCCCGTTGTCGATAAATTAAGACAAATCAAAATAGCGATAGAGTATACTTGAAAGTATATTGATCGATTTTGGATGATATTCGATAAATCGAATATTGGACTTATCCCAAATATATGATTTTACTTTGTGGATCTTTGTCATCAAGTAAATCACAAATAGTTATCCTTAGACTTGAGATACCAGGAAACTGTTATGAATCTAGTGCATCTCTGTGGAATAATTTAACGCTAAACGTAACTGGTAGCTATAAGGATTATTTTCGGAAGTGCTGTCAAATTCATAAGTTTTGCTCGTAGTCAATATGGGATTTATTTCCTCCAATTTTGTTTTGGAGTTTAATACAGATGGGCCCCTCGTGGGATTAGTAAGATGTTTGTGTGGCCACACCAAAATTTGTTTTGGTAATCTTGTTGAATCTATGAACGAGAAACGGAATGGTTAATGAAAGGAATGACTAAAATCCATATCCTTATTAACGTTGTATTAGAAATAAAAGGATAATAATAATGATGAATCATTAAAGGTTTTATCTAGAAGACCTTAATCGAGTTGTACTAGAGACATTGCTAAGTGTAACTAGAGCTAGTCAATTTAATCACGATATTTGAAATATGTCCAAGTGGACTTATATTTAATAGTCGTGTGATACGTAAAGAGTTAATTTATTTAATAAATATTTTTTTATTGTATTTATTAATTTATTTAATAAATATATATTTATGTATTTATTAAATTAAACCGAGATATAACTTCAACGATCGCTAAATAATTAAGAGTTAAGTATTAACGAACGTTAAAGAAGATATAGTAAGTGGAATAAAAAGAAAGAAGATCGGAAGGTTCTAGAACACCCCATTGGGGGTGTTCGACCGTCGGTTATGGAAGAAAGGGGAAGGGGAAAGAACAACTATCCTTATATTTGTTTTGACTACAAGAATTAGGTCTATATAAACAACTCCTCACCTCATAATTCAAGACACACAAAAATCTCTCCCTCCCTCTCTCTTTGTTGCGATCGCAAGACTACCCACAAAGGGGGTTTTGGTTGGTTTTCTTGTTTGATCAATTTTGCTTATAATCTATTCCTAGACCCTCTCTAGGGTTGTTGGGTAGATTTTACACAAGCGTTAAATCTCGGTTTACACGTGCTAGAATCACGGTTAGCTCGTTGTATTACGTGTGTACAAGAGCGTAATATAGTCTTACTTTAGACTATATCTTGGTGGTGTTCGTTATAAACCATGATTAGTGATCCGTATTTTTTCTTGTGGATTTGCTTTAGCGTAAAGGTATGTAACCCTAATTCGATTAATTATAATTGTGTTAATTATGATCTTGTTAAATCGCTTCCGCTATATGTGTGCTTTGATCTCGTTGGGGTTTTATATAATTGTTATGATATTAATAAACCTTCAGCTATTTGGTAAACAGATTTGATGAATCAGTAATCTTATCGAACTCAAATTTCATATATCCATAGTTATAGGTATTTTGAGTGAGTTGGGCCTTATGGTTGGGCGAAACAGAATTTATGCGTTCTTAAGATTAAAAAAATATTAAAAAACTAAAAAAAAGATAAAATTAAAAAAACAGAATTTATGCGTTCTTAATAAGTAAACAAAAGATAAAATAATTACCCATCTGCCCAGTTTAATTCATCTTGCAAGTTATCTACTCTACTAGCTATCATCTCAGACTTCCACTAGATTTAGAGTCATTAGTTGAATTAGATTACTTTGGGACTGTTGCTACAGTATCACAGTGGCTTAAACAGTTTAGCTTATACAAGTGTGCAATTTGAAATTCCTAAAACGTAAAAGGGTTTAACCTGGTTTAGTTTATGTATGCATCAACACATATTCGATTTGTAGTAACCTGACTTCACATAAGTCTTGTGTAAATCACAATTACAGAGATTGACCAATGTCGCATAGGTCTTGTGCATCAGCACATGTTAAATTTGTAGTGACTTGACTTCACATAGGTCTTGTGTAAATCACAATTACATGGATTGAACAGTGTCACATAGGTCTTGTGCATCAACACGTAATAGAGTTGTATTAACCCGAATTAAAATTCTTTGGTATGTATAGGAATTATGTCTACACATAGTGTTAGAACATGGATGTATAATAGAAATACTGTTGACGGCTATCATGACAAGAACTTTGGGAAAAAAAGTGAACGGGTTTTTAGACTTCTCTTATTCCTTAGAAGTTAATGTTGACAAAAGAGTTATCAACAGTGTAGTGGAAGTTTGTATTAAATGTCCTTGTGCATGGGGGACGTTGATTCCTTTAAGTTAAAACATGGAGGGAAGTCGTGTTGGTTTAACTCCATAGAAGATTTCTCCCTATGAATCATACATTTAGACGTGATAAAAAGGGAGTTCTCGCTAAAAACATTGTATCTTCCACTCCACCACCAGAGTTGAATGGTTTTGAAATTTGGCTACAAATTTTAGATTATCCAACCGCTTATGAAGGCACCCCATATGATCCAAAGAATAAAAAAATTCATGGATTTGGGGTTACTCATAATTGGGTAAAGAGAAGCATCTTTTGGGAGCTACCATATCGGCATTTGTTGTTAATCAGGCACAACCTTGATGTTATGCACATTGAGAAGAATGTTTTGGAGATCTTCAACACTGTCATGGACACTTTAAAAACAAAAGATAATATCAAGGCAAGGTTGGATATTGAGAAGCTTTGTAACAATCGAGACTTGCATGTTTGGAATTAAAACAATAAAGTTTTAAAGAAAAAAGCATCATACACTTTATCCAAACAGCAAGTAAAGAAAGTGTGTAAATGGCTGAAAATAGTTAAATTCCCTAACGAATATGCTTCGAATATAGGGGGATGCGCAAACCTCAAAGATTCTATCTTTTACAGGTTCAAAATTCATGAATGACACGTGTTTATGCAAAGATTGCTACCTATTGCATTAATAGGTATGATCCCTAATGCAATATGGGGTGCAATAACAGAGTTGTGCACATTATTTTGTGTTATATGATCTAAGGAGTTATACATACAAGACTTAGAAACCTTGAAAGACGTATTGTTGTAACTATTTGCAAACTTGAAAAAATCTTCCCACCTAGTTTCTTCGACTTAATGGAACACCTTGTAATACATTTGGTAAATGAAGCTATCAATGGTGTTCCCAAGAAATATAGGTGGATGTATCTCTATGAGAGGTAATTTGTCTTTGGTTAATAAGCTATTACGGGATTACAAATTGTGTTTTAAACAATTTACTAACTTTTTTTCCGAAAATTTATAGGAAATTAGATTCCTTAAAAAGAACAATTAGAAACCGAGCAAGGCCTGAGGGCTCTATTGTTGAGGCCCGTCTAATAAGTGAACTCTCAATCTATTCTCCCTTTTAATTTGAAACAAAGTTGAATCGTGTGCCTCGAAATTATGCACCCAAGATTCCAACTCATACCAATACAGATCCTTGATTAGGCATATTTAAAGTGCCTTCTAGGAGATTATTTTAGAAGGGTGGTCATAGGAGTTATTTGGATGAGTTTGAAAAGCACAAGATTCAAACTTATATCCTGCTTAACTATGTGGAAGTTCACCCTTCGATAAACTTATTTAATAACTGGATTAGATAAACACATCCAAATATTGAAGAAGGTGAACTTGATCAATTTCGAGGGCGAGATTTTGTAAGCTAGTTTGCAGATCATGTAAGCTTAACACATTAAGTGTAGAATAATTTATAATAATCCTAATAAGTAACTCTAACACTAACACAAGCCCTCTTATAAATGTAGATATTGTCCGGGTCGGATCCTAGAAATGATCATTTAAAGGATCTAGCTTATGGACCAATAAACGAAGTCACATCACATAAGGGATATATTCTCAATGCATACAAGTTCCACTGTAAAACCCGCATGCTTTTACCATGCATAGTACCCTTAGGATCGTACGTACTAGTTAAAAACTTTCCTAATATAGCATGATTATGATTACGTGTTAGGAGTTTGCGTATTACGTACGTGATAGAACACGATAAGTATTTTATATGCAGGATCACGTAATAATTATTTAACAATAATTAATCACGAACATGCGATCATGAAATCATGAACATAATTAAAACACGAACTATTATTAATTACGTATATATATTTATTACGAGCGTAATTAAATATATTAGATCACGGTATTTACGTAAAGAGAACAACTAAAACACGAACATAAATAAACACAAACGAGTAACTAAATAACGAGACACGGAAAGAGGTACGGGAACCCCATGTGGGGGTCCTTACCCGCGGCCAAACAAGGATAATGGGCCAAGCCCATTATCAATTTTTACTAAAAGGGGGGTTAATTAATTTTTACTACTCAAAAACACTTTACAGAAGATTTCAAGAAAAACCTAAAACCCTTTCTTCCTCCTCTCTTTGTGCCGCCACCCTTAAATCACCATACAAGGTGATTCTTTGATCTTTGATCTTGAAGAATTGTTGTTTGTTCGTGTTTGTTCTTCATTCTCTTGATCCACGAATTCGGTAAAAACCTTTTAAACCTTTTCTTTTAATTTAATCTTTTATTAATTATGAACATGTGATGTTTTTTTATAAAAACATAATAATTAATCATAGATCTAACATGTTTTGATGATTAATTAAATCAAAGGGTCGTTTTAAGGGGTGTTTTGTTTTGGCCGCAGGCTGCAACCGACCCCAAGGGGGTTTTGGTTTGCCAAGCCGACCACCACCAAGACCTTATGGTCTTGGTTGGTGCGTGTGGGTCCCACGGCAGCAAGGGGTACCCCGAGTTGGTTCGGGGTACGGTGTCGATTCATGTCCGGTTCATGTTTTTAAGCTTAGATCCGGTTCATGGTTTATGTTAGTTTCTTTTTATGTTATGAACTTATGTTAAAATTAAATTAATAAATGATGTAATTAATTTAATAACATGACTTAGGTTAATTAATTGTAAATGATCATGAAATTATTTTAACCTAAGTATAAATATTTAAGACTTATAATTAATTAATTATTTTAAAAACCATGGATATAATTAATTAATTAACATGACTTAGGTTATATTATTAATATTTAATAATACATATTTTAACCTAAGTATTTGATATATTTAATTAAAAACATGTTATACTTTAATTAAATATTATAACCTATAGTTTAATTAAATTATATGAAATAATTATTAAACTATACAATATATCATATGACTTAGAAAATAATCATGAAAACACTTAGGCTTATATACTTAGCTTATTTAACCAGCTTATTTCTAATTATGGAAACTTTCAATTTTTAGAAACTTAATTAAATAAGGCAGCTAATTTATTTATGGAAACCAGCTATTTTTAGAAACTTATTTATTTAAGGCAACTAATCTATTTATGAAAACTTATTTAATATCTAATCTATTTATGGAAACTTTCTATTTTTAGAAACTTATCTATTTTAAGCAGTAAATCTATTTTTGGAAACTTTCTATTTTTGGAAACTTTCTATTTTTGGAAACTTTCTATTTTTAGAAACTTTCTATTTTTAATAACTTTCTATTTTTGGAAACTTTCTATTTTTGGAAACTTTCTATTTTTGGAAACTATCTATTTTTGGAAACTTTCTATTTCCGGAAACCTGCTATTTTTGGAAAGTTACCTAATATTACACAGTAAGTATAATAACACATGAAATACCAGAAATACTTAATCAGATTAAGCAGAATACGAGATTTAATACAGTTTAAGGCTTTAAACAGTAAAACATAGTAAGAACACATAAAATAAGCTAAGACATGACATAAAACCAGCTATGTATTTAGTAAGCAGATACTTATTTCATGTACGTATTTATCTAGCACTAGTGATTCGGAAGTAGGATTCTCGCAGTTCGTCTTTCTCGTTCACTGGACATAAGGTACGGATTCCCGTCCTTTCAGTATGGACATTCTTTCCTTATTAGGATTCCCCGTATGCAGCCAACTGTTTTCCCGTAGTATAAGTTACGTGCTTGATTGCTTATGTTTAATTATGATTTCATATAGCCATATACATGCATGACCAGTTTCACCTAGTTATGGAGGTACCATAACCATAACATTAGAGGCACTTATGTTATGACTTCACCACGGCGGAGTGATTGCTCGTGACGTCCCTTCAGCTTTTGGCCATTTATTTATATTTATCATGTGGGGCGTATGGGTGCATCCTAGTTACATGTTTTTATTCAGGATTACATGGTGAATGTGGTGTGTGCCTTGCATCCTTCACAAGGAGCTGATCCCTCCTACCCATAAACCAGTATATTAAATTAGAGGCAGCCCCTCTAATTTGCATGATGAGGTCACCCCTCCAATTATTCATGCACGGTGGATTTTCATGACCTATATTGGCTAATGGTAAAATATGACAAACAATTTTTATAAGATAAACATAAGACTTTCAAACTATAAACCAGTTTTATTAAGACTTAACCAGGTTACTCGGGACTTAGTTTTCTTCCGTTGTTATTATGTTATATGCTTATCCTATTCATGCTTTATTGTACATCCGTAAACTGAGCGTATTGCTCAGTTGTTTTCCTTTTCTATGTTCCCAAAACGGCAGGTACTCAGGGACGCTCGTAGACACTAAGAGTACGTGCATATGGACTGGAAGCTGTCTAGCCTTCTTTACATTATGCATTTCCTTTCTTTTGATACTTATGATTTGGACATTGTTTAGTCCTTTTTCCTTTATTATACTATGTTTGTGTGTGATGAGCTTTACTTTTGGACTACCGATGTTTGATTCCGGTATTTTCCTTTATATGGTCAAGTAATGTTTAGACATTTTACCTTGTATGCTTTGATCACACGCCATAATTACTGTGATATTTCCATTTCCAAAATGAGGTGTTACAATTATGGTATCAGAGCCAAGGCTTCGACCTGTAGGCTCTCAAATATGACCTGTGATTAGTGGGTAGTCACTACGGTCTTCCTAAAACTGACAGTTGTTTTCATGCATTCATCATTTTTAAGCATACATATACATGTCATTGTTACAGGGTTTTTGACTAAGTAATGGTTGGTACAGGACTGGCCCTATTTAGTCGCATGTGTTTTATCGAAACTTTTAGATTTAGGACCGACCCATAGGCGTCCCTCGCAATGTCTTTGTTTTGGGTGAACTGACCAGAGGCGTTCACTCTTGAGCATACAAAAGTTTTCATAAAACTGCATCATGCATTCATACACAAAATTTTCTTGCATAAAATTTTTCTCGTGAAATTTTAGTATAAATTTTTTTCATGTATATATTTATATTTTATGTTTTGAACTGTTTAATCATATGTTTTATGTTATACTGTCAGATGGTTCTCACACGCGAACAGGAGTAGCTCAATACTGCAATTCAGGTTGCCATGCAAGCCTTGCTTCCTCAACTGAGGAATGACATCCGGGCTGAAGTTCAAGCTGCCAACAATCAGCAGCACAATCAGCCACCTCCTCCTCCTCCTCCAGTGACATTAGCAGTATGGCTGGAGAGATTCAACAAGCTCCGCCCTCGAGCTTTTAAGAAGACAGATAGCCCCAGCGATGCTGAAAGTTGGTTGGCTCACATCAAGAAGATTTTCAACGCTATGGGCTGTGACCCCGCATACAAGGCGAGGTTGGCATGCTATCGGTTCGAAGGCGATGTACTCAATTGGTGGTTAGCATTGATGCAATCTGAAGGTGGTGATGAGTGGGTTGCTGGTTTGACTTGGGCTCAGTTCAAGGACAGGGTGACGGAGCAGTTCTTTCCCAAGGCTGAGCAGAACAAGCTCAAGAGAGAGTACCATGGGATCCGACAGAGAGCTGGAGAGAATAGCAACGAGTTTATGCAGCGCTTTCTTCGCTTGGCTGGTTTCCTTGGTGCGGCAGCAGGTACTCCTGAAGAGCAGGCACATCACTTCAGATGGGCTCTTCGTACATCGGTCGCAAACAATCTGGTGTGTGCTACGTTCAATACTGTAGCACAAGTGGCTGATGCAGCACAAAAACTGGAGATGCTGCAGGAGAGGGATGAGTTCGGGGAAGCTGAAAGACCCGACAAGAGGTAAACCTTCGTATTCAAGCGGTGACCAATCCGTATACTTTCCATATGTCAATTATTCATCTCTTTAACTGTATCTTCCAGGCAGAAAACTGGGGACCGGTCTCAGCCGGCTACTCAGCAGCAGCCTCATCAGCCCAAGGGAAACGGTCAAACTAACGACCGTTCTGCTACGGATAGGCGTGGCGGTAATGACAATTACCGTAACAACGCCGGGCAATCCAACAACAGCAGGTCCTAATACTTACGAAATTCCTTATGTTTTATGTTATAACTCATATTCTGACACTTTAGCAAACTTCTACCAGGAACCATGGAAACGGTAGGGACCAGAACAAGAGAGGTTCGCAGCCTAGCCGTCCAGCTATCACTGGTATTCAATCTTATGATTATCCGCTTTGTCCTTTGTACCCAATTACCATGTCTTATGAAAATGTTTTATCAGGTCCTCAGCCAGCCAGAGCACCTGCTGGAGGATACACTCATCCTCTTTGCTCTACTTGCCACCGTAGGCACCCAGGACCATGTCGCCATAATACTGACGCGTGCGTCAAGTGTGGTCTTCCTGGCCATATTATGAAGGATTGCCGTAAGGGCGAGATGGAGAGTACATCGGGACATGCTGATACCAAGCCGCCTCCTACTGTCGGGCGTGTCTACACGACATCTCGAGACCAGGCCAACAAGTCTACAGGTACCATCACTGGAATCTTGTATATGTATGGTCGCGCTGCATGTGTTCTTTTCGATACGGGTGCTACTCACTCGGTTATTTCTACTGCTTATACTAAGAACATTAGGATGCCTCCTTTGCCACTAGAAAATAGGCTTACTATTTCCACGCCTTTGAGGGACTCTGTACTAATCACCCATGTATACAAGAGTCTTCCCCTAGAATTTGATGATAAGGTTCGACCTGTCGACGCACTTCCGCTGGACATGAATGACTTCGACATGATTTTAGGCATGGATTGGCTATCCAAGTATCATGCTACCATAGACTGCCATTCATATCGAGTTATCTTCGGTGATGTCAATGCACCAGAGTACATTCATAATGGGTTCATACCCGGACGGTCTGTACAAGTCATATCCACCTTGCAAGCGCGTGCACTACTGTCACATGGCTGCGAGGGTTATCTAGCTACGGTTCACGACATGGAGGCTGAATCTCCATCTATTCAGGATCAACCAATAGTGTCGGAATTCCAAGACGTGTTTCCAACAGAACTTCCAGGCATACCACCTGCACGAGAAGTGGAATTCAGTATCGAACTGGTTCCAGGAGCTGAACCAATCTCCAAGGCTCCTTATCGCATGGCACCGATAGAGCTAAAGGAGCTGAAGGATCAACTGCAAGAACTTCTTGAACGAGGTTTCATTCGACCGAGCGCATCTCCATGGGGCGCACCGGTCTTGTTTTTTAAGAAGAAGGACGGCAGTATGCGTCTTTGCATAGACTATCGCGAGCTCAACAAGATTACCATTCGGAATAGGTATCCACTACCACGCATTGACGATCTGTTTGACCAACTCCAAGGGGCCAAACACTTCTCCAAGATCGATCTTAGGCCAGGCTATCACCAGCTACGGGTCAAGGAGCAAGACATTGCTAAGACTGCCTTTCGTACCCGTTATGGCCACTACGAGTTTGTAGTTATGCCATTTGGCCTGACAAATGCTCCAGCAGTGTTCATGGATCTGATGAACAGAATCTTCCATGAATTTCTGGACAAGTTCGTCATTGTTTTCATCGATGACATCCTGATTTTCTCAAAGTCCAAGGAGGAACACGAAGACCATCTTCGTACAGTACTACAGATTCTTCGCCAGAAGCAGCTGTATGCTAAATTCTCCAAGTGTGAGTTTTGGTTAGACAAGGTGGCATTCTTAGGTCACATTGTATCAGCAGAAGGAATCACTATGGATCCAGCGAAGTTTGAGGCCATTACTAAGTGGCCGAGGCCGACATCAGCGACGGAAGTCCGCAGTTTCTTAGGTTTAGCTGGCTATTACCGTAGGCTCGTGGAGAACTTTTCCCGCCTAGCACTACCATTGACCAAACTGATGCGGAAAGGGGAGAAATTCGTCTGGACTGAAGATCGAGAGAAGAGCTTTGAAGACCTGAAGCAGAAGCTAGTATCTGCTCCGATTCTTACTCTACCATCTGGTACGGGTGGATTTCAAATCTACAGCAATGCATCGCGGAAGGGACTTGGCTGTGTTCTCATGCAACATGGGAAAGTGATCGCGTACGCTTCATGGCAGCTTAAGCCTTATGAATAGAATTACCCCACACACGATCTGGAACTTGCTGCAGTAGTGTTTGCATTGAAGATATGGAGACACTACTTATATGGAGAATCATGTGACATTTTCACGGACCACAAGAGCTTGAAGTATATCTTCACTCAGCGTGAATTGAACATGAGGTAGAGGAGATGGTTAGAGCTGTTGAAGGATTATGACATTAATCTACACTATCATCCCGGAAAGGCAAATGTAGTAGCAGATGCTCTTAGCAGGAAGTCCGGAATGATCAACGGCATTAACATCGAAGAGGAAGTCATCAGAGACTTGGAGCGACTAGACATCGAGATTATGATACGTGGACAGCACGGTTATTGGGCTAATCTTAGAGTAGAACCCGAGTTACTATCTAAGATCAAGGAAGCTCAGAAGGATGACGGAGAAATCTGGGCTATAGTACAGAATTTGGAGAAGCAGACAGAATTCAGAGAAGATGCAGATGGTATCGTATGGCAGGGCACTAGACTTTGTGTTCCTGATGACCAAGAACTCCGGGAAGCTTTATTGGCTGAAGCTCATAGCTCCCCATTCTCGATACATCCTAGTTTGACTAAGATGTACCATGACATCAAACAGTACTTTTGGTGGAGTGGTATGAAACAGGATGTGGCCACTTACGTCTCCAAATGTCTTACCTGCCAGCAGGTTAAGATCGAGCATCAGCGATCTGGCGGTCTCCTTCAACCGTTAGATATTCCATAGTGGAAGTGGGACAAAATCACCATGGATTTTGTTACCGGTCTTCCGCCTACCAAAAGGAAGCACGATGCAATTTGGGTTATCGTTGATCGACTTACCAAATCAGCTCATTTCTTACCGATCCGCAAGGAAGATCCGGTAAGTAAACTCGCAGATACGTATAGACGAGAGATCATAAGACTCCACGGTGCACCATCCAGCATCATCTCAGACAGAGATCCTCGATTCACTTCGCGCTTTTGGAAAAGTCTGCAGAAAGCTTGGGGTACACAACTTAAGGTTAGCACGGCTTTTCATCCTCAAACAGACGGACAGTCGGAGCGAACCATTCAGACAATGGAAGATATGTTCAGTTCATGTGCGTTGGAATGGACGGGCGATTGGGACGAATACATCTGTTTGGTGGAGTTTGCATACAACAACAGCTGGCACGCAAGCATCAAATGTGCTCCATTTGAGATGTAGTATGGCAGAAAGTGTCGCGCCCCAATCTGTTGGGATCAGGTTGGCGAGCGAACACTCGAAGGACCAGAAATCATAGAGATGACCAATGAGAAGATCGCAGTAGCTAAGCAGAAGATTCAGGAAGCACGGTCACGTCAGAAGAGTTACGCCGATAAGAATCGTAGGGATTTACACTTTAATGTAGGAGATCACGTATTCCTTAAGGTTTCGCCGGCACATGGTGTTAGACGCTTCGGGATGAAAGGGAATCTCAATCCTCGTTTCATCGGACCGTTTGATATCATTGAATGAGTCGGTGAAGTATCTTACCGATTGGCGTTACCTCCGCAGCTTTCGCATGTGCACAATGTGTTTCATGTGTCATTACTCAGAGGGTACCAATATCATCCCCTTCACATGGTTCAGTATCCACTGGAACAGATTCGTGAAGATCTCACTTTTATAGAAGAACCCGAACGAGTTCTTGACAGACAAGAACGAGTCATGAGAAAGAAGACGATTCCATTTGTCAAAAATCTATGGAGGGATCATACCGAGCGGGAAGCCACTTGGGAAACGGAGGAGTTTATCCGGGCTTCTTACCCTCATTTCGTATTTTGAATTCGGGTATGTTCCTCTTTTCTAGTTTACTTTATCTTTAAATCGGGGACGAATTATTCTTTTTAGGGGGGAAGAGTTGTAAAACCCGCATGCTTTTACCATGCATAGTACTCTTAGGATCGTACGTACTAGTTAAAAACTTTCCTAATATAGCATGATTACGATTACGTGTTAGAGTTTACGTATTACGTACGTGTTAGAACACGATAAGTATTTTATATGCACGATCACGTAATAATTATTTAACAATAATTAATCACGAACATGCGATAATGAAATCATGAACGTAATTAAAACACAAACTATTATTAATTACGTATATATATTTATTACGAGCGTAATTAAATATATTAGATCACGGTATTTACGTAACGAGACCAACTAAAACACGAACATAAATAAACACAAACGAGTAACTAAATAACGAGACACGGAAAGAGGTACGGGAACCCCATGTGGGGGTCCCTACCCGCGGCCAAACAAGGATAATGGGCCAAGCCCATTATCAATTTTTACTAAAGGGGGGTTAATTAATTTTTACTACTCAAAAACATTTTATAGAAGATTTCAAGAAAAAACTAAAACCCTCTCTTCCTCCTCTCTTTGTGCCGCCACCCTTAAATCACCATACAAGGTGATTCTTTGATCTTTGATCTTGAAGAATTGTTGTTTGTTCGTGTTTGTTCTTCATTCTCTTGATCCACGAATTCGGTAAAAACCTTTTAAACCTTTTCTTTTAATTTAATCTTTTATTAATTATGAACATGTGTTTTTTTTATAAAAACATAATAACTAATCATAGATCTAACATGTTTTGATGATTAATTAAATCAAAGGGTCGTTTTAAGGGGGGTTTTGTTTTGGCTGCAGGCTGCAACCGACCCCAAGGGGGTTTCAGTTTGCCAAGCCGACCACCACCAAGACCTTATGGTCTTGGTTGGTGCGTGTTGGTCCCACGGCAGCAAGGGGTACCCCGAGTTGGTTCGGGGTACGGTGTCGATTCATGTCCGGTTCATGTTTTTTAGCTTAGATCCGGTTCATGGTTTATGTTAGTTTCTTTTTATGTTATGAACTTATGTTAAAATTAAATTAATAAATGATGTAATTAATTTAATAACATGACTTAGGTTAATTAATTGTAAATGATCATGAAATTATTTTAACCTAAGTATAAATATTTAAGACTTATAATTAATTAATTATTTTAAAAACCATGGATATAATTAATTAATTAACATGACTTAGGTTATATTATTAATATTTAATAATACATATTTTAACCTAAGTATTTGATATATTTAATTAAAAACATGTTATACTTTAATTAAATATTATAACCTATAGTTTAATTAAATTATATGAAATAATTATTAAACTATACAATATATCATATGACTTAGAAAATAATCATGAAAACACTTAGGCTTATATACTTAGCTTATTTAACCAGCTTATTTCTAATTTTGGAAACTTTCTATTTTTAGAAACTTAATTAAATAAGGCAGCTAATTTATTTATGGAAACCAGCTATTTTTAGAAACTTATTTATTTAAGGCAGCTAATCTATTTATGGAAACTTATTTAATTAAGGCAGTTAATCTATTTATGGAAACTTTCTATTTTTAGAAACTTATCTATTTTAAGCAGTAAATCTATTTTTGGAAACTTTCTATTTTTGGAAACTTTCAATTTTTGGAAACTTTCTATTTTTGGAAACTTTCTATTTTTGGTAACTTTCTATTTTTGGAAACTTTCTATTTTTTGAAACTTTCTATTTTTGGAAACTTTCTATTTCAGGAAACCTTCTATTTTTGGAAAGTTGCTTAATATTACACAGTAAGTATAATAACACATGAAATACCAGAAATACTTAATCAGATTATGCAGAATACGAGATTTAATACAGTTTAAGGCTTTAAACAGTTAAACATAGTAAGAACACATAAAATAAGCTAAGACATGACATAAAACCAGCTATGTATTTAGTAAGCAGATACTTATTTCATGTACGTATTTATGTAGCACTAGTGATTCAGAAGTAGGATTCTCGCAGTTCGTCTTTATCGTTCACTGGACATAAGGTACGGATTCCCGTCCTTTCAGTATGGACATTTCCCCGTATGTAGCCACCTGTTTTCTTGTAGTATAAGTTACGTGTTTGATTGCTTATGTTTAATTATGATTACCTATAGCCATATACATGCATGACCAGTTTCACCTAGTTATGGAGGTACCATAACCATAACATTAGAGGCACTGATGTTATGACTTCACCACGGCGGAGTGATTGCTCGTGGCGTCCCTTCAGCTTTTGGCCATTTATTTATAATTATCATGTGGGGCGTATGGGTGCATCCTAGTTACATGTTTTTATTCAGGATTACATGGTGAATGTGGTGTGTGCCTTGCATCCTTCACAAGGAGCTGATCCCTCCTACCCATAAACCAGTATATTAAATTAGAGGCAGCCCCTCTAATTTGCATGATGAGGTCACCCCTCCAATTATTCATGCACGATGGATTTTCATGACCTATATTGGCTAATGGTAAAATATGACAAACAGTTTTTATAAGATAAACATAAGACTTTCAAACTATAAACCAGTTTTATTAAGACTTAACCAGGTTACTCGGGACTTAGTTTTCTTCCGCTGTTATTATGTTATATGCTTATCCTATTCATGCTTTATTGTACATCCGTGCACTGAGCGTATTGCTCAGCCGTTTTCCTTTTCTATGTTCCCAAAACGGCAGGTACTCAGGGATGCTCATAGACACTAAGAGTACGTGCATATGGACTGGAAGCTGTCTAGCCTTCTTTACATTATGCATTTCCTTTCTTTTGATACTTATGCTTTGGACATTGTTTAGTCCTTTTTCCTTTATTATACTATGTTTGTGTATGATGAGCTTTACTTTTGGACTACCGATGTTTGATTCCGGTATTTTCCTTTATATGGTCAAGTAATGTTTAGACATTTTACCTTGTATGCTTTGATGACACGCCATAATTACTGTGATATTTCCATTTCCAAAATGGGGTGTTACATCCACACTCTTTCATATGGTGATGGTAGGATCACAAACAACAGTGGGTGTGTGTAAAAGGGTCTTGTTATAATGAGGAAGAATCTGACTATTATGTAGAGTTAGAAGAAATTATAGAGGTAAATTACCATAGCATGATAGGGAATTGCATGGTTGTGTTGTTTAAGTATCGTTGGATTGATCCGGTCCATGATATAAGAGTTGATGTCAAACACAATCGGGTAGATGTTAAATACAGGTCATGAGGATGCATTGTTGACCCGTTTATCCTTGCATCTCAAGCTCATCAAGCCTATTATATAACATATCCTTCAATGACGAAGTATTTAAAAGATTGGTGGGCGGTCGTGAAGGCAACAACAAGGGGCATATTCCAAGTAGTACAAGATATATTAGCTACTGAAATTTCCGTTGATGACAATGTGGACGAGGAGGATATTTTTCAAGAAAGTGAAAGGTTAGTATGTATAATAGGCACAAACGAGGATACACAACCAGTTAGTCTTGTAAGAGAGGAAATAGAAGAAGTTGAGGCTGCATTTGTTGATGACACGAATGATGATGGTGAAGAAGAGTTTGAAGATACGAATGATGATACAAATGATGATTATGATGATTATGATGATTCAAGTGATGATATCGACCTTGATTCGGCTAATCATTCTTCTTCTAATGATGCTTTGTTTATCTTTTTAACTAAACCAATATATCATAACAATGTTTAGTTTATTTTCTTGATTTGTTATTTGTTCTTTCATACGTTAATGTTCTAGACTGATAATGCTTTATTTCTGCAATGTATGTATTTATTTTTGTTCCTTGATGTATTTGTGGGGTGTTTGGATTATAGCTTATATGTAGATGGCTTGTATATTTAAGGAGAATTTGTTTGTTGAGGTTATTGTAATGGTATCTAATATGTCGTAAGAACATATAGATTATTTTTCAGGTGACGCCTTTCCGTCATGCACAATTTCGAGAGGTTGAGGTAGATCCAGAGGTTCTCATCCCAAGACATTTAGTAAAAAATCAACATTAAAAGGAACATGTAGCAGTAGTGTTGTTGGGCGTGGAAAGGAGATAATAAATAGATGGAGTCGAGGAAACAACAGTATTAGTGGGAACATTGTGGAAATACAAGATGAGTGTAGTACGGGTGGTAGAAGGAGCAACAATACTTCTAGGAACGGTAATGAAAGAGCAGATGATCCTAGCCAAGTAGGAAGAGGAAGCAATATAGTTGAGCGCAATAATGAGAGTGCAGATGAATGCCTGAGCCCAGATATATTAGCTTATGCGAGATTAGATGTTCCAGAAAATAATGAGATATTAGATGTTCACGAAGATAATGAGGAGCATGAAATTGATTCATCACAAAATCAACTTGGGTAAAATGTGACCCCTTCATCTTCACTTCCTAGACTATGGCTTATCGGTGGATAGTAAGTATATTTAAATTAATATTTTATTTTTTTGGTTTGGTTTCTTTTGTGAGTTAGCATGGATCAGGTTGAAAGTTTAGTTTATAAGTGTGCCAATGTACAATTTTGTAGGTTTTATGACCCTACAATAGGTCGTCATGCGGTTAAGCTATTCAAGGCTATGTTCAAGGGTGCTTACGCCACATGGACACAAGTCCCCCAAGACCATTGGGATAGATGTTTTAGTCGTTTTAAGGTTTGTAACTTATCACATCTAAATAAAGCAAATGCCATTTTTAACTGATATTGCTAACTAAATAATAATGTACCAGCGTTCTATCCATGAGATGCTGCAGAAGATAACCAGATTCGTGAAACTTGGGAAACTCATATTACGAATAGGTATAGGGATATAATGAGAACTATGAGAGAGGTTGCGATGAAGGCCACAAGAGTGAAATATAATGTGAATATTGGTCGCATCAGTTCCAATCGTCCAAATTGGATTAGTGAAACTGATTAGAAGCCTATGGTTACTGTATGGGATAGTGACGAATGGAGACTTAAATCAAAAATTTCCAAAGAGAACAGGGGCAAATCGCAATCTGGAAAGCATACAGCACGCTCGTGTAGCTTTATCCAAACTAAGATTGCAATTGTAAGATAATAATAATTTAGCGATATTAGTTTCTTATTTTGTTTTGCGTTAGTGGTATATTTTGTTTTGCTTTAGTGGTATATTGAAATTACTGTTAGTGGCCGTTCTTGTTCTTTTTTACTTTCATTTGGTCTTGTTGTATACACATTATGGTTCTTTGATTGCATTGAAAGTTCCAAAACGCAAATCATGTTATAGTAGAATGCTAAAGATGAACAGATTATATGCTGACTTTACTTTTTAATTAGGAAAATACATTGGGACACCCAGTGAAGCTTGTAGATATGCATACAAAAGTCCACACCAAACAAGTGAAAGTGCGTAAGCCAGGAAAGCCGGAGTCTAACGAACCTACGAAGTTTGTTGACCCGATGTCTAAACAACTAGTGGTAATTCTTAAACTCTTATTATATGATATTTATTAAATTTTTATATCTGCATCACATTGGTCTTAGTGAGTCTGTATGCACTTATTGGTCTACGGGAAAAAATTATTAGAGTTTGAGCCAATATGGTTTGAAATAATAGATGAGTGTGGATTCTATATTTTTTTCATTTATGCAGAATATATTTATATATATACTAATTTGAACAATATGAATTTAGGCATTTTTTCTAAGTGCACGAATAATATGCTAAAATTTTTGAATCTAAAGTATCAACCTACCCAGCCTTTTTGTTTGTCTAAGACCCTTAGTAAAAGCTTCCAATTTCTTTAGGCTGTGTCACTTTAAAGTCAAATTGTTCAAATATTACCCGCAACCTATAAGGCTGTATCACTTAGAAGTCATAAGCAATCAACGATATTCGAAGAAAAGACTTGCAATTTCCTAGTCATTCTGAAATTTAGAATCAAGTGACTCGTTAAACAAAAATATGATTGTGTCCACTTTCTTAGTCATATCTTTAGAAGGGTTTGGGTCCCATTTGTCTGTCATGTCTACCATCATCTGCTACTAGCAACTCGTTAAACAAAAAATACGTTTGTTGTCCAAATTCCATGTCTTTGTATAGTCAAATATAATATTATCTTCAAATCCATTTGTGGAAACATTCCATTCCACAATTGGAGTTGATGAATCCCCTGCTACAAAGTTCAGGTTGTTTGCAGACAGGTCGCAGGATTGTTTTGTAAAATTCTATTTGATGTTATATGCCTCCTAACTACTAGCTTCTTAGAAACGAGCGCCGATTCAGAAAAGAGAGGCTTGAGGTCGTCATTAGAGTCTAGTTTTATATGAGTCTATACTGATGCTGTATTTTCTAATCTTTAAACTTATATACTTAGTTATCCTTTGGCATATTTTAACGATCATGGTACACTTGATGAGCCAAAGCTGATGTTTTTTCATATTCGTTGGAATGTAATTGTGTTGAATTGCTACGTGGTAGATGATGTTAAAGTACGCTAAAGGATGTTTAGTTTTCCATAATAGTCTTATCATTATTAATATTTATGGGGATTGCTATTTTGATGGTTCTTTACCAAACTGTATTAGTAGATTAACAATTTATATACATTGACGAGTGTTTGAGCAATATATTTGAGAGCTTTCGTTTCGCGACATTTATAGTCTCCATCACTACACTAAATTTCACCCGACCAAACATGCTCTTAGTTTTATTTTTACCATCTAACGTAACTATGACTATATTTTTAGCCCTCAACGTAGCATGCCTACATGTAATCAATGAACACGTAGAGTGTAGAGGGAGTATTTAGACGAAACATGCATGAAACTATACATCATAGACTACTATTAGGCATACATTTTTAATTAGTAAGAGAGAGTCGCATATTAGCCGCCAGGTTTTCTTGCTCCAAGCTAAATAAAATTACGAAAACGTTCTCTTGACAAATCCATAGATCTTAATTGGTGAAATTGTATATTATAACAACTTGTTTCTAGTACTTTTACTTTGAACGAATTGAGGCGGGGTTTATGTGAACTAGGCTATTAAGCTCTAGAATTTTTTTAAAGCAGCATGTATTGCTAACATGTGTGGGAAATCATGGTAAACAAAAGAAAAAGAAAAAAAAAGATCTTTTTTATATCTATTGATTCTATTCAAACAACTTCTCTATGCATCTAGGATGAATACTCAAGGATTATCGCAGATAAGTACGTGGAGAATGAAGAGAATGTCGAGTTTGATGAGAATGGACCTGACTCGGCACCCAATGATTTTGAAGTTTGGAAGAGCTTAGCTACGTTAAAAGAAGTCAAGTGCTTGGTGGCGGGTTAACAAAGGATCCAACTATTGTGCTAACAGGTACACCAGGATGTGGGAGTATCTATGCCACATAAAAATGCTCACCTCCTGAGGTTTGTCTATTTTCGTTATCCTCGAATCGTTTTATATTTTGTTATACTAATGAGTTATTCTAATACATTAAGTGTAAATGTAACAAGAGATACGAACTCTGAAAAAGGAAAATGAGGATCTAAAGAAAATGGTGGAAGATCATAGGCTAGCTGTGGAGGCTCAAAGAACAGCGGATCAACAGGCTTGGCATAAAACACTCTATGAAAGATTCGAGCCTTTTGCTAAGAATCATGCTCTCCAACAAGCTACTGAATCATATTCGGGTCCTAGTTAGTCTAGTTGGAGGATTTGGAATTAGTCTGTAGTTTTCATGTTATAACTATTAGTCCAAGCGAGTCGTCTCCGAGGATTCAGATCTAGGCTTTAGTTTTTGTGTATTGCTAGCCTATGTCTTTTGGATTAGCGGGCGACACGTGTATATATTTTGGGCACAAATTTTTAGGTGATGTGGAGATTTATTAAAGGTTTTATTGTTTCACATATAATTTTTTTCTTCATATTTTTAGATTTTAGAATCTGGGAGATATGGTTATTACGGAATTTACCTAGGTGTTTCCCACGAATTAATGGTTGCTAAAAACTATGGGAAATCCGTGGAAATATGTTCGTGTGAAATTTGTGTGAATATGTCCGCGAGAAATCTGTGGAAAAAATGTATGTGGGAAATCTGTAGGAATATCTCAGTGTGAAATTTGTGGGAAATTCGTGGTGAACACATGAAAAATGATTGTTAAAAGTTGTGGGAAGTCAGTGGGAATATGTTTGTGGAAAATTTGTGGAATATGTGTGACAGCCTAGGCAAATTCCACATCGGCTATGGCCAAGAGAGATCTTAGTTCATAAGATGACATTCATTTTACCATGACACAACGTGTTTTGTGGTATACTGCAAGTGGGGTTCTTTGGAACTGGCAGTTAAGTGTGCTCATGTGAGAGCAGTACTGGCTTAGGTGACCTGGCGGGAAGTACTCACAAGAGGGCCACAAAGCAAAGTCGTGAGCCTACGGGGAAAGCGGACAATATTGTAGTATGAGTGGGCGGGATGTTACTTGTGGTATCAGAGCCATTCCTGAGCCGTTCGGGATAGTGGGGCAAACCTCATCGAGGACGATGAGTCCTTGAGGAGGGGTGATTGTGATACCTAGACAAATCCCACATCGGCTGTGGCCAGGAGAGATCTTGGTTCATAAGATAACATTTGTCTTACCATGACACAACGCGTTTTGTGGTCTACTCGAAGTGGGGTTCTTAGGAACTGGAAGTTAAGCGTGCTCGTGTGAGAGTAGTACTGGCTTGGGTGACCTGGCGGGAAGAACTCACATGAGGTCCACAAAGTAAAGTCGTAAGCCTGCGGGCAAAGTGGACAATATTGTGGTCTGATTAGGCGGGATGAGCGGTGATTGTTACAATCTAGGCAAATCCCACATCGGTTGTGGTTAGGAGAGATCTTCGGTTCATAAGATAACATTTTCCTTACAATGACACAAAGTATTTTGTGGTCTACTGCAAGTGGGGTTCTTATGAACAGGAAATTAAGTGTGCTCATGTGAAAGTAGTACTGTCTTGGGTGACCTGTCGGGAAGCACTCACATGAGGGCCACAAAGCAAAGCCGTGAGCCTTCGGGCAAAGCGATCAATATTGTGGTCTGAGTAGGCGGGATGTTACATGTGGTATCAGAGCCACTCCTGAGCCGCTCGGGATGGTGGGGAAACCTCAACGAGGATGATGAGTCCCTAGGGGGGGGGGGGTTGATTGTGACACCCTAAGCAAATCCCACATCGGTTGTGGCTAGGAGAGATCCTTGGTTCATAAGATAACATTCGCCTTACAATGACACAACGCTTTTTGTTGTCTACTGAAAGTGGGGTTCTTATGAACTGGTAGTTAAGCGTGCTTATGTGAAAGTAGTACTGGCTTGGGTGACCTGTCGGGAAGTACTCACATGAGGTCCACAAAGCAATCCATGAGCCTTCAGGTAAAGCGGACAATATTATTGTCTGAGTAGACGGGATGTTACAATATCTTAATGTGAAATCCTTGGGAAATCTGTGGTAAACACATAAAAAATGGTGCTAAGAATCGTGGGAAATCCGTGGGAAAATATCCTTGAGAAATCCGAGGCAAAAAAACCAATCCGTTTGTGTGAAATTTGGTTGATAAAAACCGTGGGAACTCCGTGGTAAAATAGTCAACGTTCCGTGGGAAAATCTATGAGAAAATATTTACCCAGGGGATTTTTAGCAACGAAATAATTCTGTTGGAAAAGGACCTTTCCCACGGATCTTGTTGTGGGAAAACGATGTTTGTGTAGTAGTGGATTAACACTGCCACTCTATAATACATTCTCACTCATAACATTATCTATCTTTTTATTTTGACCACACCACTACCACTTCAAAATATCTCCTCACTTAAACTTAAGAAGGTGTAGGGAAGAAGCATAAGGTATCGTGAAGAGAAAGTGGCAAAAAATATGGTCTATCGTATTTGGCTCACAAATGTGACAAGAGAGAAAGTAGAGAAAGGTAGTAGCGTGGTAAAGATCAAGTGAAGAAGAAGAGAGAGAGAAAGAGAGAGAGTATGCTATATAAAAGTGACAAAAATAAGGAAATTAATTTGCATACTCTTTATTTTGATTGGGACACTCACTGTACAAGTATATGAGGCACATTATATAACTGTATAATGCACACAATAGAGTGTCCCAATAAAATATAAGTGCGCAAATATATTCCCTAAAAATAAACATATTCACATATGGTAAAAACTAAACTATAGAAACTAGAAGGGGTGGGCTTGAATAGTTTCACTAGTTAAATGATCCAAAGATCGGTTTTCAAAAAGCTGGATTTGAGTGGTTATGTGAAATCTTCCTATCCATAATATGAACAAGTGATAATATATCTAAACTAATAACCACAATGTATATGCAATAATGAATAAAGAATTGAAAGAGGTAAGGAAAGGAAATATCAAACCAAACACCAAGGATTTATAGTGGTTCGGTCACAAAGCTCTATCTTCATCCCTACTCCACTCCTCGAGTACCCTACTCGAGAGTTAACTTATCAACAAGCTCTTTGTGGTGGAGAAACCTTACAGGTCGCTTAACCAATTACCGACTCTAAGCTAAAAGTCTAGTTCTAATCTTAGCTAGAAACAATCTATACCAATATACTTTAAGGCCTAAGTATTAACCACAATACATACACAACTTCCAAATTATACAACAATTTGGATCTTCATAATGACACAAGATGAAACAACGTTTGGATCTTGATCTTGACACGACACTTCAAGGATGAAAGTGTTCTTCTCTTTGCATTTGAGAGGATGAGATGAGAGGAGAAAGATTCACTTCTTAAACAAGTGTAATCAACCAAATAACCAAGGATTTTTGTGATTAAAGAAAGGGTTTTAAATCTAATAAAATGTGTGCAAAAGAGGTGAAAATTAAATCTAAAAATAGTCCACTATTTATATTAGAAATGTCCAAAGGATCTATCTGGGCGTGGTTCAATAAATAGGCCAGCGGTTCCTTATCAATAAAAAACCACAGGTACCTATATTGATCAGCAGCCTCTAGAGTCCGCTCCTTTTCAACCTATAGCGGGGAAAGTCCATCTGGTAAAAAGTTTATCCAAAAGGAATATCCTTTATCCATTTGGAATATCCTATTTTCAAATTTCCATTTTTTTCTAATAAAACATTTTCTAAAAGTTAAAGTTTATTTAATAACTTTTGTCACTTAAAAATAAAAGTGACTTTTAAGAAAGTTATAAATCATTGATCACTTAGTTAGGTTAAAAACTTGTTTATTCATGCCTTAAGTGATTATGGATGATATGGAAAATACTTGAACTCAAGAAGTCGATTTTCGTTTTTTTCATAAATGCTTGTTTTTATATATTGTCCTAATCAAAATAAAGCGATGCCGAAAAATACAAGTAACGTTTTTAGGCATCATTGCATTAACAATCTACCCCTTTTTGATTGTGACAACATATAAGCTCAATCATGTATAAAAACAAGATTTTCGAAAATGATTTTATTCCATATCCCTTTTTGTCAAAGCAAAAAGGTAGCCAAATAATTTGAAGAAGAAAAGAAACGACTTTGCTAAAGCTCCCCCTTGGTGCTCACTCTCCTTGCTTGGGGAACCAAGAGATCGAGCTATGGTGACAAGCTACATTGAAGGGTTAGAAGAAAGAAAGAAACACCCAACAATATATAGCAATGGTCACAAAAATAATAGAAAGAACACAAGAAATAAAGATCCAATATCCATTGATAAATCATGTTGAACAACATGAAAGATACAAGAAAATAAAAGCCATACAAAGATGTATGAAGCACAAGCCAAAAACTTAAGCATAACTCTAATCCTAGCTACACTAGAACCCTATGATTTGCTTAAATTAGATGTCTTATTAATAAGAAATGCACTTGCTTAATTAGAAGATGATGTAGTAGCGAAATTTGGTGGAGAAGGCTTGGTGATATTCTTGTAGTCATAATTAAATGGGGGCTTGACTGGAAGTCATTTAATGTAATTAAACTCATCATAGATGTGCAACATGGAAAGATGTTGATATTGACAACAATGACAATATGTTCCATGATGCATGACAGTATCATGTGATGTAGGAAGAACACAAAAGGGATGAAGTGGAAAATAAGAGTTTCCAAAATCGATTTCCTTAGAATGAGAAGTGATTTGATTTGATGTGTTCTTGGGTGAATCTGGGTTGAGAGAAATTGGAGAAAATGGTGGTGAATCAAAGCTTTAATTTGGTGAGTAAGACATTTTTGCTTTGGTATGAAGATAGGCAAAAATGTGTGGGTTAAGTAGAGAAAGCACAAGATATTTTAGGAATTGTCAAAGGTTTGAAATTAATATTCTAGAAAATGTTGGAATAATTAGGGTGGTTCAGAAAAAGAGATTTGAGAAAAACATGAATTTAAGGCTTCTGACCTCGGCTCAATAAATATGTCGGCGGTTCCTTAAATTTAAGGAGCGACGGATATTTAAGGATCCGTGGGCAAAGGGTGTGTTTGGAGGATGAGGGAATTTTTCTAATTCAGCAAATTTTAATATTCTAGTCTAACTTACCTTAAAGTTATGCTAAAGAAGAAATAAAGAATAGGAAACACACAAGAACTAACAAACACAACTTTGACCAAAAGACATTTGTTTGAAAGTAAAAACAATGTTGGAGGTGCGATTATCTAGACACGTAGTCATGACATATTTTTGATAATCCATGAGTCCTCCATAATTCAATGTAGTTCTCGCTATGATTGTGTGACCCATACATATTGCGTACGTATGTTTGTTAGTAATCATAAGAACGTATGAAAAAACATTTTTAGATTGAATTAACAATGCAAAAACATTTCTCGACCATTAAGAAAAGACTTAGAGGTGTTTTGAAAGTATGGAAGAAAATTCGCAAAAAACTCAATGACTTAGAAAAGAAGATGACCAAAAAACATTTAGACACCGCGGTTTCATAAATATAGTTGTGGTTCATTAGCTCGGCTACGGTTCTTTATCAATAAAAAACCGTGGTCAAAGACCATGTTTTTGGACAAAAATAGAGTAAAAATTTTGAAACCCAGAAAATATTGACTCAAAAATAAAAGACTCAAAAGAGAAAAGACTAGATCAAGCATGCACAATCAAGGAATATGTTCCATTAAACCTATACCTAAGCACAAGTAATTGAAAGGTTCCCTCATAAGTGGCTTAGTGAAGATATTGACTATGTTATCTACCGAGGGTACCTTCTTAATGGAAATGTTCCCCTTTTGAACATTATCCCTTAGCAAATGGTGACGAATCTCTATGTGCTTAGTTCGCGAATGTTGCACGGGATTTTTACTAGGGTCTATTGTACTCTTATTGTCACATATGATGGGAACATCATCGAGTGTAATCCCATAATCAACAAGCGCGTGCTTCATCCATAGAGCTTGTTGACAAGATTTACCGACACTCACATACTCGGCTTCCGTGGTGGATATGGCAAGAGAGATTTTTTTCTTAGAGAACCAAGAAGTTAAACAAAAACCCATGAAGGTACAAATACCTCTAGTGCTTTTCTGGTCCACATTGTAAGATCCCACCTACTCATACCACAATATTATTCACTTTGCCCGTAAGCTCACTGCTTTGCATTGTGGCCCTGTTGTGAAGACTTCCCGGCAGGTCACCCAAGCCAGTACTACTCTCCCATGAGTACACTTAACTGCCAGTTCCTAAGAATCCCACTTGCAGTAGACCACAAAACGCGTAGTATCATGAGAAGGAGATTGTTATCTTATGAACCATGGATCTCTCCTTGCCTCAACTGATGTGGGATTTTCCTAGGGTGTCAAAATCACCCCCCCCCCCCTTCGAGACTCATCGTTCTCGATGAGGTTTCCCCCACCATCCCGAACGGCTCAGGAGTGGCTATGATACCACTTGTTACATCCCGCTAACTCAGACCACAATATTATTTGCTTTGCCTGCAAGCTCACGGCTTTGCTTTGTGGCCCTGTTGTGAAGACTTCACGACAAGTCACCCAAGCTAGTAATAATCTCCCATGAGCAGGCTTAACTGCCAGTTCCTAAGAATCCCACTTGCATTAGACCTTAAAACACGTTGTGTAATGAGGAGGCGACTGTTATCTTATGAACCATGGATCTCTCCTGGCCACAGCTGATGTGGGATTTTCCTAGGGTGTCACACACATAGTCTCCCGCATGATCCGAGTCAGCGTAAACTATGGTTTCTACGCTGGTCCCTTTGGGATACTATAATCCCAAATGTATAGTGCCTTTAATGTATCGGAATATATGCTTAATCGCTTCAAGGTGAAAGGTTTTGGGAGCCTCTTTAAAGTGGGCACAAAGACAAACACTAAACATGATATCGGGTCGACTTGTCGTTAGGTACAACAAACTACCAATCATACCTCTATATTTGGTATTGTCTACCGACTCACAATCATCACCTATGGTGAGTTTATTATCCGAGGCCATGGGAGTCTTCATAGGCTTAGAGTCCTCTAATCCAAATTTCTTAAGTATTTCTTTAACGTACCGTGGGATATGTAAATCTTGCTTATGTTTTAGAGAGAGAAAGAAATAGAAAGATGATGATTGTCACACAATTCTAGACAGAAAAACTAATGAGAACTATGTGTAAAATATGAAAACCACTCACCCTCTCCATCTAAGGAGAGGGTTTATATACCCAAGCCCTTGTCATGGGCTTGGGCTTACATTTGGGCCGGCCTACACATGTTGTAGGCTAGGCTTGGGTTTGTTTGTTAAATAAAGATAAGCAACTAAACTACGAGCTATTACATGGACTATCGTTGGAGTGACCAATCCTTCTTAATACGTAAAACGTATTTCCAACAATCTCCCCCTAATGGAGGTCACTCTAAACAAGGGCATCACCCAAGTTACAATAATAAGATAAACCTAGCATACTATGCTTATCTTGAGCTCGTAGTCTTCGTCTTTCTTTTCTTTTTTCTTTTTAGGTGAACATGCTGATGTGATCATTGATATCAATCTTGAGCATTAATCTCTTGCCTTGATCTTGTGCATCCATAGCTTGTGATCTTCGCCTCTTCGTGACCTCACGTCACACATACTTATACCTTAGTAATTCTTGAAAGCTTCAGAGTTCGATACAGCGGAAGACTTAACTTTTAGGCTTTCTTGAATTAGATGAGGTATTAAGTGCAAAAAGTATAAGCATGCGGGGACGACTTCTTCTTGGATCCCGCAACGCCACCGTCTTCAAATGCCGCAACATAAGTAGACACGAACGAAATGGCTTTGAACATTTCATTCTAATTCGGTAGCATTTTACCTCCGGTCGGTGAATATCGTTGGACGATATAAAATTATTGTACTTATGGCAGGTAGATTTAATTAAAAATCTCCTTGACAAGATTTCGCGGGTAAACCCGTTCTCTTTACTCGACCGTCCAAAGCTGACTGCGAACGTAACGAGTGAATCATCTGGATAAAATTATCCGCATGATTGAAGCCGTCAATTCTGATTCCTGGAACAAGTTTGATTCATTTAAGAATCGCACCATCGTTGCTTTCTAGTTGTCATGAGCTTGATTCGTATAGAATCTTGCAAGTTACCTACCAAGTGCTGTTTGAGGTTAACACTAGAAGGATTTCCACTCATCACTGTGAACACTAAGGTGTCACTCTGAGTGTTCTGGCAAGATCACTAAGATATTGCGTAGAGGCCTGGAACGTGTTTAAGTTCAGTTAAGAATTAAACCACTGTTGCTTTCCAGTTATCACAAGTTTGATTCATAAGAATCGCACAAGTCACCTACCATGAGCTTTTTGATATTCTCTCAAGAAGGATTTCCATCTTCATTGTAAATACTTTCGTATTACTCGGATGTTCAGACAATATCATGAAGATTTTGTGTAGGACTCTTAAGATCTTTCTTACTTTTCACAGTGTGTGAAGAAGCAAGGAAATATGAAAGTGTGTCCTAATGAGATATTTGATGATCACAAATGGCTCTAGACTCGATCGTGCATTTTGGATTTTAGTGATCGGAGGCTGGAGAGGAGTGCCACCTTTTCAGTACCAATTTATTCTGAGTGAATAAGTCAATAGATAATGTGTTGTCTCCGTGTGATTAAAACAAATACCTTTTGAGAGATATCTGAGTTAACTGGGATGGGTTGTGCATTGCATCACTTGGTCCATGATGTCTGTCTTCAATATCGAGAATCATTAAAATGATCTCAATAGCATATGTGTTGACCCGGTTTCTTCCTAAAGTTGTAAGGAGGGCTTCTTTCTTTACACCCTTTATCTTTACAATTCTTTTTCATTCTTCAACCCCTTCAATGCTTACCAATACGTCATAACTAGCACCTTGTTGTGATTGTTCCAGTGCTAACTTAAGTACTTGGTCGGCATTCAGCTACGTTCACAATCTTTTTCCATCTTTCCTAAGGACTACTATTTCTAGCTATGGAATGTCCTTGGGAAGATTCCTCCGGTTTTGGAAGAATCATAGGACTTAACCTATCCTACCATCCTTATGTCACCACAATCTTCATCGTCGTGAAATAAATGGGTTTTGGGTAAGTAAATGTCACCATGAAAATCCATTTTGATATGCAAATCCGTTTTGATCCCCCTTAACATATGCCACGATATTCAAAAACATTTCGCATATGTCGGGATGAGCCAGCACATTAAGTCAAACCTTTTGTGATAATTTCCCATATTAAATCACATTTTCTCCCCCATATTAAAAATATTAACCCAATCGATGTTTTTAATATCAATTGATTTAATGAAGTTTTAACAAAGGTTTTGGGAAGAAAAATGCAAGTCCGTTTAATCTTCATGATTTCAAATGTATGAAATATGATACCGATTTGTAACATGATCACATATTCACCATATTAGAAAAGAATTGACAAGGTTGGACCTGATAGTTGAGAACATCAGATGATAAGATCAAATGGTTCTTGTCAGCATATGTTGGTCGCCTCGTCACATCTGAAGTCATCTCTTGACACTACGTGTACGATTGGTATTTTTGTCTTGACACCAACTTGTGAACATGGCACTTTCGGCATCGAAGATTCTGAATGTTTGACAATTGCTCCCCCTCAATTGTTGACCCGTGTTCTATTGAAAGAGCTGTAGTCGTCGGTTGAGTAGTCGCATCGTCGAGTATGTAGATACCAATTGTAGATTTCGATGGTTGTAGAGATGATAACTTCATAAAAACAAGACTTCTCTTGTTTTAACAAATAAATGCACTGACGCGTACATAGATTTGTGTTAGACCAAGTTATAAAGTAAACTTGATCCCTTGCAAGGTTTTAAAGTAAACCTTGCCCGAGAAAATTAATTCCCGTTGAGAGCCAAAGCTTTCATAAGAAATACTTGACTTTAATATGAAAACCGGGTTACAGTCAGAAATAACTACAAGCCAAATGGGCATGTTTTATGAAATATTTACAACTTTTATACGAACTCTATTTATGGCGTCGTGTCAATATTAATCAACATTTCTAAAGCCGTAAATATTATCGTACCAAAAGACATGCCTTTGAAAAATAAAGTAAAAATATTTTTGGATTTTTATGAATTTTTCAATTTTTATGGTTTTTAGATGATTTTATATTTTTGTATTTTGCTTTTTTGGATAACAATATAAACAATATATACGAATGATCACCAAGGATACGGAGAATAGTTTACCACCACTATTCTTTCGCTTCATCTGTCAGTTCCTTTAGAGTCTCAGGCGAGAAGGTTCTCATTCCTAGCTTGTCGGCCAAAAATTCAATTCGAGCGCGATCTAAAGCCTTCGTGAAAATATCCGCCAATTGATACTCAGATCGGACAAAGTAAAGCTCGATCACTCCATTTTCCACTTGCTCCTTGATGAAATGGTAGCGAATTTCAATATGCTTCGACCGGGAGAATTGAACATTGTTGCAGCATAAGGCAATTGCACTTTTGTTGTCGCAGTACATCGGAATTTTGTTGAAACCTAGACCATAGTCGGTTAATTGCGATCTCATCCAAAGAATTTGAGCACAGCAAACGGACATAGCTATGTATTCTGCTTCCATACTTGAAATTGTAGCGCTTTTCTGCCTTTTCGATGCCCAACTGATTAGTCGATCTCCTAGTAGTTGTAAAGTTCCACTCGTGCTACGCCTTGTATCTTGACAACCCGCGTGATCCTCATCTGCATATGCCATTAGTGCAATCGAAGAGTCCTTCGAATACCAAAGTCCCCGATTAATGGTTCCTTTAAGATATCGAAAGATCCGTTTCACAGTAGCCAATTGTAACTCAGTAGGTCGAGTTTGATACCGAGCACACTTACATATAGAAAACTAAAGATCAGGTCGACTAGCTGTGATATACAGAAGAGTACCGATCATTCCACGATACAGTGTCGGATCAACGACAATTCCATGTGGATCTGCATCAAGTTTAGTTCGTTCCACCATTGGAGTATCCACGGGGTCGCAAGATTCCATCTTGTACTTCTTTAGCGATTCAAGGGCATACTTGGATTAATTGATAAAGATGCCTCTAGGACTCTGAGATATCTGAAGACCTAAGAAGAATGATACCTTGCCCATCAATGACATCTTAAACTTGGAAGACATGAGTGTCCCAAACTCATCGGATAAGGTTTGGGTCGAGGCTGCAAATATAATATCATCAACATATATTTGTACCATAATCATATCTTTACCTTGTTTCTGAATGAACAGCGTGGGATTCACCTTGCCTTTAGCGAAGCCTTATGTAATGAGGAATTGTGACAATAGATCATACCATGCGCGTGGAGCTTGCTTCAACCCATAGAGAGCCTTCTTAAGCTTGTACACATGATTAGGATATTTAGGATTCACAAAACCATCTGGCTGTTGAACATAGACCTCTTCCTTGATTTCACCATTAAGAAATGCCGTCTTCACATCCATCTGATAGACGATCATATTCATGTGGGTTGCATAAGCGAGGAATAGTCTAATAGCTTCCAAACGGGCAATAGGTGCAAAGGATTCCATAAATTCGATGCCCAATAATTGCTTGTATCCACGAGCTACTAGTCGAGCTTTGTTCTTCAATATTCCGCCTAACTCATCGAGTTCACCTTGTAAACCCATTTCAAAGTGAGTAACTGCACTTGATCCGGGCATGGGACAAGTTCCCATACTTCAAGACGTATAAATTCATTGAGTTCTTCTTGCATAGCTTCTATCCAACATGATTGAGTAAAAGCTTCTTGCCATGTCTTAGGTTCAACTTCAGTGAGAAAAGCATCAGAATGACAAAACATTGCATTTTCTTGTAACTGACTTCGTGTGGATACTGGACGATTAGGGTCACCAATAATAGAATCTATAGGATGATCCTTTGTCCACTTGCTGGCATGTTCACGAATCCGTGGATTGGAGTAAACTGTAGTAGGAGCTTCCTTTGAGGTGGACAACCCGGCTTGATTAGGGGCAGGAATTGGTACACCAAAGAATGGAAGTTCACGCATTTGAGCGAATTCCAAATCGTGATCATCATCATCCTCTTCATCATCAATAGGCATGACATGGGTAGTTGGTTCGGGTGTTGGTTGAGAATTACTCATTGATGGTATATCTTGACCAACTGTAGGCGCAGACGTATCTGATTGCGCTTCGGTTGATGGAGCGTCAACTTCGGTTACCGGAGCTATTACCTCAGGTTCTGGAGCAACAATACTTGGAGGAGTAAAGTATTCATCAAAGAACGGTTGAAACAACGTATCCCATTCAGTCTTAGAAGATGGCGTAAATGATGATGAAGTAGGGTTGTTTGGGAAAAAACCAGAACGAATGTTACTGGGTCCCATTTCATGAAGTGTGGGTTCAGAGCTGCTTTGCTCAGAAGCCATTGCTGTCAGCTCATCAAAATCAACATTCATAGTTTCGAGGATCTTACGAGACTTACGATTGTAGATTCGGTATGCCTTCTTTGCGGGTGCGTAACCAATGAAAATACCAATATCAGCCTTTGGTTGAAGTTTACCCAAATTGTCACCATCATTATTTGGATAGCAAAGAGAACCAAATACATGAAGATATGATAAATCTGGTACTTTACCATGGAGAAGCTCATAAGGTGTTTTACCATGGCGTTTACGAATTAGTGACCGGTTTTGGGTGTACACTGCTGTAGATACTGCTTCTGCCCATAAAAACAATGGAGCCTTTGCGTAAATTAACATCGTTCGAACAGCTTCCATAAGTGTGCGATTTCGCCTTTCAACGACACTGTTTTGTTGTGGAGTGCGTGCAACGGATGTTTCACGAGATATGCCAACTTCTTCATAATAATCACGCAAGATTTGATTCACAAATTCGGTTCCATTATCTGTACGAATGCGTCAGACAGTAGTGTTGAGACGCACTTGAATCATCTTGAGAAATCCGATGATGAATTTTGGTGCCTCATTTTTTGTTGTAAGAAATTTTACCCATGTAAACCGAGAGTAATCATCCACAATAACGAGGATGTACCTGTTGGAGTATGCTCGTGTCATAATAAATAGTTATACGGCTAAAGACATGTGAGCCTATGGGGTCACACACATATACACAGAGGTACCACTTAATATATTGTGTCTAATGTATTTACGATATATATATAACCTACGTAACTCAGGATCGCTATTGGGCTTCTAATGACTAAGTAAAGTACTTAATCTATTGGAATAGAACAAACAACTGGAAAGCCCATTTGGGCCCTATAGTGGCCTACCACATAAATGAAAAGGAAGGTTTTGTTTTTTGAATAAGTATGAATTGATTAGGCATTCATTACTCGTTCATTACCATAAACAAGTTACCAAAACACCATCTTTCTTTTCCTTGACCTAAAACCACGAAATTATACAACCCTAATTAGAGGGTTTTGAGGTTTTGATCATGAATCTTGAATCTTGTTCATTCAAGACTTGTTTTCAAGAGTTACGGGGTTATAGACTAACATCTACGGGGTATACAAGGACGTGTAGTGTGGATACATCATAGAGGTGATCTATTTTGATCATTTGGTTTATTGGTTAGATCATGTGATGATTGTCTCCTTACATCGTTTGTTATCTCCGGTTGTTCTTACCGAATCACGCAACAAATGTATACTTTTATCTCTATTTTTATTGGTTAATCATATGACTCTATGGATCCGTTAATAGGTGATCTTTCTGCTGCGTTTATTATTTATTCATATCATGTTTATATGGATAATCACCTTTAGTGGTATCAGAGCCAGGTTATATTTCATATGATTATCGGGTATGCGTAAAAATGGCTAAAAATAAGTGTTTTTGATGGTTTTGTTAAACCAATTTTAAAACAGCCCCTATGGCCTTATTTTCGACTTATTACAGATTTTTAGAAGGTCTTATAATCTTTTTTTTAATGGTCTAATAGCCATGGGTTATGCATACTTTAATTGGTTTTGTTACCGGTACGTGTAAAATGACCTAAATCGCTTGTTTTGGCACGATTTGGGAATCGGTTTTAGAACAGCCCTATGGACATGATTTCTGTAATTATATGATAATTATAAGGTATTTAAAATGTGGTTTTAATATCCTATGGTCAATGATTACACGTAACAATCGGGGGTTTAATTCATTATTGATTATTGCTTCGATTTCGTTGGCTAACAAGTGTATCTTGTTGTTTATTTTATATCCATGGCAAATACATGCATGTTTGGACATGGACTTAGACAACACCTTGTTATATTCATAATATTATGGTATTATTATGTTTCGTATGCAAAGCCGATGAAAACCTAGACCAAATGTGACATGTTGTGTATTGATTTGCATTTAATTTCAGTTTTGGGGTTTGCCATTGTTTCGGCTTAATTAATATGTTTTTGATGTTGGGTATAGCCATTGTTTGGGCATTTTACAGTATTTTAATGATAGGTTAACTATTGTTAGTCATAAATCAATTGTAACCGATGCATGGATGAGAATGGCTAAAGAATTAAAGACACATTATGAAATTCGGAGCTGCTGAGTGACTTGCACTAAAACGTGATTTCCCGGAGTTCTATAAGGAGATAGAAGCCCCATTTTGGTGTGCTGATTCACAACTCATGGGCCTTCAAAAGTCTCAACTGGAGCTCAGGCTAGGGAGGACTCCTTCTATGGGTTTTGGGCACTAGAAGTCGACTGAAATTTTATGGCAGTTTTGGGCCTCATGTTCACTTTGGGTTCTACTTGCTCTTGATGGTCTTAGAGCAAGTGGGAGCCCATTTTGTGGTAGTGTTGACTTACCTTTAGTTGAATTCTTGGTCCTCGCGATGGCTCACGAGATCAAGCTTAGGTTTTTCATCGGTTCGAGGCTTTGCATACTTGTGGTTGTGTGGTTGCTTATTTGCTTGATATCTTGCTATAACTTGCAAATGTTTTTTTAAAACTTGATACCAATCACAAACTATTTTTAAAAATAAATCTTTGATTTATTTTAAAGTTTAAATACGATTTAAATAAATTCTTGTTTTCATAATAACTCGTAACGTGTTATGAATGTTATTTCTTTATGTATTGTCTAATCTAATATTAATTCCACCTAGGTTTTATATTAGTCTTTAACTTGGACAACTTGACACACATAAATTAAAACAAGATTAAAATTAAGTAAGAAAATGTTTTTTACTTGTGCTACGATGGATGAATGCATGCTTCCTCGTACACACTTTTGATTTGTAAATCAAAATTTTATACCCGTCTCAAATTTAAGTCATGTCGTCCAATCGTTTGAGATCACTTGCAATTACTTTTTGCATCTTGTGAGACGGATGTGAATTGTAACCCAAGGTGATTATTTTCTATACGTGAGACCTAGACTTATTCTCTCATGTTCTCAAATTGGATGACTTAATCGGTACAACGGTGAGACCTTGACCGAGGCAAGGATGGGACTAAACATGCCAGTTTGACATTTAGTGAAATGTTTGCTTGTGTCATGAGTCCCATAAGGATCTAAGAATTGCACAAGATTTGCAATTGATGAATGTCATCTACCTGTTGAATCTATCATTTCTAGCAGATCAACTGATGTGGTGGTGGAACCTTAATGAGGATCTTAGCCCTTTCGTAAAATTAATTGTTTTTATAAACTTGGGTAGTTAATTTTAAAAGGATAATTATCGAAAATACTAAATATGAACTTTGTATTTCTATTAATGATTTTGTGCAACACAAACCGTAAACAAAATTTTTTTCCTTTTGTGCTAGAGGAAAACAAACTAAGTCTTCTTTCCTTGTAAGAATATGACTCGTTCCCATCCTTTCTCCGTGTATGAGAAAGTTGTAATAGGAACACTTAAATCTTCTCAATTCTAATCAATCTTAATACACACCTACTCAAGAAATCGCATTGCCTTGTAAGTCAAAACGATTAAGTACGGTTGCATATCTTAAAGTGTTAAGATATTGTATGAGTCTTGGCTAGAAATTGAAGCCTCATTAAACCGTGAGAAGAAAGGAAATTACTAGCATTTTTTTATAGTATATTTTCCTTACACAAACAAGTTCCATAAGATTCTACACACCTTTGAGGTAAAGTAGAAAGAGGAATTGCATGAAAAACTTTCAAGTTAATGGCATCGATGGAAATCTCATCACAAATATAGTAGAACTTGATACTTTTCTTTGAATATCTATGTACATGTTTACTAGTCTACGAGACTCACATTGGCTATAATGTGTAGACATTCAAAGAACTAGAAAGTATACAAATTGCTACTTGCTTTTTCACTAGTATAGATACGTTCAAAATGTTGTCTAAACTAATGAGAGCAATGCATTTTTTTAACCATAGGACACACTTGTAAAGTTGTCTTATTCAGTGGGAGCTATGAGCTTATCACCTTGTAAGTTCATAGTTTTCTAAGCCTTATTGCATATTATTTTAAAAGATAACTAGTCGCTTTTCTAATGTCGCTTCCTGAAATGTTATCTAAAAATAGTTATGCATGATTGCTTATTAAACGATGAAGTTCTACATAACCCTTCTATACAAGCTTGATTTAAGTATGACTTAAATCTTATTATATCTGTGATATTTTAATATTATTCATATATGATGTTGTGTCATGCTCAAGTGAGAGAATTATTAGAGTGTGCAAGGTACAACACAATATGGCTTATAATATTCTATTAGGACTTATACATATTGATATATGTTGCCTAATAGAGAACTAATGTCAAGAAATAATAAAAATTACTACATCGCATTACCTAAATGTTTTAGCTAATAAGCATGTCTTCTTGTAAAGACATAAATATGAAGTATATAAATTAACTTGAAAATACTATTGAAGCCAAAAGTAGGCATTCAATAATACTTAATTTTTAGTATATTTATGTCTTGTTCAAAGACTTATAAAATAAAGTAAGTACTTGACTTGTTGTGTCTTCCTGTTAGGGCATATACAATGAAGTTATTGGATTGTTCAATATCTTATAAAGTATATTTAGCGACCAACATGTTATGTTTTCTTGTTAAAAAATGAACATGAAGTTCTTGAACTACTAAAATAATCATACTTTATAGCATGCAATCGGCTTAAATATATTGTTTATGCAATTTGGTTTGGCCAAATTATAAAATATGTGAGCCAAAGAGTATTATGTTTTCAAAGGAATTGTGATACTGTCTCATAATTGCAACACTATGTCTCATGTGTAAAATCAAATACTATTGTTATTATTTGATCCTTGATAACATTAACTACTCTCTCTCTTGTATCTTATTAAGGTTAACAAAAATTTGAATATGCCCGTGCTTATTCAATATGGTTCCAAATAAGAAGGTAACTAAGAAACCATCAATTTATGGAATGGGATGACTCCCAGTAAGTCTTAGTTGAAGTCTTGAATTTTTTAGAATCATGTTAGACATGTTATTAACAAAACTTGAATCAAGAAGTTTTAGTGTAATTTATACATCCTAAACGAGAACAATTCATTGTTACTCGACATGCTGTGTACTTGGAGAAAGTATCCTCTTACAAGAAGCAAGTGGGAGCCTTTGTGCATCTTTGTAGAAAGTAAGAAATAAAATACAACCTTCTAAATACACTAGTGAACGACATAATGAGGCTGAGCATGTAAATGCAAAAGTCACAAATTGTTGTAACTCCCATTCGCATATCCGCAAGGATACCTCAAGCACCTGAAGATATGAATGTCATGTCAATGTTGAGGAATATGAGTTAGAGGATCATTTTGAACCTCATAACTATCGAGACTCATTTTTAAATTTAGAATCTAATGAATGACTCAAACTATGAATGGTTAGATGTAGTCCATAAAAGAAAATTAATTTTGGAATTTGATTAGCTTTCACTAATCAGTAAGACTGATAGGTTATAAATGGTCTTCTATGAGAAGATAGATATGGACACAATTATACACATTTATCGACACTCTCTTTGAATAGAGTTTAAGGCATGCTCAAGCAATTGATCATGATTTAAGGCTTTCTTTTCTTTACGAGTGTTAAATTAATAAAGATATTAATTACCATACTTGATTTCATGAATATGAAATATGGTAATTGGTGTACAAACTCTAGAAATCCAAGTGTGGGTTAGAGCATGCATCTAGGAGCTGGAATCTTAAGTTTGAATTAAGGATATGATCATGATTAAAACAAAGATAACTCTCGAGTACACTTAAAGCTAGTAGGAGCTTATTATTTTGTTTGTTTTAAATCTCATATGTTGTTAACATATTGGAAATATTATTCCATCAAAGCTAGTTTTTAATCCTTGACTTGGAATATATTTTTATTGAGAGATAAAGAAGTAAAACATATAACCTTGGGACATATGCTTATTATAATAAGACATAGGCGGTTAATAAGTCTAAATATGACACATCATTGAGAACGTCTCAAAGTTCAATCTGACGTGATAAGATTGATTATGTACATGGAAACCTTTAGTTTACCTAGTGGATTCATTACATATGATATGTGATGTATTAAGACTAATAGTGATACTTGCATGAATGCAAGATGAACTGATCACAAAGTATCTAAGTGAAAGTCATTAGAATACAATATACTTGATCATCGTTTACGGATTTTAGCTAAGAAGATTAGTGTTGAGTTTATACACTAATGCTTACTTTGAATGATATGGTACTCAATACTAGTGATAGTAGGATTTCATCTTCAATGATAATACTACTACCTAGACGTGCTTGATGAAAAACATTGTTGCACTACTGATTAGTAAAATAAGAATACTTTATAGTTTGGGAAGTTGTTAAGAAGATTGTCTTAAATAGGTGTTCTACTTGCTTCAAACAACCTATGTAATGTACTATGGCGATGCTAGTATTACTGTATTAGCACTTGAGCGCACATATACAAAATGACAATGATCGTATTATTCAAAATCTTCACTATTTGTGAGTTTCTGAAATAAGTATTCTCAAAGTTCACTCAGATGACAACTCAACAGGTCCTTGTGTAAATTCAATGTCTTGTAGTCAAACATGTTCATCATGCTTGGAACATTGGACTTTGACCTTAGAGTAGTCTCATGTATATCTGGTTTTTTTTGTATTTGGAAAATGGAACGTTAAGCAGTTTTACTAAATAATGAATTGATATACTTGGTAGATCGTCTTCATTTGTACTACTGTGTTCTATATTAGCATGTTTAATCCATGAATAATTTAGTTATTCTAAATTATCCATTGTCAGTTTACAATACGGGAGTATTGTCGAATTAAGACAAATGTGAGTTGGTCATATTCATTAGGAATGAATATTAATTGATGATGCCGCCAAACTCATATGTGTTCATTGGATGAACATTGGATTGACCCAACCTATGAGAATTCACTGCATGGATCGTTGTCAATAGTGAATCTCGCAAGTGGTTAAATATCTCATCCTTAGACTTGAGATGCAAGTAGGTTTTGTATGTGTGGAATGTCAATCTTTGATATGGTTAAACGCTGTCCTGAACAAGGCTGCTATAAAGACCATTTTCAGGTGCGATGTGAAACACATGAACGACACGTGCAGTCAAAATAGGATTTGTTCCTCCACTTGTATTGGAGTTAGATACTACTGGGCCCCTCGATGAATTGTACAGATGTTTGTGTGGCCACATCCAAATGTAATTAAGATGATTCTTGATTTATTTGGTAATCTAGTTCAATATATATATCGAGAAATGTTGATGCAAAAGTTGGGTGATCCTTGTTAGACCCAAATTAGGCTTAGTTCGGGTTGACTGGGCTCCGGCTCCTGCACCAAGTGAATTATTTGGTTGGGATCCTGCACACTAAACAACACGCGTTAGGCTTACCGTGGGAGGGTTTCCCACGATTAGACTCCGGCGTGAGAGTAAGTAATCGATTAGGGTTTTATGTGAGTTGAGAGTTTGGAACGTAATACCTTTGTGGAATCTTTGAGGGTTCCTTTTATAGGCAGTGACAACCCTAATGGGCTGTCACTGATACTTCGGCCCCAAGGAAGAGATAAGCACCAAAATTAGATTGGTTGTTATCTTCTAATTATGGTGAGTGAATATCTCCTCCTTTGGAGTAAATCACATTCAGAGATAGAATATAATTCTGTCTAACCCTGTACCGGTCATGTCGGGCCGTGGGCCGCACACGTGTGTGCGGTTACTATTCATCCAAGCCCATAAGCTTAAATGACATTATTCCCACCCATCCGTGATGGGTCGGATACGGGTAGTACCCGTGGGCCGGGTCATGACCCGGCTAGGGACTATACGTCATCATGTCCCCCCAGTCTAGTTGTTACAACCATAGGCGTAATCTTTAGACTACCAAGATGCTCCCTGGACGTACCAAGAAAAAATAGGGAATGATAAGTTGTCCAAGAATTTGTGTCGGTCTCACATGGCAACCTGACTTAGGAAGTTATTCCATTATTATCTCAGCCGCTCATGGTCACCGAGACAAATTAAATATAGCATTAAATGTCAAGTCTTACGTAAGAGCCGCATATCCCGACATTAATAACTGTTCATCTGGCATGTTGACTGACAAAAGTGCAAACAGTCAGAGCCTCGAGCAGTGTAAACGTTTGAGTCAGAAGTGACCCGTGGGTCCCGCCTGACGTTTCACTTGCCACTTGCCCCCTAACCACACGATCAAGAATAGTGGAAGACACGTGTCACACATCCAACAGGCCATGACCCACGAGGCAACCTTTAAATAAGCCACCCCTACGGTTGTGTGAAACACAGTTTATTATCTCCATTTCTGCCATTAAAGCTTTCTTCTTAGCTTCAATCGACCACGCACGGATCCCTTCCTCCGCAGGTTAGAACACCACGCCCTTACATTTTTATTTAGTAATGGCTCACAAAAACAACCCCACCATTGGATCCGTGCTTAATGTAATGACCCAGGAATAACTAGATCACTTTTGTACAAATTATTTCATCCCTACCAACCTACACCCCTCACTTCCTGGCGCTGGAGACCTTATAACTGAGGCTCCGGAGGGTAAGATTGGCCTGTACACTCGCCTTTTCGATGTGGCCAACTACCGCATTCCATTCACCCGTTTCCCCATAGATCTGTTAGGATATTATGATGTACATATTAGTCAGCTCCACTGTATAGGCGCCTGTAAGACTAGTCAATTCGAGATCCTCTGTCGTGCTAGAAGAATCCCCCCAACCGTAGAACTATTCCGGCTTTTTTACACTCCCAACCTAGTAAATGGTTGGTTATCATTAAAGAAACGATCCCCTAACAGTCCCCAGTCTCATAATAAGCCAATGGACTCGCTGAAAAACTGGTACGACCACTACTTTTTCATTGACGTGATAGTATGGTCGGCTGAGTATGCCTTTAGACATAGGATATCACACGACCCCCAGCCGCACGCTAGTACATATAACCCCCGACACTCTCAAGAATTAGATCTGAATAGGACCGGGTTCCATATAAATCTTTCCGAGTCATTTCTATGTTTGCTAGGGATTAGCCGCAACTATTTTGGCCCGTCCAACAGATATCCTGTGTTTTGGAGAAGGCAGGGTGAAGGTAGGCTAACATCCGTACACAAAAAAGCTTATTCAATTACTTTGTAATAGCTAACATATTTTGTTATTGTATGGCAGAAATGAACTTCTTTGGACTTCTACGCCAGGGCGACCCAAAGCTTGTACCAGAAGGTTCCCGCCCCCGACGTGAGAATGAACTACCCCTTCTTGAGCATACCTGTAACGTGACGGTTGCTCTTGAGGCCGTGCCGGATCCCCACTCGGACGAGGAAGAAAAAACTTTAATGAGGACGCCCGTTGAATTCGACAACGAGGACGGTGATAACAGGATGCTTGAAGGAGGAGTCGGGCCCTCCTCACCGCCTAAGACTGCCACTCCTTCACATGGGGAAGAGCAGGGAGATAATATTGACTTAACCACCTCCAGCCTTCACCGGATGTTGGGCGATGATGATGAAGAGGTACAACAAATCAATGAGGAGGAAGAGGAAGAAGTGGAAAAAGAAGTTGAGGAGGAGATTGAAGAAGCAACAGCTCAGCCTGTCGCCAGGCGTACCCGTAAAAGGAACAAACGAGTAAGGAGAGCTGCTCCAGCCAAGATTGGCGAACACAACGCCCCTCCCAAGAAGCTTCGAGAAGACCACCCCTTATACCAATCTGTTGGGAGCACCACCCAGGCTTCCGAGACGATCCGGGTCGCACATGTCGATCCAGTCACTCAGATTGCCCCAACCACATCAGAATTAGCATGAAATAACATGTAAGACTCCATCCTGATACGTAAGAACGACAAATTCCCTTTAAGCAATACTTAATATGTATCCAAATGCTTGTTTCACAGGGATGAACAAACTGGTGTCGCGCCTCCTCCTGACACCCAAATGGAGAAGGGAAAAGAAAAAGAAGTGGGGGGAAACCCCATGCCTCATACGGCCGGCACGAAATCCGGCCAAGTTTTTGAAGAAGGTACCCCCACAGCCTCGCAAGACCTCCCGACGTCCGACCCCCCTCAATCGTTTAACCCTATCTGGAATATCACCACTGCATCACGAATGAGGGACACCGAAGAATGCCGGGAGTACCTCAACAACTGCATACCACCAGGCTTAGTGCGAGAAGTGAATGTGCTCAGCCATGCGGACCTGGCGGATGAGTACAACGGTGCTTTGGTACATCAAATGGCAATGGGCACCTCGATGAGAGTAAGATTTGAAGCCACACTTGGGCACGTGGAGTCTCTTAAGAGGAAGGTTGGACGGAGGGAGAGAATGATCGTGGACAATGAAGCTCAAATTGCAGCCCTCCAGTCCCAACTTGCTAGTGCTGAGGCGACCATAAAAAAGCAATCGGCCCGTGCGAATGAGTATGACCAACAAGTGGCCGATCTCGAGTCAAAACTAGATGCCGCGACAACCAAGGTACATACCCGTGCCGCACCACCCTTTATTCTAAAAGAAATATAATCTAACAATTAATCTCATATAGGTAACCACAGCGGAGGCATCTGCCAAGTCTTCCTCCAGCCAGGTATCCGTGCTCACCAAGAAACTAGAAGACGCGCAAATGACAATCCAGAGCATGGAGAAAGTATAAGAGGAGCTTGCTGATGAGAGGGCTATCACCAAGGAGCTGAAAGAGGCGTCTACCCAAAAAGATGTGATGATCGATGCCCTCACTGCCGAACGCGATGATGTGCTATGCCCTCAACTACTAGCGGCCATTGCCGGCCGCAGGTGGATGGTAGGGCATGGAGCACGCTTGGCCGTCACCAAGGTACTAGAGGCCCCCGAATTTATGCAACAGTTTGCAAGCCTTTTGTCCGATGGTATTGACCACGGCCGTCATGAGGGAATGGTCCAGGCCGTAGAGCTGATCAAGAAAAGGGAGAACTTTACCAGACATGCTTTCTTTAACCCTGAAGCGGCTAACAAGATGGCTGCTTCTATGGCCGCAATGCGAGACCTGCATTATCCATTCTTGGCTGAGCTGGAGGCCACCAAAGATGCATCGAACATGGAAATCATGGAAAAGCTAAGTCTCAGTGCGTTCTCCCAAGATGAGGGTCATTCCCTTGCTTCCTTCACTCCATCACCCAGCCACCTGACGCTCCCTATCTACGAGGATGTAACCAGGATCGTGCTCGATGAAGAACCCTTAGGTGGGGTGCTGGAGAGGAATGCGGCTCAAGCCCGGAAGCGGAAAGAACGTAGTGAGTGGCTGTCATGCTTGGTCGAGGAACAAATGGAGATAGGTAAGTTTCTCCCCCCCCCCCCCCCCCCCATGTAGGGTGCTCCTACTTTATTATCCATTTCAGACAACTCTGGTTTGTAACCGCTGAATATTTGCAGTTTTTATTCGTCTGTGCATGTACACGGCTAAGACATGTGTATTTTGTATGTAAGTCCGTGATGACCACGGCCATTTTTGTTATTTATTTTGAAACTTGTGTATCTTTATTGTGTTGAATATTGTATACCAATACTGCATGACATGTCATGTCTTACACACAAAAAAGAAAAATACATACAAGCCTATAATTTACTAGACATACGACGTGCGTCTTTACTATGTGAAGCACTGTGTGAGTACGGCATACGAAACTTACCACAACGTCTTGTGAGTAAGGTGTCTAGTAAGGATACATGATCCGTGCGGCTGGGGTTGCATCCCTCTTACGCGGCAAGTTGAATTAGTAGGTTCAATTAATCCTCTTACCCCGCCTGGAGGCGTATAGTACATGTACAGTAATCTGAATGAATGCATACGAATGAAACATGACATATTATAATAACAATTAAAAATTCATATGACTGACAAAAAATCTAAAAAATGATTTGCACGAAACAAGCCGTGGAGCTAGCTAGCCGCCACGAAATTTTATTAGAACGTTTACATTTTTTGTTTGAACAATAATGATAAGTCCTAGAAAACAAGAAAGGAAACTAAACAAAACATAAGAAGAAAAACAGATAAACCGCATGGTTCTTCATTAAAGCCACATATAGCGAAGCACCCATGCGGAAGCCGTAGCTTTCAAAGATAGCACCTTTTGAGATTGAAGATGTTCCATGTGCGTTCTAGGTCGCGGCCATCCATGTCACGTAACTTGTACGCGCCTCGCCCCAAGGCCTCCGTGACTTCATACGGCCCTTCCCACTTAGGGCCCAGCTTTCCTGTATTCTCCGCTCGACTTGCTTCGTTAGCACGATAGACATAATCTCCCGGTCGAAAAGAAACACCTTTGACCTTGGCATCATAATAAGCCTTCATTTTAGCCTTGGACTTAGCCTCATTGATGGCTGCTATCTCCCTTTTTTCTTCCAACAGATCCAGGTTGATTCGCAATTGCTCGTCGTTCGTGACGACATTAACCTCCGCCGTGCGGATGGTAGGCATTCCTATTTCTGCTGGTATAACAGCTTCAGTGTCGTAAGACAATGCAAATGGAGTATCCCCGTTGGCTGTTTTGATCATAGTTCTATGCGCCCATAGCACATGTGGTAGCTCATCGACCCATTTGGCACTTCGTTCATCCAAACGCGCCTTGATGCCATTTCCCAAGCTTCTATTTGCTCGTTCCACGAGGCCATTTGTCTGCGGATGCTTAACAGACGCGAAGCGCCGCTTGATGTTCAATGATGCACACCAGTCTTTGAATGGATTGTCCGTGAACTGTTTACCGTTGTCCGAGATGATTTCTCCTGGTAAGCCAAAACGGCACACAATATGCTCCCAAACAAACTTCTTAACTTGCTTGCATGTGATGGATTTGACTGCCTTGGCCTCTATCCATCGTGTGAAGTAGTCCATTGCGACAATCAAGAACTTAACTCCCCCCGCAGCTACAGGAAACGGTCCTGCGATGTCAATTCCCCACTTATAGAATGGCCATAGGGATGTAATAGGTGTAAGCTCCTGCTGCGGATGTCGCGGCACTGGTCTATGCACTTGGCAATCACTACACTTGCGGATCATGTCGCGTGCGTCCCTGTGCATGGTAGGCCAATAGTATCCTGTTCGTAAGGCTCGGGCTACCACGGATCATGGACCTGCGTGCATGACGCATAACCCTTCATGTATCAACCCAAACCTTTATATGCGTCTAAGAAGCATTTAAAGGGATACCCACATAGGGATTCCACCTTCCAGTCTACTTCCGGTAACGGGTAACAATCCTGTCGACAGGCTTTGTTCAGATCCGTAAAATCCACACACATGCGCCAACTTCCATCATGTTTTTTGACCATGACCGGATTGGATAACCACTCGTGGTAGTATACCTCGCGCACGATACCTGCGTTCACTAGTTTCCGTACTTCCTCCAATATTACTCGACTGCGCTCAGGCGCCTGGCCGCGCTTCTTTTACTTGACGGGTTGGTACCCCTGGCGAATCTGGAGCTTATGTTCTGCTACCGCCCGTGGCACGCCTGTCATATGCTTTGGCTCCCATGCGAATATATCTAGGTTTGCACTTAAAAGAGAACACATGGCCCTTTTGCCGTTATCCGAGAGTGCCCCTCCTATGGATATCTCCTGTTCCGGATAGTCGGGATGAATTGCCACCTTCCAATTGGGAGGTGGTGATCCATCCTTGGGTGGAACAGGTGGAGCCGGTGTTGTCATGGTATGACACTCGGATGCTGGTACGATTGTGTTTTAAATGGTGACGATTCCTCCCTCAACAGAGAATTTGATCATTCCGTACGCCGTGGAGGGTACCGCCCGTATAGCCAAAATACCTGGTCTGCCTATGATCCCATTGTATGGAGAATGTGAGCGTATCACCATGAAGTTCATCCACGCCGTGGTGGATTGTTCCTCGTTCCCAATGGTTACAAGCAGACGCAGTTGCCCTATCGGCCAGATAGTGTCTCCACTAAAGCCGGTGAGCGGCGCCGTGGCCGGTACTAATTGGCTTCTAATTTCTGGGCATAACTGCACAAAACAGTGTTCATACAGTACCTCTGCTGATGACCCTCAATCCACATACATGTGACGAACATTGTGTGTTCCAATGCTTATCTCAATAGTGAGAGGCGCATCAATCACATCGCTTGCTGTGATGGGAGGGAATGAGATTTCCCTGCCGCGTGAAAATTTTTGGCCAACTTTCTGCCTCGTGCGGCGTTGTCTGGATTGGATCATGTATATGGTCGAAGGTTTGTCCTTTTGGGGATCCTTCTTATCATGCTTCTTGTTGTCTTTTCCATCCTTCCAATCCTTAACTAAGTGCTTGAGTTTACCTGATTTGATCAGTGACTCGATGTGCTTCTTGAGCTGGATACATTCCTCCTTACCATGGCCCTTGTCATTATGGAACTCGCAAAAGCGATTTCCTTGCCGACGGTCCGGCGGAGTTGTCATTGGGGGAGGCCTTGGAAAGTTTGCTCCTTCCGTCAGCAAGATCTCCCTGTAGGACATCTTTAGAGGGGTAAACTTATCGTCCGGCCGTCCTCCTTTGTTCTGGCTCTTATAGTCTGAGCCCTTGCTATTGTTCTGATTGCCTTGACCGCCCGACTGTTTCCGAGACTGGTCATTTGACCGGTACCCATTTCCCCTAGATGGGTAAGCCGCGGCAACAGCTGTTTCTCCTTCTATGAAATTTCTGACCCTTTCCATGAGGTCATCATATCTCTCTGGACGCTTGTCACTGAGGCGCCTGATCAATTCCCTGTCTGTTATGGTGTGCATGTAGTCAGAGATTTTCAGGAGTTCCGGCATTGTTTTTGTGCGCGTGCACTCATCATTGAAGCGTTCAGTGAAGGCTTCTGTGGACTCCCCCGGCCGTTGTTTGACAGTCGCAAATGAGACCGGATCCCTATTATACTTCTTCCTCTGAGTATAATTGTTCTTGAACGCAGTGCGTAGTTCCGTGAAACTATCAATGCTTCGTGGAGGGAGTCCCTCAAACCAGTCACGGGCATTTCCGATCATAATTGAATTGAACATTTGGCACCATATAGGGATGGGCCATCGCTCAATTTTAGCCTGCGTATCAAATATTTTAAGGTGATCATCCGGATCACCAGTTCCATCATAGGTCTTGACACACGCCAGCATGCGACGTTTGGTGTCCTCGGAATAGTTCCGTATGCGGAGGGTGAACGGGTCTTCCCTGGGATACGCCCATGGCCGGGTGAGCCTAGGGTCATCCCACGGTTCACACCACGGGCGGGAAAGATCCTCCGCTTCTGCATCTCGATAATAAGGGCCACCATAATATTCATCATTGTTTGGTGACAGTGGAGGGGTACGCCTAGGTCGGCGACGCTTGGGCAGATGGTCATCTGAGTCCTCCCCTGACGGGTCTGGAGACGGGGGTGGTGCCCCATCCTTTGGGTGAGGACCACTTTTCTGGGACGAACCAGGAATCCTTTTACCAGTGTTCATCCTGTCCCACACGCTCGTGCGGCGAGCGGTTCTGGCCAGCTCTTGATCTGGTCGCTCAGGTGAACCGTCAGACTTATCTCCCCCTTCTCGGGACTGCATTAGTTCCTGTATGACGCGATCTCCTATGCGCTCAAACACATTCCTGGGTTGAGGGGTTTCCTCAAAGAGGCTCTGCTCCTGAGGCCGAGCTCTCCTTTTCCTCTGATTTTGGGAAGAGGTGATTGGTCCGGTGTCACCAAAGTTGAGTCTAGATTGGAGGTTCCTCCCTAGATTTAACCTTGACGCGATCCCCGGGACAATCCTATCAAAGTTCTGCGTGAGAACTCGAGTGAGATCCTCCTCGCTGAGTGGTTGGACTTCTACTTCATCCTCCACTGATGGTCTGCGCGGCTCCTTGTTAGGAGGATTGGGCGCACTCCCTAGGTCAGGGTTATCCAGGGTTGAAGTAGGTGGGGGTGTCATGGAGATCGTGCTCGTCACCCCCAAGGGCTGGAAACCACCACGGTTACCCGGTCCGCCTGCAAGGCGGCTAGGTGATTGATTGGGGATGAGTATCCTTTCCCCTTGGGACTTCCGATTCCCAGGATTCGTGTTCCTGGGATTAGCTTGTGGATGCCCCTTCGTCATTGGAAATTCAGAATGAGGTTTTGTTCTAGCTTAGTGTAAGGGTCCCACGGATGGCACCAACTTGTTGATGCAAAAGTTGGGTGATCCTTGTTAGACCCGAATTAGGCTTAGTTCGGGTTGACTGGGCTCCGGCTCTTGCACCAAGTGAATTATTTGGTTGGGATCCTGCACACTAAACAACACGCGTTAGGCTTACCGTGGGAGGGTTTCCCACGATTAGACTCCGGCGTGAGAGTAAGTAATCGATTAGGGTTTTATGTGAGTTGAGATTTTGGAACGTAATACCTTTGTGGAACCTTTGAGGGTTCCTTTTATAGGCAGTGACAACCCTAATGGGCTGTCACTGATACTTCGGCCCCAAGGAAGAGATAAGCACCAAAATTAGATTGGTTGTTATCTTCTAATTATGGTGAGTGAATATCTCCTCCTTTGGAGTAAATCACATTCAGAGATAGAATATAATTCTGTCTAACCCTGTACCGGTCATGCCGGGCCGTGGGCCGCACACGTGTGTGCGGTTACTGTTCATCCAAGCCCATAAGCTTAAATGACAGTATTCCCTCCCATCCGTGATGGGCCGGATACGGGTAGTACCCGTGAGCCGGGTTCATGACCTGGCTGGGGACTATACGTCATCAAGAAACAAAATAGTTAAACTAAAGAATGACTTTTGATCCATGTCTGAAGTTTAACAAAGTATCTGAAACAAAAGGATGACTGATATCTAAACCATTTAAATGAGATGTTTGAGAAACTATCCTCATATGTTTCTAGGGGCATTGGCGTGTTGCTAGACGCTAACCATTGCTTGTATAATTACCTGATTATTATGACGTGCGCCAGTGGGAGCTGTTGGAGTATGCTCGTGTCATAATAAATAGTTATACGGCTAGAGACATGTGAGCCTATGGGGACACACACATACACACAGAGGTACCACTTAATATATTGTGTCTAATGTATTTACGATATATATATAACCTACGTAACTCAGGATCGCTATTGGGCTTCTAATGACTAAGTAAAGTACTTAATCCATTGGACTAGAACAAACAAATGGAAAGCCCATTTGGGCCCTATAGTGGCCTACCACATAAATGAAAAGGAAGGTTTTGTTTTTTGAATAAGTATGAATTGATTAGGCATTCATTACTCATTCATTACCATAAACAAGTTACCAAAACACCATCTTTCTTTTCCTTGACCTAAAACCACGAAATTATACAGCCCTAATTAGAAGGTTTTGAGGTTTTGATCATGAATCTTAAATCTTGTTCATTCAAGACTTGTTTTCAAGAGTTACGGGGTTATAGACTAGCATCTACGGGGTATACAAGGACGTGTAGTGTGGATACATCATAGAGGTGATCTATTTTGATCATTTGGTTTATTGGTTAGATCATGTGATGATTGTCTCCTTACATCGTTTGTTATCTCCGGTTGTTCTTACCGAATCACGCAACAAAGGTATACTTTTATCTCTATTTTTATTGATTAATCATATGAATCTATGGATCCGTTAATAGGTGATCTTTCCGCTGCGTTTATTATTTATTCATATCATGTTTATATGGATAATCGCCTTTGGTACCTTTTACCACTAAGACTTTCAACACGCATTGGCCCACAAAGATCCATATGCAACAGATAAAGTTTCTCTTGGTTGGTGTCTTCCATCTTGGGTTTGTAAGATTTCTTAGTGCTTTTCCCTATTGTACACGCGGAACACAAATGATCCTTGTGAAATGAAAGTTTAGGAAGACCACGAACAAGTTCGTTTTTCGCCAAATGATTAATAGCGTCAAAGTTAAGATGAGATAACCGTCGATGCCATAACCATGACTTAGTCTTCGATGCTTTGGAGAGAAGACATACGGGAGAAGCGGCCATCATATCTTGTAGAGAAAAAGTGTACAAATTATTTCCTCGAGTACCTTTCAATAAATCAACCCCTTCCAAATTGCGTATGAAGCAGGTATGCTCTCGAAAAGCAACTTCTAGGTTTGCATCACAAAATTGTCCCACAGAAAATAAGTTGTGACCGAGACCTTCCACGTAATACACTCTAGAAATTATAACATTCCCAATATGATATTCACCATAACCCATTATCTTTGCAATATGATCATTACCAAATCGAACCATACCAAGAAACTTACTGACGAAATTTCTGAGCTGAGAGCGATCTCCGGTCATATGCTTGGAGCAACCAGAGTCTAAATACCAGAGAAAAATTTGGACCACCTGTTTTCAATAACAACAGTAGACAATGCATTGGAACTATTAGTTCCAGAGTGTTAGCAGATAGAGATATAAGATTATCAGAATTGCTAGCATTTATGAGACCTTTAGATTTCCTGTGTTTTCTAATGTGAGTTTTAGCACTAACAGGTTTTACTATTCTAACTTTCTTAGGTTTTGGATTATTCGCGGGCACTACAGTGGGAGTAGACCTATTTAAAGGGCACTTTATTCCTACAGTAGTGTTGGTGTTCCTAGTTAAAGGACACGCTTGTGTTTTGGTAGCCTTGGTACTCCTAGTTAAAGGGCACGCTTTCTTCGTTGTAGTGGGAGTGATCCTAGTCAAAGGGCACGTATTTCCTACTATAGTGAATGTTCTACCAATGGGGCGCCACATCCAACCAACTTGGGTTAACACTTTCCCAGTCGGTTTCCATTCTAATCCATTTTTTCGGGCATACATCTCATTCACATGGTCAATAAGGCAAGAATCATGACGACTAGAAAACATACATTCATTGCAATTCCAACATTTCAAATTAGAATTCACAGTAGGCTTAGAACGCTGCACAACCGCAGAGCCTTTAGGTTTAGCTACATGATTCTTTTTATTCAAAACAGAAATAACATTCCTAGGATGGGATTCTACTTTCTTCTTCACTGGACTACTAGATGGAGGCAAGATCCTATCATTCTTCTTGTTTCTTTTAAGTTTAGATCTTTGAGCCTTAGTAGTGGTGCTTACTCCTGTAGAAGGCAACACGGGAATATTAGAAGCTGGTTTTGATTCCGCCTTATCTTTAGTGACCAAAGTTTGAGATGGTTTAGTCCTAGGGCCCTTGTTAAGTGGTGTGACGGCTATAAGGTTCCTTTTGATTGCACTAGAGGACGATGTTGAGACAGTGGCTGCGTTATCCACAACATTCTTACCTTTTAGGGTACGAAGTGTTTCCTTTAACTCAGCCAAAGCCAGATTTTTATCACAAATTTGTTCCCTCAAATCAGATATTTCCACCGACTTTCGATTCAATTGTTCAATCAAAGATTGATTCTGTGCAGTGGTATTAGCACATGCGGGCTTTACTGAATCGAAGAGTTGTGTATTTTTTTGTTTTAAGTTATCAACTTTGGACAAAATCTTGGAAACTCGATTATCTAGATCAAGTTTAAAGTTCTCAGCGGCCTCAAGTACGTTCACACAGTTAAGCTCCTTAGATGTCTCTATGTCTATCGGCAAAGACGTAGCAACCTTGTCACTTGGCTGACGTTGTTTTGATTGTAAATTCAATCGAAAATTCTTTTCAAAGTTTGCATCATCGATATTAACACCTTCAAATGACGTTTCAAAGATTTCTTGAATAAATTGTTGCTTGCATTCAAGCGAAATACAATGTGTTTGAACCTCATCAAAACGTTTTGAAAGCGAAGAATATGAATCTTGAAGCTTTAAAAATTCAGCGTCAGATTCGTGACAAGTACTATCTACCACATTATCCACAGATTCAACATTATGCACAATAGAATCATTATCAACACTTTTATTCATACAGACGGAAACTATATCATGAGACATCACTTGCTTCAGAAGCTGATCATTTTGGCGTGAAACTCGTTCTATTTCAAGTAAACTGTTTTCATAAGCATCATCTATTTCATTGAAAACACGTTTAACTTCTTCTATTTCCAAAAGCAAATCTTGATCAAGATTACTAAGACAAGCTATAACATTCTTTACAAACGGAACAATTTTGTCTCGGAACGCAGCTCTAGTATGCTCAAAGTTCCATTCACCTTCCGTTATGGCCGAAGCCGTCGTACGTTCCAAAATGACCTTGTCAAAGTCGGCTAAGTGTTGGTGTACCGCATTTAAGTTAACGGACGCCTTACTTACCGGTGGAAGTAACTTCGTTAAATCCGTTTTGACAAGTGTAAGAGACGTACTAGAAGGGTTTTCATTTGACAAACTTTGGGGCACAAGAACTATCAATTCAGCTAATTCCTTTTGTAAGCGAATGCGGGTCTTTTTAGACAATTGTTCTTTGTTATATTGATCATAATCAATCGTATGGAATTTTGAAAGCATTTTAGAATGAGTTTCTTCCGCAAGTGACTGTGTCCCCTCAGTACTACGAACAAAAGGTGCTTCTTTCGATTTACCAATTATGGTCATATCATAAAGACCGGGAATATATTCATGAGCTTGTTTTGCATAACCGGGATTAGATGGTAAATCTTGAAGACGCTTAAGTTCGAGTTCTTTAAATGATTTAGTTAACAGATGAACCTTTTCTGTGGAAGCGTATTGTTTTAAAAGCTGTTGTTCTTTGAATTTAAGAACTTTGGTAGCAATAATTTCCGATTCAAACTTTTTAGACTCGAGAGTTTCGAAATCCATTTTAAGTTTCTGAAAATCATTAACAACCGACTCTTTTGCTTTAAATTCATTAGAAAGATTAGCTTTTAATGATTCTATTTCTTTCAAGTGTTCAATCTTTTCAAAACGAAATTGGTCAAATTCAGAATAAGTTATTTTTTCAGCTTGAGGGGTCATTTCAAAAGCTTTGACCTTTTCTTTATGCAACGCAAGCTCGGCAGTTAGGGTGGAATTCGTATCTACGGATTGTCTGAGAACCATATGCATTTGATCAATAATATGTTTAGGCACCATGACCAAATCATGTTGAGCATAAGATTCCATACCCGTTGTAACATTTGGTTGAGGTTCACTCAAATGTGTAGAATTGGGTACCACATCATTTGAGTTACTAATTCCCGAATGTTGTTCGAGGTTGTTATTTTCATGCCCAACTTGATGTTGGTTATCATCATTACCAAGATTGGTTGTGGTGGGTACCTCACTGATGACATCAGAACCGTAGTGAGAGAGATTAGCAACAAGAGCAGCTTGGGCAGAGTGAATGTCATCACAATCCGAATCATATGCGTCAAGGTCATCTGCTTGATAAGCTGCATTAGAAGTGGAAACGGCTGCAATGCCTTCATTATTTGTTGCCCATGGGTCTGCAAGAAATGTTAATTCCTCTGAATCCAAAATCTTCCCCTTAGACTGAGCATCGACCAAATACATCTTCTCACGAAACCATGCTTCATCCCTTCTCCTTTTCGGCTGAGTGCATTGCCTAGCCATATGACCTTGTCCTCGGAAATTGTAGCAAGTCACAACCTTTTGAGGACCAATAGGACTTCCATTTCCACTAGCTTGAGAATTCACAACTTGATTGTTCCCAGTCCTTGTAGGAGGTCCATATGAATTTTGCCTTCCCTGAATAGGTTGCACCGTCACTTGACCATCTTGAAAAGTGGCTTGTTGTCGAGGATTTGATGAGGTGCAGAGCTGATTGTTTGTTGGTGGAAATCCTCTAGTTGCAACAAGTTTTGACAAGTAGGCAGTGAGATGGTTTAGAACATCAGCTGGCGTATCATTTGGAGTAAAGACCGGTGCTTGGATTGGTGGAAGTTCATTAGAGTAGAAAGCTTGTGTTGGTTGTGCTTCTAATGGAAAATATCCTTGCTGAGGAGTATAGCCCATTGGAGAAGTGTTGGCTTGTGATGGTGATGTCTGATATGGTGGTTGATGTGGAAAAGATTGTTGATGAACACTTTGTTGAAATGCTTGTTGTGGCATCATTAGTGGTTGATAAGATGGTTGTTGTGGTTGCTGATAGTTGTGTGGTTGTGGTTGCTGCAAGTATGATGGTTGCTGATAAGTATAAGCCATGTGTTGTTGAGAAGCATACATGGCAAGTGGATCATGAACTTGAGGTGTAGACAACCAAGCCTCGATCACATGGCATTCGTGTTGTTGAAGAAAAGCTTGAAGTTGATCCACATTGGTGTTATGCAAGTCCTTAGCCAATTTAACATCCGTCACGTATTTTTTCCAAGAATATCGGTTTAAGTGCAGATTCTGACACTTTGAATCAGCTTCCCCCCAAACCAATATCTGTATCCAAAGCAGATTCTGACACTTTGATGTAGTTGGAACAATCTTCTAGCTCATCGGTTTAAGTGCACAGCGGAAATTTGTAGAAGAACCACACCAAATAACACTGCTTCTATACTGTTTCATGTCGTTTAGTTTTTGGTGATAATCCGTTTGGGGTAACATGCAGGAAATCAACAACAATTCTCCTCACGCCTGCAGAATACTTCATAAAAATCATATAAAGTTAAGTAGATATCATTCCATGTACACTACTTCCCCCTGGAAGTTGATCTGATTACTTCAAAGTACACGATCTTCCCCCATGATGATTTCGAACTCTCGGAAGCATCATTATCGTGGACGTCCATATACTCGAGAAGTTCTTAGTCTTAAGCAAATGTCTTGAAAAGTTTTGAAAGTCGTTGAGAAACTTTGAAATATTTTTGCTTAGACTATGAAGTACCATTGTCTTTATGAGGCTCATAAATATCCCGTGAGAATTGATTGTTGATTCCGTCTCTCTCTGTCTAACTTACCAACCTCGAATTCATTTGGCTATTTGTTGTGACCACATGTGAAGTAAACCCGATATTCCAAACTTGAAACTGAAGTACAATCCCCCAAATTTGTTACTTAAGCTTGCACTTATGTCGATTGAAGAACGGTGCAGAAACAAGTCTCTTATACCTCTTGAAGTTATCCACACGAGCAACTGCGTGTGATACTGAGAACTACAACAAAGCTCCCAAAAATGATAGTAATCCATGTCGTCGACCATCCACCCCTTGACAGTGGAAACTAGATAATTCAAGTCTCAATCATAAATTTTATCGCCCAAGCAAGTCATCAATCGATAGACTGGGTTTGAAGAAAAGGGGTAGAAAAACTGAAGGAAGGCTCGATGATGAAATAAGTAGACGCCTTCATGGAATCCCACTTCAACTTCAAATAAAGAATAACAAATCCACTTCGTGATCACTTGTCTTTGTAGAATCAAAACTAGCCGTTTGTCATTTGAGTGAATCTTATATCGGATCGTTTTAGCGTTAAGTGTTTTGTTTGTTTTGGTGTTGTGTGTTGTGAATGTCGTTAACTAGAACAAATTATGAAGGAATTGTCATTAAGGACAAAATTTGTCTAGAGAACTTGTCATGTAAGCCCAACGTCGCGGTGAGGTCGTCAAAATTTTATTTTATTTTTTTTAAATATTAGGTTTAAAACCTAAAATATTCTATGTCATTTAAGCACTTTCGTTTGAACCAAAACCAATACCCGGCATCGAAAATAATGTCAACATATCCCGAAAAATAAATCCGATGCAAGCCAAATCATATTCGCTCCATTCTCTTGCATTACTCTGGCCAATTCAAAATTGGCTAATATAACAAACCACCTTCTACTCCATTCGGTTGAAAATTATAAACCAACACAGGCCCAATTGGAATACACAGCGCACCAAGATTCAGGCCCAGTAAGAATATAACAAATACACGGTCCACCCATGTTGCATCATAAAATGGCAGTGTCCTAAAGATTAGGTCAACCCTAATCTAAACTCAATCGCCTCCTTTTTCTTTTTCTCTCAAACCAAGAAAAATGCAGATCTCCATATCATCCATTTAATCTAAACAAAACGAATATCAAGCATATCCTTTATATTCATTATGCTTAAACATGACCCATATACTACAACCAGCCATCCTCACTACGAAATACCACCAGGAGCCTTATTTTTCTTTTCAATTTCAATGACCACAAGATAACGCCTTCAAGATCTTACAAATAAGGTCTTAGGTAGGTATTTTGGTACATGCATGTGTTTGATTAAACGAATCTAAGTTAGTTCATAACAGATTTGTTATGAAACTAGCTTTATGTTCGAAAATTAATGAGGGTTTACCTACACTGATCTATGATGACATCTCTTCTCGTGTTGGATCTTAAAAAAATCTTTCTAATCTTTAGATACGAACCCAAACTCTTTCTCATCTTTACTAGGTGCACGAATCTAAGCAAGAAACGTTTTCAAGAACTGTTGTAGGGTCTCGGGTAAGTGAATAAGTTGTGATTGTTTTAAGTCGGTCAACGAAACGAGATTGATGATAACATGATTGTTATTTATTCAATCTTGATGTTCGAATAATGAGAAGGGGTTTCCCAACAACGATCTATGATGATTTCAAGCTTAAATCTGTATAAAGATTTTGATAATAAAATGAAACTCGAAACTGAGATGTTATAACATTGCATGTTTTTTATTTTATTTTAAATTTGTTTCGAGTTCTGATGTAGTTGATGGAGTTATGAATCTGACTGAGAAATAGGAGTAGATCGAGACAGATTTGTGGGTTTAGATCTTTAAAGATCTTGACATGCATGTCTAAAAGAAATTGAGTCTGAGATCGATTTGTTGTTTTCTGTTTTTTTTTTCTTTTTTCTTTTGGTTTCGAGTCAAGAAGTTGATTAAGAAGATGGAGTTTTTCATTCTCTTATGAGAGATGGGATAGGATTAGGTTAGATAGAGTTGGATTTTGATGAGTTTTGGTCCCGGTATTTTCTTGTTTGACCATGATCGGAATGTTTTTCTCACTCCATCGGAATAAATCAAACACCTCATCGAAATAACTATCTGAATAGCCATCGGAATACCCATCCGAATAGCCATCGGAATAAGCATCATCGGAATAAGCATCATCGAAATAAGCATCATCGGAATCACCATCATCGGAATCACCATCGGAATCACTATCGGAATCACTATCGGAAAATGTTTTTGACCTTTTCTTGATATCCCCGAAAATGTTGGATCTGGTGAATTTTTCAGATCTGACTTTTGTTTTTAGAAAATAGAATAACAGAGAGAAAAAGAACAGAGATAACATGTAACCAACGATGAAACAATGATAAAACCAATGATAACACCATTAAAAAAAGTTGAGACTTTTAGACGGATTGGACATAAAAATAGATGCGTGGACTGAATAACCAAACATGACTTTTCACAGCTTACAACATAAGCAGAAAATAAGCATGAATAAGCCATGAACACCATAATATAAGCAAACACAAAACACAAAACACCCCTGGTTAGCTCTGATACCAATTGTTAAACATAAGATTTAAAGCTATTTAGGGGTGATCCGGAGGTCGGGGAGGATAAAATAAGTGTTTAGACATTTTAGAGAGAGAAAGATTACAAGGTGAAAGGAGTGTGTTTATTTTAGAAAGAGAATTGAAAATAAACAAATGGAAAACCTCACCACTCCATGGAAGTATGTAGGGGTATATATAGGCTAGATAAGGAGTGACTTTGACAACTTAGCAATAGTATTCCCTCCATGTTTTGCCTATATGAATCTAATGTAATTCCGTAAATGGCGCTCATATTTTAGGGCTAACATGTTCGTACTCGATTCAATCCGAATTGATCACGGTTTAAGGTGAAATTATTGGTGTTGGTAACTAAAAGGGGGAACTTTGGTTATCTAATTCTACTAGTAAACATAAAAGCTAAATAAAATAAAAAAGGAATCTGACCTTAATTGCTATGTAAACTGAATCTTCAGATAAAAGGTTTTCTTCGGAAAAATCATTAAATTCGGAATAAAATGGATCTTCGGATAAACATTCTTTTTTTCCGGAATAATACCCTTAATTCGGGATAACAACTCTTTTTCGAAATAACAAACAAATTCGGAAAAATCAACTTCCTTCGGATAAAAGCCCTCTTTTCGGAAAACGACCTATATTCGGAATAACATGATCTTTTCGGAATAAATAGTTTCTTCGGAATAATCAATATTTTCGGAGTATGGGAGATTTTCGGAATAAATAGATTTTCGGAAAAGAACACTATTTTCGGGATATGGGCGATTTTCGGATAAGCATATATTTCGGAATAAGTGGATCTTCGGAATAAAAAGGATTTCGGAAAAGGAAGGTATTTTCGGAAAGACTTGGTTTTCAGAAAAACTTTAATAATTCGGATAAATGGGAACTTCGGAATTAAACTGGTTTTCGGAGTAAGAAGTAAGTTCAGATAACACAATCTTTGGAATAATGGGATTAATTCGGATAAACAAATATTTTCAGATAAGATATCTTCGGAATAAAGTGCTATCTTCGGAATTACAAAACCCTTTTCCGAAGATAGCCAAACACGAATTTAACAGTGCAGATACAGTAATCAGATTAAGCCGAAAATAAGCAAAACCAAATAAGCACTTGATCAAAACTAAAGCCAAATTGATTTTAAGAAAAATTAAATAAGCCACAAATTAAAAACTTTAAAAACACAAAATAATCAAAATATTTAAAATCAACTTTTAATTAAAACTATTAATCTACCAAATCAACTTAATTAAAAAAACAAACCAAACACTAATTAATAAACAATCACAATAAGCTAAAACATCTACCACATCAAAACCATAAGATTAATGAAATAAGAAAATCAATCAATCCATAAACAAGATTAAACAACCTACATGATTAATCAATCAACCACAAGATTAAGAAAGGAAGAATGAGAGATATAAAATAAGCTTGATTAAATTGAAGATTAAGATCCAAACTACAAGATTAAAATGAAAGATTAAGAAAAACTAGAGAGAGAAAATTCTAGAGAGAGAAAGTAACTTAAAAACTAAAAATTAAAAAATGACTAATTAACTAACACCCTCCTAATGAAGGATTAGGAGGGTATATATAGGAGAAGGGAGATGTGGTGTGTTGCTTCTTTCTTCCTTTTGTCTTCTCGTCTTTTTAAATGACTCGTCTTTCTCGAATTTGTCTCGGGATTATTCGAATGATACAATGAACTCGTCTTCTAATTTTCTTCTTTTAGTTGACTTGGTTCTTCGACTTCGTCAAACTTGCGTCAGACTTTTTCTTCGATAAATCTTCAGAATAGGCCTTTGACTTCCGTTCTTCGTGCACTTTTGATCTTTTGACTTCGTCTTTTGTCTTTTTCTTCGATAAAAGCCCGTGAAAGCCCGTGTTTTCTTCCTTTTTCATTTTTTTGTCCTAAAACATAATAAAAACACAAACCACGCATAATTCCGACTTTTACGACATAAAATACACGTTTTGGTCTTGTTTTTATTATAATTAAGTGGTAAAAGGATAAGTGTTTCCACACTTATTACTGCTCATCATAGTAAGCTTTGGAGAAGATTCCTTCAGCTGGACTAGCATACACGTCTTCATCGTCCATAGCTTGTAAAATATCTTCTAATGAATCAGCAGACTTTGCAGATTTTGACTTAGCAGTACTTGTAAATGAAGTACCGCTAGGTGTAGTATGTACTGCTGAGTGATGTGACTCAAAATATTCTTCTCCTGAATGCTTACTAGCAGATGTAGCATTCTTTTCTTGATCTTGAAGCCTTTGAAGCTCTTGGGAGGCTTGATCATCTGTTGATGGCATAGTTTTCTTCTTGGGAATAGCAGACATGGGAGTAATAGTAGGCATACTAGGTACATAGATGTGAACATCATCATATGATGAAGAAGCTTCTTCTTGAGTACCTGCACTAGTTGCACTAGACTCCTCACCTACATTGTTAGTTTTACAATCCTTTTGCACATAATAGTAATCCATAGAATTAGTTAAATAATCTAAATCAAACATCCAAGCATAACCTATTCCTAGGACATTGGGTTTATTTTCTAAGAAATTAACATGGGCATTTTCTTCAACCTTTTTAGATGCCAAATTGTAAACCCTATATGCTTTACTTTGCAATAAATATCCTACAAGATATCCTGGATCAGATTTTCCATCAAACTTTCTCAAATGATCAAGAGTATTTAGTATAGACACATGACACCCAAAAGGTCTAAAATGACTTATGGTTGGTTTAACACCAGTCAAAAGTTCATAAGGTGTTTTGTTTTGAGGCTTGGTTACTAAGACTCTATTTAACACATAACATGCAGTATTGATTGCTTCTGTCCAAAAAGTATTTGGCAAAAGAGAATCAGCCAGCATATTTCTAGCAGCCTCAATTAGTGTCCTATTCTTCCTTTCAGCTACTTCATTTTGTTGTGGAGTCCTAGGATTACTAAATTGTATCTTAATGCCTTTAGACCTACAAAATTCATCAAATTCGGCATTCTTGAATTCTGTCCCATTATCTGTCCTAATGATTAAGACTTGTTTAGTGAACTGGTTTTCAACTAAAGTGATAAAATCCTTAAGTAATTCACTGGTTTCACTCTTAAGAGCTAAAAAGAAAACCCAACTGAATCTACTATAATCATCAGTTATGACTAGACAAAAGGTCTTATGACTAATGCTTCTTACAGAAACTGGACCAAACAAATCCATATGCAAAAGTTGCAAAGGCTTTGTCACAGTATTAACAGTATTGGTCTTACAAGAGGCTCTATGTTGTTTATCTTTTTGACAACCAGCACATATGAAATCATTTTGAAAAGATTTGTTAGGTAACCCTCTAACCAAATTCCTATTCACTAATCTGTTACGATTCTTGAAATTCACATGACCTAACCTTCTATGCCATAAATTAGACTCATCATAAGAAGCCTTAGCTAGCAAACATGTAATACCACCTGTTGGAGTAATAGTATGAAGATTAAAGGTGTACATATTTTCTTGCCTGGGTACTTTAAGCAGTAATTGAGATTCTTTTAGCATCTCAAAGTCTTTAGACAGCACCAAGCAGTCTGTGTCTGTGAACAGCACCTTGTTCTTCTTATCACACATTTGTGATACAGAAAAGAGATTGAATTCATTCAATTCTTTCACAAAGAACACATCTTCAAATTCTAACTTTCCTGTATTGATTTTCCCTTTGCTAGTAATTCTACCTTTGCTACCTCCAAAGGCTACTGGTCCTCCTCTGAATTCTTCAAATTCAACAAGGAAATCTTTGTTCCCTGTTATGTGTCTTGAGCATCCACTATCTACTATACCTTTGTCTTTCAATTCATCAATTAGATGCCCCTGCACACAAACAAAACTTATTAGTTTTTAACAGGGACCCAAGCCATATTTGGCTCGGATCTTGTGGTACTTACACACTTAAGAGTCTGTTCAGAAGCATTCCCAGTAATGCTACTTTTTCTCTTATACTTCATGGTTTCAGTTATGTAGTCAAAGACATAGGGTGACTCTATGTGCTCAGACTTCTTTGCCTTAAGTACTGCTTTAGCAGTACTTGCTGTAACACATGGTTTTTCTCTTTTAGGAACCCACATTTGCACTGGTTTGTTATTAGACTTACTTCTAGATGTTTTTGCTTTCTCAACAACATTCTTAGAAGTCTTGGAGAACTTTGGTTTAACAAACTTTGAACCAACAGTACTTGAGTTTGGTCTAACAGTACTTGCAGTTCTAGACTTGTCGGTACTTGGTTTACCAGACTGCAAAGGTACTAGACCTTGTTTCATAAGTACTGCTCTAGGAACAAAACTTTTGGTAGAGTTATTTTTAACCTGTTTAGATACCCCTTTTGAATGATCAAACTTAGGTTTGTCCTTTTTAAGTTTTTGTTTCCTATTAACCTGTGCATTTTTCCCATTACTGTTTCTCATGACCTTTTGTGCAGCCTTTTGTTTCACAATTTTATCTTCATGCAAAGTAGAATCTTTGATAAAATGACTTAGACTACCACAAACATAACATCCTTTTCTTCTCAAAGAATACCCAAAAGGTTGTTTTGACTTAACTTTCTCAAAACCTAACCCATCCCTCTTGGTTTTATTATGTTTTACATCATTATCCATTATCTTGCTAGGAGTTTTTACCTGCTTGGGAGCAGAACTAGTTTTAGACTCTTCAGAAACAAAATTGTTCATTAGAGGTGGATAAACAATGTTCTTAGTCACAACAGTCTTATCTTAGGACAAAGTACTAGAGTTTGAGGTATTAATAACCTTTGGTTGTTCTAACTATATACCTGTATCATTACTAGGGGCATGAAAATTCCTGATAATGGTGAAGGAACTGCCTTCATTCCTTCAGCATATCTATCATTCTCAGGTGTACTATCTGACTCGCTAGAACTATCAAAAATCCCCTTTGATAAGTCCTTGTCAGTTAAAGTTATCCCAGGTTGGTCCTCAATATATCCTATGCCTGACTTATAATAATACCCCATTTGTGAATTAATCAGCTTTCCCAATCCTTTAGAGGACTTTTGCCAATGATTAATCACTTCCGTTTTATTATTAAGACTGGCTTTTAAAGCATCATTTTCTGCTGACACTTTCACAAGTTGTCTTTCAAAAGCTTTAATTTCCACATCTTTTTCCCTCATTCTAAGAGTTAAAATTCTTATTTTCTCTTCATAGTTTTGTTGACCCTTTTTATACAAAACTATATTTTCTTCTAACTTAGCAACCCCCTGTTTAAAAGCATTTAGTTCTACAGTGCATGTGTTGAATTTTTGATATTGTTCATCTAGTTCTACTTTTAAGCTATTAAATTTAAGAACACAATCTTTAGAACAAGGATGTACCTCAGTATCTTCATGTGAGAGAGCCATTAAACCAAGCTCTTCTTCTCCTTCATCTTTAGTCCAGTTCACCACTCCATCTACTGTCACCAATGCTTTGGTTCCTTTGGGAGACCTCCTATTTCCTTTAGGAAAGCTTTCAATAATTCTTAGATTGGTTCTATAACTGTCCTTGGACTTTTGACTACTACTCTTAGCTTTGTCTCTAGTGCATTCCCTTACAAAGTGTCTGATATGAGTGATTTTACTCATATCATATATATCGATAAACGATGAATAAATGCATATAATGAATGAAAAATGCCTTGTATATGTTTGTTTGTCGTTTCATGTGTGAAGGTACCGATGATCACGAAAACCGGCAAAAATAGCACGAGTTTGAAGAAAATATCGTCAAAGCCAAATACAAGCTCGATTCTAATGGATTTAACCTTTTATGAAGATAAATGGGCTTGTGGGTCCCAAATTTGGGTATTGGGCCCAAAAGCCCATCAAGGCCCAATAATCTCAATATTTAGAGACGGATGAAGTTGGGCCAAAATCCCATTGACTTAGAGTAGTTATTTGGACGTGTAGAGTTTAAAAGGGCTTCAAGCCCAATTCCAAATTTAATAAATCATGAGACGAAGGGAAGTATTGCAATGGATCCATCCCAAGCCCAAGTTACAAATTATGTAACGGTTAAAGTTTATTAACCTTGGTCAAACACATATTTATCACACACAATCACCACACATGTTTTTCTTTAACCTTTCAATATCCCCAATGTCTCATCTCTCTCACCTTTTCAACCCACCCAGATAAACCTGTTAATATTACTATACCCTCAACCCTAATTTACAAAATAATTGGGGCTTTTTCAAGCAAGTGAAGCCACACGCTTGGGAATTAATTCCCAACTTTATAGGAAGAGAAGGAGATGCTATCAAAGGCTACGTGGCAGCTATTCATTGGTTGTGACAACACATCACCACCAATCATATTAGGCCATTTCAGCAAAGAGAAAGCACAACTAGCACACTTGATTGCCACGTTGGCAATCCGTGTGCTAGTGAGCAATTATCAGTCGTGAGATCAAAGAGTAGAAAGAGAAAAGAGAAATCAAGGGCCAAGGATGAAGATGCTCTTCAACAACCTCTCAGCAAAGGGTTTGGGGTTAGCCTATAAAAACCCCCACAAAATGTATTTTTATGCATTCCAATTTTTCTTACTGTTATAATGTTGAATTAGATGAAGGTTAAATTGTTATTTAATTTTAATAGCTTTGTAATGTTTTGTTGAAATTAATAAAAAGTTTCTTGGGTTTTAATTGTTCTTTGTGAAGTTGATTTTGTTGTTAATTTAATATCAGTTTTATGCTACAAATCTAATTGATATTATAATATTTATTATTTGATTAAAGTTTATAAAATAGCTTTAATTAATTAATGTAAGTGAAATCTGGAATTAAGTCAAACCCCACTGGTTTGATTTCTAAAAGCTGCTTGGTTCGATTAATAATAAATCTGTTTGAGATGATGTATACCTGGTTTAAAAGTAGTCCAAGATACTCGGTTTGTTTTGGTGTTTGGTTCGATAAGGCGTAAATGAATGGTGTGTTGATCCCAAACTTAGATCAATTTAGCTTTATGTATATGAGATTAGATCAAGTTATACACGTAGAGAAACCTTTGTATATGTATATGATAATCTAAGTATTATGCGGAATTAACACTTAAACAAGAACACACAAAGATGTAAACAAACTTTCACTTGATTGAATATAACGAACTTGCTTACAATGAAAGTGTTTAACGTATGAAAACTTATATTGAACAATAACCTAAAGGTCTTCTTTTGTAGACATAAGAAGCCTTGTACAAGAGTCTACGTATTAACTATTCTAGGTAAAGATAATTATAGAAAATACAATGTTGAACTTATCGTTACTAGAAACAAACTAGAAACAATATACGCGTAGACTAAATCTTTCCATCAGTGCTTGTTCAATGTATCAACGCTTGACTTCTTGTCAACGCTTGATCTGTCAGCGTTTGTTTTCTTCCTATCAACGCTTGTTTTACTCTTGTCAGCGCTTAAGTGATCTGGCTATATTTTATTCCCAACATGGTGGTATCGATTCGGTTTAGATAAGACGGCTCAACGCCGCTCTTCTTCCCAAAAGTTCTCTACAATAGGTGAGTTGTTCTTTTTATATTAGTGAAATGAGTTTATTTAGTTTTGATTGATGAATGCTAAATAAGTTTAAGAATCTGCTTAAATAGGATTGATACTTGCGCTTTTAGTTTGGAAGTTTAGATTGATTGATTACTGTATTTTTCAACTGATTTTTCTTATGATTCAGTAAACAGCTCTTTTCGTAAATTGAGGTTGTTAAGCCTGCTGAATATTTCTCTTTAGAAGTCTTTTAATCACTGATATTACGTTAGATTGAATTGACTTACTGAGTGGTATGATTTGAATTCAGTCAACTGCTTGTTTGAATTTAATGACTTTTGATATGGATTTAAGATTTAAGTTTTATACTAATAGATCGAATCTGGTAGTTTTGAGATGATTTTTGTTGCTGATATATATGATTAAAGTAGTCTACTGGTATTTGATTTGGAATAATGATGCTAAATGTTCGTTAAACTATTGCATGTTCTTTTAACTGCTTAGTGTAATGGGTATATTCATGTTATTCGTCTATGCCTGTGTAGATGTGATATCTGTTTTTAGATCTGATTTTGGAATTAGTTTGCTTTGGTTATAGATTTGATTTAATCTGCTATAAACTGATATTGACATGCTTAGTTTAAATTGCTGATTATTTTTTCTTGTTAAACATTCTCGTTGCTGTAACTTTGATGAATCTGACTTGTGCACGTGATTTGTATCTGAATTTAGCTTTGTTAGTTTCTTCTTTAGCTGATATCAGTTCATTATGTTGAAGTCTGTTTGCATTGCTAATTTGGTTAAGTTTGACTGTGTCGTTTTAATCTGTTGATCAAAAATAAGGGCTAACAGACACAATTGGTCTGTTAGTGGATTTACTGATTTTATCAGTCCCAACTCTTTCATTAAAGTCACCCCTGTGACTTGGTATTTAAGTTTCTTTATCAAAAATAAAATTTTCAAAAACTTGACTTCAGGGGGTCTCGAACTCGAGACCTCCCCCTTAGCTAGCCAGCGTGTTAACCATATAGTCTAATTAATCTTTTTAGTTTAATTTCAACTTTAGTTTTTAATATAGTTTATTACAACTTGGCTGACAGCTTTTATATATTAATACAAATTTCCATTTATTAATTTTATATAATTTGTTTTAATTTCTTTAATAAAGTTTTAGAATAAATAAACAAATAAAAAATACATTTTATTATTTTTAGAAATTTAAATTGATTTTAGAATTAGTTTTCTTTAATAGATTAGATTTTAAATAATATAATTTTGATTAGATTTTAATAAAATTGTTTAAGAGTAATTTTAAATATAATTAATTGATTTTGAGATTTAAAATAGGTTTTTTTAAATTAGTTTAATTAGTTTTAAATAAAGTTTTAAATAGTGTAATGGACATTTTAATTAAATAGACAAGTTTTAAATTAAATTTTTAAATAGCTTAAAATTTAAATAGTTTTATATTTAAAATAATTGCTTTAAATAGAATATCGAGGTACGATTCATGCACTTTAGGATTTTAATTGGTAGAAGTAATTTTAGTTTAAAAACCGAAAACCCATTCAAATCAATTGTCCATATCGAAACAAAACGTCTCAAATTCACTCGATCTTCGTGTACAACGAACTTGGTTCATCATCGTGTTTAATTAAATCCGTCTTTGGTAATTTTAGTCTATTACTTTTTCCTAAAGGTAATTTTCTATTTTACCCTATAACGTATCTTAATTAAGATACTTATCCACGACACAATCAAAATTTTTGGCGCCGCTGCCGGGGATCTTGTGTACGATTCGTTTCGTTGAGATTTGTTGATCATTGATTTGAAGACCCTTTCCGTCCTCGGAAAGTTTTGTTATTTTTCTATTATTATAGTATGTATCGTTTTTCGTGTTTTTTGTGTTTACTATATTGTATTACGTAGAACAATAAATTTACCTACTTCTAAATACGACCTTAGTTGGGATTTCATCACCTAGCTATTGTATTCGAATCCAAAACGAAAAAAAACAAAATAGATAAATACTAATAAGAAGTTTGAACTCGATTTATACAAACTATAAGGTGGGTATAAGGCGACGTGCTATAAAAGGCCGTCTAAGGAAAAAGGTTTTTAAGTGCTTTGTGCCACCTCGTTTCCCCGCTTGCTTGTGCGTATATTGAGAGGGACGACCGATTATTGGTTTGCCAACTCAAGTAGTATTATATCTTATTTTTGTAGTTTACTTATTGAACCTCGAGACGTTTAGGTTTTCACTTATCGTTTCAAAGTCGACCGAGGGTAATTTACTTCCATAGTAGTTATCCTTATTCCTTGTTTTTTATCAATCCTTTTGATTGAGCAATACCAAATAAAAATACCAAAAATAATCTTCTTCTTGTCTAATTTCTTTTTTTCAATCCTCTAAAATTCCCGTCAGTTTGGTTTATGCAATTACGATCTTCTCGACTTTCGATTGATTACAATAGGCTTGAAAATATTCCTCGTAGAAACAGAAATCTTCAACAACGAATAGTGGAACCCGAGCTTCCACCTATTGTTGTAGAGATGGCCGATAACCGCACAATGGAGGAATTGCTCCGTGCACCCACCGAAGGATATGGGGAAGCAATCGTTGTGCAGGCTATTTTGGCGGATCATTTTGAAATTAAGACGGGTCTTTTATCGCTCATTCGTGCCGACCAATTTCGTGGCAATGAGACCGATAACCCGCATTCTCACATTCGGAATTTTCTTCGTATTACCTCGACTCTCAAGTTTAGAGATGTGCCGAATGACGTGATTAAGCTCATGCTTTTTCCGTACTCGCTCGAGGGTAAAGCTAAGATTTGGTATGAGAAAGAACCACCGGGTTCGATTTTGACATCGAATGATTTAGTGTCTAAGTTCCATGAATTACTTCTTTCCACCATCTAAAACAACACACTTTAAGAACGAGATCACTAGATTTGAACAAAAAGTGCATGAATCGTTTGGGGTTGCTTGGGAAAGGTTTAAAGATTTGCTAAGACAATGTCCACACCATGGTTTCTCGGAATTGCATCAAATCAATACTTTTTATAATGGTCTTAATATGGTTGAACAAGATTCATTAAATGCCGCCGTGGGTGGTAATCTTTTAAGAAAAACTCCGAGAGACGCGTGAGGTATAATTGAGAATAAGTATAGAGTGCAATATTCACGAAACACACCGGTTGTTTCCAATGTGAATTCATCTAATACCGAGATTGCTAGATTGGATTCTAAGATTGACACATTATTGAATGAGATTAAGAAGAATCCTCATGGATCGATTAATATGGTTGAGAATTTTTGTGTATCATGTGGTGGAGCACATCCTAATTATGCTTGTTCAACCACGGGGTTTGATCAAGCTAGTGCTTTTGCCGCGACGGGAACTTATGGCTCCAACGGTCAAGTTCCTCGTCAAAATCATGTTGCTCCACCGGGTTTTCCACCGGTTCAAAATAGGTACAACAATGGGAACAATGGGAATAATTTTAACCGTGGTAACCAAGGGATTTTCAACCAAGGAAATGGGTTTAATGCTAATCAAAACAATCAAGGTTTTCATAATAATTAAAATGATTTGTCAAGCTACATTAAAACGAATGAGGCAAATTTGAAAGCTTTTCAAAACAATATTCAAGGACAAATGGCAACTTTAAAAAATGAGTTTCAAAATACGATCAAAGGGAAAAATAACAAGATTGAGCTTAATCAACAAAGGCTTGAACAAAACCAAAACCGTTTTGAGCAAAGATTAGAGCAAAGTCAAAATTGTATGCAACAAAGTTTGGAACAAGGTTAAAATAAATTGCTTTCGATGTTTGAGGGATTTATGTCTAAACCATCATCTTCTTCGGGTTGCTTACCTAGTAATACCATTCCAAACCCTAAGGGAGAGCTTAAGGCCATCACCGTTTATGATGATTGTGATAATTTAGAAGAAGTGATTGAGTTTGATCCTCCACCTAAAGAGACCTTTCTTGATGTCACCAAGGCTACTTTAAATATGATTAGTACCTCGGTTTTCTTTGATTAATTTCTCGAGAAATATAAAGATCCGTGTCAATTCTTGATACCTTGTGTTTTCAATGAGCTTGGGGTATGCAAAGCTCTAGCCGATCTAGGAGCTAGCATTAACTTAATGCCCTTAGCCATTTGGAAAAATCTTGACTATGCACCACTTAGTACCACTCGAATGATCATTAAGCTTGCTAATGGTACCACCACCCGTCCGGTTGGTATAGCGGAGAATGTCATTGTTAAAGTGGGAAAGTTTTTGTACTTAGCCGATTTTGCTATAGTTGATTATGAGACCAATCCTCGTGTGCCTATCATTTTAGGACGACCATTTTTGTGCACGGCTAATGTTATAGTTGATATGAGGAAAGAGGAGATTAAATTGTTTTATGGGGATAAAAGTATTATTTTCGAACCGGAAAAGATTCCAAGATTTGTTTCTAAGAAAGTTGAAAGTGTGAAACTCGTTAAAACTATTGAAAATAATGAGAGATCTCTCGTTTACAAAGGTGTTTTCCCGATTTTGGAAACCTCATTTTGTGAAGAAGAAAAGTTAATTACAAAGAAAGATGATTGTTTTGTTGAATCGTGTTGTAAAATTATCTCGTCTCCACTTGAGGGTGATAGTTCTAAGATTGAAAAGGAAATTGATGACTATCTTAGTGCATCATTTGATACTAGTGAGTTTGATAGTGAGAATTTTGATCCCGAAAGAGATATTGCTTTAATTGAAAAATCATTGAAAATGGACTCATTTTCATTCTCTTCGAAGGACTAAATTGATAACCCTAAGGCACAATCTTCATTTGAAGAGCCTTTGATTCCTAACTCCACACCGAGTGAGGTTAGTGACTATTCATTCGATAAGTTCGCCGATGAACTTGTTGATCCACTTCCACGGGGAAGTGAAGACGTTACCGATTTTGAAATCGAGCGTGTTTCTCATGTTTTACCTACCATTATCGAGGAATTCTCCAATGAATTTCCTTCTAATGAGAATGATGATCTTGTATCCGAGTGTGACACACTTGATACTTTGTCGGATATTTCTTGTGATGACAAGATTGATGACACTTTTGTGACCTACTCAAATCCTCTCTTTGAAGCTTCAATGAACAATAATCAATTGTTTCAAGAGGATTTTGAGAGCATCATACTTCCTACATCTCACAACTCTTATGATGATGAACTTCTCTTGAAGAAGGTTGATGAGTTTCTTTATATAGACATTCCTTTGGAATTTGAGGAAGAGTCTAATGACGGTGATGAAAATCTTTGGTTTGATCACCCGATTTATGATGATGATAATGTTGACCCGGAGGGAGAAATTACCTTTACTTCAATTATCCTTCCCACTCGCTTTGATCTTAATGTGCGGGTTTTTCATGCGACTCATTTGGAGTACCATGACCCCTTTGTTTACATTCATAAGAGTGATAAGGTCAACAAAGTCATGCAAGTTGATACCACTAGTGTTGAGACCTTTATACCACCTTTATCATGTGCTTTATATGATCTTGGATTAGCATGGGGGGACGACACCGTGTTGTCTATTCCTTTCTCTCCCGAGGACGAGGTATTCGACCCCGGAATCGTTGATTTAGGGAAATCTCGGCCTTTCACCGATGTAATAATTGAAAGACTTTTCGATCATCTTGGTGCGAGTTTATCTCGTGGAGCATGCTATATTCATTCCATAATTTGTGACTACCATCTCTTGTTAGAGATTTATGTTGGAGTTTCATCCTTTCGTTTGTCATCCGACAACGAGGATGTAATCTTTGACCCCGGCATCGTGCTTCATGTTAGATTTTATTCCATTATGCCGATTTTCACCATTTTCCCTAAGGACAAATGAATGCGGGGATCGAGTCGAGCTCATGACTCGGTTAACAAAAATGAGTGCCTTGTGGGGGAGTCTCATACATTCTATCTTCTTTCTATTTTCTAACACTAATAAGGCTTGATCTTTCAAGCTCGTGCTCGTGTTTTGTTGTGTTGTGAATCTTAGGTATGACCCTAATCATTGAAGACTCTCGTGTTCGGTTTTTGCCAGTCCACTTGATCTTTCATTCTTTGATTGTTAAAAAGGGGCACACTCTCTATTCCTTGATTTTTATCGACTAACGTTTTATCTTAAGGCATAATTAATAAACGGCTTATAGATTTGCGTGCTCTTTCCATGTTAGGATTTTGCATTAGACTCTTCGTGTTTTAGCAAGGGGGTGTTACTCTTGAGCTATGAAACATTGAGGACAATGTTTGGTTTTAGCATGCGGGAGTCAATCGATATAATCGCTTGCAATTGCTTTTGTCGTGTCCAAACATAATCGTTTTTCTCGTTTTTCATAAAAAAAATTAAATTTTTAGTGTTATTTTTAAGTTTTAATAAAGAAAATAAGTGCTTTCGACACAAATGTAGGCTTTCCGTTGGTGAAAATAAAAATAGTTTTTGACTCGACTCGGTTTTTACCTTAGCTTTTCCTTAACGTGTTTGAATTAAGTTTTGCTAGGCTTTTATATAGGGAACTTTAAAACACGAAAGTCTTAACTCATACGGGTTAAGAACGAGAACTTTTCGCAAGTTCTATAATTGATCCTAGAATGTCGTTTATCAAGGGAACTTTAAAACGCAAATTCTAAAACTTGAAAAAGTATAAGAAGATGCAAGATCCTATAGATGACTTGAAAACCCAAATCTTTGATTTAATAGGCTAAGTGTCCATTGATTTCTATATTTTTTAAATTTTACAATATAGAGAACAAGAGATGATAGAGTTTAATCATAAGTTTCTAAGGTTAATTCTTCTTTGTATAAGTACTTAGCGGTTTAGGCTTGATATATTAACTCGTAACTCCTTCTTTTTCTTCCCTTGTAATTAAAGTAAGAACACATTAAGGGTGTCAGCGTCATGGACTTTTGATCATGGGATTGCGGAAATTTGGCTTACTATACATATCATATTAATAAAGAAGAATAAATAAAAACATGTTCTCTATGAGCCTTCGGGTGGGAGTCATGTAGCACTAACCTTGTCATTAGAGCCTTAGGGTGTATGGCAATGGGACATTTTGAATAAAAATTGCTTCATCATCATGAGCCATAAGGTGGGATGGTGAATGTCAATTCCCTTATTTTTGTCCAAGGAGCCTTCGGGTGTGGATTTTAAATAAGGAGCACAATTACATCTTAAAGAGCCACAAGGTGATATGATGTAATTGTTGCTAACTCCATTAATAAGGTCATAATTCACTTTGGAGGTTTTTATTGTTACTTTTAAGTAGTCCTATTAGCCAAATTTTGGGTCCGGGGATTTATCCCTCAAATCGTGTTAATTTATCCTTGATGTGGGATTTCTTTAGTGACAACGGTTTTTAAAGTCGAGGTTAGGTTTTGAGTATTAAGTTTACACCGTTTTTGCCTTCATTTTTGGATTAATAAATATCAATAAAGTCAAATGAGCCTTTGGGTGAATGACAAATAAAATCTAGAGATACAATTAGGAATAATAAGAGATTGTGTTTAACACAAATTACTTGTATGAGTTGTTTTAATTTTGGGGCTTATGATTGGCAATGATCTTGTTTTTACACTTGGCATGGAAAAGTGAAAAGTCGAGGACGATGAATCTATTTGAGTTTTATGATCCTAAAAGTTATTTTTCAAATAATGAAAGCAATACATTATGTCTTTGCAAAATAAAATGTCAAAAGTTGAATAAAAGTGTAGTTAGTGTTTTATTTATCATTGCGTGAGGACGCGGCAATTGCTTAGCAAGGGAGAGTTTGATATGAGTGATTTTACTCATATCATTTATATCGATAAGCGATGAATAAATGCATATAATGAATGAAAAATGCCTTGTATATGTTTGTTTGTCGTTTCATGTGTGAAGGTACCGATGATCACGAAAACCGGTAAAAACAGCACGAGTTTGAAGAAAAGATCGTCAAAGCCAAATACAAGCTCGATTCTAATGGATTTAACCTTTTATGAAGATAAATGGGCTTGTGGGTCCCACATTTGGGTATTGGGCCCAAAAGCCCACCAAGGCCCAATAATCTCAATATTTAGAGACGGATGGACTGTTTATAATTGGGCCAAAAGCCCATTGACTTGGAGTAGTTATTTGGACGTGTGGAGTTTAAAAGGGCTTCAAGCCCAATTCCAAGTTTAATAAATCATGAGACGAAGGGAAGTATTGCAATGGATCCATCCCAAGCCCAAGTTACAAATTATATAACGGTGAAAGTTTATTAACCTTGGTCAAACACATATTTATCACACACAATCACCACACACGTTTTTCTTTAACCTTTCGATATCTCCAATGTCACATCTCTCTCACCTTTCCAACCCACCCAAATAAACCTGTTAATATTACTATACCCTCAACCCTAATTTACAAAATAATTGGGGCTTTATCAAGCAAGTGAAGCCACAAGCTTGGGAATTAATTCCCAACTTTATAGGAAGAGAGGGAGATGCTATCAAAGGCTACGTGGCAGCTATTCATTGGTTGTGACAACACATCACCACCAATCCACCAATCATATTAGGCCATTTCAGCAAAGAGAAAGCACAATTAGCACACTTGATTGCCACGTTGGCAATCCGTGTGCTAGTGAGCAATTATCAGCCGTGAGATCAAAGAGTAGAAAGAGAAAGGAGAAATCAAGGGCCAAGGATGAAGATGCTCTTCAACAACCTCTCAGCAAAGGGTTTGGGGTTAGCCTATAAAAACCCCCACAAAATGTATTTATATGCATTCCAATTTTTCTTACTGTTATAATGTTGAATTAGATGTAGGTTAAATTGTTTTTTAATTTTAATAGCTTTGTAATGTTTTGTTGGAATTAATATAAAGTTTCTTGGATTTTAATTGTTCTTTGTGAAGTTGATTTTGCTGTTAATTTAATATCAGTTTTATGCTACAAATCTAATTGATATTATAATATTTAGTATTTGATTAAAGTTTATAAAATAGCTTTAATTAATTAATGTTAGTGAAATCTGGAATTAAGTTAAACCCCACTGGTTTGATTTCTAAAAGCTGCTTGGTTCGATTAATAATAAATATGTTTGAGATGATGTATACTTGGTTCAAAAGTGGTCCAAGATACTCGGTTTGTTTTGGTGTTCGGTTCGATAAGGCGTAAATGAATGGTGGTATCGATTCGGCTTAGATAAAACGGCTCAGCGCCGCTCTTCATTCCAAAGGTTCTCTACAATAGGTGAGTTGTTCTTTTTATATTAGTGCAATGAGTTTATTTAGTTTTTATTGATGAATGATAAATAAGTTTAAGAAGCTGCTTAAATAGGATTGATACTTACGCTTTTAGATTTGGAAGTTTAGATTGATTGATTACTGTATTTTTCAACTGATTTTGCTTATGATTCAGTAAACTGCTCTTTTCGTAAATTGAGGTTGTTAAGCCTGCTGAATATTTCTCTTTAGAAGTCTTTTAATCACTGATATTGCGTTAGATTGAATTGACTTACTGAGTGGTATGATTTGAATTCAGTCAACTGCTTGTTTGAATTTAATGATTTTTGAAATGGATTTGAGATTTAAGTTTTATACTAATAGATCGAATCTGGTAGTTTTGAGATGATTTTTGTTGCTGATATATATGATTAAAGTAGTCTGCTGGTATTTGATTTGGAATAATGATGCTAAATGTTCGTTAAACTATTGCATGTTCTTTTAACTGCTTAGTGTAATGGGTATATTCATGTTATTCGTCTATGCCTGTGTAGATGTGATATATGTTTTTAGATCTGATTTTGGAATTAGTTTGCTTTGGTTATAGATTTGATTTAATCTGCTATAAACTGATATTGACATGCTTAGTTTAAATTGCTGATTATTTTTTTTTTGTTAAACATTCTCGTTACTAAAACTTTGATGAATCTGACTTGTGCACGTGATTTGTATCTGAATTTAGCTTTGTTATTTTCTTCTTTAGCTGATATCAGTTCATTATGTTGAAGTCTGTTTGCATTGCTAATTTGGTTAAGTTTGACTGTGTCGTTTTAATCTGTTGATCAAAAATAAGGGCTAACAGACACAATTGGTCTGTTAATGGATTTACTGATTTTATCAGTCCCAACTCTCTCATTAAAGTCACCCATGTGACTTGGTATTTAAGTTTCTTTATCAAAAATAAAATTTCCAAAAATTTGTCTTCAGGGGGTCTCGAACTCGAGACCTCCCCCTTAGCTAGCCAGCGTGTTAACCATCTAGTCTAATTAATCTTTTTAGTATAATTTCAGCTTTAGTTTTTAATATAGTTTATTACAACTTGGCTGACAGCTTTTATATATTTATACAAATTTCCATGTATTAATTGTATATAATTTGTTTTAATTTCTTTAATAAAGTTTCAGAATAAATAAACAAATAAAAAATACATTTTATTATTTTTAGAAATTTAAATTGATTTTAGAATTAGTTTTCTTTAATAGATTAGATTTTAAATAATATTAATTTTGATTAGATTTTAATAAAATAGTTTAAGAGTAATTTTAAATAGAATAAATTGATTTTGAGATTTAAAATAGTTTTTTTTAAATTAGTTTAATTGGTTTTAAATAAAGTTTTAAATAGTGTAATGGACATTTTATATAAATAGATAAGTTTTAAATTAGATTTTTAAATAACTTAAAATTTAAATAGTTTTATATTTAAAATAATTGCTTTAAATAGAATATCGAGATACGATTCATGCACTTTAGGATTTTAATTGGTAGAAGTAATTTTAGTTTAAAAACCGAAAACCCATTCAAATCAATTATCAATATCGAAACAAAACGTCTCAAATTCACTCGATCTTCGTGTACAACGAACTTGGTTGATCATCGTGTTTAATTAAATCCTTCTTTGGTAGTTTTAGTCTATTACTTTTTCCTAAAGGTAATTTTCTATTTTACCCTATAACGTATTTTAATTAACATACTTATCCACGACACATCAGTGTCCATTCCTTCCACAGTTATAGCATTCAACTTTGGACTTGTCATACCCTAATGGCTCATTAGGATCAATAGTCATCTTCTTTCCAATCTTCTTAAAGAACCTGTTAGATCTTACTGACACCATAGTAGCTTGCCATTTGAGATCCATCTCTTCTACATCAGCATCATCCATTTGGAACAAGTCATTGAGTGTTAGTATTGGCCTGTTGTCTTGTCCAGCAAAGAATGAGAAGGCATCATTGTCACTAAACAAGGGTGAAGATCTTCCTTGTGGATTTTGAGAGACTATAGGGCTGCTTTCAGTACTTTGTGGGTAAGTACTCTTGTAAGTCCCCCAGGGTTATTTGTGAAGTATGTACTGCTTCTTGATCTACTAGCGGTATTATGAAAATAAGTACCGCTATTACCTTCTGACACAAAAGCCAAGTTAGACTTTGTTGTCGCTGCTCCTTTGGTCACCTCAATGCCTTTTACATCGATCTCGTACGCTCTAAGATTGTTGTAGAGATAATACAAGGGATTACCTCGTATGAAAGTTCGTAAAACCGATCTTTTCGAATTGGTTACCGTTAATTAGTGCGACTCAATCGTTCTTGGTGGAAAATAAAATGGTTTGGTTATCTATTTTAAACTACAAGTAAATATAAAAATGTCGTTGAGTAAAATAAAAGCTTTAAAAATTAAACTAAAAATTACTAGAAAAACACTTGGTAAAAACAGAGATTTCGGGAAGCATGCAATTTTTAGGAAATTAAAACGTAATGAATTTAAAACTAGAAACTGAATTAAAATTAAACAATCAACCCAATCGGAATGACTTATCGGAATCCCGTCGAAATGTGATCGGAATGCACCCAAATCGGAAAGCATTTGGAATGTTATCGGAATCCAGAAAGGAAAAACTATCGGAATGCCCAATCAGAATCCTTGTCGGAATGTGCATAAAAGAAAGCTGTCGGAATACAAGAAAGAATCCTGGTCGGAATAAGCTAAAATGACACAATCGGAATCCAAAAAGGAATCCAGATCGGAATCATAAAACCCTTTTCTGATCCTTGTGATCGGAATGATGGTGATGCAGTCAGAATGATGGGCTAATCGGAATACACAATCGGAAAGGGGTTTTACCCATTCCCGATGACTTTAAGATTCGAAATAAGCTAAGTTTAGAAGCTATTTTTGATAAGCTCAAACCAAGACTTAACCAAATCAATAATAAGCCGAACTAATAAGCATGAAATAAGAACTTTTTAAACTTTAAATAAGCAAAACTGTTAAATCAAACTTTAAAAAGATTAAAACTTTAAGAACACTTTTAAAAAGTAAATAAGCTAAGTACCAAATAAGCCAATAAGCAGAATAAGCTCAAAGCTTAATTTGCACAAAAACTTAGATATGATCAAAAAGATAAAAAAATTTAATCAGATAAACATCAAGATGAAGCAATATGAAAAATGATACGAATCAAAAGTAAATAAAATCAAGAAAGGTAGAAGGAGATTAAAGATAAAAAGCTTAACTTGAACTTGTGATTAATTGAATTCCAAATACAAGGATGAAAATAAGCTTAAACTTGAAAGAAAAATGAAGAAAAGATGAAAACTTAGTGAGATAAAGTTAAAACTTTCTCTCTCTAAAAACTAAAACTACTAAAAATTGAAAATGAACCAATTAACTAACACCCTCCTAATGTGTCATTAGGAGGGTATATATAGGAAGTGGGAAGGTGCATGTGTTGCTTCCTTTTTTCTTTCTTCACGACTCGATTTAAAATCTTTGTCTTTCTCGACGTCGTGTCAGGATTTGTCGATATAAATTGAACTTGTCTTATAATTTTCTTCTTCTATTAGACTCGAGTTCTTCGACTTCATTAAACTTCCGTCTTTGGATTTTTCTTCGATAAATCTTCAGAATAGGCCTTGGACTTCCGTTCTTTATGCACTCTTGATCTTTTGACTTTGTCTTTTCTCGTTTTCTTGGATAAAAGCCCGTGATAGCCCGTGTTTTCTTCCTTTTTCATATTTTTATCCTGAAACACAATAAAAACACAAACCACGTATAATTCTGACTTTTATGACATAAAATACATGTTTTGGTCTTGTTATTATTGGAAATAAGTGGTAAAAGGATAAGTGTTTTCACACTTATTAAGAGATGATCAAAAGGAATTTCATCCAGCTCATCTCTTGTAATGAAGTGCATAGCCATTGCCTTTCACTCTTGTGGAACACTCCTTAAGAACTTCGGATTAGCTTCTTCATTGGGAATAATTTGTCCATAAACTGCTAATTGAATGAGCAGCTTACTGAACCTTTCATAGCCACCATGGATCCCTTCTATACTAGATATTGAGAAGTTATCGAATTCTTGCTTCAGAACAATCTTCTTTATCTTCTTAGATTTGTTATTACCTCCAAATCTAAGTTTTATAGCCTCTCACATAGCCTTGACATCCTTATATTGATGAAAGCTAGGTAAGATGTCTTCTGAAAGAGCCATAGACAAAGCAGTTCTGGCCTTTCTTTCTCTGATCTCTTCTTGTACCTCCTCAGCAGTCACAGCAGGTAGAGCATAACATCTACCATCAGGCAACCAATATAGCTTCTTAGGTGTATTCCCATTCTTGATAACTTGCCTCACATTGTGATCTGTGTGATTCAAGTAATGTTCCATCTGCATAGCCCATGTCTCATATTTGTCACCTTCGAGCACTAGGAGTTTGACAGCAAAAAGAGTATGAGAGGGTGTTGTAGTTGTAGAAGTAACTACAGCATTCACGGCTTGAACACCTTGTGTTGGTGCAGGATGCACAACTTGAGGCTGTCCCTGTGGTATTGGATCAGAATTTGGAATATCATCCAAGTGAGCGTCATCACTAGGTTGAGACATTGAGTTTTTGTGTGAGTAGAGTGTTTGGGGTTGTGTTCTTCTTTTTCAGAGTTTCTCAACAAGCTCTGATACCACTTGTTGATCCCTTTGATTAGATCTATATTCTGTTAAGAAGTAGTATAGTAGTTTGTAATCAAACTAAAACACTTTGAGAACTCTTACTCAAGCTAAATAAGTTATGCGGAATCTAACTTCTAAAGCACAGAAGAACATAATTACATTTAACTATTCGATTCTCTTATTAATCGACTTAAATGAGGTACATGAATGACATTGTACCTATGTTCCTTTTATAGAGTAAGGAACCCTAGAAACCTTAGAATATTCTATAAAGAAAACTATATCACAAACGATATATTATCAATATTCTAACTATTTAAGTATATCACATAAGATATACTCTAACTATAACTATGACATATCTTATACAAAGATATATTCGTCCTAATCAATATAGCAGTACTTACTTTATAAGTAGCAGTACTTACTATGTACCGCGTTGACATTAACGGTATTTGAAAGATACTAACAGTACTTCAATAAAACTAACGGTACTTGACACTTAACAAATAATTTCCAACACAAAATTTTCGGTATTTTCCCACACAACTCTTTGTATTTTCACACACACTTTCAGAAATAAAAAATGGCATGCTCTTTCCCACACTCCGGTGACGAGATTAAGGCTATGATTCAGAAACAAATAATTCAACAACAACGTCTTTACGATGAGCTTATGACGTTAGCTGAAGTCCCCCCTACACTTGATATAAACATTGTCCTCAATGTTTAAGCATGTGGGAGTAAACTCCCCTACACTTATGACATTGTGCACTTTGTTTAAATCTTGCTAAGGAAAGGACAACTATAGTGATTTCAATGTGAACATATAAGATATGAAATATTGAATCACGACAGTTTAGGATAGAACCAGGAAGACGGGTACACGGGATCACGGTTTGTCAAAAGTCATCGAGAATGGATCTTTGAAGCTTAAATCCCTGCACATTAGAAGAAACAAGACAACAAACACATACGGGGCTCCCCTTACACTTATTATAAAAACGGTAAAGGATAGATCACGGGTTGCCTCCCGAGAAGCGCTTGTTTTTGTTAACCGAGTCACGAGCCTGACTCGACCCAGAACTTAATTCAAGGGAAACGTGGTGAGGGATGGAATCATCTCATGAGAGATGTCCTCACTAAAGTACAACTTCACGCGCTGGTCATTCCCCTTAAAATTGGGCCCATTTGGCTGAGAAAGCTCAATGGTGCCATATGGGAAGACTTTGGCGACAGTGAATGGACCAGACCAGCGGCTCTTCAGCTTTCCCGAGAAGATCTTCAACCGAGAGTTAAAGAGTAAAACTTGATCACCAATGTGGAACTCTCGGTTCTTAATCCTTGCATCATGAATGATCCTGGTCTTCTCCTTATAGATCAATGAGTTCTCATAAGCTTCATTCCTTAGTTCATTTAGCTCATTGAGTTGAATCTTCCGAAGATCGCCAGCTTTGTTGATGTCGAAATTGGCCCACTTCAAGGCCCAGTATGCCTTATGTTCCAGCTCAATAGGGAGGTGGCATGCTTTCCCGTACACAAGACAATATGGAGTGCAACCAATCGGAGTCTTATATGCGGTACGGAAAGCCCACAAAGCATCATCTAACTTACTGGCCCACGAGGCACGATGCTTTCCCACAGTACGCTCAAGAATTCGCTTCAATCCACGGTTAGATATCTCGGCTTGACCATTTGTTTGAGGATGATAAGCGGTGGAAAGACGGTGATTGACACCATACTTAGCCATGACTCGAGCAAAATGATCATTGCAAAAATGAGTCCCACGGTCACTGATTATAGCACGAAGAACACCGAATCGAGCAAAAAGCTGCTTCAAAAAGTTCACAACCACCCTCGCATCGTTAGTAGGTAAAGCCTTTGCTTCAATCGATTTAGATACATAGTCAACGGCTACGAGGATGTATTTGTTCCCTTTGGATGATGAAAATGGCCCCATAAAGTCGATACCCTATACATCAAAGATTTCACATTCTTGTATGAAATTTTGAGGCATCTCATCTTTATGTGTGATCTTGCCTTGGCGTTTGCAAGCATCACAATTTTTAACCATCTCGTGAGCGTCACGATAAATGGTGGGCCAATAGAATCCCGAGTCAAACACTTTCTTCACGGTATAGTTGGGACCAAAGTGACCACCGGTGGGTCCTTTATGGAAAGCTTCGAGAATGTTTAAAGCTGCGGTCCATCAACACACCGACGAATAATCAGATCAGCACATTGTTTGAAGAGATGAAGGTCATCCCAAAAGTAAGTCTTAACATCTTTAAAGAACTTCTTTTTTTGTTGGGATGTTAACCCTTCGATGAGAATACCACCCGCTAAGTAGTTTGCAATGTCCGCAAACCACGGGGTGTCATCAATATTGGAATTGATAGAAATTAAGGTCTCAAGGGGAAAAGATTCATTGATCTCTTGGTTCGGATGATCCCCTTGATAAGGATCCTCAAGTCTACTTAGATGAACAGCGGCTAGGTTTTCCGCTCCCTTTTTGTCACGAATTTCAATGTTAAATTCTTAAAGGAGCAAAACCCAACGAAGAAGTCTTGGTTTAGAATCTTGTTTAGTCAACAAGTACTTCAACACGGAATGATCGGTGTACACGATGGTGGTGGAAAGGACAAGATAGGGGCGGAACTTCTCAAAAGCATACACTACAGCTAAAAGCTCTTTTTCGGTAGTGGTATAATGCAATTGAGCCCCCGTCATTGTCTTGCTAGCATAATGGATTGGTTGGAAGTGTTTGTTCACTCTTTGGCCCAAAACCGCTCCAATAGAAAAGTCGCTAGCATCACACATCAATTCAAAGGGTAACTCCCAATTAGGGGTGAACAAGACCGGTGCCTTAGTTAGCTTGTCCTTAATAAGATTGAAGGATTCAAGACACTCTTTAGAAAAGATAAAAGGAGTATCTTTTTCCAAGAGGTGGGTCATCGGGCGAGCGATTTTAGAAAAATCTTGAATGAATCGACGATAGAAGCCCGCATGACCGAGGAAACTTCTCACACCCTTCACGGTTGAAGGTGGAGGTAATTTGGCTATGACATCCACTTTAGCACGGTCCACTTCAAGACCGACTTTTGATATTTTATGTCCAAGCACAATGCCTTCTTTTACCATGAAATGGTATTTTTCCCAATTTAGAACAAGGCGAGTGTCTTCACAACGCTTAAGCATGCGTTCCAAATTGGCAAGGCAATGAGAGAAAGAATCACCATAAACCGAGAAATCATCCATGAAGACTTCCATAGTTTCTTCAACCATGTCATGGAAGATAGCCATCATACACCTTTGGAATGTCCCAGGAGCATTGCATAAGCCGAAAGGCATTCTTTTATAAGCAAATGTTCCATAAGGACAAGTGAATGTGGTTTTCTCTTGGTCTTTAGGATCGATAGGAATTTGAAAATACCTGGAGAAACCGTCTAAGAAGCAATAATAGTCATTACCCGCTAGACATTCAAGCATTTGGTCCATAAAAGGAAGGGGGAAATGATCCTTTCTCGTAGCATCATTGAGTTTGTGATAGTCTATACAAACTCTCCACCCTGTAACGAGACGAGTAGGAATCAACCCGTTGTTTTCATTGGGAACAATGGTTATTCCGCCTTTCTTAGGCACACAATGGACGGGACTAACCCATGGTGAATCCGAGATAGGGTAGATCATTCCCGCATCAAGAAGTTTGATAACCTCTTTTTTTATAACGTCATGGATCTTGGGATTCACCCTTCGTTGGCTTTGAATAGTGGGTTTAAAGTCGTCCTCCATGAGAATTTTATGTGTGCAAAAGTGAGGATAAATTCCACGAATATCGGAGATTTTCCAAGCAATCGCTTTCTTATGATTCTTCATCACGGCGATAAGGCGAGATTTTTCTTCTTCTTTCAAGTCCTTTGCGATGATGACGGGTGACTTCTTATTGTCTTCAAGGAAAACGTACTCGAGATGAGACGGAAGATCCTTAAGCTCTAAATCCGGAGGATTTTCGATGGAAGGCGTAGTCAAATTCGGATCATCGATAGAGATATCCTTAGATGATGGTGGAGAAATATGTTCCTCATTGAGAAGTTTCTCAATGGTACGAATGTCTTCATCCCAATTGGAGGGAGAATCGTCATATTGCAAGTCCACATCTCCCAAAGTTGCTTCAAATTCTTTCAAAATGAAATCACTTTCTCCAAATGGAGTTAGTGATTGAGCGATAGAGGCAACGGTCTCAACAATGGGAAGAAAAGAAGAACCACTTTTACAAGCGTCTTTGAAATATTCTTCACAAGCCTCATCAAGAACGTCAATGAAATTAACACTCTCGTTTTCAGAAGGTTTCTTAAAAAGTTTACCCATGTTGAAGACGATTTTATCGTCACCAACTCTCATGATTAATTCGCCCGCGGCTACATCAATGAGAGTGCGACCGGTCCTCAAGAATGGACGTCCAACGATCAATGGAACACGGGGGTCCATCTCGTAGTCAACGACAACAAAATCCGCCGGAAAGGTGAATTTGTCGACACCGACGAAGACGTCTTCGGCTATCCCCACCGGATAAGCAACCGTACGGTTAGCTAATTCCAAAGTCATTCGTGTGGGGACTAGCTCGGGTAGAGATAATTGTTTCCAAACGCTTAAAGGCATTAAGTTGATACTAGCACCTAGATCGGCTAGGGCCATACAATTCTCTACCCCGGGGAAGTTTCAAGGAATGAGAAAACGACCCGATCACCAAGTTTGGTGGGTAATTTCCTTAAGAGCACTACGGAGCAATTCTCATTAAGTTGGGTCTGAGCAATATCAAGAAGTTTCTCCTTATCACTGAGAAGATCTTTAAACATTTTATCATATTTGGGCATGTGAGCGAGAGCCTTAGCAAAGGAGATATTGAAATTCAGTTGTTTAAACATTTTGAGAAAGTTAGAAACCTGAATATCATCTTTGTTCTTCAACTTCTCTTTACTCAACCTTGAGGGATAAGGTATATTGGGTTGAGATGAAGGCTTTGGAATGGAATTATCACTCACATCCTTGGGTGGTGGAGGCGTGGAAGTAGAAGTTGGAGGAATTTGATAAGGGGACTCGTTTTCCTTTGTCACAATCACCGGTGTAGGTGTAGGAAGCTCGGGTTCCTTTAAACCTTTACCACTGCGAGTGGTGATTGCTTTCATCTCCCCTCTTGGATTAGCAACGGTGTTACTCGGGAGAGAACCCAAACCAGAGGCTTGATTACTTGGGAAGAAACTAGCCATCATGTTCCATAAGTCATTCGTTTGACTTGCCAAAGAGTTTCACATATCGGCTCAAAGATCATTCCTTTGTTTCATCATATCTGCTTTCATGATGGCCATTTCCCGCTGAAGATTTTGCACTATCACATCATTAGTCTGCATGTAAGTGTCAACCTCTTGATTAAATGTGGTGGGTTGGGTGGGAGGAAGAGCATGGTAGGCAGGTGGTTGATAAGCGGGTGGTTGGTGAACTTGATTGTTTCTTTGAGGTGGATATGGGTTTCTTTGGGTTTGATATTGATTTGGAGCTCGGGTTGGTTTTGATTGTTGCGATTGAGGTTGTTTGGGTTTTATGGGGGAAAACTGGGTGGTGAAAGAAAGTTGTTTGAGCGATAGCTGAGCAAATTACGGTCACCTTGAGGACGTGCTTGATAGCCTCCCGTGGAATAGTTACCGTTGGCGGCATACATATTTTCTGGATTGTCATGAGTTGAAGGACAATCGGTGTATGAATGAGATCCCCCGCATATTTCACATGATTGACTCAAAGCATTAACTTGTGCATTGATAGCTTTGGTATTGTTAGCGGTTTGGAGAGCAAGTGTTTCAACAAGCGAAGTAAGCTTATCAATTCTCTTGTCGCTCTCATTAGTGCTAGCACTAGCCACATTAGTCCGAACACTCTTGGTTTGCACTCTAGACCTGTTCTCAATAATATCCCAAGCGGCATTAGAAGACTTAACCACAATGTTACCCCCCGAGGCACTATTTAGTGAATCTTGGTCATTCATGCTTAACCCATTGTAAAAAGTATTTATTTGATGTACTTTTGTGAAACCATGTTGTGGACACTTTCTTAAAAGTTCCTTAAAACGGTCCCAAGATTCACTAAATGTCTCACCGTACTTTTGTTCAAATGTAATGATTTCATTCCGCAAAGCGGTAGTACGTGAGGGTGGGAAAAAGTAGTTAATGAACTTGGTCTCTAAATCCGTCCACGTAAGAATACTTTGTGGCGGTTCCTTATCAAGCCAATTCCGGGCTTGTCCCTCTAAGGAGAAAGGAAAAAGTTGCAAGCGAATCACTTCTTGTGAAACCCCATTATACTTAACCGTATTAGTGAGTTGAAGGAACCTTTTTATATGGTCATGAGGATCATCAAGCGAACGTCCCAAGAAAATTTGAGCAGAGACCATTTGAATAAAGTCGGATTTGAGCTCAAAATTGTTGGCTCCAATCTCTGGTATGACAATAGCATCGGTGTTACCTTCTACGTGCGATTGCAAAAGCTCGATCATTGGTTGATTGTCCATGGTGACAATAGGTGGAGTTATGACTTCGGCTTGAGCTGCTTTCTTCTTACGAGCACGAGTACGCATACACACCTACAAAAAGAAAAGAAAAATAGACAAGAAATATTTTTGGTTTTTAATGTTTTTCTATTTTTTTGTATTTTTGAAATTTTTTAATTTTTAGGATTTTTGAAAAAAAAATTTCAAGAAAAATAACGTTCAAAAGTGAACGGATCCCAAAATCCAACGCGTCTCTCACTAAAAACCGTTAATTTTAACGAAAAGAGTCGGCAACGACGCCATTTAATACAAGGGATTACCTCGTATGAAAGTTCGTAAAACCGATCTTTTCGAATTGATTACCGTTAATTAGTGCGACTCAGTCGTTCTTGGTGGAAAATAAAATGGTTTGGTTATCTATTTTAAACTACAAGTAAATATAAAAACGTCGTTGAGTAAAATAAAAGCTTTAAAAATTAAACTAAAAATTACTAGAAAAACACTTGGTAAAAACAGAGATTTGGGGAAGCGTGCAATTTTTAGTAAATTAAAACGTAACGAATTTAAAACTAGAAACTGAATTAAAAATTAACAATTAACCCAATCGGAATGACTTATCGGAATCCCGTCGGAATGTGATCGGAATGCACCCAAATCGGAAAGCAGTCGGAATGTTATCGGAATCCAGAAAGGAAAAACTATCGGAATGCCCAATCGGAATCCTTGCTGGAATGTGCATAAAAGAAAGCTGTCGGAATACAAGAAGGAATCCTGGTCGGAATAAGCTAAAATGACACAATCGGAATCCAAAAAGGAATCCATATCGGAATCATAAAACCCTTTTCCGATCCTTGCAATCGGAATGATGGTGATGCAGTCGGAATGATGGGCTAATCGGAATACACAATCGGAAAGGGGTTTTACCCTTTTCCGATGACTTTAAGATTCGAAATAAGCTAAGTTTAAAAGCTATTTTTGATAAGCTCAAACCAAGACTTAACCAAATCAATAATAAGCCGAACTAATAAGCATGAAATAAGAACTTTTTAAACTTTAAATAAGCAAAACTTTTAAATCAAACTTTAAAAAGATTAAAACTTTAAGAAAACTTTTAAAAAGTAAATAAGCTAAGTACCAAATAAGCCAATAAGCATATAAGCTCAAAGCTTAATTTGCACTAAAACTTAGATATGATCAAAAAGATAAACTTTTTAATCACATAAGCATCAAGATGAAGCAATATGAAAAATGATACGAATCAAAAGTAAATAAAATCAAGAAGGGTAGAAGGAGATTAAAGATAAAAAGCTTAACTTGAACTTGTGATTAATTGAATTCCAAATACAAGGATGAAAATAAGCTTAAACTTGAAAGAAAAATAAAGAAAAGATGAAAACTTAGTGAGAGAAAGTTAAAACTTTCTCTCTCTAAAAACTAAAACTACTAAAAATTGAAAATGAACCAATTAACTAACACCCTCCTAATGTGTCATTAGGAGGGTATATATAGGAAGTGGGAAGGTGCATGTGTTGCTTCCTTTTTCTTTCTTCACGACTCGATTTAAAATCTTTGTCTTTCTCGACGTCGTCTCGGGATTTGTCGATATAAATTGAACTTGTCTTATAATTTTCTTCTTCTATTAGACTCGAGTTCTTCGACTTTATTAAACTTCCGTATTTGGATTTTTTCTTCGATAAATCTTCAGAATAGGCCTTGGACTTCCGTTCTTTATGCACTCTTGATCTTTTGACTTCGTCTTTTCTCGTTTTCTTGGATAAAATCCCATGATAGCCCGTGTTTTCTTCCTTTTTCATATTTTTATCCTGAAACACAATAAAAACACAAACCACGCATAATTACGACTTTTACGACATAAAATACACGTTTTGGTCTTGTTATTATTGGAAATAAGTGGTAAAAGGATAAGTTTTTTCACACTTATTAAGAGATAATCAAAAGGAATTTCATCCAGCTCATCTCTTGTAATGAAGTGCATAGCCATTGCCTTCCACTCTTGTGGAACACTCCTTAAGAACTTCAGATTAGCTTCTTCATTGGGAATAATTTGTCCATAAACTGCTAATTGAATGAGCAGCTTACTGAACCTCTCATAGCCACCATGGATCCCTTCTATACTAGATATTGAGAAGTTATCGAATTCTTGCTTCAGAACAATCTGCTTTATCTTCTTAGATTTGTTATTACCTCCAAATCTAAGTTTGATAGCCTCCCACATAGCCTTGGCATCCTTATAATAATGAAAGTTAGGTAAGATGTCTTCTGAAATATCCATAGACAAAGCAGTTTTGGCCTTTCTTTCTCTGATCTCTGCTTGTACCTCCTCAGCAGTCACAGCAGGTAGAGCATAACATGTACCATCAGGCAAACAATATAGCTTCTTAGGTGTATTCCCATTCTTGATAACTTGCCTCACAGTGAGATCTGTGTGATTCAAGTAATGTTCCATCTGCATAGCCCATGTCTCATATTGGTCACCTTTGAGCACTGGGAGTTTGACAGCAGAAAGAGTATGAGAGTGTGTTGTAGTTGTAGAAGTAACTACAACATTCACGGCTTGAACACCTTGTGCTGGTGCAGGATGCACAACTTGAGATTGTCCCTGTGGTATTGGATCAGGATTTGGAATATCATCCAAGTGAGCGTCATCACTAGGTTGAGACATTGAGTTTTTGTGTGAGTAGAGTGTTTGGGGTTGTGTTCTTCTTCTTTAGAGTTTCTCAACAAGCTCTGATACCACTTGTTGATCCCTTTGATCAGATCTATATTCTGTTAAGAAGTAGTATAGTAGTTTGTAATCAAACTAAAACACTTTGAGAACTCTTACTCAAGCTAAATAAGTTATGCGGAATCTAACTTCTAAAGCACAGAAGAACATAATTACATTTAACTATTCGATTCTCTTATTAATCGACGTGAATGAGGTACATGAATGACATTGTACCTATGTTCCTTTTATAGAGTAAGGAACCCTAGAAACCTTAGAATATTCTATAAAGAAAACTATATCACAAACGATATATTATCAATATTCTAACTATTTAAGTATATCACATAAGATATACTCTAACTATAACTATGACATATCTTATACAAAGATATATTCGTCCTAATCAATATAGCAGTACTTACTTTATAAGTAGCAGTACTTACTATGTACCGTGTTGACACTAACGGTATTTGAAAGATACTAACAGTACTTCAATAAAACTAACGGTACTTGACACTTAACAAATAATTCCCAACACACAATTTTCGGTATTTTCCCACACAACTCTTTGTATTTTCACACACACTTTCAGAAATAAAAAATGACATGCTCTTTCCCACACTCCGATGACGAGACTAAGGCTATGATTCAGAAACAAATAATTCAACAACAACGTCGTTACGATGAGCTTACGACGTTAGCTGATGATTTCGATGTCGCGTATGAAGAAAATACGAAACTGCGCACAACATGTGAGAAATGTCATGATCTTTTCCCACAGAAACGTCATTTAATCGACACGTTTCTAAGTAATCAATTTGATGTCAATTTCAGTGTCCGGTGATCTTTGTTTAGAAAGTCGGCGAATTGGAGGCTAGAATTGAAAAAAATACTGAATGGCTGAATAACTTGGGTTCTTCATCCCAAACTCATATCGGTTCTTCATCCCGAACTCAAATAACTCATATCGGTTCTTCGTCACAACAACACCAACGCCGAAATGTGTCTCCCGATCTACCATTTCCAATTCCAAACGACTCAAATGGCTTAGTTATTGACAATGAGGTGTATCAGCTATACCTAGATCAAAAAGTATTGAGAGAAACACTGCGAGAAGAAGAAAAGACACAAAGGGAGCTGGAGGCCCAAATTATGGCCGAAGAAGATGAAGAAGAAACAATGTGTTAGGAGTTCCCTAGTCAGTTATCGTATTGAGATCCGTAAACTGACTAATCGTATTATGTATTTTTATGTTATCTATCTAGTAGTGTATTTCCTTTCGTATTGTATTCCAATTCCAGTATTTTCATGTTTTAAGTATGGAATAAATGTTTTAAATTTGAATAAAAATTGTTTACATTTATGTTTTTATTTAAGTTTTTAATTTACGAATTTAAATAATTAAAATAAAAATAAAATAGGATATGATTTAACGGAGACTTTCTGACAACGAGTAACGATGTATGGTCTAAATTTTAAATTCAAATTATTATTATTATTATTATTATTTTACTATCACAAACACAAACACAAACACAGCACAAATTTCCAACGGTCACATTGTAGGTCGTCGGTGGAATCGATTAACCTCGATCGAGTCTAGGCGACCGAATCGCAGCATCGGTACGACCGATCCACGACTTGGTCGCGACCGAAGAAAAAACAGTCTGTTGCGGGTAGCCTTAAAGAAATGGTTTCATCTACTTTTGATGTTGATTTTTGATACAGTAAAATTTTGTATAGGTTGAAGAAAGAATTAAGCTCGTTTGGTTTCTTTCAAATTCTTCACACTTTTTTTTTCTTTAGATCATTTTCAATGGTAAAAAGCTATTAATAGCTTTTTATTATTTTGAAAAGTTTTTAAAAGTGTTTTTTATCATTACATCAAAAACTTTTAGTAAAAGTTTACAAATGGTTTGCAAAATGATTTTGCATACATAAAGTTTTTCACACAAATTTACTTGTTAAATTATTTAATGCTTTAAATGTAAAAAACTTTAAAAAGTTTACTCTATTAAAGATCACTGTTAAATATGATGTCCTACAACATACTATTAGTGAATTTACAAGTTTTTTTACAAGTATCGTTTGTTTTGTTTACTGGGCTTCGAGACAATTGAGTATTGAATGTCCTAAAACACATTATTGGTGAATCTACAAGTTTTTTTTATAAATAATATATGTTTTGTTTGCTGAGTTTCAAGATACTCGAGTATTTTAATATCCTAAAACACGTCAAGAATGAATCCACAAATACCGATTGTTTTATTTGTTATGCTTCGAGACAATTTAAGTATTTGTCTTATTTCGTTTCAACAAGATTATGAATGATATGCCCAAATGTTAGGATATAAATATTGAATCATTCGTATTTTCGTAAAATAATACAACGTTGATATAAAAAGATTGGTTTAGTCAACCGGTAAGATCTTCTCACTGAAGCATTTGGATAATCGATCACCTACACCATACTTTCTACATTGTTTGTGAAGTATAAAATCAAATTGTTTTACCTTCTGAAAAACAAAAACAGATATATAAATTGATTTTCTTCGTTGTTGTAACTTGTAGGTCATTAAATTTGTCGTTTCCTCAAAAAGGGGAAAAAGGAGACTGATCAAGAGTGGGGCATAAACGTAAATTGTTAAATGGGATTGCATGTCGAGAGATATGGTTAGCATCAGGTGCATGTCAGTGGTTTGGTGCTCGGTAGCGATGCCACTTTGTTCCACGTGCTCATCTCATACACTCGCACCGTGGCTCTTCAGCCTCGTGAACCTTGCCACGCAAATACCTTCACTTCTACCTTGTCTTTTGTCGTTTACTAATTCAATACCACTTCGTTATTTTTAGAAAGCAAACGGAGCTACAAACAAAATATGTCAGAACAGTCGATGTGTTGCATGGAATTTGACAAAAATAAGTTACTATATGTGTTCATTGTATGATACTATGATGCATGCATTCTAAAGATAGGATGCATGGTAATTGATTTTAGGGTAAGTTACTAGTATAAGTTGAAATTTAAGTTGACGGTCGATAAAGCATATACCCGAGAATGATTCCTTGATATCCAATTAATCTTTACAATTTGCATGTCGAAATAGATGTCTTTTTGGCCATCAAAAATAGCATCGAATAAGTTCCATGTTAGACATGACATGGACGAGATATATCATACATGCTGTAAATATTATCCTCTAGTGTGCAAATAAATCATAATATACAAGATTGTAGAGTACTCATTATACCTTAATTACTTTTTTAAGCATCATTAAAATAATCTTTGGCTTTATTCAAGAAGAAAGATGCTACAAGAATTCGATTTGTCATTTTGAATCATTACATAGTGTATTTTTCGATCGACCATGGGTTTCATATGTAACACATGGTTTATTAATTATCATATCTTAATGCATAATCATAAAGTCGTAGAGTACTCATTATACCTTAATTACTTTTTTAAGCATCATTAAAAATGATCCATCATATCGTAGCTTTTTGAGGAACAAACCACAGCCCTTTGTTCTTTCACTAATAATTCCACATATCAGAAAAGCACACTTTGGCTTTATTCTTTTCCACGTAAAGTTAAACTAGTTATGCATTATCTTTAAGGAATAAGAATTGATAACTCAACTTTGCATACTAATATAGCTATAAGCACTCAAACGACTTCATCAAAGCGCAAGTAGCACATAGTATAATTAAAAGTAGTTATTAACATTACCTTGTCGTAAAGTCTCTCCTAGTGATCTTCAGGTGAAACGTCTAATCATACACTTTAAATAACTTAAACATTTAATTAAAAATAATTAAAAAGAACTTTTTTAGACGTCGGTGGAGAGAAAATAAGATTGTTATAAGCTATCAGACAATTATCATTATCAATCTATCATCATTGTAGCAAATTTTAAGTATTTTCAACGAGTTTTAATTATTTTCGTCAATATTATTTTTAAAATTTAATTTCTAACACATATAAATAGTTTTTATAAATGATAAGCACAAGTTTCTAATACGTTTTCGATATTTTCGATAAAATTTAAAAGTTTTCGGTAAATTTACCCATCGATGACCATCGTTGACCATCGTTGACCACCGTTAATCGCCGTTAATTATCCTTTAATCTTTTATATAAATTGGCAAGGTCAATAGCTTTATAGCAATTAATCGATTTTATAAACTTTTTTTTTCAACATGGATAAATCATCTGTGAATATTTTGCATGTTATAAACACATTACACATCTATTAACTCCATTAAAAAGTTAATATGACAAAACTCAACACTTACTAATGACTCTTCTAAAAGCTATCCTTTTACTAATTTTTTTCTCACCTAAACCGTGTTATAAACACACCTACTTATCAGTTTTTTAAAAACCATGTACTGTACTACGTATTTTACTGTATACAGATTCTTCCAGGCTGTCAATGAATACACAGCTCACACCACCTCATGGACCCCACCGTCACACTTGCTGACGTGGAAACCCTCCATCTTTCCATATATAACCACACCCCTTCTCCATTCTCACACATCTTCTTCTTCTTCAAACACAATCTCTCTTTCTAAAAAAAACCAACAAAAAATGGGTATTTGCAGCTCCTGCCAGTCAACAGCTGTAGCAACAGCCAAGCTGATACTCACAGACGGCACATTACAAGAGTACACTTACCCTGTTAGGGTTTCCTACGTTTTACAAAAGCACCCATCTGTTTTCATCTGCAACTCAGACGAAATGGAGTTTGACAACGTGGTTTCTGCTGTGAGGGACGAGGATGTGCTCCATCCTGGACAGCTTTACTTTGCTTTACCCTTGAGCAGGTTGAGGAGACCTTTGGGTGCTGAGGAAATGGCGGCACTAGCTGTCAAGGCTAGTTCTGCATTGGCTAAAAGATGTGGCGGGAAGTCATGTGGGAATGTTTATTTTAAGAGTAACTCGGGTAGGGTTTCGGATGTGTCTGGGGGTAATAATGGGATTGGAAGGAGTGGGAGGAGAAGGAATTTCGCGGCTTTGAGTGCCATCCCGGAGTAGTGATAAGGTCCTTAACTTTCAAACAAGATTTCGGATATCAAAACTCGCTAGTTATGTACATTTAGTTACTTTTAAGGCCGCGTACATCTGAGTCAAAAAGACTAATCTACGTCCGTTTAGTGCCGTATCGGAATAGTTTTAAGAGTTTATTGATTGATACGTTTGTAAATACGTACCGAGTAGTTTAGTTTCGTATGTTAAAAGTTTTTCTAGTTTTGGGGTGTTTTTCCAAGATTTTACCCCCTCGAATATGAATTATATTGATATTCGAAATTAGAGTTTCATGTTACATGCATTTGTGTTTTCCAATTTTGTATTGATCCTAATCCTATGTTTAAGGATTGAAAATATGCAAAACTGCGAATTCGGTGCTAAATCCTATGTTTCATGGTTGATCGTAAATCCCAAATTTCTAGTTTTGTTATTTTAAGAAATAAAATTGGAGGATAGGTTAAATGCAACGGAAAAAAACAATGAAACAAAAATAGAGTAGTTTTTGTTAATTTAAGGAATAAGTTAACGCGTTTACGGGTGGAAATTATTGGAACTTTAATTGTGTGTGTAGAGTAATTTAAAGCGTACATCTGTAAAATTACTTTACAAATAATCTCAAGTCAACACTCAACATAGTTATTAGCCCACAATATCTTACGATTTCTTCCGGTTTTCGCACAAGTCTGAAATGCAAATCTTGGTTATGGAAGTTGTTGAAAGACTCGATATGTAAAAATTCTTCTGGAAATGGTAAGAAAGAGTTTCGAATTTGAAAGTTAACTCTTAAAAAAGCACTTCATGAAACCTCACGAAATTTCTTGGATTAACTTCCGAAATTCCACTGATTAACGAATATCTATTTTTACATATGTGATAAATGCAAATACAAGTTTTTTGGTGAAAGGTTCGGTAAAAACTTGTGAAAGTTTAGAACCAATGCAATATTTCTCTGTCAAACATTCGAAAGGAGCTACTTTTAACTAAACTCACCTTTCTTCATTCATTTGGTTTTAGATTAGGAATAAGAAAGTCTATAATTTGATTGAATGTGTTAGTAATTCATGTAACATTCTAATTATTCATTTGTAATTGATTTTTTTAGTATCTTGTTAGTCTTAAATTATATTGTCGTTCTAAAAGAAAAAGGTTTTTTTGGCTTCGTCAGGATGTAAGAAACGCAATCTGAATTTGACCTGAACCTGAACTTCATTAAGCTTATTCTAGCAAGGGTAGTCAACGGGAAAATTGTTCGCGTTAGTCAGGTTAACCTACGTATCTCGAATACTAATTAGGATCGGATATTAGGTATAAAAATTTCTGCTAATTCGAGAGTGGATCGATTCGATTAACCGAGATACTAATTATTTTTTTTCTGTATCATTTTTATAAACTTTCTATCGTACAAATTTTTTCTTTTTTTTAACATTCTACCCAATACCAAACACGAATCAACCCGAATCTAGTGACCAGAATTGAAATAGAATAAAATTCGAGTATAAAAAGTTTAGTCTTAACTCAAATTTACCCCAAGTCAAATTCAATCCTGATCAACCTGACTTGAACTGATTCATTCTTGACCAACTCAACCCAGCTGATGGCCTGGACTTGACCCTTTGAGGCGGTTTAACGAGTTACCACCGTACTAGTGGGAAAACTTTAATTCGTTGATTTAAATGAATATTTTATGTATGATCATAAAGTAGCAAAACACGACAAAAAAGAAGAAACTTCTCGCATTTAACTCAAAAAGTTTTTTTTTTGAAAGTCAAAATCAATAATGTAGCTCATGACCTTCAAAATCGAGCACAACCATAAAAGTTTAAAAGTTGTACATCTTTCGGTACATTTGAACCATAAAAGATAGTCATGGTATGAAACTATGAATCTAATAATTTGATTTTGGTGATCGCGTTACGTTTCTGAATCAAAAGACCAAGACCAAACTTAATGTCGTTTTCATTTGTACATTAGTACAATAATGAGGTAGTTCTTATTTGAGGGTTGTTCGCGTATGTCTCCGGCACCTGGCCGAAGGTACACCACACAAGCCGAGACAACCGCCACGTAAGAGAGAGAATATAGACAAGATCCCCCAAATCGTGGGAGACTCTGTTTTATCCAACAAGGCAAGGTTTTACCCAGCAGGTCCAGCCATGGTCCGCCGCCTGCTTTAATATTGTGCCTGACATTAGAACACTGTTCAAGAGGTGCGCGTCTCAATGATGTGACTACACATCCAGGTATCCTCTAAGCTTTGGGTATAAATACCCCAAAGCATTTACTACACAACAACACACAGTACACAGCATTTACTCTCACTTAATAATATATCCCCGGTATTCCGCACCGGATACCACTCTTGTGATCGTTACTTACTTTCACGCCGGAGCTTGGTCTCAGGTTCACACCTGGGGCGAGTTAACGTGCGTTCTATCATTGCAGGATAGGCCCATCCTACAAGCATACGATATACGAGACCGAAGCTAAATATCCAAGGGCCTCGTTCCTGCGGAAATTTGTTTCAACATTTGGCGCCATCCGTTGGACCCTAAACTCGAATCTCCAATCAGCTAGCAATGGCGGGGGTTTCGGGGAGCGGGTCTCCTTTAACCATTTCACCAGAACGTGACAACACCACCGGTGGGGAAGAGACAGAAACACCTTCCTCCTTGCAACAAAAGATTCTTGATAATATGAGTGAGCTGCGGAACTTGGTCGGACGATACAATGCCGTCGGGCAAGAACCTCTCATGCCAATGAAGTTGGTCTTCGAGGACGAGATGCAGGATGCACATAAGGAAAGACCAGTAGTGACGCAAGCTCGCAGACCTGCAGATATGTCGGCCGAAGAGCTACAGAAACCATTCAAGGATGTTGTCTCGTCACCTTTCACCAGAAAAATCATTCAGTTTTCATCACCGAAACACATCCTTCCGGCAACGCTGAAGTTATATACCGGAGCGACAGATCCCAATGATCATATTACACGCTTCGCCGGTGCAGCTAACTCGGGAGAGTGGCCTATGCCAGTGTGGTGTAGATTTTTCCAGCAGACGCTGGACGGAGCAGCTGGAGGATGGTTCGAAAGATTACCGCCGGGAAGCATAGGACATTGGGACGAATTGAGAGATCAATTCCTAGAAAGGTTCGCCTTGAGAAGAAAAAGCCATAGAAGCCCTATGGAAATCACTAGCATCGTGAGAAAGGCTAACGAGTCACTCTTGGTATTTAAAGAAAGATGGACTGACGAAGCCAGTTACATACAAGGTGTGCCCGAACTCATGAAAATCTCTTCCTTCACCGCCGGGGCTAAATGTCCAGAATTGTCTCGGCGTTTCTCCGATGACGAACCAAAGACGGTAGCCGAAATGTTTAGAAGGGTGGACGATTTCGCAAAGTCTGAAGAAGCTTATAGGAATATAGAGCTACCGCAGGGAGAGGGAAGCGATAGGGGAGGAAAGGGCACAAAGGATGACAAATACTTCACAGGGAAGAACTTCAATCGCAACAAGAACAAAAATGACTACAGGCCAAAACCTGCATACTCACCATACCTCCCACCAGTCAACCCAAGGAAAAACCAATATCAACGATCCGGATTAGAGACGTTGACCAAGTTTCCCAAAGAAATTTTAGCCACGGAATTACAACTCCAGTTACCTCAGCCACCTCCCACAAAGGGCATGGTACGCCCGGAAAACATGGATAAATACTGTGATTACCATAGGGAGAAGGGTCATCTCACGAACGATTGTCATCAATTAAGAAAGCAGTTGGAGGCTGCACTTGAGTCCGGAAAGCTAAATCATTTGATCAAAGACTTGAGGGGAAAAGTGAACAAGGGCAATCAAGGGAGGGGAAATGGAGGAGGTGACTACAAAGATAAGACAATACACATGATAGGCAGCAGGTACTGTGGTGAAAAGAGAAAGGAAGTATGCCATGTGGAAGTTGATTGGATGAACGTTCCAATATACTTCCCTCCTTTAACCGAGGCCGAGGCCTCAGATGATCCTTTGATATTCGAAGCAGAAGTAGAAGGTTATTGGGTGAAGCGTGTATTCGTTGATGAAGGAGCGGCCATGGAGGTAATGTTTGAGCATTGCTTCATGAATTTGGATCCGGACATAAGACGAAGGTTAACTCCCGATCCCGTTAAGGTCCTAAGTTTTTCGGGAGAAGAAACTCAGCCGATGGGGAAAATCGAATTAGAGGTCACTTTTGGAGCACATGGTATGGAGAGGAAAACAATAATGACCTTTTGTGTAATCAAAGCACCATCTCCCTACAACATCATCCTCGGTCGAACCGGGATCAAGAAGTTAAGAGCCGTCCCTTCAACGATACACTCTGCAATGAAGTTCCCCACTCCTGGTGGCATCGCCACGCTGAAGACCACCGCCAGATCAATTTTTGAATGTAGAGTAATTGAAGATGGCCAAAAGATAGCAAAGGAGAAGGCTACGGCCATAGGCAAAGAATTAGACAAATGGATCGCCTTTGAAAAATTCAATGAACAAGAAAGAGTTGAGGGAGGAATGACAGAGCAAGTCATCATCCATCCCGGTTATCCAGAACAATTGGTAACCATTGGGAGACTCTTCACAAAGAAGTGTAGGCTACAACTCATAGATCTATTGAAGAAAAGCACAGACGTGTTCGCTTGGGAACCATCAGATATGACGGGGGTTCCTAAAAGAATCATCAAACATTCATTGAATGTAGATCCGTCCAGAACGCCGGTGGCCCAAAAGAGGAGGACGTTAGGGGAAGAAAAAAGCCGAGCTGTGCAAAAAGATGTCGCGGATCTTCTAAAAGCCGGTATAGTAAGACCAGTCCGATATCCAACATGGATCTCTAACCCCGTCCTCGTCAAAAAACCGGATGGTGATTGGCGAATGTGTGTGGATTTCAAAAACCTTAACTCAGCCTGTCCCAAGGACTACTATCCGTTGCCCGATATTGACGTAAAGATAGGCTCAGTTATGGGTTTCAAGTTCAAATGCTTTCTCGATGCATATAAAGGATACCATCAAGTTCTCATGGACAATGAGGACGAGGAAAAGACAGCCTTCTATACAGACGAAGGCACTTATTGCTACACCAAGATGCCCTTCGGTCTTAAGAATGCCGGAGCCACATACCAACGGCTGGTAGACTCAGCATTCCGGTCTCAAATAGGAACAAATCTGGAAGCGTATGTAGATGATCTAATGATAAAAAGCAAAACTGAAGAAAAAATGATCGAAGACATCAAAGAGACGTTTGATAACTTGAGAAAAATCAACATGAAGCTTAACCCAAAGAAATGTTCTTTTGGAGTTGAAGAAGGAAAGTTCCTGGGGTACATGGTAACTTCGGAAGGAATCCGGGCGAACCCCAAGAAGACGAAAGCTATTGCTGAAATGTGTTCACCTAGGACTTGGAAGGAAATGCAATCCCTCAGCGGAAAGCTAGCAGCTCTAAACCGCTTCTTGTCCAGATCAGCCGAACGATCACTTCCATTCTTCGAAACCCTAAAAAATATAACGAAAGAAAATAAGGAAGAATACCAGTGGACGGAGCAGGCAGAAAAGGCTTTTCAGGAACTGAAAAAGGTGATCATGGAACTCCCCTCATTAGCATCTCCACATAAGAATGAGGTATTATATGTATACTTGGCTGCATCCAAAGAAGCAGTGAGTGGAGTTCTTTTGGTTGAAAGGGAAGGTGTTCAAAAACCTGTTCGGTACGTTAGTAGGACGCTGCATGATGCCGAGACAAGGTATTCGACGTTGGAAAAATTGGCCTTCGCCTTACTTCACCTATCGAGAAGACTCCGCAGGTATTTCGAAACACATGACATTCATGTCATAACTGATCAACCATTGAAACAAATATTGGGAAAATCTGAGTCATCCGGAAGGTTGGCAAAATACTCTGTGGAATTGGCAATGTATGAGATATTCTATGTGTCACGGAACTCAGTCAAAGGCCAAGTACTGGCGGATTTTCTTAATGAGGCCCCATTGGGACAGGAAGGAACAATGGAGATATATGAGATCGATGAGCAAGCAGAGCCAGAAATAGCATGGACGCTATACACTGACGGAGCATCCAGCTCCAAAGGAGCCGGAGCCGGTTTAGTGTTGACTAACCCAAAGGAAATGGAATTCACTTACGCCTTAAGATTCAATTTCAATTGCTCCAACAATGAAGCAGAATACGAGGCGTTGCTAGCTGGTCTCCGATTAGCAAGGAAAATGGGAGTCAAAGTGTTAGAAGCTAAAGTGGATTCCAAGCTAGTAGCCTGCCAACTAAACGGGGAGTTTGTCGCCAGTGACGATAGAATGATGAAATATTTGTCCAAGGCCAGAGAAATAATCACATGTTTCACAAAATTTAACATCACTCATGTGGCCAGAACAAAAAATCAGAAGGCAGATGTACTCAGCAAGCTCGCATCAGTGGCATTCAACCACCTCACCAAAGAAATCCTGGTAGAAATCTTAGAGTCTCGGTCCATAGACGCACAGGAAGTAAATGACATAGTGCAAGAGGAAGGGGACAATTGGATGACACCGATCCGAAGGTGTTTGGAAGAAGGCATATGGCCACAAGACCATAATGAAGCCAGAGCAATGAGAATGAAAATAAACCAATATGTCATAGAGGATGGAATTTTATTCAAGAAGTCCTATTTGTCTCCCATGCTAAGGTGTGTGGGTCCAACTCAAGCCAACTACATTGTTAGAGAAGTCCATGAGGGATCGTGTGGAATGCACTCCGGCACAAGGTCGGTAGTGGCAAAAATCATGAGGCAAGGGTACTATTGGCCCACTATGCATCAAGATACATGGGAAGAAGTTTCGAAATGTGAAGCATGTCAGATACATGGGCCAGTCCCGAGGCTTCCAAAAACAAATCTTACCTCCGTCATGTCACCGTGGCCATTCTATCAATGGGGAATGGACATCTTGGGGCCGATTGAAGGATCTCCAAGAAATGTGAAGTTTGTAATCGTGGCAATTGATTACTTCACAAAGTGGATAGAAGCCAAGCCCCTGGCACGAGTCACCGGAAAGGAAGTAAAAAAGTTTGCCTGGCAAAACATTGTGTGTAGGTTTGGACTACCTAGGGTCATTGTGACAGACAATGGAAAGCAGTTGGTAGAAGGAACGTTAAGGAAATGGTGTGAAAAATGGGGGATAAAGCAAATGAACACCGCCGTGGCACATCCACAAGCCAACGGTTTGGTTGAAAGGGCCAACAAATCGCTAATGCATGGCCTCAAGGCTCGGCTAGGAAGGAATCTGACGGGATGGGTAGATGAGCTCCCTCACGTGTTGTGGGCCCACAGGACAATGCTGAAAACAAGTAATGGTGAAACACCATTCAGCCTCACCTATGGAAGTGAAGCGGTGATCCCGGCCGAAATGGGAGTCTCGTCCGCAAGAACCCTGCTGTTTAATGAAGACAACAATGAGGAGGAGCTCCGGTTAAATCTAGACCTATTGCAGGAGCGGAGAGAGGCTGCACCCATCTAAGAAGCAAAGTACAAAAAGAAGGTTGAGCAATATTACAACAAGAGAGTAAAACTTTGCAACTTCAAGGTTGGTGATTTTGTCTATCGGCGAAATGAGGCTAGCAGGGTAGAGAAGGTGGGAAAGCTTGGTCCTAACTGGGAAGGCCCTTACAGAGTCAAGGAAGCATATCACAATGGCTCCTACAAACTGGAGACCATGAACGAACGGGAGGTACCAAGAACTTGGCATGCAATCAACCTCCAGAAATGTTTTATGTAAGAAAACAATGTAACAAATGAACGAATGAATGAATGAAATATTCACGTTGTTTTGGGTAACACAATTGTCATTACATTTGCAAAATCCTCGGAGTAGCTAACCGAAGGACTGTAAACTTGTAAAACACTAAGTGTTGGATGCGCCTGAAGGGCAATCCGGAGGACAAAGTAAAAGCGGCTATGTGCCGATGTCCTCCCATATAAATCGTACATAAGGAACACGTTAAGTGTTGGATGCGCCCGAAAGGCAATCCGGAGGACAAATCAAAAGCGGCCAAGTGCCGATGTCCTCCCATAGAAATTATATCTAAGGAACACGTTAAGTATCGGATGCGCCCGAGAGGCAATCCGGAGGACAAAGTAAAAGCGGCTATGTGCCGATGTCCTCCCACAAGTTATGAGAAACATTCTAAAAGGTCTAAAAATGCCATATAAATTAACCTTCTGATCCGACATAAAAATGCAATATGCAAAGACTTATACGAAATAAAGGGAATACATAATATATTTTATGAAACGATAAGTCAAGAGTATACATTTGTTGCCACATAATTAAGGTACCAAATATCCAACGTACGAGAGATAGCGTGAAAAAGGTAATTATTACAAAACGTAAAGAAATTGTTCAAGTCACAAGCCCTTTCCGGCATTCCGGAGGCAAATAGAGAATTTAAAGCGCAGATGTGTCAACTTCAGAACCAGCTTTCTTCTCAGCATCCTTCTCAGAAGTCACTCCGGACGGAACCTCGCTGGCTTCCAAGGAAGAACACCCACCCTCCGGTTCTAACAACAACAACTCTCCAACAGGTAGCGAATGAGAAGAGGAAATCTTGTCAATAAAGGGATAAGAAGTATGAAACAAAGCGTCACAAGCAGGAACCCAAGTCTTCAAAGCGTCTCTATTGATGTTCTTGACTTTGGATAAGACTAGTTGAACTTGCGCCGGTGACCTGCCGAGTCCGGTAGATTTCATAAAACCTGCAGAAAAAGCAATGCTACAGGCTCCACCAAGGGCTTTGCGATACTCCCGACTCTTGATCAATCTCTGGAATAAGCAAGGGATCCCGTCTCTAACCAACACCTGCTTGTCATGCTCAGCCTGACTGAGAAGAACCGTGAGATGTTTATTGTTTGTCTCAGCGGTGGAAAGTTTCCCCGAAACATCTTGGAGTTCATGAATTTTCAAGGAGAGTTGTTCAGTTGCTTCTGCCGCAGTCTTTTTTAGAGCTTCGTTCTCCTCCATAAGCTTGCGGATCCGAAGGTTCAATTCATCCTCTTTTGCAGCACAGTTAGAGTGAGAATCTTTAAGCTTTTGGTGGGAAACTTGCAACTTACCCAACAACTCTTGCCCCTGGCTGAAGGACTCCTTTTCAGCAAAGTGAGAGTTAGCCATATCCACGTATTCACTGTTCAGCTTCTCATACCGCTTCATCAGCTCTGCTGCGGCTATAGTACTTTGAGCAATGGACCGGCAGCTATGACGGAGGATATCATAGTTAGACATGGCCTTCAAATGTTGATCGTCAGCAGGAGTGGCAAGGTTGTACAAGAATTCCTTAGCGGCATAGTTGGAATTAACCCTTACATCCTCGTTCAGCCTCCAGTTCGGGACATGCTTTGGTGGGTCAAATTCTTCATCTAAGGAAAACGAAGGAACCAATGTAAACACATACGAATATGCAAGGAAGTGACAAAAAAGAAAACATAATAAAAAAAAGAGACTAACCAGCCTGTTGCGAGTTCTGTTCATCTTCGGCATGAGGGGAAGATTGATCACTCACTTGAACGATAGAAGGAGACTTTTCCTTCACACCAGGACCTCCGGCCAATACCTGAGAGTCAGGTTTAGCAACACTAATAGGTTGTGTGGAATGAGTCCGCTGGGAATCTGCTTCGGATTCGGAAGGAATGAGTTGACGGCCTTTTCTCTTTGCTTTCTTGTTGGAAGTGCTGCCCTCGGCAAGCGAAGGAGCTTTCCTCACCTTCTGTTTCTTTTCTTGCCTCTGTTTAGCCTCAAGTATCCGAGATGAAGGTTTCTCAACCAGTTGTTGAACGGGTGTCAGCTTGGGAATCTCCTGACCAGTGGGTAGAGGTTCAGTCACACGAGGTGTGGGTTTCTCATTTTCAGCATAAGGTTCACCAATGTCGACTAAACCTTCGTCGAAAGAAGGAAGGTCCAAGAAGTCTAGGAAGCTCATTTCTGAAAAAGGGGAAAATAAAGGCAAGGCAAGCATAAGCAAGCCCGCGTGAGTAATAAAATAACAAGAACTAGCAAGAATAAAGTATACCTTTCTTGTCAGCATCTAAGAGCAATCGGCGCAGCCCCGGATGACTATATGGGAAAGAAAGACCAGCGAGGAAGAGTAGAACCTCAGGAGGAGGACGACACAAAATGGGTTTTTTCCCGAGAGCTTTGGCATGTTCAGCGTTGTATGAGCAAGGCATATCATCAGTAATAATCGACTCACGATGCATCCAAGGCATAGCAAAAGGAATCGCTCGACGGTCTATCAGAAAGAACTCAGTTTTCCACTTCTTAAGGCTAGAAGTAGTCTCAATCAAACACTTACCATATTCTCCCTCTCCTTGGCTCTCGAAGGAGAACCAATGCCCTTGTTTACTTAACCTAAAGAATACTCTAAATAATGTTACGGACACAGGAATCTTCGAGCCGAAGCAATGAAGCTCAAACATTACCACTCTGTTCATACCTATGGGCACAAGCTGGGAAATATGTACTTTGAAGTATCTAATCACGTTTAAGACAAATGTGGAAAAGGGGATCCGAAGACCAGAATGATCAAGAAACTGACGATAAATTCCGATCTTAGATTCGGGTAAACGGTCCATGGTCAGGTCAGGATCCGGAAGGCAAGGTCTTAATAGAGAAGGAATATTGTACTTACATATCACCACCTTTAAATCATCCTCGGTCATACCAGACAAGCGTATATGCATATCGCACTTCGGGTCGCGCTTCACCGGCGGATCCACTCTCGACTTAGCAATCTCTTTCCCAGTCATCCGGAACAGGCAGATGTACAAATATACAAGATAAGGAAAGAATAAGAATTATACCTTCGGATGATGCGAAGGAAGATAAGGTGAAGAAATGAAGAAAACAATAATGGTGGAAACGATGCAAAACAAAATGAATAAACACACATATATAAGGGTCATGGGCGAAGATATCGAGGAAGCACTGTTCGTTTGCGAATCACGAGGATAAAAATCCACCGTTGAATTCAAAACGGCTAAACACGTGTCAAGTCCTCATCCACCACCAAAAGAAAGAAGGTCCAAAATAGGGAGTATAATCGAATCGGTTCAGAAGACGAAACAGTCCAAAAATCATCCCCAGACGGAGAGTAAGAATCGTTTTAAGTATCAGTCAATTATAGGGATAATGAACTAATACTTGGGGGGACATGTTCGCGTATGTCTCCGGCACCTGGCCGAAGGTACACCACACAAGCCGAGACAACCGCCACGTAAGAGAGAGAATATAGACAAGATCCCCCAAATCGTGGGAGACTCTGTTTTATCCAACAAGGCAAGGTTTTACCCAGCAGGTCCAGCCATGGTCCGCCGCCTGCTTTAATACTGTGCCTGACATTAGAACACTGTTCAAGAGGTGCGCGTCTCAATGATGTGACTACACATCCAGGTATCCTCTAAGCTTTGGGTATAAATACCCCAAAGCATTTACTACACAACAACACACAGTACACAGCATTTACTCTCACTTAATAATATATCCCCGGTATTCCGCACCGGATACCACTCTTGTGATCGTTACTTACTTTCACGCCGGAGCTTGGTCTCAGGTTCACACCTGGGGCGAGTTAACGTGCGTTCTATCATTGCAGGATAGGCCCATCCTACAAGCATACGATATACGAGACCGAAGCTAAATATCCAAGGGCCTCGTTCCTGCGGAAATTTGTTTCAACAAGGGTCAAAATAAACTATGGTCTATGGACGTTTTTGTTTTCATTACAATTGGAAGGAATACAACGAATCTATCTAGTCAACTTTTTAGTGTTGCAAAACAAAAGTGTGTTAATATAGGGATGGACGTGACGAGGGAAGAGTGATGGTATCTACTATGAAATGTAATAGAAAGTTTCTATGAAATTTAATTTTTCTTAAGCGTGTTTAACGTGACAGTCAACTATCACAACTTTGGATCAAAGCTACATAGGTTATATGGTTAATCCGAACAACTTCAATATATTAGAAAAACTAAAAGAATAAACAAAATCATGAAATATGTGAACGCAAGGTACATTTATTCATGACATAATTTTTAGAAAAATCGCTTCTATAAAAAAATAAATAGGCTGTAAAATGTTTACATTGGATCAATTATGTTGTTATGTGAGAAATATAGCATTAGAGATATTTGATTTTGTATACTTTCTCTCACAATGCATATAATGCGAGACAAGAAGACATTTTTCATCTATACAACGGCTTTCTTTTATTTGGATTTCCAATAGATGTTTTTGTATAAACTGGTAGTGGTGTGGTTAGGTTTTCAATCCTCGTGAAGCTGAAGGTGTTTGACAACTTCCTTTCAGGTGTTTGCTTTGGCTTGCTTCAGTGATAGCTAGTATTGGTTTGTTGGTAATGTAGTATTTGGCTCTTCATTTTGGTTTCTTTTTGGTTTAGTTCTATCGTTTATGATAGGTGATCCATCTTAGAAGCCTTTTTAGATTTTTTTTTTAATGTTTTTTCATGCCTATATATATCTTTGCTTTTCAAAAAAAAAAAAAAAAAGCAAAGTTACAAAAAAAATAGCCAAGCTAAAAGAAACACAATAGAAAATATCATGAAAAGATGGCATGAAGATAACCAACAACCACCACTACAGTAAATCGATGCTCAGATTTTTTATACAAGTGAATTTAGAACTTAAATTTTTCAACTCAAAAACTTTTTGTGACTCCTGTTGAGTAACCAAAGAAAGGAAAGAGTTTGCACCTTAGCATAATTGCTTACATGAGTGTAAGAAGAAAAATGTGAAAGACATGTTACATGAGTCCCAATAACACCTAAATTGCAACATAGACAACTCTTAAAAAAAATCACTAAAGAAGAAAGTGGAGGAACAAAATCGACAAGCTCTTGTAGAGGGAAAAACGGATGAATTAAATTTTCATCAACTTCATATTTTACGCCATATCAAAATGGTCTTTGAACACGCTAAGCAGTAATGTTGAACAAAATCAGTAGATGCGTTACACAACATACAAATGCAAGATACTATTGACATACCTCGAGCTTCGAGGTTAGGGAATGTGGGGAGACGGATATTGAAAGCCCTCCAAACACATATGTTTACCTTTTTCGGCACCCATAAATTCCAATCAAAATTAATCGTCATTACATTTGTGCCAAAGATGATTGAATCAAAGAGTTTAGATAGCTTGGTTATTGTAAAAGCATCACGGGGATCTAGGTCCCATATCCATTCGTCCATATAACCCGGATATAAGATGAGATCGTCAATAAGCAGAGATAACTCATTTATATCATCCAAAGCACGTCTTTTAGGATTAAAACGCCAAGCCCTAGGGCAAGACCATGTACCATCTATTAAGATCCACCTATCATCAACACGACATTCTTTTTGGGCTGAGCGAACTCATCTTTTTGATATAGACATGCTTCAAGCCAAACATCGCGCCAAATGAAAACGTCAACCCACTTTTTACATTTCTAATAAACGAATTTTAAAAAGATTGCTAATAGAATCGAATAATGAGTTTATACTAATAATACTTTCCCAAACATCTTATATGTTCCGTGTGCCAACACCTACATTGAATCCCCAATCAATTTTGTGTAGATGAGTGACAACCTTACATCAAAGAGCTTCTTTTTCATTGTGGAATCTCCACCATCATTTGCCATGGTTTAATCTTGCTTAGAGCTTGAACAAACTAAAATCAATGTACAATCTTAGTTTTACGATAATTTGTAACCCAGGAGTCACGGGACATACAACATAAAACAAAGATCATTGGCTCAATTGTGTGAGGATATACGTACATACACGGCTTGATAGAGATATTTACATGATCGTTTTCTAACTTTTTATCTAGTCGCGATATACTTATTTACTAGTAGTAAGTATTGAATTTGGCTCGTGAGCTTGACAAGTAATTATTTAGGCTATTAAAGTTTTATTAAGTGGGAGGTTTTCTGGAGATCTTAGGTTAAAAACCTGTCAATGGCCTCTCAGATGAAGCGGATAAAGAGTTTAGCATAATTAGGCGAATGTTCGAAAAAGACATTATACCGCTTGAATGTCATTACACAACTCGACCCGTTAACCACTAACACTTGATGTTCTAAAAAAAATTATTTGAGCAAATTGACAGTGATGAGTTCAATTATGTTTCTGTATATTTTCTAATTTCGGTTACATGTTTACTTGACTTATTTCTCTCATGGCATCGTCAACAAAATCCAAAGAATAACCGACTACTCTTTACATATATATCTAAACTGATAATTCTGATATATAAAGAAAATTCATAAAGCAAAATATGCAACTTGAGTGATAGTGTCGAATGCTTTATCGTGTATGGTTAAAATTAAACTTTCCATTAATAGAACTAGTTAGTTGCCCATTGCTTTTTCTTTTGAAAGAGATAAGTCACGAAAGAAAGAAAAGTGCCACTAAGAATACAAAAAGGCACTCGTAATGTACGATATGTAAAAGTAATGTAATACTCGGTATATATTTCATCGTGTGCTTTATAACTATGATACGGTGACTTAATATAGTCCTCTCAACTCTCAATATGTTTCTCATATGACCTCAAGAAGCAATTTTGACTCATAAATGTAGTATATATTTTTTTAAATGACAAGTTAGTAGAGTTACTAAATTAATTATTCGATTTCATAGTATTTATTTGGAAAAAAAAGTAATTCATGTTGTTTCGAATAATATTTAGTGATCTGATTCTACAGTATGCATTCAGAAGATAGTTTTTGTCAGCCTTGAATCAACGCATTTATGGAGCAGAACCTCACAAATTCCTACATCGAAAGATAACTTCTACGGAAAGACTTGAACCTGAGACTTCTCGCATGTGATAACAACCTACTCGAAAACGCTTTTGGTGACCAACTAATCTAGCCCAATTGATTAAAGCATACAATTGAGGGGTTCTTTGATGTTTTTGTATACGTAAAGGATGTAAATGAGAAGTTATCATAAAATAAATCTCGTGATGCATATGGTCTAATAGACAACAAGTGGATGACCATGTCTTTTAGGCATTAATATGTACTACATGTAATCATGTTGATGGGTTGGCTTGCTATGGGATGTTGGTGTACACTTGGACCATCTACCCTGTTGAGATTTTACCCATACGTACAAGTGTACAACATTATCAATACATCATACATACAACTGTTTCGATCATGAATGATTATGGGGTGTAGTCATGGAACAAGAACAATACCTGCATGTGCTCGATCCTATATAGTAATTGTCCTTTTACGAACTAGTGAACATCATTAACATGTGATTAGGTTTTGGAAAACTAGTGTTCATGTTGAAACAATGATGTTAACAAGTCATATTAAGTATTAACACATGCATGCCATGAAATTGAATCATTGTGCATGTTATAATTACGTGTGATACTAATCACGTAGTTGTTTCAACTGTAATAATAATTACCAACGTGCGGACATATTTTTACGTCGAAAACAAGAACATAACTTAGAGTTTTATTTGGCATTTTGCCTAAAATAACACATGCGGACATATACTTACGCTAAGGTTATCAAAACTATATATTACCAAAAACAAAACTCAATATCGATCAGGAGCGAAACTAGGATGAGTCTCGGAAGTTTCAGAACACTCATAATTTTTTGTTGTGTAATATTAAATTTGTTAAAAAAATTCGTTAAATTTGTGATAGATACATTTTTTTTAACGGTAATTTATTAGATAACTAGCAAGGAGCTAGAACTTACAAAGACAAAATATGTGGGTTTTTAAGCCACTCGTTCTAACATAACGAGGCTTTACATCTAACCCGACACCAATAAAAAGATTTAGTAATAACATCGTCAAAAAATCTATCCTTTCTAAGATCATTACCGTCGAACACATTTTTATTTCTATACCACCAAAGAAGCCACCACGCCACGTAATAAACCCCTTCGAACACCGTCTTCAGCTTCGAACATAAAGAAACATTCTCCAACCAAAGTAACCACGTATCATAATTCTCAACCTCACAATCTGAAACATCCCACCATCTATTGATTAACTTCCGAACTTGTCTAGCCATACCACAAGTAAAAAACAAATGACTAACCGTCTCTACCCCGATTCGCAATTTGGACATAAATTGAGTCAATATCAATACCTCGTCTCGATAATTCGAATTTCGTAGCCATCGACCCCGTCATAACCTTCCAGACGTGAACGTTTACTTTAATCGGAACATATGTAACCCATCTAGTACTATGAACAGCATCTGCACTCAACTTATTGTCGATGATACGCCTGATCGACGCCACCGAGAATTCTCCTGATTTATTCGTTGTCCACAGCCATCTGTCCATACCCTCGCCAATCGTGACCTGCTGTATCAGCTCAACCACCTCGTGGTACTACACCAGCTCTGCTCCACCTCTCGGAACCCTTAGAAAAGAAGATGACAGATTCTGATTTCTTAATTTATTTCCTACAGTAATTGATTTACATAATTCAAGTGCAAACACGCGTAGAAAACAATCCATAAGAATACCCCCTGCATGCCAAGAATCCTCCCAAAATCGGGTAGAATTCCCATCCCCAGCTTGATACGCATAAGACTCATCACATTAATATCTTTTTCTTCCAAAGCATTCATCTCTTTAATTATGCTACTCCAGCACGAATCGTAACCTATATGCCTATTATTTCCAATCTTGCCATCGTTTCCATGGATCGCTTTGACAACTCTCACCCATAACGCTTCACCTTGAGCCAAGAACCTCCATACCCATTTGAATAACAAAGCCCTGTTTAAAGCATATAAGCTCGAAATTCCTAGCCTGCCCTTATCTTTTGGAGCAACCACCTTTTTCTAATTAACCCATGACATTTTTCTACTCGATAAATCATGACCATTAAAAAAATGTCTACGTATCGATTCTAGTTTATGAAGAATACCTGGCGGCACCTTAAAAATGGACATGTGGAAATTCGGCATGGACCCTAACACTGCTTTAATAAGCGTTAGTCTCCCACCACATGACAACATCTTCATCTTCCATTTAGACAACCAATTCTTCACTTTTTTCACGACACCGTCCCAAGAGTTCACTCTTTTAATATTTCCCCCCACCATGGACCCCAAATAAATAAATGGCGCTTTAAGAATTTGACATCCTAGTTTGGTCGATGTTTACTCAATATTCGCATTGTCTACATTAATACCCATGATCTTGCTTTTGTTCATGTTTATTTTAAGACATGACATCCTGTAGAAACATTCCAACACATACGTTAAAGTATCAAGATTCTGCTCATTCCAGACTCCAAGAAATACCGCATCGTCCGCGTAAAACAAGTGTGATAAAGTTACCGTATCTTGCAATCTAACACCTTGAAAAAGTCGCGCGTCTATAACTCGCTAAAACGAAAGATGAAGACTTTCCATTATTAAAATGAATAAAAATAGAGACAACGGATCGCCCCCTTTCAAACCCCTACCGAACTTAAACTCCTCCGTGGGACTACCATTAACCATTATAGACCCTCTCGACGTTTGAAGACACACCTGAATCCATTTTCTCCATTTAATGCCAAAACCAAATTTGCGTAAAACCTCATCCAAGAAATCCCAACGAACCGAATCGTAAGCTTTCTCGAAATCCACCTTAAAAATAAAATATTGTTTCTTCTTGCCCTTGCACCAATTCATAATCTCGTTTAGCATAAACGGGTCGTCTAATATCTGTCTGTTAGCAACGAAAGCCGATTTCACCTCGTTAACTAAACCACCCAAAACTCCAACAAGACGTTTAGTCAGAATCTTAGTAATAATTTTATAAATGCACCCAATTATACTTATAGGTCTAAATTCTTTAACATACTTCGCATCTGGAATTTTAGGGATCAACGCAATGAATGACGAATTACACCCACTACAAAGGTCATTATGACTGAAAAATATTTGACCGCATCGAACAGCTCCTTATCTACTAAATACCAAAAGTGACGAAAGAACCCAAATGTAAAACCATTAGGGACTGGAGCTTTGTCTGTACCACACTCCCAAACAACATTCTTAATTTCGTCATATGTTACATCTGCCTCTAACGCACACACCTGATCCTCTTTAAGTCTATTCGGAAAATCCATAATGATATTCGCACGTCTATTCACATTACAAAACCTGTTGCTGAAGTGAACCAAAAACTCTTTTATAAACCCTGTTGGATCTTCAATCCATTCCCCATTTGCCATAATACCCCGAATATTTAATATGTTTCGTTTCTTGTTTAATACACCGTGAAAATTTTTGGAGTTCTCATCTCCTTCTATAGCCCACTTGATTTTCGCTTTTTGAGCCATTCTTTTGCTTCGATCTCCTCACACATTTGGATTTGAATCAAAAGCTCTAACCTAATCTGGATAATATCACCAGTCCCTCCTCCCCTGTCAATCTGCATATCCACCACCTCTAACTCTTTCTTGTATTTATCTTTCATATTATTTTGGATGCCTTACTTGTTTTGTTCCATTCCTAGATTTGAACCTTGAGGTGTCTAAGCTTACCTAACAGTTTACTCATATCATTAGTACCCACAACCTGACAACTATTCCAAGCTTCTTCAACTAGTTTATCAAAACCCTCCACCTCCATCCAGTAATGAAAAAATTTGAATGGAGAGGGACCATAGTCGACCTGTTTCTCCTGTAATAAAATTGGACGATGATATGACAAATATCTTTCCTAAGTAATAACCGATAAGTGAGGACACTCCACTATTTAATTTTCCGATACCAAAAATCTGTCTAATATACTCATCTTTTTCGTAGATTTAATGCTCCAAGTAAATTGAGCTCCACCAAGAGGAACTTCCATCAAACCCGAATCCCCAATAAACTTGTTAAACAAAAGAGCCCCGTGTTCATTAAAAACCGACCCAAGCCTATTTGATTTAACACGAACCTCATTGAAGTCTCCCATAATTATAACCTCCTCTTACCATCTAGTGACCTCACCCTGTAAAAACATCCATAGCATTTGTTTATCTCTACTGTCCTCAGGTACATACACCAAAATCAATAGAAATTTTTTGCCCGAAACTCTCCAAATCCCACGAACCATCACAAAAAATCAGAAAACGTAACACTTTGTTTTAGAAAAGTATTAGAATCCCACACGCACAAAATACCTCCCGAATTCCCAACCGATTCACTAAATGCATGATCAAAATAAGAATTACCCCAACACTGTCTAACGCACATATCATTCATCCCCTCCATCTTTGTCTCCTAAATTGCCAAAAAACATACCTTATTCTTGATACATAACTCCCTAACCCAATTTTTTTTAGCCTTTTGGGCAAGGCCCTGAATATTAATAGACAAACAATTCATTTAACCACCTCTGTAGAAACTAGAAGGGGGGTTGAATAGTTTCTCAGCGGTTTATCTCCTAATTAAAATTCCTTTCAATTAGGTGAGTGCACAAAACTATCTTTTACTTGAAACTAGTTGCATAATGATTAGGTTCAATTCTAATGCATTAACAATGTATAGTAAGTGTAGTGATAATGAATGTAAGTAAAGAGTAAGGAAAGAAACAACCTAGTAGGAATACACCAAGATTTATAGTGGTTCGGCAACGAGGCTCTATCCTCATTCCTACTCCACTCCTCGAGTACACCTTACTCGTGATTTTCACTATATTCACAAGCTCCCTTCTTGGCGGAGAAAACCTTACAACGTCGCTTACATTATTTTCCGACACTAAGCTAAATGTCGAGACCTAATCTTAGCTAGGACCAATCTACACAACGTCGCCCACTTCACTCTTTTACGACACAAGGCTAGATGTCGAGTTCTAATCTAAAGGTAGAACCAATCTTCACAACGTTTCCTACTTCACCATTTTCTGACACAAGGCTAGATGTCGAGTTCTAATCCAAAGCTAGAACCAATCTTCACGATTCTTCACTTTGAAGCTAAGTGAGAACTTCACACAACACAACTACATATCACTTTATAGTTTTGTGAGAACTCACAAGACACAACCACATCACTTTATAGTTTAGTGAGAACTAACAAGACACAACCACATCACTTTAGAGTTTAGTGAGAACTAACACAACTAATTACAACTCAACTAATTATATCCAAGTACACACATGTAGCTTGGATCTATACAACATAAATCCAAGCACACACATGTGCAATGGATGTACACAACTCTAATCCAAGTATTCACAAATAACTTGGATGAACACAACTAGTCCAAGTATTCATCAAATACATTGGATCTACACAAGACACAAATAAACAAATGATTAACATGACTGGATCTTTAGGAGAAGGTGATCTACATCAATGCTACATCTTTAATCACATCACAAGTGTGTGAGTGATATTCTTTTTGGACAAGGTAAAGAAAGACATTAAGAGGATAATCATGAGTAAACATACTTAACACGTTAAGTGATCATTTACAAATGACTAGGATTAGAAAGGAGAAAGAAGGCTGAAGAAGATGTCCAAAAAGGGTTGATAAGAATGCAGATTTGATTCACTATTTATAGGACAAAACATCCAACGGCTATATCTGGTCGTGGTTCCTTATTAGAGCCTGTCGTTCCTTATCGATAAAGAACCGCGGTAGGTGCTAAGGTACCGCCGACGTAGACACCACTCCTTTTTGTCTTTTAGCGAATTTGAAATATCTGAGGCTGTTTAAACCTTCAAATGATATTCTTATGGCATTTGAAATATGCCATATTCAAATTTGCGTTTTCATTTTAATAAAACATTTTCTTAAAAATAAAGTTTATTAAAAATCTTTTGTAATGTTTGACAAAAGTGAGTTTTAAGGCTAATCATTTTTATGATCACTAAGCATGATTAAGATATGTTAGTGTAATGATTACTTCCTTGATGATAGTGTTTGTTAGATAATTCGTTTTATGATTGTGTTTGACAATAAATGTCTTTGTAATTTGTCGTGATCAAAACTAAGAAAGATTAATTAATACTAACAATGTTTTTAGTCATTGCTTTGCATAACAATCCCCCCCCCCCCTTTTTAGTTACGACAAACTATAAACTCATTTATGTAAAATACAAGTTTATTCGAATTATTAACGAGTTTATCACTATCATTTCTTCCCCTTTGTCGAAGCAAAAAGGTTAGCACAAGTCTTTGAAGAAGAAAAGAACCGGACTTTTGCTAGTAGCTCCCCCTTGGTGCTTACTCCCCCTTGCTTGGGGCACCAAGTCAATGAGCTAAGGTGACATGCTACACAAAGGTTATAAGAAAGAAAAGAAACACCAATGTATATATGTGCACTACTTACTAACTAACTTCAGAGGAAGAAGGAAAAGAAATCTCAAATTAGAAGCAAGCATTTGCTAAGTATGTCCAAAGAGTGTGTATTGACAACATCAGAGTTCAATTGGTGGAATAAAGGAAGAAAAGAAACATCCAAACAAATCAAGGATGATTTAAAATGTCATTGGGTTAAAATTTAGAATTTATGGAATCGCCCATAATTAATTTTAAGTTTTAACCATGATCAACTCCTTAACAAATGTGTGAAATAGAATTAGAGGGAAAGATAACACATATAACATTCATATTACAAAAATATGAAATAACATACAAGATAAAAGTCATACACACAATATGAATATTTAAAACAAAAGAAAATATTGAAAATAGACCACAAAGCATAAGCTACTCTAATAGTGATAATCTTCTAATATTGCTTAAAATTTATTGACTCAAATAACTAAAGTACAAAAAGTGCCTTAGTTGGAAAAGAAAGACGACGAAGCATCATTCGAAGTTTTGTTCACGGGAACAAAAACTTTGAGAGGAGGTCGAGTGAGGAGGAATTCAAGAAAATTTAGTTTGTCATAGATATGATCAAGTTCAATTTGTTGAAAATGACAACAAGCACATGAGGAACCATGATGCAAAACAAAGTCGTTAGATGGTGGAGGTCCATCAAGATTAGAGGTTGGTGGGGAGGGAGATAATGGATAAGAGATGTTTTCACAATGCCTAGTGAGGTTAGGGAAAGAAGATAAGTGATTGAGTTGAGGAGAGTTGAAAGATTTAGTTGGTGGTAGAAGAATTTATTTTTCTCCGGTAATTGGATTTATAGAGTAAGTCTCATTCCAATATTGAATCGGAGAGAAAGAGGAATTCTTAGAGGATTTTGGAGAAGAAGAATCATGAGGATTCTTGTTCTTTTTTATCCAAATGGGTTTAACCGAGATTTTCGGTTTCTTTGAAAGCTTAGAAGAAGAAGCTTCAGGTTGAGAAGTTTGTGACAAAGAAATGTCAAGGTTAGAAGAGGAAGAATTAGGCATTGTGAGGGATGAAGGAAAGAACTCCCAAAAGAGAAGAATTTAAAGAAAATAGACAAGGAAAAGATTTGAAATGAAAAAGAAAGGTTTTAGAGAATGTTTAGCCAAATTGGGTAAACAAAGAATCTTAACCAAAACAGTGGTCAAAGAAGAAAGACCAAAAATAAGCCAAAATCGGCTTTACTCGGCGCGGTTCTATAAAGAAGCCCGCGGTTCCATATCGATATTGAACCGCCTGGAGGCTTGAGAACCACGTCCAGTGGACTGCAAAACCAGATTTTCAAAAGTTTTGGAGAAAGATAAGACTTTTTCAAAAAGTTACAAATCTTGGATTTTTACCTCTTTTAGCACTAGAGTATGCTTGGGTTGCATAAAAGCAACACATTCACAAAGAATGTCTTGACAAAGGGTGACAAAATATTTAAATAACATTTTTGTCCAATTTTAAGTCAAGTTTTTAGAGGTTGTAATAGATTTATGTTCAATTTTAAATAAATTGAAGTTGTTTAATGTGATCACATAGATTAAAGCACATAAAAACTAAATCTATAAAACATCCACATGAGAAAATCATGAGGGAAAGGAAAGGATATACAAGAATTAAAAAGACAATAAATTACTACAAAGATAGCTAACAACTAGGTCTTGAGTTCATAGTTCTCTTTGGCTTGACCTTTTTTTAAAAAAAAGCATGTTATTTTGAAAACCATCATTCATCTCCTAGGAGGAGGCATGGAGAACAAGACAAGCAAGAAGTCATGCAACCTTCTATGAAGGCCAAGTATCTCCATCCTTAGGTTTTGAATGATGTAGTTATTATAGAGACAACATGGACAATTTGCACCATGAGCTTATAAGAACCCAAAGAAGTAAGGATCACCTATTAAGTGAGGGATGGGAATGTCCAAAATAGGAGCATTAGTGTTAGAGGGTGGAGGAGGTGGTGGAGGCATGGTGTCCAAGGGTGAGATGGGAGAGTTTGGTGGAGTGAAAGGAGAGGTGACCAAAGGCTCAAGTACAAAGGGGATACTTTGTAGAGGTTGAGGTTGAGAAATCCCATCCAAAGGAGGACTAGGAGTGAAAGGTGAAGAAAGCTCATTCATTCTTGTTTGGAACCTTTGAAGAACCGTGCTCCTGTGTTATCCGAAATCCGGATCTATCTCTCAACTATCGTGATTCAATTTTCTTCATACTCTCATTTGAAATTGATCACGTTAGTCGTCTCTTCCTTAGCTTGATTTAACCAACGTGCACAATGTCTTAAGTGTCGGGGAGACTTTTCCCACATGCTTAAACATTGAGGACAATGTTTATCTTAAGTGTAGGGGGGACTTCTATCGAAGTTTTAAGTGGACTTTTCCATGAAAATGCCTTCATTTAACCGGAAAATCATCTTTTTCAACATTTTTCAAATTTTTAATTAACTTTGGCCATTTAGTCATAATTTTTAAATTTTTATCGTTGCTTTCATATGTATATATCTCGCAATAAAGTCAAAAATATTAATAAAGTGGTGTAGCTAGTTTTGAAATCTTTGACATATTAGGCCCGTTGCGTTTATTTTGACTCAACGCGAATAGACTTACCCAAGTTTATTCTAGCTAGTATCCTTAACCATGTAGACCTTAATTGGTTTATTAGGCTAAGCATCCACGAGTCTCATTACTTGAGTTTTTAAATTGTGGAGAACGAGAAATGATAGAGTCAATTATAAGTCGGTATTCTTGCACAAGCTCACTTGGTGTAATTATTTGCCTATTCTTCCATCACTTGCTAATCACTTATCTGCAATAAGTAAGGTCGTACGATTTGAAAGGTTACTTAGCTTCTAGCCCAAGATCGTTTAAAAGTTGCTCGGTAATGATAAGAGTTCATAGCCAAGGCATAACTTATGAAGCGGGGCGCGAAGATTGGCGAGTCCGAAAAGGCCCTAACAAGGCATGAGGATTCAATCTTATTGCTAAAGATCCAAGGTGATGTGAAAAGCATTATTCCCAAAATCAATATAAAGGATCAAGACTCACGACGAAAAGCAATCAACTCCCATAAAGATCATGGAAAAGTCTATCCGAAAAGACCCTAACAAGGTATGAGGATAAATAGATCCAAGTCCGAAAAGGAGGCGGATCGTTGTATCTCAAAATCCCAATTAGCGATTGAAGAAATAATCATGAAGTCGTGGTCAACAAAGTGGAGTATCCCTCAAAAATACTCCAAGTGAAGAACTCTATTCACGAAGAGAAGACCATTATCTCAAGAACGTCTCTCAAGATATGAAGTATGAAGTACATGCCAAATATCAGCCCGAGAAAGGTCTCAAATCGTGAAGCGAGTTATGCCAAGATATGAACTTTTTGATATCCCGAGAAGCAGTTTTAAGATATTTTGTCCTTTAGCTAACTATTGATCAAATCGTCCTACTTTGCTTTCAGCCTAAATAAACTATCACAATAAGTCCAAAAATGCATCTTCATGATCATTCTAAGACAAAAATAAAATATAAGAGATACACCTAGGAATAAGGAAGTTTAAGCATATAATTAAGCCATGTGTGTAAGTGTTTGGTTTGCTAACTTATAATAACAATGATCTCGTTTTTAAGCTTAGTTTGGGGAACGTGAAACTTGAGGGTGATAAATCTTCGCAGCACCAAAGCCCTAATGTAAGTCCTTGATCTCTTTGCAAGTTATTTCCATGTAGCTATTTTCTAGTGAAAATGGTTTTCTATCCTTTTGTTTCCTTTAAAGTTTTAATTTCTCTTAGTACTCTAATTTTTGTTTTAAGTAGTATGTTAATAAGGCCAAGGTTAATTGATTATGAGAAAAGTGTAAATTTGCTTTATCACTAAGCATTGCATGAGGGCATGGCAATGGTTAAGTGTAGGGGATTTGATAGGTGTGAAAACACCCATCCTTTTACCACTTATTTCTTGCTAAAACGAGACCAAAACGCGTATTTAATATCATCTGTTTGGAATTATGCGTGGTTTGTGTGTTTGTTGTGTTTTCAGAGCCAACAAGATAAATATTGAAGAAAACATAGGATTGCACGGGTTTTATCGAAGAAAAAAAAGACTCAAGACGAAGTCTATTGTCCAAGAAATGCAAAAGATTTGAAGTCAATGGGCCTATTTGAAGATTTATCGAAGAAACGGACCAAAGATGGAAGATTTACATATGTCGAAGAAACTCAAGTCTATTAAACGAAGAAATTAAAATACGAGTGAATTTAATCGACGACAAATCCCGAATCAGAATCGAAAACGTCAACTTTTCTGAAAAGACGAGAAGACAAGAAGAACGGGAGAAAGCCCACTCACCAACCAAAGACAAGGACTATATAAAGACCACCCCTTCACACTTTTTGAGGAGTTTTTTTAGTTTTCCAGTTCTTTTCTTTTTGTTTCGTAGGGAAGAAGCCAACACCACTAAGGTGTTGGTGATTTTTATTCTTGTTTTTTCACAAATCTTGTAGTTTTAATCTTTTCCTTTGATTGTCTAAACCTTAATCATTTAATACAAGCCTTCCATTAATCTTGTTCATCTTCATCTTTTTGATTTAAAGTTAAGGTTCTTATTTGGTTGATTTTGATCTTCAAAAGTTATTGGGTTTTATGTTTTTATTGATGGGATTTGTTGTTTATGGTTAGTAGATGATTAGTGATTAGTTTTGTTTAAGTTTTGGTTAAAAACTTGGTTGATTGTTGGTAAAATCGTGTTCCCCTGTTTTTCTGTTACCTATTGTTCTTCGTTTCCCCATATTCCGAATCAATAGCAAGTCCCGAATGAGTACTTTTCTTTTTGAAGTTCCGAACCAGATTTTTATTTAAAAAGTTCCGATCCAGATTTTTGCTAAAAGTTCCGAACCAACTTTGAAAGTTCCGAACCATATTTCATTGAAAAGTTCCGAACCAGTTTCTTGCCGAAAGTTCCGAACCAGTTTCTTGCCAAAAGTTCCGAACCAGTTCTTGCCAAAAGTTCCGAACCAGATTTCATTGAAAAGTTCCGAACCAGTTTCTTGCCAAAAGTTCCGAACCAGATTTCAGATAAAAGTTCCGAACCAGATGTTTTTTGAAAGTTCCGAATCTGATTTTTCTGAAAGTTCCGAATGAAGGGTTTTATTTGTTCCAAATCAGTTTGTTCCGAATCAGTTATATTCCGAATCAGTATTAACTGGTAATTTACTGTTTACTGTTTTATTGTTTAATTTTTAATTAAAGCTTTATTTTAGTGACGGTTTGGGTTTAAGTTTTTATCATTTTACGCTTTTAATCCTTTTAGTAGAATAGAAAACCCAAACCCCCTATTTGTCACCAAGAACAATCTTTCCACTTTGAGTTGTGATCAATTCGAGAAGATTCCGAGACTAATTCTGAACCCATCCAAATCATTGTATCAAATGGCACCGCTGCCGGCTCTTCTCGTAAGGATTAACAGTTTTTTGTGAGAACTTGGATTTCGGGATCTGTTCACCGTGAACGTTACTTTTTCATAAAAAAATTCAAAAATCCTAAAAAGTAAAAAACATAAAAAAGACAAAAATATTTCTTGTTTGCTTTGTTAGTTCTTTTGCAGGTGCATGCGTACAAGATCAACGTCTTATCAAGAGCCCGAGCCTCTCGAAGACTTAGACATGGCCGGTGTACACAACAACAATAACAATCCACCTCAAAACAACAATAATAACAACAACAATAACAATCCACCTCACAACAACAATAATAACAACAACAATGAACCTCTACCGGACAATCGCCCTATGATTGAACTGTTACAAGGACATGTGGAGGGTAACAATGATCCAATTGTCATACCCGCGATTGCAGCCAACAACTTTGAGCTCAAATCCGGCTTTATTCAGATGGTCTCTGCTCAACCATTCTTGGGGCGTACCATTGATGATCCTCAGGACCACATCAAACGGTTCTTGCAACTCACCAATACGGTCAAATTCAATGGTGTTCCACAAGAGGTAATCCGTTTACAACTTTTTCCCTTTTCCTTAGAGGGACAAGCCCGGCATTGGCTTGCAAAGGAACCGCCACAAAGTATTCTGACGTGGACGGACTTGGAGACCAAATTCATCAACTACTTTTTCCCACCCTCTCGTACTACCGCTTTGCGGAATGAAATCATTAATTTTGAACAAAAGTACGATGAGACTTTTAGTGAATCTTGGGACCGTTTTAAAGATCTTTTAAGAAAATGCCCACAACATGGTTTTACCAAAGTGCACCAAATTAATACTTTTTATAATGGTTTAAGCATGAATGACCAAGATTCACTAAATAGTGCCTCGGGGGGTAATATTTTGGTTAAGACTTCTAATGCCGCTTGGGATATTATCGAAAATAAGTCTCGTGAGCAAACCAAGAGTGTTCGGACCAATGCCGCTAGTGCTAGTACTAGTGACAACGACAAGAGACTTGACAAAATTACGTCGCTTCTTGAACCGCTTGTTACCCACACCGCTAACAATACCAACAGCATCAACGCTAAAAACGCTCAAGACGCTCAAGTCAATGTTGTTAGCCAACCATGTGAAATATGCGGGGGTCCTCACTCTTACACCACTTGTACCGCCACCCAAGACTATCCTAGTGAGAATGTTAATGCAGCATACGGTACCTATCCTCCGGTCGCTTATCAAGCTCGTCCTCAAGGTGACCGCAACTTGCTTAGCTACCGCTCAAACAACTTTCTTTCCCCGCCCGGTTTTCCTCCTAACAACCCAAACCAACAACAAAACCTCAATCGCCCTCCTCAACAACAACCTCGTGCACCATACCAACCACCTCAAAGACAACCATATCCACCTCAAAGAAACAACCAAGTTTACCAACAACCTGCTTATCAACCACCCGCCTACCATGCTCCTCCTCCCAACCAACCCACCGCATTACACCAAGATGTTGAAACCTACATGAGGACTAATGATGTGATCATAGAAAATCTCCAGCGGGAAGTGCTCAACTTGAAAGCCCATACATGGTGAAACAAGGGAACGATCTTATCAACCTAAACACTAATCATTTATCAACCATAAACAACAAATCAAAACATTAAAAACACAAAACCCACTTACTTTTGAAGATCAAAATCAACTAAATAAGAAATTTAAAACTTTGAATCAAAGAACAAGATGAACAAGATGAAATGGAAAGATTATATTAAATGATTAAGGTTTAAACAATCAAAGGAAAAGATTAAAACTACAAGATTAAAGATTGAATCAAAGAAAAATGAAAATCACCAACACCTTAGTGGTGTTGGCTTCTTCCCTACGAAACAAAAAGAAAAGAACTAGAAAACTAAAAAAACTCCTCAAAAAGTGTGAAGGGGTGGTCTTTATATAGTCCTTGTCTTTGGTTGGTGAGTGGGCTTTCTCCCATTCTTCTTGTCTTCTCGTCTTTTCTGAAAAGTTGACGTTTGCGATTCTGATTCGGGATTTGTATCAAGCCAAATTTAACCAAAAGATTTAAACCAACCTAAACACTAATCATTTATCAACCATAAACAACAAATCAAAACATTAAAAACACAAAACCCACTTACTTTTGAAGATCAAAATCAACTAAATAAGAACTTTAAAACTTTGAATCAAAGAACAAGATGAACAAGATGAAATGGAAAGATTATATTAAATGATTAAGGTTTAAACAATCAAAGGAAAAGATTAAAACTACAAGATTAAAGATTGAATCAAAGAAAAATGAAAATCACCAACACCTTAGTGGTGTTGGCTTCTTCCCTACGAAACAAAAAGAAAAGAACTGGAAAACTAAAAAAACTCCTCAAAAAGTGTGAGGGGTGGTCTTTATATAGTCCTTGTCTTTGGTATGGAAGTGCCAGTATTAACTTAATGCCTTTAAGTGTTTGGAAGCAATTATCTCTCCCTGAGCTAGTCCCCACCAAAATGACTTTGGAATTAGCTAACCGTACGGTTGCTTATCCAGTGGGGATAGCCGAAGACGTTTTTGTAGGAGTCGACAAATTCACTTTTCCTGCCGATTTCGTTGTGGTCGACTAGGATATGGACCTTCGTGTGCCATTAATCGTTGGACGTCCATTCTTGAGGACCGGTCGCACTCTCGTCGATGTTGAAGCCGGTGAGCTTATCATGAGAGTGGGTGACGATAAAATTGTCTTCAAGATGGGAAAGCTTTCTAAACAGCCTTATTCATACGAGAGCGTTAATTGTATTGACGTTCTTGATGAGGCTTGTGAAGAACACTTCAAAGATGCTTGTAAAAGTATTCCTAACTCTCCTCCTAATGTTGAGACCGTTTCCTCTATTGATTCATCACTATCTCTATTTGGAGAAAGTGATTTCCTTTGGAAAGATCTTGAAGCCACCATGGGAGATGTGAACTTAGAACATGACGATTCTCCCACCGATTGGGATGAAGACATTCGTCTCATTGAGAACCTTCTCAAAGAGGACCATATTTCTCAACCATCTCCCAAGGCTATTGCTATTGATGAACCGAATTTGAATACGCCTCCCATCGAAAATCCTCAGGATTTAGAACTTAAGGAGTTGCCGCCCCATCTCGAGTACGTGTTTCTTGAAGAAAAGAAGAAGTCGCCCGTCATTATCGCGAAGGACTTGAAAGAAGAAGAGAAATCTCGCCTCATCGCCGTGCTTAAAGATCATAAGAAGGCAATTGCTTGGAAAATTTCTGATATCCGCGGAATTGATCCAAACTTTTGTACTCATAAGATTCTCATAGAAGATGACTTTAAACCCGCAATCCAGAGCCAAAGAAGGGTTAATCCTCGCATTCACGACGTCATCAAACAAGAGGTTATCAAACTTCTTGATGCCGGCTTGATTTACCCTATTTCGGATTCGCCATGGGTAAGTCACGTCCATTGTGTGCCCAAGAAGGGCGGAATAACCGTTGTTCCCAATGAACAAAACGAGTTGATTCCCACTCGTCTCGTTACTGGGTGGAGAGTTTGTATCGACTATCGCAAACTCAATGAAGCCACGAGAAAAGATCACTTTCCTCTTCCTTTCATGGATCAAATGCTCGAGCGTCTAGCTGGTAATGACTATTACTGCTTTTTAGACGGTTTCTCCGGGTATTTTCAAATTCCCATCGATCCCAAAGACCAAGAAAAGACCACGTTCACTTGTCCCTACGGAACATTTGCTTACAAACGCATGCCTTTCGGTTTATGCAATGCTCCTGGGACATTCCAAAGGTGTATGATGGCTATATTCCATGACATGGATGAAGAAACTATGGAAGTATTCATGGATGATTTCTCGGTTTATGGCGATTCTTTCTCTGCTTGCCTTGCCAATTTAGAACGTATGCTTACGCGGTGTGAAGACACTCGACTTGTTCTTAATTGGGAAAAATGCCATTTCATGGTAAAAGAGGGCATCGTGCTAGGACACAAAATCTCCAAAGCCGGTCTTGAAGTGGACCGTGCTAAAGTCGATGTTATTGCTAAATTGCCTCCACCTTCAACCGTGAAGGGTGTGAGAAGTTTCCTTGGTCATGCGGGCTTCTACCGTCGATTCATCAAAGATTTTTCTAAAATCGCCCGCCCGATGACCCACCTCTTAGAAAAAGATACTCCTTTTATCTTTTCCAAAGAGTGTAACGAAGCCTTCAACCTTCTTAAGGATAAGCTAACTAATGCACCTGTCTTGGTTACCCCTAATTGGGAGCTTCCCTTTGAGTTGATGTGCGATGCTAGCGACTTTGCTATTGGCGCGGTTTTGGGCCAAAGAGTGAACAAACACTTCCAACTGATCCATTACGCTAGCAAGACAATGACGGGGGCTCAATTGCATTACACGACAACCGAAAAAGAGCTTTTAGCTGTTGTCTATGCTTTTGAAAAATTTTGCCCCTATCTTGTCCTTTCTACCACCATCGTGTACACCGATCATTCCGCGTTGAAGTACTTGTTAACTTAACAAGATTCCAAACCAAGACTTCTTCGCTGGGTTTTGCTACTTCAAGAATTTAAAATCGAAATTCGTGATAAGAAGGGAGCTGAAAACCTAGCCGTGGATTATCTCAGCAGACTTGAGGATCCTTATCAAGGGGAACATCCGAACAAAGAGATCAATGACTCTTTTCCCCTGGAGACCTTAATGTCTATCAATTCGAATCAGGATGAAACCCCGTGGTTTGCGGACATTGCAAACTACTTGGCGGGTGGAATTCTCGTTGACGGGTTAACATCCCAACAAAAGAAGTTCTTCAAAGACATTAAGACTTACTTTTGGGATGACTCGTATCTATTCAAACAGTGTGCTGATTTGATTATTTGCCGATGTGTTGATGGACCGGCAGCTTTAGACATTCTCAAAGCTTGCTACAAAGGACCCACCGGTGGTCACTTTGGTCCCAACTACACCGCCAAAAAAGTGTTTGACTCGGGATTCTATTGGCCCACCATTTATCGTGATGCTCACGAGATGGTTAAACATTGTGATGCTTGCCAAAAACAAGGCAAGATCACACATAAAGATGAGATGCCTTAAAATTTCATACAAGAATGTGAAATCTTTGATGTTTGAGGTATCGACTTTATGGGGCCATTCCCTTCCTCTAAAGGAAACAAATACATCCTTGTAGCCGTTGACTACGTATCTAAGTGGGTTGAAACCAAAGCTTTACCCACTAATGACGCAAGGGTGGTTTGTAACTTTTTGAAATCGCTGTTCGCTAGATTCGGTGTGCCTCGTGCCATTATTAGTGATCGCGGGACTCATTTTTGCAATGATCAATTTGCAACAGTCATGGCTAAGTATGGTGTAAATCATCGTCTTTCCACCGCCTACCACCCACAAACTAATGGCCAGGCTGAAATCTCTAACCGAGGATTAAAGCGAATTCTTGAACGAACCGTGGGAGAGCATCGTGCCTCATGGGCCGATAAACTTGATGATGCTTTGTGGGCTTTTCGTACCGCATACAAGACTCCGATTGGTTGTACACCATATCGTCTCGTGTACGGAAAGGCATGCCACCTCCCCATTGAGTTGGAGCACAAGGCTTACTGGGCCTTGAAGTGGGCTAATTTCGATATCAACAAAGCCGGTGACCTACGCAAGATCCAACTCAATGAGCTGAATGAACTTGGAATGAGGCTTATGAAAATTCTTTTATCTATAAGGAAAGGACTAAGCTCATTCATGACTCTAAGATTAAAAACCGAGAGTTCCAAGTTAATTTTACCATATGGTACTCTCGAGCTCGCTCAACCTAATGGACCTAATTTTAAGGTGAATGGCCAACGAGTGAAGTTGTACTTTGGTGAGTACATCTCTCATGAGATGATTCCATCCCTCACCACGTTTCCCATGAACTAATTTTGGGTCGATTCAGGCTCGTGACTCGGTTATCAAAAACAAGCGCTCCTCGGGAAGCAGCCCGAGTATCTATCCTTTTCCGTTTAACCTCCTAAGTGTAGGGGGCCTATATAGGTTGTTTGTGTTTGTGTGGTGATGTGATTACAGGGATGAATGCACTTTTGGAACCTTTGAAGAACCGTGCTCCCGTGTTATCTGAAATCCGGTTCTATCTCTCAACTATCGTGATTCAATTTTCTTCATACTCTCATTTGAAATTGATCACGTTAGTCGTCTCTTCCTTAGCTTGATTTAACCAACGTGCACAATGTCATAAGTGTCGGGGAGACTTTTCTCACATGCTTAAACATTGAGGACAATGTTTATCTTAAGTGTAGGGGGACTTCTATCGAATTTTTAAGTGTACTTTTCCATGAAAATGCCTTCATTTAACCGGAAAATCATCTTTTTCAACATTTTTCAAATTTTTAATTAACTTTGGCCATTTAGTCATAATTTTTAAATTTTTATCGTTGCTTTCATATGTATATATCCCGCAATAAAGTCAAAAATATTAATAAAGTGGTGTAGCTAGTTTTGAAATCTTTGACATATTAGGCCCGTTGCGTTTATTTTGACTCAACCCGAATAGACTTACCCAAGTTTATTCTAGCTAGTATCCTTAACCATGTATACGTTAATTGGTTTATTAGGCTAAGCATCCACGAGTCTCATTACTTGAGATTTTAAATTGTGGAGAACGAGAAATGATAGAGTCAATTATAAGTCGGTATTCTTGCACAAGCTCACTTGGTGTAATTATTTGCCTATTCTCCCATCACTTGCTAATCACTTATCTGCAATAAGTAAGGTCGTACGATTTGAAAGGTTACTTAGCTTCTAGCCCAAGATCGTTTAAAAGTTGCTCGGTAATGATAAGAGTTCATAGCCAAGGCATAACTTATGAAGCGGGGCGCGAAGATTGGCGAGTCCGAAAAGGCCCTAACAAGGCATGAGGATTCAATCTTATTGCTAAAGATCCAAGGTTATGTGAAAAGCATTATTCCCAAAATCAATATGAAGGATCAAGACTCACGACGAAAAGTAATAGACTCCCATAAAGATCATGGAAAAGTCTATCCGAAAAGACCCTAACAAGGTATGAGGATAAATAGATCCAAGTCCGAAAAGGAGGCGGATCGTTGTATCTCAAAATCCCAATTAGCGATTGAAGAAATAATCATGAAGTCGTGGTCAACAAAGTGGAGTATCCCTCAAAAATACTCCAAGTGAAGAACTCTATTCATGAAGAGAAGACTATTATCTCAAGAACGTCTCTCAAGATATGAAGTATGAAGTACATGCCAAATATCGGCCCGAGAAAGTTCTCAAATCGTGAAGCGAGTTATGCCAAGATATGAACTTTTTGATATCCCGAGAAGCAGTTTTAAGAGATTTTGTCCTTTAGCTAACTATTGAGCAAATTGTCCTACTTTGCTTTCAGCCTAAATAAACTATCGCAATAAGTCCAAAAATGCATCTTCATGATCATTCTAAGACAAAAATAAAATATAAGAGATACACCTAGGAATAAGGGAGTTTAAGCATATAATTAAGCCATGTGTGTAAGTGTTTGTTTTGCTAACTTATAATAACAATGATCTCGTTTTTAAGCTTAGTTTGGGGAACGTGAAACTTGAGGGTGATAAATCTTCGCAGCACCAAAGCCCTAATGTAAGTCCTTGATCTCTTTGCAAGTTATTTCCATGTAGCTATTTTCTAGTGAAAATGGTTTTCTATCCTTTTGTTTCCTTTAAAGTTTTAATTTCTCTTAGTACTCTAATTTTTGTTTTAAGTAGTATGTTAATAAGACCAAGGTTGATTGATTATGAGAAAAGTGTAAATTTGCTTTATCACTAAGCATTGCATGAGGGCATGGCAATGGTTAAGTGTAGGGGATTTGATAGGTGTGAAAACACCCATCCTTTTACCACTTATTTCTTGCTAAAACGAGACCAAAACGCGTATTTAATATCATCTGTTTGGAATTATGCGTGCTTTGTGTGTTTGTTGTGTTTTCAGAGCCAACAAGATAAATATTGAAGAAAACATGGGATTGCACGGGTTTTATCGAAGAAAAAAAAAGACTCAAGACGAAGTCTATTGTCCAAGAAATGCAAAAGATTTGAAGTCAATGGGCCTATTTAAAGATTTATCGAAGAAAAGGACCAAAGATGGAAGATTTACATATGTCGAAGAAACTCAAGTCTATTAAACGAAGAAATTAAAATACGAGTGAATTTAATCGACGACAAATCCCGAATCAGAATCGAAAACGTCAACTTTTCTGAAAAGACGAGAAGACAAGAAGAACGGGAGAAAGCCCACTCACCAACCAAAGACAAGGACTATATAAAGACCACCCCTTCACACTTTTTGAGGAGTTTTTTTAGTTTTCCAGTTCTTTTCTTTTTGTTTCGTAGGGAAGAAGCCAACACCACTAAGGTGTTGGTGATTTTTATTCTTGTTTTTTCACAAATCTTGTAGTTTTAATCTTTTCCTTTGATTGTCTAAACCTTAATCATTTAATACAAGCCTTCAATTAATCTTATTCATCTTCATCTTTTTGATTTAAAGTTAAGGTTCTTATTTGGTTGATTTTGATCTTTAAAAGTTATTGGGTTTTATGTTTTTATTGATGGGATTTGTTGTTTATGGTTAGTAGATGATTAGTGATTAGTTTTGTTTAAGTTTTGGTTAAAAACTTGGTTGATTGTTGGAAAAATCGTGTTCCCCTGTTTTTCTGTTACCTACTGTTCTTCGTTTCCCCAGATTCCGAATCAATAGCAAGTCCCGAATGAGTACTTTTCTTTTTGAAGTTTTGAACCAGATTTTTATTTAAAAAGTTCCGATCCAGATTTTTGCTAAAAGTTCCGAACCAACTTTGAAAGTTCCGAACCAGATTTCATTGAAAAGTTCCGAACCAGTTTCTTGCCGAAAGTTCCGAACCAGTTTCTTGCCAAAAGTTCCGAACCAGTTCTTGCCAAAAGTTCCGAACCAGATTTCATTGAAAAGTTCCGAACCATTTTCTTGCCAAAAGTTCCGAACCAGATTTCAGATAAAAGGTCCGAACCAGATGTATTTTGAAAGTTCCGAATCTGATTTTTCTGAAAGTTCCGAATGAAGGGTTTTATTTGTTCCAAATCAGTTTGTTCTGAATCAGTTATATTCCGAATCAGTATTAACTGGTAATTTACTGTTTACTGTTTTATTGTTTAATTTTTAATTAAAGCTTTATTTTATTGACGGTTTGGGTTTAAGTTTTTATCATTTTACGCTTTTAATCCTTTTAGTAGAATAAAAAACCCAAACCCCCTATTTGTCACCAAGAACTATCTTTCCACTTTGAGCTGTGATCAATTCGAGAAGATTCCGAGACTAATTCCGAACCCATCCAAATCAGTGTATCAAAGAGGTTTTGGAAGAAGTAGATGTTCTAATGGACACCATGGTTGTGTGTTAAGGTTTAGAGAAGAGTTGAAGGAATGAAGAACACAATCAACATGAGAGGGTTTAAGAAGAGAAGGGAATGATCCAAACTAATAATGGGTTAAAATCATTTTAGGTGAATAATGAAATTAGGTACTCTAGTTTAGGAAAGTGCAGGTTTTTCAAAATTTTTATCAAAGTTTTACACAGATTAAGGAAAACAGTGTAAAGCAAAGATTCTGTCAAAACAGGAACATGCGGTTCCTTACGTAGGTGCGCGGTTCCTTATCGCTAAAGAACCGCGGGTTCGATATGGAACCGCGTCCAGTGGTGACAGAAAAGTGCACTCCCTTAAACTTTGGTCAGCCCAGATTTCACACAGGTAAATATCAAGCCAAAGTTAACTATATGTCAAAATCTAGGAGGCTAACAAACACATAATGAGCACAAAGCTATGTAAATTGAACGAGCGATTACACAGTTAATTAAGGATTAAAATAGTTAGCAATCTAAACAAGTAGTAATAGTTAATACCCACACAGAAAAGAAAAGAAAGCAAATGTTCAACACATAGCATGTTCAACAACATGTTCTCCTTGAATTAAAACAAAGTCTTTATCTTTTTTTCTTGCCAAATCCCTTGATCAAATTCCCCAAGTATTTGAATCCCTTTCTTGACTCAACTCGATGTTCGAACAACTCGCCTCGATTCCTAAGATTTTCACGGTAGAGACACTCCATGTTGAGGTCTTCCGGTACTTCACTAGTGGAATGGTGAGGAGGAGGAGCTAAGTCTTCAAGTCCATCCACGAATGAGTTTGTGGATTGACGGGAGTTACTTGAAGAGCCGACATGAGTACTAGTACCTATGTCACCACCATCACTTGGTGACATATTAAAGTCCTCTTCATCAGACTCTTGTTGATTATGTTTTCTCGAACCTTTATCACTTCTAGGCTTTCTTTCATATACCTCTTGAATAGGTAACATCACCCGTTGAACCGGTTGAAAGCGAGAGAAGTCAAGGAACAGGAAATCAGGAACAACCCTCTTAAAGAGGCGAGTAAGAAGCATAGCATAGGGTAGATTTGTTTTGGGTTCGGAAAGAGCATAATTAATTCGTCGAGCGATATAGTATGCCAAATTGTACTTGGTTTCGGTAAAGATGCAAAATAGCATATGCACCATACATGCCGGAATGTGATCCCGGTTCCTACCAAGACAAAATACATTCTTCCTAAGGATCTCGGCCCAACATACCATAAAATCCTTAAGGTCGCTTGAGAGAACCTCATAACGATTTACAAGTCGTTTATTAGAATGAAGGCTTCTCGTAACTTTTCCATCACGCTCTTTGGAAATGATTTCAAGGATAAAATCGAGATCAACTTCATAGTTGTCATTTAGAGGTTTATCGTTGGATTCATAGAGAGCATCAAGTCTCCATTTGTCCGTGAAACGACAAGTACCCTCAAATGGCCACACCAAGAATTTGACCAAAGGTTTCAAGAGAGTATTGAATGACTTGATCATTCAATAAGAACCTAACGAATATTCTACCATTGCATTTAAAGATAGAATAGGTGCTAAATAAATCCAAAAGAAATACGGGATATATCACTTCATCTATGTAAAGCAAACAATCAAACCCCGTAGCCTCAAGCATAGATTTGATATAGTCATAACCCATAATTTCTTCATCAACAGTTCTACCTTCATGGAAACAACATTTTGAAAGAGACGAATAGGAGTTTTGGAGTTGGATAGAAGCAACAATTTGAGAAAGGTTTGGCATATATCGTCTAGTGTATTGATGATCTCTTTGATATTCCGAAGGCATGATTAATACCTAAATACAACAAACAGATATTTTTCCAATCACTCATATGAAAAATAAAAATCAAAATTTCAAAAGATGAGAATGTGTTTCATCAATAGCTTGACAAACAAAGGATTAATCCTTGTCATTCTCAAGTTCACAATGTACCCATTTCATCATTGATCAAAACATATGAAATATGTAAAGTCAACAATGAACTAGAACATTGGTTTTTCAAAAACAAGATGTTTAGGTAAGCATTTAAAAATGTCATTACCAACTTGTTCATGGGTTATATCAATTCCATCAATCAACCAAAATATTTAGTCAAAATTCGGATTTGTTCTACAAATGGGTTTTAGTGAAATCTCTATGAATATGAACCTAAGGAATCATAGTAACAATACTATGTCAACTCGTATTCCTAGTAAGGTTCTAGTTCAATGTCAATTTTAAAAATCCCCAATTATGAATGTATAAACCCTAGAACAAATTAGATGAAATTGAAAGAAATAACTTACAATTAATTGATCTTGGATGATGGATGAGTGAAACCTATGATTTTGAATCAATTAATTTGAGTGATTGAAGGTTTTTGAAGCTTCAAAAATGGTGGGAAAATGGAGAAACACGTTTGTTGTGTGTGAAGGAGGGAGAAAGACAAGTTTGAAAAAGTTATTTTAATAAAACTGGCACTCTGACAAAAGCTACTGCATGCGGTTCCTTATCGATAAGGAACCGCGCCTTTGAGCCGTCGAGATAAAGAACCGTCTACAGAGGCAGGTTTTTATCAAAGAAAAACGATGAAGTTTTGAAAACCAAATTTTTTTAAAATACTTAAAATTATATCTTAAACCTTTTAGGATATCATTGGACCACCACAACACTAGGTAATAATGCCTTGTTGAAGGATTACGAGTTGAATCGAGATAGGAAAACACCGAAACGAATGACGACTACTCGTAGCAAAAAGGCAAAGGGAGAGGAGTCAAGAGAAGTGAATCAAGACCAAGGACATTCCTCAAAGGACAAATGACATTCTTCAAATTGATGATGTGAAGAGCTTGTGTCATATATAGTGGTTTAAGACGTGCCTTTCCGGCGATAGTCTAAACGGCTTTGGTAATGAATTAAACCAACCAATTTTGATGCATAGAATAAGATCATTTTTAAGAGTAGTCTTATTCTATTTCAAAATATGAGCAAAGTATAGATTCACTTTCTCTCCCACATGATCGGATAATTATTGCTAGAATTAACAATAACAATATCCTTAGAATATTTCAATTTCAAATGTGTAAAATCCACCTACAACTTAATGAAGTAGTTTGGTATCTCAAGGGATTCACTAATTATCCTAGAGATGAGCTTAATTGCACAAGTTACACATGATATAGGGCATACTAACCATAAGGGTGAAAACCATGGAAATCATTCTTGATACTTTAAGCTTCTACTAACTCACTCTACATCTCCATAGTGAGTCAAGTATCCAAGCAATGAAGGTTTGAGAGGGAAAAATAAAAGAATCATAAACCACAAATAAATTTCAAGGCAAGGATCCCAAGAACAAGCATATAGTCAATTAATGATCAAAAGAATGACCAATAGGGCGTGTGGAAGAACGAAAGCATACCTTGGCCACAAATTGCATTCCAATCTTTCAAGGAATCGATGCAAAACCCCCACTATGACTAATAGTGACTACTAAGTCTTCAAAGACTAGTATCCCTTCTACCCATCTTGATATCATCATTCAATGATGTTGGAAATCAAAGAAGATGAGTCTTCTATAAGTGTAAGTAACTCAATCCACAATCAATAAAATGATTTATCTTCATGAGTACCAACACATAACAAGATGCAAACTAGTAGATACATTTTAAGAGTAAATCTAAAATGCATTAATACTACTAATTTAAGTGATATGCAATATTAACATTTTAAAAGGCTTATTTTCAACAAAAAATAGTTTTGACCAAAGAAAAAGTTTAGTACAACTTAACCTTCTAATTTTAGGAGACAATGGATCGATCCAAGTTTTAAAGTACAATATACTTCAAAGATCTTGTGTCACCATCGCTCTTATACCAATTATAGAAACTAGAAGGGGAGGTTGAATAGTTTCTCATCGGTCTATCTCCTAATTAAAATTCCTTTCAATTAGGTGAGTGCACAAAACTATCTTTTACTTGAAAACTAGTTGCATAATGATTAGGTTCAATTCTAATGCATTAACAATGTATAGTAAGTGTAGTGATAATGAATGTAAGTAAAGAGTAAGGAAAGAAACAACCTAGTAGGAAGACACCAAGATTTATAGTGGTTCGGAAACGAGGCTCTATCCTCATTCCCACTCCACTCCTCGAGTACACCTTACTCGAGATTTTCACTATATCCACAAGCTCCCTTCTTGGCGGAGAAAACCTTACAACGTCGCTTACATTATATTCCGACACTAAGCTAAATGTCGAGACCTAATCTTAGCTAGGACCAATCTACACAACGTCACCCACTTCACTCTTTTACGACACAAGGCTAGATGTCGAGTTCTAATCTAAAGGTAGAACCAATCTGCACAACGTTGCCTACATCACCATTTTCCTACACAAGGCTAGATGTCAAGTTCTAATCCAAAGCTAGAACCAATCTTCACGACTCTTCACTTTGAAGCTAAGTGAGAACTTCACACAACACAACTACATATCACTTTATAGTTTAGTGAGAACTCACAAGACACAACCACATCACTTTATAGTTTAGTGAGAACTAACAAGACACAACCACATCACTTTATAGTTTAGTGAGAACTAACACAACTAATTGCAACTCGACTAATCATATCCAAGTACACACATGTAGCTTGGATCTACACAACATAAATCCAAGCACACACATGTGCAATGGATGTACATAACTCTAATCCAAGTATTCACAAATAACTTGGATGAACACAACTAGTCCAAGTATTCACAAATACATTGGATCTACACAAGACATAAATAAACAAATGATGAACATGACTAGATCTTTAGGAGAAGGTGATCTTCGTCAATGCTACATCTTTAATCACATCACAAGTGTGTGAGTGATCTTCTCTTTGTACAAGGTAAAGAAAGAGATCAAGAGGATAATCATGAGTAAACATACTTAACACATTAAGTGATCATTTACAAATGATTAGGATTTGAAAAGAGAAAGAAGGCTGAAGAAGATGTCCAAAAAGGGTTGATAAGAATGCAGATTTGATTCACTATTTATAGGACAAAACATCCAACGGCTATATCTGGCCGCGGTTCCTTATTGGAGCCCGCAGTTCCTTATCGATAAGGAACCGCCGTAGGTGCTAAGGTACCGCCGGCGTAGACTTCGCTCCTTTTTTTCTTTTAGTGAATTTGAAATATCTGAGGCTGTTTAAACCTTCAAAGGATATTCTTATGGCATTTGAAATATGCTATATTCAAATTTGCATTTTCATTTTAATAAAACATTTTCTTAAAAATAAAGTTTATTAAAAATCTTTTGTAATGTTTGACAAAAGTGAGTTTTAAGGCTAATCACTTTTATGATCACTAAGCATGATTAAGATATGTTAGTGTAATGATTATTACCTTGATGATAGTGTTTGTTAGATAATTCGTTTTATGATTGTGTTTGACAATAAATGTCTTTATAATTTGTCGTGATCAAAACTAAGAAAGATTAATTAATACTAACAATGTTTTTAGGCATTTTTTTGCATTAACAACCTCTTCCGCTCCTTGAACACTAATAATGTCCTCCATGTTCGCCATACACCCCTCCATATTATAACCCATGACTTGTCCCACCTTAACTACCTCGTCTATGAGACCTAGAATCGAACCTCATGTCCTTGGACAATTAGATTTTTTAAAATGTCCCGAAGATACGGAATTAGATCCTCCCTCCTTAATGTTCTTGTGGGAACTCACTCCAACATTATAGGACTTATCCCCACTTACTGTATGTCGTATCTCCTCTTTCTCAAGAGGTGTATAACCTGGAAAATGGCCCATACTCTCACCTGAATTAACACCACTGCCCTCCATCTCCTTAAGTTTATCCATTAAAGGCTAAACCTGAAAAGGATCCTCCGACTTACTTGGATTATGTCCACCTTCTGTCTCTTCAACCTCACTAACACAAATCCCCTCTTCTTCAAAACAAGTCTCCAAAACCTCCTCATCCTCACATTCCTCTCCTAAACCCGTCCCTTCTCCTCCATGTTTATGACAGCTATCAATGTCTGGATTAGACTCAATCTCCTCCTCTTCCTCATCCTCAGAATCATCAATAAAATCAGGAACCCTACCCGGTGTTTCAGAAACCCTTATCCAGTATTTCTTGCCCTTATACGCAATAAAAAATTCATCTTTTATACTCCTCCCTGACTTCAAATGAATACAAATTCGTTTGGAATGAAAACAATTATCCTCTTGATCATCCACATCTAACAAACTCCCCCATTTACTTGCTATACGTCTGAAAGTATTACTCGTCCACAAATTAAAAGGAAAACCTTTGATTTTCATTTCGCAAGTCTTAAATTTATATTGCAAGGTTTAGACAAAACAAGGGACTAGAATACAAACACGAGCACGTATACCCTTTTGTTCGTAATATAGCTTGTAGTGGTAAGCCAGGATCGTTCGCTGAGACTTAGTTTCGTTTTGGTAATCAATATAATAATTGAAGAAAGAAATGATTGAAATAACAATAGTAACAAGTATGACTAATATGTGATAGTTCGTGTGAGTTCTTATGATGATAATAATGACTGAGATATGTTTACGTAGGTAAAGAGTGATAATCCTGTTTTGTTAAAATGGCGTTTGCACAATTTACTTTTGGGTGATTCAAGACTTATGTTTATTCAAGAGACTAAGATCAAAACAAGTTTCCAACGAGTTCAATATTTTATCAAGGTTTCTAAGCAGATCTCTACTACCAAAGACTCAAAACCATAGACAAGTCTTTAAAAACTTATTATAACAATTTGTGTTTCTCAACGCCAAACTATCGCAACAAATCAACTCTAGATAAAATATGGTTTATAGAACGAGGTGGTAAAATGGTTCTATAACATTAGCTTGAAATCAATTATAAAGGATTATATCATAACATCATCACTAATCATAGTCACATGTCCATATAGTCACAAATAGCTTAGCCTGACATAGTAATCAAAGTAACAAATAGAAAAGATTAAGAGAACATCATACTTAGATTTGATCGAATGAACGAGTACACAAGTGTCACGATTGTATCGTTCCTCTAAGAATCGAAGAGTGGAATACTCTCGTTACAAGTATTTCTCAAAAGTGGATAATACTGAAATATTACTAAAAACTAAGAATACTCGGATTATAGAGTAGTAGTTGAGAGATGTGTGTATTTTAAATGAGTAGAAGTGGATCCTATTTATAGTGTTGGCTGAGAGAAAATGTGCGCCGCACTTCTCCGAAAGTGCGCCGCAATTTGGAGACGGGAATGTGCGCCGCACTTCTGACATTGTGCGCCACACTTTTGTGCGTTCTAGAATCTTCTTTCAATAGTTTTGCTTATTTGCACATTAAGGACCCTTCTTTGTATTTCTTCACTTTGTTTCTTCAAACTTTATACCTGCATGTAAATCGCAATATATTAAGTATCGAAAGCTCTTATTTATAATACAAAGTGGAATTATAATAACGGGTTGAATATGTATATTTAGGTCGTTATCAAATTCCTCCACACTTAGCTACTGCTTTCCCTCAAGCAATCAAAGCGAGAAAACAAATTAGATTTTAAAACTTTTAAGTGTTGTGAAGTATGATAGGAAAATGATTAAATTTTTATAAGTAGCAAAAGCAAATGACACGATAATATCTGCACCTCACATGGATAGTGTTTGGATTTTAAGTTCACACAAATGTCACTCACAAAGGGTAAAACTAAGATAACATTCAAGTAGCTCGGTCATAAAATAGATAGCTACCATAGGTTTGTACATGACACATAAACATAACCGTTGTGGCGTGAGCACCAGATAATTTTTCAAAAAAGCAAAACGTGATAATAATGAGGGTTTGGAACAAAATATGCCTTGTCAAAATCATAGAACAACTATACTTGAATACTTTATTCTTTTTTTCTTGTTTTAAGAGAACATCATATATACTTTTTCGACTTGACAAATGGATATGCATCATATCGAGATAATAGCACAAGGGATAATATAGCACATAGGTACGAGTGCAACATATTTTAGCAAGCCAGTATAGATTAACTAAATGATAGAATTGTGATTTATTTTGCCTCTTTTTGAAAATATCTATAAATTAACCTCACTGCGGTTTAGTAAATGATGATCAAGCACAAATTCTGAAGCATACTAGATTATCGACTTTCACATAAAATAGAGAAATATAAGGCTAGGTTTTCTCACATATTTGGTGGATGGTTTTTGTGCTTAGTTATAGTGTCAATCAATGAGATTTTTGATTTGCTAAAACTTTATTTATTTTCAAAACATATCTATTTTTATTTTATTTTCAAAAAGGATTTTCATGTGGAGAAGTTTATTTATTTATTATTATTATTTCTATTTGTCTCCTCCTCTACACTTAAGGTGAACATCGTCCTCGAGGGGATAACTGATAATAACTAAAAATAGGAAAAATGCAAAGGGAAACGAGAACTTCCTGGGGCTAAATAGAAAATTGCGGGACTTCAAGAGATGAATCCAACTTAGAGCTCCAAGTTTGCTATTTTCCTGCATGCTATCATAAAAAACACATGCAAAATATATACAAGGACAGTTTTATTTATTTAACAGGTCCTCCTCCACACTTAAGGTAAAAAGTGGGGGATAAAATATAGATTGCCTTCCGAGAAGCGCTAAGTTTAGAGTCTTCAGCCAGACTCGGCTACTCGGTTTTATTTCAAAAAGAAGGGGATTTCTTCTTCATCGAATTCATTACAGTGTTCTTCTTCATGGTAGAGCTTGAGTCTATGTACATTGATAATAAAAGGGGTATTGTCTCTACCGTAGAGTTCAACATATCCAGATGGATATTGGTGTTTCATTGTATAAGGTCTAGTCCATCTCGATGTAAGCTTAGGTTGACGAACTTATATTTCGAGATAAAGAGAAGTACTTTCTCTCCATGTTTGAATTCTTTTCTTTGTCGCAGTTTACGATCGTGCCACACTTTGGTTCGTTCTTTATATAAACGTGAACTTTGATAAGCTTGATGTCGAAATTCATCTAACTCATGAAGTTGAAATATACGTTTTTCTCCAACTGCAATAAGATCAGGATTGTAGTTCTTAAGTGCCCAATATGCACGGTGTTTAATTTCTATTGGTAAGTGGCATGTTTTTCCATACAAAAGCTTGTATGGTGTGGTTCCAGTTGGTGTTTTGAATGCGGTACGAAAGGCCCATAGAGCATCTTCTAATTTTTTAGACCAACAAGCAGGGTTGTTTTGGACGGTCTTTTCAAGGATTCGCTTGAGAGCTCGATTAGTGTTTTCAACTTGGCCACTCGTTTGAGGGTGGTAAGATGTGGAAAATCGATGGTTGACTCTATATCTTTTCATGATTTTTTTCCATGAGTTTGTTACAAAAATAAGTTCCTCTGTCACTTATTAGTGCTTTTGGAATTGCAAAACGACATAATAATTTCTTTAAGAATGCTATAACAACTCTTGCATCGTTAGTTTGCAAGGCTTGAGCTTCAGTCCATTTCGATACATAGTCAACGGCGATTAAAATGTATTCACATTTATAAGATTTAGGAAATGGTCCCATGAAGTCGATACCACACACGTCAAAGATTTCGTAGAATTGGATATTATTTAGAGGCATTTCATCTCTTTTTGTAAGATTTCCAATCCTTCGACATGCTTCGCAGAATCGTACTAAGGTATGAGCTTCACGTATAATCGTTGGCCAGTAAAAGCAAGCGGCGAACACTTTTTTAGCGGTGGTGTTCGATGCATAATGTCCTCCAGTCGGTCCATAGTGACATTCATCGATAATTTTTCGAGACTCAGATCTGGAAATACAACGTCGAATCATTCCATCGGAACAGATTCTAAATAGGTGAGGATCGTCCCAAAAGTAATTTTTTTAGTTCATAAAAGAATCTTTTCTTTCGTTGATATGTCATTCCCTTTCGTAAAATACTTACAGCCAAATAGTTTGCAAGGTCTACGAACCATGTTGTAATGTTAGTATTTATTTGCATTATGTGTTCATCGGGAAAATCATCGATTTCATCATCGCTAGAGTCATCATTCACTATGCGAGATAAATGATTGGCAGCAACATTCTCAACTCCTTTTTTATCTTTAAATTTTAAGTCAAATTCTTGTAAAAGCAATATCCATCGTATGAGACAAGGTTTGGCATCTTGCTTTTTAAACAAGTATTTTAAGGCTGAGTGATCGGTGTAAACTATTGTTTTTGACAATACGAGGTATGATCGAAATTTGTCAAACTCATAAACTACAGCCATGAGTTCTTGATTCGTGATGGTGTAAGTTTGTTGGGCTGCGTTTAGAGTTTTACTAGCAAAGTAGATGGATGAAATTGTTTTCCATCTTTTTGTCCAAGGACAGCTCCAATGGCATGTTCACTTGCATCGCACATAAGCACAAATGGAAGATTCTAATTGGGGCTTGCAATAATTGGTGTGCATGTAAGTTTTGTTTTAAGAGTAAATGCTAAAAGGCGTTCATCATTAAAATCAAATGTTCTTTCTTTTTCTAGAAGTTGAGTTAAAGGTCTTGCGATCTTCGCAAAGTCTTTTATAAATCGTCGGTAAAAACCGGCATGACCTAAAAAAATTCTAATTCCTTTCACATTAGTAGGTGGTGGGAGTTTTGAGATTACGTTTATTTTTTATTTGTCAACTTCTAAGCCTGCGTCAGACACTTTGTTTCCAAGCACTATTCCTTCTTTGACCATAAAGTGACATTTTTCCCAGTTTAGCACAAGATTTGCTTCTTTACATCGTTCTAACATTTTATCAAGATTGCTAAGATATGTGTAGAAAGAATTTCCAAAGACGGAAAAATCGTCCATGAAGACTTCGACTGATTCTTCAATCATATCGTGAAAAATTGTAATCATACACCTCTGAAAAGTAGCAGGTGCATTGCATAGGCCAAAAGGCATGCGCCTATACGCGTAAGTTCCAAATGTACAAGTAAATGTGGTTTTCTCTTGATCTATATGGTTAATTAGGATTTGAAAATATCCGGAAAAACCATCAAGGAAACAAAAGTATTCATTCCCTATGAGTGTTTCTAACATTTGATCCATAAAGAGAAAAGGAAAATTATCTTTCGCGGTTGCGTCATTTAATATTAGATAGTCAATACAAACTCTTCATCCAATGATGCTTCGTGTTGGTGCTAAATCATTATTTTATTAGTTACTACTGTGATACCTCCCTTTTTAGGTACACAATGAATAGGACTAACCCAGGGGCTATCTGTGATTGGGTAGATTATTCTAGAATCGAGGAGTTTAAGGATCTCTTTTTTAACAATGTCCTTCATGTTAGGATTTAATCTTCGTTGTTTTTCAACAATCGGTTTCTTGTTATCCAAAAGTTGGATTTTGTGTTTACAGAACGATGAACATATGCTAGGAATATCATATTCTTTCCAAGAAAAAGCTTGTTTATGCTTCTTGAGAACTTCAATTAGATCGTTTTTGTGTTCTTCCGAAAGTTGGGATGAAATAATTACAGGCAGTAATTTTTCTTCGTAAAGAAACGCATATTCAAGATGTTCAGGAAGAGGTTTAAGTTCTAAATCTGTAGGAGGCTCTTCCAAAGATTTCTTAACTTTGAAATCGGTTTCGGAAGTTATGGTTTCAAATGGTGTTTCTTTTTCTTCTTCAGGTGTTTCTATAGGTTCGTCAATATTAACGGCTATGAAGGCGTCAAATTGAGCAAAAAGTTCTTCTTCGAGGATGGTTCCTTCGATAGAATATAAAATTTCGCTTCCTTCATCAAGAAGAGCGTCGAAATCGGCTTCAACGACTTCGTCAATGACATCAATACTAAAGCAAGTATCATCATTAGAATAAGAGTGTTTCATTGTTTCATCGATAGAAAATGAAATTCTTTCTTCTCCAACTCCAAGGTTGAGTTGTTTTTGTTTTACACGAATCACAGCGTCAGCTGTATGCAAGAAAGGTCTACCAAGGATAAGTGGTACCTTGATATCTTCTTCCATCTCTAGGATTACAAAGTCGACAGGAAAAATGAATTTTCAAACTCCAACGAGCATGTTTTCGGCTATTCCCATTGGGTATTGAAAAGAACGGTCCGCGAGGCGAACGCTCATTTTTGTGGGTTTGAGAACATCTTTTGAGAGTCTAGCATACAAGGAGTATGGCATGAGTTTGATACTGGCGCCAAGATCGGTCAAGGCGTTACAAGAGTATGAGTGATGGAAAGTACATGGAATTAGAAAACTTCCAGGATCTCCAAGTTTTGGTGGTACTTTGTTTTAGATAATGGCAGAACATTCATCATTTAGAAAAGCTGAAGATACATCTTCAAACTTATGTTTGCTCTTGATAAGTTCTTTGAGAAATTTGCCATAGTTTGGCATTCCAGCCAGAACATTGACTAAAGGCATGTTGATTCGAACTCTTGGATTAAGTCGAGGAATTAACCATATTTAGCTTGCATATTTTTCTTGCGTAAGCGTTGGGGGTATGGTACTTTTGGTTTATATGGTATGGGTGTTGGGTTTAAGTTTTAAGTGGGTTTGGTTTTGGTTGGTTGAGCTTCATCCTTATCGTCACTATCTAGTAGATTTTTGATTGGTGTGTCTTGGGTAGGTTTGGTAGATTCGTAAGATAAACCACTCCGCGTGAATACGACATTCACATGTTCATTACGAGCTTGTGGTGGTTGATATTTATTGTTTTTTTGGGGTTTGGGTTGGTGTTGCTTGGTAAAGAACCAGAAGCGCGATTCGATTGCTTTCGGCAAAATGATCAAACTTAGCTTCAGGTTTTGAATGGAAGCTTGGTGGTTTTTGTTTGAAATCTCGAACTTTGTTTTAAGGTCAGTGAATGTATCTCGCACGAAAAAGGTTGGTTTTTCTTTGAGATTGAATAAAATTGTCAAGCTTGGTTTCAAGGTTGGGTTTGTCTTCGGTTTGGTTGGGTTTCTTTTCGTCTCGATCATAAATTGGTTTATCATTAGATCTCCAATTATCGCGGTCACGATTACGATAATCGTTAATAAATCGAGTTCGACGAAAGGTGTTCATGAAATTGGCTTCTTCTTTTTCCTTTGTCATAGGCGTGTCATCGTCATCACATTCACTAGAAGGACGGTTTCCTCCACAGTGTTTGCAAGTTTCACGACTTTTGTTTTTCATATCTTTATATTGAGTGTCGATTTTGAGAGACATGGCGTCCATACGAGCCATATTTTTTTAAGTGTCGGTTTGGTTGTTGCTTTCTTCGGCAAAAGCTAAGGTTTTTCGTGGGTTTTTGTTTTTATGATTTTTGGACCAATCAAGCTTGAGTAAGACTTTGTCATCTAATAATTGGTAGGCTTGGTTAGGGGTTTTATAGAGGAAAATACCGCCCGTTGTGGTGTTTAATGCATCTTGGGTAGCATCATCAAGACCATGATAGAAAATCTTGATTATTCCTTCTTTTTTTAGTCCATGACCATGGCAGTTTCTGAGTAATTCTTTCATTCTTAACCATGCGTCAGTGAGAGTTTCTCGATCTTGTTGAGAAAAGCTTTAGATTTCTCCGAGTAGTTTTTCAAATAGGGAAGGAGGAAAGAATCGGCTAATGAAATTGGTTCTAAGACCTTCCCATGTTCGAATGGTTCCTTCATTAAGTTCGTCGAGCCATGACTTGGCTTCTCTAGTAAGGGATGATGAAAACATCATGAGTTGAACGACTTCGGCTTGTCCTTCTCCATAGCTAAACATTTTGAAAATTCCGCTAAATTCATGGATGTGTTTGTGAGGATCGGTTTTCATTCAACCATCAAATTGGTAGTTTTTGACAAGTGTCAAGTGGTTTCATTTGATTGCAAAATCGTTTGCAATTTCTGGTAAGACGATTGCGGAGCCAGGAGTTGGAGCTACAACTCTCTCGGCTGACCACATTGGTTCATCATCGGTGTTCGACATTGGATCGTAACGGTTGATGATTTTGGTAAGAAATAGGAATTGAGAAAGGTTGTCGAAAGGTTGGTTGATTTCGCGAGGTTGAGGTTGCTTGTGTCTCCTATCGAAAGGTACACGAAGGTGAAGTCTACGTAACCTTCGGTTAAGGGTACGTTCTGGTTCTGATAACGGTCATAATGGTGGAGTTTCGGATGAACGGGTGTGCATCCAATAACGGTTTTGGGGTTAGAGAAGGAAATGTGCCTCGCACTTTTTGAAATGTGCAGCGTACTTTGGTTCGCTACAGGAAGTGCGTCGCACTTATGAATTGTGTAGCGTACTTTCTATACTGCATGAAAAATTTTGGTTTGTTTTGGGTGGGAAACGGTTTAATTCTTCAAAGATCACGAAAAGTTTGGTTACAAAACTGGGTTATAAGTCCCCGGCAGCGGCGCCAAAAACTTGATGTGCATTTCGCAAGTCTTAAAGTTATATTACAAGGTTTAGAAAACAAAAGGGACTAGAATACAAACAAGGGCAGTTACCCTTTCGTTCGTAATATAGCTTGTAGTGGTAAGCCAGTATCGTTCGCTGAGACTTAGTTTTGTTTTGGTAATCAATATAATAATTGAAGAAAGAAATGATTGAAATAAAAATAGTAACAAATATGACTAATATGGGATAGTTCGTATGAGTTTGTTATGAGGATAATAATGACCGAGATATGTTTATGTAGATAAAGAGTGATAATCTTTTTTCGTCAAAATGGCGTTTGCACAATTTACTTTAGGGTGATTCAAGACTTATGTTTATTCAAGCGACTAAGCTCAAAACAAGTTTCCAACGAGTTCAATATTTTATCAAGGTTTCTAAGCGGATCTAATACATGGATTTTACCAAGTATAAAAATATCTTTGTTCCAGTCTCTTCGAATTGAGAAAGGGTAAACGTGCGACTCAGCTGTCTTTTGGTGGGAAACAATAGATTTGTCGTTGTAGTAAAATAAATGTGCAAAACTTTAAAATAAATGACGGTAATTAAAACTAAAACTAATTAAAACTTAAATGGTGCAATATTTAAAACTTTTAAAAGTAAATTATTTAAATGACAGAATTAAAGCTTGACGAAAAGTAAATTTGACAATGTAATAAAAATGAAAACTTTAAAATTAAACTAAGACAAAGCAATTAAAATAACACTAAATAAAAATGGCGGGAAAAATAAATGCTCAAAAATAAAACAGAGGATAAACAAAACCTGAGTCGGGATCCAAATACTGTCACTATCCGGAATACCTGATCTTACTTTACTTATCCGGAATAAGGCTGTCACCCTTATCCGCAATCTGAATCGATTGCTTATCCGGAATGAACACAATACCCTTTATCCGGAATAAATTGTTGGGCCTTATCCGGAATGATTCATATACGGAATACCTGTTTGGAGTTTATCCGGAATCAGGATATTCTCTTATCCGGAATGTATCTGCTGAGCGTTATCCAGAATTCACGAAGACTCCACTATCCGGAATCCTTTGTAGCCCTTATCCGGAATAATTTCTACCAAAGCTTATCCGGAATCCTCCTCCGGGACTTTATCCGGAATACGGTCTTCGAACACTTATCCGGAATCTCCACAAATTCCTTATCCGGAATCCCAACTTCGAGCACTTATCCGGAATGTGGAGAACGAACACTTATCCGGAAAATGAGGGTTTTATAGAAATCCGAATAACAGTTAAATGCAAATAAGTTAAAGACTAAAATTAAGCTAAAAAAAATTAAGCACTAAAGTAAAAACTTTACCAAATTGATTTTAAAAAAAAAGCTATTAAGCCAAAATTCAAAAACTTTTAAAAACACTAAATAATAAAATATTAAAAATCAACTTTTATAAAAATTAACTAATAAGCACTTAATTAAATTTAAGAAAAACACAATAAGCTATCAAATCAATAAGCTAACACAATCATAAACATAAAAACATAACAATTAATCAAATAAACATAAGAATAAGCACATAAGCATAAAGATTAAATCAAGAAAAAGAAATGTAGAATGAGAGATTAATTAAAACTTGATTAAAATTAAGATTTAACAATTAAAGTAAGAACAAAAATTAAAAGCTTACAAATTTAAGGTGCAAGACAAGAAATTAAATGTGCAATTAAGTAAATGGCATTAAGAAAAGTGCAAGTAATTAAATTGGAAGAAAAGTTTGTCAAGTTAACCAACACCTCCTAATGTGTCATTAGGAGGGTATTTATAGTGATTAGGGAGGTTAAGCATGTGTTGCTTCCTTATTTCTTTCTTTCTCGTCTTTTCGTCTTCTAAATTCTTTGACTTTGTCTCGGGATTATTTGAACTCGTCTTATAGTTTCGACATTAATTAGACTTGAGTTCTTCGGCTTTATTAAACTTTCATCTTTAGACTTTTCCTCGATAAATCTTCAGAATAGGCCTTGGACTTCCGTTCTTTTTGCACTCTTGATCTTTTGACTTTGTCTTTTGTCTTTTTCTTCGATAAAAGCCCGTGAAAGCACGTGTTTTCTTCCCTTTTCATATTTTGGCCCTAAATCACAACAAAAAGACAAACCACGCATAATTCCGACATTTACGACATAAAATACACGTTTTGGCTTGGTTATTATTATAATTAAGTGGTAAAAGGATAAGTGTTTTCACACTTATTAAATCCCCTACACTTGACCATTGCAATGTCCTCATGCAATGCATTAGTTACAAAGCAAGCTTTACATTTTTCATTATAATCAATCCACATTGGCCTTTATTAAAGAGACAAAATATTTAAAAGAAGAAAACAAGTAAAAAGATCAAAAACTTACCTTAGGGTTTTGGAATGTCATGAATGATTATCATGCTCAAGTTTCACGTTCCCCAAACCAAGCTTAAAAACGAGATCATTGTTATTATAAGTTAGCAAACTATCACAAACTCATGTGGGCCAATTATTTACTTAGACTCCCTTATTCCTATGTGTATCTCTTATATTTTATTGTTGTCTTGAATCATCACGAAGATGCATTGTTGACTTATTTAGATAGTTATTTAGGCTGAAAATAAAGTAGGACGATTTAATCAATAGTTAGCTAAAGGACAAAATCTTTTAAAACTGCTTCTCGGGACCTCATAAAGTTCATAACTTGGCATAACTCGCTTCATGATTTGAGACCTTTCTCGGACCGATATTTGGCATTGACTTCATACTTCAAATCTTGAGAGACGTTTATGAAATAATGGTCTTCTCTTCATAATAGGAATTTCTTCACTTGAACTTTTTGAGAGATTCTTCATATTTGGACCACGACTTCTTCATTTTTCTCCAATCTTTATTTGGGATTTTGATATACAACGATCCGCCTCCTTTTAGGACTTGGATCTATCTATCCTCATACCTTTTTAGGGCCTTTTGGGATAGACTTCTCCATGATCTTCTAGGGAGTATTTGTTTTTCGTCGTGTGTCTCGATCCTTCATATTTATTTTTGATAAATGATTCTTCACATCACTTTGGATATTTAGCAACAAAATGGAGCCCTCATGTCTTGTTAGGACCTTTTCGGACTAGCCAATCTTCGCATCCCGCTTCAATAAGTTATGCCTTGGCTATGAACTCTAATTAATACCGAGCAACTTTTAAACGATCTTTGGCTAGAAGCTAAGTAACTTTTAAAATCGTACAACCTTATTTATTGCAATTAAATTTATTAACAAGCGATGGGAGAAAAAGCTCATAATCAACTCACATAAATTCATGAAAGAATACCAAACTTATAATTGACTCTATCATCTCTCGTTCTCCACAATTTAAAATCTCAAGGAATGATACTCGTGGATGCTTAGCCTATTAAATCAAAGTTTTGGGTTTTCAAGTCATCTATAGGATCTTGCAATTTCTTAGACTTTTTCAAGTTTAGAATTCGCATTTTAAATTTCCCTTGATAAACGACTTTCTAGGATCAATTATAGGAACTTGCGAAAAGTTCTTGTTCTTAACCCGTGAGAGTTAAGACTTTCGCGTTTTAAAGTTCCCTATATAAAAGCCTAGCAAAACTTGACTTAAACACGTTAAGGATACTAGCTAGAGTAAACTTGGATAAGTAAACTCGGGTTGAGTCAAAAGATTCACAACGTTTAAAAAAAATTAAAACCACTTTATTCAAATTTATTCTAGCAAAGAAAGAAAATAACTATAACAAAGATAAAACTACTAGGCCAAAAATAGATCAAAAATTTTGAAAAATGTCGAAAAATCAAATTTTCCGGTTAAAATAAGGACAAATACAAGGAAAAGCCAACTTAACTTCGATAGAAGTCCCCCCTACACTTAATATAAACATTGTCCTCAATGTTTAAGCATTTGGAAGTAAACTCCCCTACACTGTAGAAATGTAAATTTTGCTTATGTTTTAGAGAGAGAAAGAGATGGTGGATTTCACACTTTTAGAGAGAGAAAGTTAAGAGAACTATGTGTAAATTATGAAACCACACACCCTCTCCATCTAAGGAGAGAGTTTATATACCCAAGCCTTGTAATGGGCTTGGGCTTACACGTTTGGGCCGGCCTACACATGTTGTAGGCTAGGCTTGGACTTGTTTGATAAATAAAGAAGGTTAACTAAACTACGAGCTATTACATGGACTATCGTTGGAGTGACCGATCCTTCTTAATACGTAAAACGTATTTCCAACAATCTCCCCCTAAGGGAGGTCACTCCAAACAAGGGCGTTACCCAAGTTACAATAATAAAATAAACCTAGCATACTATGCTTGTCTTGAGCTCGTAGTCTTCGTCTTTCTTTTTCTTTTTCTTTTCTGGTGAACATGCTGATGTGATCTTTGATATCAATCTTGAGCATTAATCTCTTGCCTTGATCTCGTGCATCCATCACTTGTGATCTTCGCCTCTTCGTGACGCCATGTCCCACATACTTATACCTTCGTAATTCTTGAAAGCTTCAGAGTTTGATACAGCGGAAGACTTAACTTTTAGGCTTTCTTGAATTAGATGAGATATTAAGTGCATAAAGTATAAGCATGCGTGGACGACTTCTTCTTGGATTACGCAACGCCACCGTCTTCAAATGCCGCAACATAAGTAGACACGAACGAAATGGCTTTGAACATTTCATTCTAAATCGGTAGCATTTTACCTCCGGTCGGTGAAGACCGTTGGACGATATTAGATATCGTACCCGTGACGGATAGTTTCAATTAAGTAACTTCTTGACAGGATTTCGCGGGTAAACCCGTTCTCTTTATTCGACCGTCCAAAGCTGACTGCGAACATAAAGAGTGAATCATTTGGATAATAATATCCGCATGATTTGAAGCCGTCAATTCATGTTCCTGGAACAAGTGAAATTCCATTAAGAACCGCACCATCGTTGCTTTCCAGTTGTCACGAGCTTGATTCGTATAGAATCTTGCAAGTTACCTACCAAGTGCTGTTTGAGGTTAACACTAGAAGGATTTCCACTCATCACTGTGAACACTAAGGTATCACTCTGAGTGTTCTGGCAAGATCACTAAGATATTGCATAGAGGCCTGGAACGTGTTTAAATTCCGTTAAGAATTAAACAGCTGTTGCTTTCCAGTTATCACAAGTTTGATTCATAAAGAATCGCACAAGTCACCTACCATGAGCTTTTTGATATTCGCTCAAGAAGGATTTACATCTTCATTGTAAATACTTTCGTGTTACTCGGATGTTCAGGCAAGATCATGAAGATTTTGCGTAGGACTCTTGAAATCTTTCTTACTTTTCACAGTGTGTGAAGAAGCAAGGAAATATGAAAGTGTGTCCTAATGAGATATTTGATGATCTCAAATGGCTCTAGACTCGATCGTGCATTTTGGATTTTAGTGATCGGAGGCTGGAGAGGAGTGCCACCTTTTCAATACCAATTCATTCGGAGTGAATAAATCAATAGATAATGTGTTGTCTCCGTGTGATTAAAACAAATACCTTTTGAGAGATATATGAGTTAGCTGGGATGGGTTGTGCATTGCATCACTGGGTCCATGATGTCTGTCTTTAATATCGAGAATCATTAAAATGATCTCAATAGCATATGTGTTGACCCGGTTTCTACCTAAAGTTGTAAGGAGGGCTTCTTTCTTTACACCCTTTATCTTTACAATTCTTTTTCATTCTTCAACCCCTTCAATGCTTACCAATACGTCATAACTAGCACCTTGTTGTGATTGTTCCAGTGCTAACTTAAGTACTTGGTCGGCATTCAGCTACGTTCACATTCTTTCTCCAACTTTCCTAAGGACTACCATTTCTAGCTATGGAATGTCCTTGGGAAGATTCCTCCGGTTCTGGAAGAATCATAGTACTTAACCTATCCTACCATCCTTATGTCACCACAATCTTCATCGTCGTGAAATAAATGGGTTTTGGGTAAGTATATGTCACCATGAAAATCCATTTTGATATGTAAATCCGTTTTGCTCCCCCTTAACATATGCCACGATATTAAAAAACATTTCGCATATGTCGGGATGAGCCAACACATTAAGTCAAACCATTTATGATAATATCCCATATTAAATCACATTTTTTCCCCCATATCAAAAATATTAACCCAAAATTTTTTGGTTCGTGTGAAAATGGATCAAAAATGGCGAGAATCAAGAACACAAACACAAGAACTAAACAATCATCCCATGGCTCTTGATACCATTTGTAGAAATGTAAATCTTGCTTATGTTTTAGAGAGAGAAAGAGATGGTGGATTTCACACTTTTAGAGAGAGAAAGTTAAGAGAACTATGTGTAAATTATGAAACCACACACCCTCTCCATCTAAGGAGAGGGTTTATATACCCAAGCCTTGTAATGGGCTTGGGCTTACACGTTTTGGCCGGCCTACACATGTTGTAGGCTAGGCTTGGACTTGTTTGATAAATAAAGAAGGTTAACTAAACTACGAGCTATTACATGGACTATCGTTGGAGTGACCGATCCTTCTTAATACGTAAAACGTATTTCCAACATACACTTAGGACATTGTGCATTTTGTTTAAATCTTGCTAAGGAAGGGACAACTAAAGTGATTCCTATTTTAATATTGCAGAATATAAAATAGTGAATCAAAAGAGTTTAGGATAAAACCGGGAAGACGGATACACGGAATCACGGGTCGTCAAAAGTTATCAAGAATGGATCTTTGAAAGATCGAATCCCTGCACATGATAAGAAAGAAAACAACAAACGCATACTAGGGTCTCCCCCTACACTTATTATAAAAAGAGAATAAAAAGGATAGATAATGTGGGTTGCCTCCCGAGAAGCGCTTGTTTTTGTTAGCCGAGTCGTGAGCCTGACTCGACCTTGATTAGCATAGGAAGAAGCTTGAAACACATGCACCGGGATCAAATACATGGTTTTTGTCCATCAAATAGCACAAGCTTAAGGCGAACAAGGCAAGCCAAAGAAGAGTAGGCAAGGTTCCCTTAAGCAAAGATTGAGCACGGTGGTAGCAAGGGTGATGAGGTGCAAGCATATCTCCATGGTTTCCAAAAATCTTTCCTTTTATTTCATCAGATGGATACTGAGATGGCTTAAAAATTGCAATACCGAGATCGAACACCTTTTCCTTTAGGGGAAAATAAGACTTAGGCTCAGTAGACCTTGAAGAGGATCCGCTCATAAATCTCACAATTTCATCCTCAGAAGGTGGATGAAGAGGTGTCAAGACATAAGTGTTACGGATATCGGTGTCTTCCGGCTTCTTCTCCTTTGAAAGAGGTTTCTTCATATCCAAAGGAGGATAAAGACCATAATCATCAAAGTCCAAATGAGGAGCATCACTCTCATTTGGGAAGTAAGTATTGAGAAAAGTAGCAAAGTCTTCCTCAAATGAGTAGTCATCCATAGTAGGATCAAGTGTTGTTGGCGGAGGATCTTATCAAAAGTAGGTGCAAGGTAATCATGTGAAGAATTACTCGAAAGAGTATCGACATCGTCAAAATCAAAATCATCATATGTTGGCATGTCGTTATACTCAGAAGAAAAATCATCAGAATCATCCATGTTAGAACTAGAATCATCATCATAGTCATCATAGATCGGTGGAGACTCATGAATTGGTGGGGGATCTAAATTGGAGAGAGAATCATCCACATCATCTTAGAAAAGTGGATTATTGTAGCAAGAACCGAAAAGAGGATTGTTGTAGACGACAAAATCATCAAGCACATTAATCATATTCGCTGATTCTCTTCCATTGGGTTTGGTTGTGATCTTCCCCATTTTAAATACTTGTGCTTCATTTCCGACTCTTAAAATGAGCTCACCTTCAGCAACATCGACTAATGCTTTTCCGGTTCTCAAGAATGGCCGACCAAGTATTAAAGGAATACGAGGGTCCATTTCATAATCAACAACAACAAAGTCGACCGGAAAAGTGAAGGTGCCAACTTTAATGAACACATCTTCGGCAATACCAACGGGGTAAACGAGAGTGCGATTTGCAAGCTCAAGAGTCATCTTTGTTGGTGTAAGGTCGGGTAATGATAACTTTTTCCAAACACTTAAAGGCATCAGATTTATACTTGCCCCGAGATCGGCTAAGGCAGTAAATTCTTCGGTTTTGTGAAAAGTACATGGTAGCACAAAACGACCGGGATCTCCAAGTTTCTCTGGAAGTTCTTTAAGAAGGACAGCAGAATAGTTTTCATTCAATCGAGTATTAACAAACTCGGCCATCTTCTCCTTCTTATTAAGCAATTGCTTAAACATCTTAACAAATTTAGGCATTTGGGCTAAAGCTTCAACAAGGCTAAAGGTGATGGTCAGTCCCGAAATCTTCTTCAAATAATTTGACACTTGAATGTCATCCTTGGTTTGCAGTTTGGCCTTGTCTAAGCGAGAAGTTCTTCTTGGGTGCTTGTTCATGCAGAGGTGGAGACGGTAATGGAGAACTAATACTAGGCGTGGGAGTAGGAGGGATAAATGGTGGTGGAGGAGGTGTAGATGGAGTAACTGGGGAAGGGATAGATGGTCCTACTAAGGTTGCTCCACTGCGTGTAGTAATAGCACTCACATTCGCTCTTGGGTTGGTGACAGTATTTGAAGGTAGAGAGCCCGAAGTAGAGGGTTGAGTAGTTGGTAAGAAACTAGCCAGCATATTCTTCAAATCATTTGTTTGAGTGCTAAAAGAGGTTTGTATATCATGTCGAAGCTCGGATCTAATATCATTACCTTGCTTAGTGATATCTCATTTCAAATTGATAATTTGGCTTTGCAGATTCTTAATTTGCTCTCCTTGGGTTCTCATTAAAGCTTCAACATCATGATTAATGGGTGGTGGTTGTTGAGCGGGTGGGTGATAAGGATTAGAAGCTCGAGGTGGGTTTGGGTTTGGGTTGCTTCTATTGTAGTTGTTGGGGTTGTGGTTTTGAGGAGAAAAACCGGGTGAAAGAAAGTTGTTAGAACGGTAACTTAGCAAGTTACGATCACCTTGAGGTCAAGCTTGATGGTTTTCCGTTGAATAGTTACCATAAGCTGCATACACGTTTTCCGGATTGTCATGAGTAGAAGGACAATCAGTGTATGAATGAGGACCGCCGCAAGTCTCACAAGAAGTTGCAACAGCTTTAACTTGTTGTTGTTGATTTGTAGCCAAGAGTTGCATATTTTTGCTCATTTCGACCATTGCGCGGGTCAATTCGGTGATATCAGGTTTGAAGAAGTAGAAGAAACATTGACTCTCGGGTTTGATCTTGAAGATGCGGATGAGTCCCAATTTTTGTGGTGAGTAGTCATGTTCTCGATAAACTCTCTACACTCCTCGGGTCTTCTTTTCATAAATGTGCCACCGGCGGCTGCATTAATCGTATCACGATCACGAAAAGTTAAACCGTTGTAGAAAGTTTTAATTAAGGTGACGGGGAGCATGTTGTGGTTTGGACATCGATCGATCAAAACATTATATCGTTCCCAAGCATCAAAAAGTGATTCATCAGGCTCTTGTGTATATCCATTGATTTGATTCGAAGGCTCGTGACCATGGATGGTGGAAAGTAGCGCGACAAAAAGCGTTGAGTCATCTCATCCTAAGTATGAATTGGATTCTTCGGAAGACGATCAAACCATTTTTCGGCATGGTGGGATAAGGTGTGTGGAAATAGGTGAAGGCGAAGAAAATCCGTAGTAACACCGGACAACCTCATGCTTTGAGTAACGGTAATGAACTTGTCGAGGTGTTTGCTAGCATCATCATCCGGTAATCCGCGAAATGGACAAGTATTTTGAACTTGTTGGATCATGTGATGCTTCAATGAAAACTCTAGAGCCATGATTTGCATCGGCGCAATCGGTCCTCCTCGTCCATTCATCGTGGGTTGACAAAGCTCCTTCATCGTTCGAAGGTCGGGTGGGGGAACATTGTTGTTGTTATTATTGTTGAGGTGCGGTGGGTTATTGTTGTTGTTCACACCTGCCATATCTAAATCTTCACGAGTCTCGGGCTCTGAATAAGTTGAAGATCTAGTACGCATACACCTGCAAAAGCAAAAGAAAAAGATACCAAAGAAATAGAGAATATATATGTATGTGTAAAAATAAAAATAAAAATCTTTTTGGATTTTTGAAATTTTTAATTTTTATGGACTTTTCGAAATTTTTAAGCAAGAAAAATAACGTTCACGAGTGAATGGATCCCAAAATTCAACGCTTCTCTCACAGAAAACCGTTAATCTTCACGAAAAGAGCCGGCAGCGGCGCCATTTAATACATGGATTTTACCAAGTATAAAAGTATCGTTGTTCCAGTCTCTTCGAATTGAGAAAGGGTAAACATGCGACTCAGCTGTCTTTTGGTGGGAAACAATAGATTTGTCGTTGTAGTAAAATAAATGTGCAAAACTTTAAAATAAATGACGGTAATTAAAACTAAAACTAATTAAACTTAAATGGTGCAATATTTAAAACTTTAAAAAGTAAATTAATTAAATGACAAAAATTAAAGCTTGACGAAAAGTAAATTTGACAATGTAATAAAAATGCAAACTTTAAAATTAAACTAAGACAAAGCAATTAAAATAACACTAAATAAAAATGGCGGGAAAAATAAATGCTCAAAAATAAAACAGAGGATAAACAAAACCTGAGTCGGGATCCAAATACTGTCACTATCCGGAATACCTGATCTTACTTTGCTTATCCAGAATAAGGCTGTCACCCTTATCCGCAATCTGAATCTGTTGCTTATCCGGAATGAACACAATACCCTTTATCCGGAATAAATTGCTGGGCCTTATCCGGAATGATTCATATCCGGAATACATGTTTGGAGTTTATCCGAAATCAGGATAATCCCTTATCCGGAATGTATTTGCTGAGCGTTATCCAGAATACACGAAGACTCCACTATCCGGAATCCTTTGTAGCCCTTATCCGGAATAATTTCTAGCAAAGCTTATCCAGAGTCCTCCTCCGGGACTTTATCCGGAATACGGTCTTCGAACACTTATCCGGAATCTCTACAAATTCCTTATCCGGAATCTCAACTTCGAGCACTTATCCGGAATGTGGAGAACGAACACTTATCCGGAAAATGAGGGTTTTATAGAAATCCTAATAACAGTTAAATGCAAATAAGCTAAAGACTAAAATTAAGCTAAAAACAATTAAGCACTAAACTAAAAACTTAACCAAATTGATTTAAGAAAAAGCTATTAAGCCAAAATTCAAAAACTTTTAAAAACACTAAATAATAAAAATATTAAAAATCAACTTTTTATAAAAATTAACTAATAAGCACTTAATTAAATTTAAGAAAAACACAATAAGCTATCAAATCAATAAGCTAACACAGTCATAAACATAAAAACATAACACTTAATCAAATAAGCATAACAATAAGCACATAAGCATAAAGATTAAATCAAGAACAAGAAAGGTAGAATGAGAGATTAATTAAAACTTGATTAAAATTAAGATTTAACAATTAAAGTAAGAACAAGAATTAAAAGCTTACAAATTTAAGGTGCAAGACAAGAAATTAAAGGTGCAATTAAGTAAATGACATTAAGAAAAGTGCAAGTAATTAAATTGGAAGACTAGTTTGTCAAGTAAGCCAACACCTCCTAATGTGTCATTAGGAGGGTATTTATAGTGATTAGGCAGGTTAAGCATGAGTTGCTTCCTTCTTTCTTTCTTTCTCGTCTTTTTGTCTTCTAAATTCTTCGACTTTGTCTCGGGATTATTTGAACTCGTCTTATAATTTATTCATTAATTAGACTTGAGTTCTTCGGCTTTATTAAACTTCCGTCTTTAGACTTTTCTTCGATAAATCTTCAGAATAGGCCTTGGACTTCCGTTCTTTTTGCACTCTTGATCTTTTGACTTTGTATTTTGTCTTTTTCTTCGATAAAAGTTCGTGTTTTCTTCCCTTTTCATATTTTGGTCCTAAATCATAACAAAAACACAAACCACACATAATTCTGACATTTACGACATAAAATACACGTTTTGGCTTGGTTATTATTATAATTAAGTGGTAAAAGGATAAGTGTTTTCACACTTATTAGGATCTCTCCAACCAAAGATTCAAAACCATAGACAAGTATTTAAAAACTTATTATAACAATTTGCGTTTCTCAACGCCAAACTATCGTAACAAATATACTCTAGATGAAATATGGTTTATAGAACGAGGTGGTAAAATGGTTCTATAACATTAGCTTGAAATCAATTATAAAGGATCATATCATATCATCGTCACTAATCATAGTCACATACCAATATAGTCACATACCAATATAGTCACAAATAGCTTAGCCCGACATAGTAATCAAAGTAACAAATGGAAAAGAGTAAGAGAACATCATACTTAGATTTGATCGAATGAACGAGTATACAAGTGTCACGATTGTATCGTTCCTCCAAGAATTGAAGAGTGGAATACTCTCGTTACAAGTATTTCCCAAAAGTGGATAATACTGAAATATTACTAAAAAACTACGAATACTCGGATATAGAGTAGTAGTTGAGAGATGTGTTGTGTTTTAAATGAGTAGAAGTGGCTCCTATTTATAGTGTTGGCTGAGAGAAAATGTGCGCCGCACTCCTCCGAAAGTGCGGCGCACTTTCGAGACGGGAATGTGCGCCACACTTCTGACATTGTGCGCCGCACTTTTGTGCGTTCCAGAATCTTCTTTCAATAGTTTTGCTTATTTGCACATTAAGGACCCTTCTTTGTATTTATTCAATATGCTTCTTCAAACTTTATATACCTGCATGTAAAACGCAATATATTAAGTATCGAAAGCTCTTATTTATAATACAAAGTGGCATTATGATAACGGGTTGAATATGTATATTTAGGTCGTTATCAACCTTATACTTCCGCCCAAACAATTCTTCCCTCCACCTCGAAATCATTATTGGCATTAGTTATATGAGAAAACCACGAGACTATACTAACACAATTTCTAAATTTGTTACGAATCTCAATGGATTTAAATTCAAGTAAAACCCATAATTCCCCCATATATTTAATCCCAATATCGGAGAAACCCTCATTGCCAAAAGCCAACTTAATATTAGTAAGAGACACAAGTTCCTTGACTCGACCAAACAAAGCTAGCGATAAATCTTTTTTCCCCAAACAACCATCTCCTAAAACCATAATAGACTCCCCCTTAGTAGTTGTACATGCTGAACTTACCCCCTCTTTCACAGTAGTAGCAAACGACTTATCCCCCCTCGTATAATTAAAATTTCTAGGCATACTCTCGTACTACTGAGGTTTAAACGACTTCACATTCCTCCCCTCCTCAGTTCCTTGCACCCCATTACCCTGTGATCTTTTAAACTGAGCAATATTCGCTTAAATTTTGTACCGATCAATACAAACTGTGCACAAGTTCGAGATAAGCCTCTCCGTGTTATAAACATTAATGAACCTAACGAAACCAAATCTCTTGCCAAACTTTGTTCTTTTGAAAGGAATGTATGAATCCACCACGTGACCGTATTGTTTACATGCGTGGAAAAGATCTTTAGCACTAATCTTATCAGGGATACTCGAAATAAAAACAGAAGTGGATATTCGGGCCACCTCATCTTCCTTCGAAACAAACGACTTCATAATCAGATCCAACCTAAAACCCGACCAAACCCCAAACAAACAAAAAAAGAAAAAGAAAACCTTTAATCGCAAAGAATCCCAATTTTAATAATCTCGTCGATCCTTGATAATAATAAATTAAAAGTGTTCGAAATAATGGATCTAAAAACAATCATACTTGTGATGAATACTGGGTCAGATAAAATCTTCCCAGCTACGTCGGATCACAACTCAAAATCTGATCTAAATCCAAAAATCAATACCCTAATCGATTGTTATAAAGTGAGTGGAGACTAAACAAATTTAAAAGAACTTTGGATTGAAAGGAGATCTACAAACATAAATTAAACGACTCAAAACAATGACCGACAAAAGGAAACTCACCCGCTACCAATCAATTTCTATGACTCTGGATTGCTAGTGAATAAAAGAGCTCGTTCTTGAAATCAATCATAAAGATAACACTCATAGACGACATGTCCTTTAGACTAATGAATTACTAGAGGGTAGTGAATCAATCATGAGTGGGAAGATCGAGAAGATTAACAAACTATTTCAATTACTTATTATTGATAAGCTTGTGTTAGATACACTTGATTTTTTTTTAAATGTATTTGTATTATTTTTTAAATTTTTGTAAATACACATGTTCGTTTTATATATTGATTTCGTCTAACAAAAAAGTTTATAAGCCCACTTTGTGTATATACCAACCCTACACGGCTATACCTAGCTACATTGTGGCCCTTTCTAGTTTCAAGTTGCGTGACATAATTAGTGGCGACACAACCCTACTTTTCGATAACTTTTCGTTATATGGCTAATTTTGATTAAAGTATTTCGTATTCTGATGATTACTTATGTTGTGAGTCATGTTAAACTTTTTATAAAGCATAACTTGTTTATGAACTTATTATACATTAGTAATTCATTGCATAACATTGAATAAAAAATCTGATTAGTTTGATTTGATTAAAGATGTAATAACATGCTAAAAGGAGGTAAGAAAACAAATGCTAGAGACATTGAAGTTGATGGTACGCAGCTTCCTTTGTGTTGCTCCATTGAATGTGGCTTACAAAAAGTATATTAGATCTTTCGCTTCATCATTATTGTACTTTCAAGTTGAGTATATATATATCTTGAGTAGATATTGTATCAAATTTAAAGTCGTTTAGATCTGTTTTGATCTACTTTTATATGATTGTACAATCATGTATAAACAGATTTTGTGTTGTATAAATTCTAATCACAATCACTTTTAAGATGTATTTTTTAAGATATACATCTTATAACATGTGCATTAGTCACTATTGAAGTATTTTATGCCAAACCATCTTATGCCTCCTTTTTGTTGGGTAATATTTAGTTTTCAACTCGAAATTGCAAAACTAATTAATCTCAAGGTAATAATCTTTTTGAATAATTATGATAATAAGTTCACTCTTAAATGCACGCACCTAATGACTAATCTCAGGTTGACAACATAACAAGGTTGCAAAATTCGCTAAACGCTAGCTGAACGGATGGATAGGGCCTAAGATTAATCGATTAAGCGGGAATTAATCATTTTTATGTATAAATTTATAAAATTTTGATACTATATGCTCAATTTGACCAATTTAGCCGATTGTTGTCTGATTTAATCGAATTACAACTGATTTGGCTGATATTTATCAGTAACCGTGTTGGTCGATTTAACTGATTTTTATTTGATTTGACTAATTTGACCAATTTATGCTCGATTTGCCCAATTTTTATCTGATAAAGCGATATATTGACCAATTTTTACTTAATAAATCGATATATTCACCAATTTTTGACCAAAATAGTTAATAAGAACAATTAGTGAAAATCAAAGCGATTAATGAGCGTCTAATGTCTGGACGGGGATTAATCGAACGCCTAAAACGATTTTTACAACACTGCAACATAGTACATTATATTTCCTTTACTTGCATGACTTAATGTAATTTTCAGCGCGTAAACAGGCACGACCATAGATGGATTTGATCACGTATGCAGGATTTTCAAGATGGGGATCACGACGTCTACGTACGTTTTGGTTTGCAAGTTTTTTATGTTATCATTTTGTATACTTACGTAAGTCGTTCTATATAAACCAAAATTTACACACGTACACCATAAAAGTGACATATATTCTATAGTAAGTGGTGTTAGATGAATGTAAGCCGTTCATTACTTTCTTTTTCAAGGAAAATTACAAGTTTAGTTATAACGACATAGCCATTTATGGTTTTACTTCATAATGATCTTTTAACTTGTGGATAAAATGGGACAAGACTCCTAATGTTCATCGATCATTAATAACATTTCTTACTTTAAAGTGAACTTATACGAGATTTAACAAATGCGTAAGATTATTGAGTTACCACAATTACATATAAGAATATATCTCTACTACTTATAAAGGAAAAACCCCAAAAACTTATGTTGAGAAATGACTTAATTATGAAATTGTTGAAAAATTAAATGCATAGAAGTTAGATATTAATTATGGAATTGTTGAAAAACTAAATGCACATAAGTTGGATAAAATAGCAAATGTTGAAAAATTAAACCATAAACAATTGTATAAGTTACCGGGTCACGGGTTCCACCAACGGGTCAACCCGGTCGAGTCATCGGGTCATGGATCGACCATCGGGCCAACCCGATTGAGTCACCGGGTAACGGGTTCGGCCATCGAGCCAATCTTTTCGAGTCACGGTTCGACCATCGGGTTAACCCGATCGAGTCAGGGTTCGACAAACGGGTCAATCCTGTCGAGCCACCGGGTCACTGGTTTCGACCACCGGGTCAATCCTATCAAGTCACGGGTTCAACCACCGGGACACAGGTTCGACCACCGAGTCAACCCGATCGAGTCAATGGGAACGGCTCACCTACCGGTTCAACCCGGACGAGTCACTGGGTTATCGATTCGACCATCGGGTCAATTAATAAATCATTAACTATTTATCGCTAGGTAATTATTGGGTCACGAGTTCGACTATCGAATCAATTAACATATCACTAATTATATGTCTTTAGATAATTCCGCTGCTATGTGCGGGTAATCGTCTAGTTCAGTAAACGTACGAAAAAACCAAGATTATATTCTTATCTAGTTTTTTCTTTTCTTTTTGAACTAAATATTCTTATCTAGTTGATGAAAGAAAAGAGAGTGGATAAAGGCAACAACAATGCGTAGTTTGATTTAGACATCGCATAAGAAAACGAGCAACAAAACAAAGATAAAAGATAAAAAGTTGACAGCCTTTTTATGCATTGGAATAGTTTTGTAATTAGTTGAAGATTTGTGTATCACAACAAGAAAATATATATCACTAATTTCGTCATCAATGTAATAATACATTTATCATTGCCCGGCAGGCAGCCCCTATCATTATGATCGAGAAAAAGCTATGGTATAACGTTTCGGCCCCCTATCATTATGATCCAGCAAGTTCCGTCAATGTATAGAACCGTGAAAGATGTTTTTGGACACATTCGAATTCATTTTTTTTTTATTAATCTGCATTATCGATTTGATATCAGGTATATCGTCAAGATCGGATGAATCAGAAAAGTTTGAGTCATTTATTTTCTTTTTAAGTTTTTAGATAGAAAAGAAATATTAAATTAATTGTATAAAAATATGATTATACGGGTATTATTTATAGGGAATAAAAACTATTAAATTAAAAAGAATTAAGAAAACAAGAAAAGAGAAAATTACCGTTTCACAACGGCTATTTTTTTGTCTTTTGTATTTCGTTTAATCACGAAAAAGAGTGGCCGTGATAAAGAGCTTCGGCGAAGGACGGCAAAAAAACACTCAGTTTTGACGACGCCGCTTAACCTCTGACGAGAATGAAAGAAAAACTTATCTAATAGTACATTGCAAAGGCTATGTATAGTACGTGGTTAGGTACGTGATTTTTCTCCGCCTTATATTCATTTATCGAGTCTTTACTGAGTTCGCTTAACCTCTTATGAGAATGAAAGAAAAACTTACTCGAGAGTTCCTTTACATTGTTTAAAACACTTTTTACGATGAAGAAACCGTTTGACATCGCTTACACCTTTTTTAGGTACTAAATTAGATATCAAATTCTTCTTCGAATACAACTAAACCTATTGTGTTTTAGGTCCTAAATACAATAAATTATAAAGCTATAATGTTTTTGTTTAGGGAAAATAGACAAATAAGTTACTAAAGTTTGCTTAAATGTTCACTTAAGTTACTAAAGTATTTTTGGTTACAAATCAGTTACTTATGTTTGGTTTACCTGTTATATAAGTTACTCTTTTTGTTGCAACCTTTTGTAGCCGGTAACTAAGTGACGTGACATATAATATTAATGGGTAAAACACAAAAATGTCACCAAAGTTTGCCAAAATGTTCAACTACGTTACTAAAGTTTTATTTCATTACAAATAGGTTACTAAAGTTAAGGTAACAGGTTAAATAAGTTACCTTGTATGTTTTAATCCTTGGTACTAGGTAAGTGCCGACGTGGAATTACTTATTTTTTATTTGTTTAAAAAGTAAATTATCTTTTATTTTTAAATTATGTGTATCCTAATATCGCATGATTAAAAAGCTAACCATCTGCTCCTAAGCTATCTTCAATTTTTTTTCATTTTACTTTTTCACTAAGACATGATGAGCAACTATCTCGATTGGAATGGCGACGGAAGAAGGGTGAGTGTGTGCCGAAAGAATGGGTGACGGTGGTTTTAGTGGTGGATCGGTTACGATGGCCGGAGGTTGTGGTGGCTGGCGAGAGTGACATCAATCTTTTTTCGGTTGTAGCGTTTTCTTATATAGATCCGGTGGTGATGAGAAATGGTGGTGGTGGCCGTTGTGATGATGAACAAACATTAAGGAGTCAGCAGCATTTTTGTTTGAGGTGGGACCCACAAAGTGTTGACATGGCCATAACAACAGGTTACCAACAGGTTGCCTACCCTCGGAGTAACCTAATTGTAACTTTTTAAAATTTCAGTAACTCATATAATTAACCCGTATACTTGAGTAACCCTTTTTGTAACAAAAATACTTTAGTAACTTAAATGAACATTTAAACAAACTTTAGTAACCTATTTGTCTATTTTTCCTTTTGTTTAAGGCTTGAACACAATAAACTTATTACCCTTGTATTTTAAAGCCTAAACACAAACTTTCATATAATGCTCCATTATACACGTGTCAGATTTTCCGTTCTGATAACACATTATAATGTACATAGTGAATACTCGTAGTTTATGCAGAGAACTTCAACAATCAGCATTGCTTATAGCATAAGCCAGTAATTTTTTTTTGGCAAAAATAACAACATTTCATTTCACAACATGAAACCTGGGCCTGGGATTGGGTTTATTTAAGGCATATAATTGATCATAAAGATGGGTTAAAGTAAGAGATACGCACTGTATTGGAATTGGCCCGTATATGGTTCCTAAACTTCTAATGATGTTTACTGCCTGGAAGCCTGGAAAACAAACTATATTTATTTATTTTACAACTCGTATTAAAATTTTAGTTATATACGTTTACAATACTTTTTACGAAATAGTTGGCTACTCTTTTGTTTTTGTGAATCCTGAGATACGGAACATTTTCAACCATCGAAAGTAATTTGCTCACTACATCTCCACTTTTTTATCTTTCTAAAAATCATGTGTTTTTAACTTTTATATGCATGTTGTTTATGTATCTCTTTATTAAGAAAACAGTTTTGTTACCAAATGGCATGTGTCCTAACGTATTTTATGTTGAGTGGGAAACTCTTTGATGCTTTAACTGGTGTTAACCGTAAGTTATAAACTATTAACTGTAAGTTATATATTTACTAAAAAGCTGTTAATTTTAATAAAAGTGTTTGATATATTAGCTGTTAATTATAAAGTTAAGATGTAAAATGACTAAAAAAGACATATTTAAATAAATAATAATATAGTTGAAAGTTGTATTAGTAATTTACAGTTTTAACAGCTCTTCATAATTAAAAAAGCTGTACGAATTAGCTTTTATTTAAAAGCTACCCTGTTTAAAATAAAAAATTAACAGCTCTATGTTGTACCAAAAAGAGCTGTTAGATTATTTTTTAACAAAAAAACTAATAGCTCTAAAAAAGTTTTAAAAAAACTCTTATCAAACGGACCCATGTGAAAAAATTTGTAATATAAATGTTGTGAGATAATCAAAGACTCAGTGGCTGTTTGGTTAGTTGATGTGAACCACAATGGGAATAGCTATGGGTATAACATGGAATGACAATGATTGTATAATGTTTAGGGCTGTAAACGAACTGAACGTTCAACGAATCGTTCGCCGATCGTTCGATAAAAAACTCGTTTATGTTCGTTTATTTAATAAATGAACAAACACGAATAAGAGTTTTGGTCCGTTTTGTTAAATGAACGAATATGAACAACTGCTTCGTTCGTTTACTTATGTTCGCAAACGATCGATTATGTTCGTTCTATTAAGTTCAGTTCGTGCGTTCGTTTACGCTCGATTATTTTCGTTCGATTAACATCTCAAAAATAAAAAAGAAGTTAGTAAATAATATATTTAGTATTTCAAAGATCTCCAACATTAGTATAAACTGTATACTAAGTATTTCAAAAACTATATGGATCGTTTAAAATAAAAAATTTAGTTTCACGCTCGTTTATATCCGTTTACGTCTATATATGATCGTTTATGTCCGTTTAACTTATTGATAAACGAACATAAACGAACATGAACAAATTCAAATCTAAATAAACGAACATGAACAAAATTTTGATCCGATTACTCGTTCGCGTTCGTTTATTTGTTCGGCTAAAATTAAATAAACGAACATGAACATACTTACGTTCACGTTCGTCCGGTTCGTTTACAGCCCTAATAATGTTCATAACTATTGTTTTGTTTGATTTGTAGGATATGAATATCAAATGCAACTGACAAGAAAAAAAAAATAGCAAATGGATTGAAAAAAAAATGTCTGTGAAAAAAGTTTAAAAAATGGAATAACAATTGTTGTTATAAAGAAAATACTCCATAACACATCGAATCAACAGCCCTTTTATGAACAATTGAATCAAGGGTCACTTTTATTCATCAAGAATCAGGTTTTGTAAAAATCATCACCATCCTCTTTGTACAAATCATCCTTTTTATACAAGATGAAAGGGTAATAAAATTAGAAAGTTTGCATATGTAAACTTGATATGTTCCAACAGTAATGAAAAGCAAGAAGAAGACCATATTTTAAAAAATTTATGATGGAGAAGATGGTGGCCCCACTAGTATATTATCATAAATTACATTTTATAGTGGAATCAGACTATGACTATAATAGAGGATTTTTATATATCAAATGGTAACCAAACAATTAGAATGAATGTGATAGTGATAGTTCGATTCCGAACTAGGTGAAACAAACGCTTCCTCAGTTTTGTTAAAAGTCCAAGTTATTGGTAGAAAGTTTATTAGTTTACATTGTGTATTAGGAGGATGTTTTGTTGGGCTTAAACTCATATATTTGAAACTTATTGGGTTGTGTTATTAGGACTCATGTGTCGGTTAAAAAAGTACATAAAAGGCTTTTTCCATCCCAATATTCTCTTGTCCGTTTGATTTGTGGTTTTTTTTTAAATTTTGGTAAAATTGGAATCTGATTTCATTTCACATTATGTTTGTATGTTTGGTTGACATATTTAAAAATTCAGAACTTAAGTTTCATTCTTCAATTGTTTGGTTGAGAAATGATGAAATGGAATGAAAATCCTTCAAAATCTCATATATTAAAAAACATTCTATGGCAAAAAGGGAAGATTATTTACAATTTCATGTCATTCATAGTCGTATTATTATTGTTATTTTTGTCGTTATTATTATTATTATTATTATTATTATTTTTTTTTTTTTTTTTTTTTTTGTCATTCATAGTCGTATTATTATTGTTATTTTTGTCGTTATTATTATTATTATTATTATTATTATTATTATTATTATTATTATTATATTATATAATAGTAATATTTATTATTATTATTGGTATTATTAAATTGTTTTCTTATCATTAGTATTAATCTTATACTTTTATATTTTTATTTTATATTTTATAATTAATATTTACTTAAAAGTAAACAATTTTAATTTTTATAACTTGCTTTTTATTTTTATTTTAATAAATTATAAAATTAATATTTATTAAAACAAAATAAAATATATTACTATAGTTTATATAAAATGCTATATATATTATTTATAAAATACCATTACATTTTATAATTTTTTTTTTTTTTTTTTAGAACGGCACCTCAATCTCACTAAAATCCGACCCCCGAGTTACACCATCCATTACGGGCAGGCCCGGGACCCGAACCACTAGGGGAAACCCCTAGAACTCACGGCTTGGCACTAAGGAGAAAAATCATGGATTCTTGTCCTTCGCAAGACTTGAACCCATGACCAAACCCCCTCCTCAAGCTCCAGGAGGAGCCCAGGTGGCCAACTGCTCTAGAGCAGTTGGTTCCATTACATTTTATAATAAAACACTATTTATTTGATATATTAATTTATATAATATATATTATTTGAAACTTTATTTATTTTGTTTTTAAAATTAATATTAATGAATAATTTTTAAATTTTAATTTTAAACACAAATAAAAATTTAAGTATTTTAAAATAATTTAATTTTTTCTCATTTCATTTTCTTTCAACCAAACACGGTTATTTTATCAAATTTCAATTTCATCAGATTCCAAATCTTCATGATTTCAATTTTGAACATTTCATTCTTTCGTATTTCAATTCCATCAAAAACATTCAGCGAACCAAACGGACCCTCAATTTATAGTACATCATAGTTTTTTTGTCAGTTTGTTTTCTGTTTTTTTGTCAGTTTAATACTTTGGGCCCGCTAAACTTTACATATTTTTGTCGCACTTTCAGTTTCAACATTTTATAACAAAAATAAAATTATAAAAACAAAATATGAATAAATAAAACCTGAAAATTAGGCCATATTAGAATCCATATAAGAGAGAAGGGAACGCTGGGTTTCTGGCTGGCGCCAAGAGCTTTTGCGAGAGCCAACCCCTGGCGCACCACACCCCGTCTCGTGCCGTAGTCTCTCACGGTCAATCTCACCAGCCAAAACGGACACATCTTTTTATTTTTTTATTTTTTCGAAAATTTCTAGCCGTTGGAGGGGTTTATGTGAGCGTTTTTCATAAATACCCATCTTTTTCAAAATTTAACCCCTTAAAAATTATTAAGATACTACAGTTTTTCACTAAATTTTATATACTTACTTCTTATATTTTATAAAACACTTTTCGTTTCTTTACTTATTTTTTACTCATCAGAAATAAATCCTACTATGATTGGACAACTGACACGCTAAACGAGCCTAGCAACCAATTTTCGACCAACACTCTCGGCTTGACTTCAAATTCGAGATCTTCTACTCAAGCTCCATTAAACTATATGTCATTTTATCTCAACATGAAAATTTTCAGAAATTCCAAATAGAACAATTTCTCACATTTCATCAACAACAATTTGCAAACCAAAGCGGTTTGCAACCACAATCCGATCAACAATCCCATCACCTAGAAATGAAGAAGATAGACTACAAATCCCTACGCCAACATCCAAGAAAGGTCCATGTATGAAGCTAATGTCTAAGCGAACCCTTGAATCGGAATTCGGCCCGGGTACTTAAAATTTGTGGACCGAAGACGAGGAGTTGCTTTTGGTCGAATGTTTTGTAGAAAAATTCGAGGATCCTTAATTGGAGCGGGTAAAAATAAGGATACTTTTTGGTACAAGGTTAACGAGGCATACAATGTGGTTGCTAAAACCAAAAAATATCTAATCCGCACCAAGAACATGTTGACGGAAAAATAGACCCCGATGAATCGAGAAATAAAAAAAGTGTAATTCACTTGTTGTTATCTAACTAACACAATCACACTAACACTTGATGATTTTTAAATTGTAGGGAGAGAAATAGATGGGATGATGTTTTCTAGAGATAAAAATACTATGTGACATAATAAACACCCAACACCTCATCCAAACTTTGGAAGAGGTTTATGTACAAACCCTAACCTGACACTTTAGGCTTCTATTGGACTTCTTATCGGACAACAACTAATCGGCCCGATTACATTAAACAAAAACCTAAATGAGCTATAAGTATAGATATCTACGAGTGATTGGTACTTTTTTTGGTTTTAGAAATCTCCCTTTAAGGAGGACACTCAAGATTTACAAATAGAATCCCTATCATTCTTTGCTAAAGATCTTCAACTCGTAAGCTTTGTCTTTTCATGAATCTTCATATTAGTAGTCCATGAGCTTAATTCATCATGACTTGATAATCTTCCAATATTCATTGTCTTTGACTTGAAATACTTGTGAATTGAATCTCTTGAACGATCATGCTCATACTTCGCAAGATATCTTGAAAGCTCATAACAATCTCCCTAGTTTTGTTGAGGAAGATGTTTTCTTATCATAACAATCTTTAGATTTCTTGAATTCTTTGAAGTTTTTAACTTTTGGTAATAACATATGGTGACGACTCATGATTGTACGCTACAACGCCACTTTCTTGATAACCTACATAAGACAGTCGGCGGGAAAATATAGACACGAACGAGATGGCTTTGCATTCGTCCTAATTCGGCAGCGTTAACCTCCGGTTCCATAAGGACTGTTAAACGCCATTAGATATTGTACCTGTGATCAGGTATACCTAATTAAGAATATCCTTGACAGGGTTTTGCAATTGTACTAGCCTACCCGAACGTCTCAAAGTAGACATCGTGGTAAGAGTGAATCAGTTGGATAAATTATCCGTCTGATTAGTGTCGAACAGTTTGATCCATTTAGAACATGCCATTGTTGCTTTCCAGTTTACACAAGCACGAATCGTATAGAATCTTGCAAGTCACCTACCGCAGTGTTGTTTGATGTTAACACTTGAAGGATTTCCATTCGTCACTGTGAATACAAGATTTTATCACTTAGAACATTTTGGTAATATTACAAGGATGTTGCATAAAAACCTAGAACAAGTTTGATTCAATTCAGAATCGCACAATTGTTGCTTTCCAGTTGACATATTTTTATTCATAGTGAATCTTACATATGACCTACCGCAGTGATATTTGATGTTGACATTGGAAGAATTTCCATTCATCATTGTGTACCTTAAAATGTACACTCTGAATGTTCTGACAGGATCATGAAGATAATGCGATGGACTCTATATATACTTACACGTTGTGTTCTTGGAATATGGAAAACATGTGTTATCATGAAAGTATCCAAGTGAGATTAATAGTGATCTCTTATGGATCTAGACTCCGATAAGTGCATATTTGATTTTTGTGACCGGAGGCTGTAGCAGACTGCCACCTTTCAATACCTACTTACTCGGAATGAGAAAGTCGATGGATAATAAGTTTAACTCTGTGACATTAAAACATATATTTTTTATAGATACTTGAATGAGCTGGGAGGGGTTGTACATTATATCATTGAGTCCATGATGACTATCTTCAATATCAACAATCATCAATGTGATTCTAATAGCATATGAGTTGACCCGGTTTCTACCTAACTATAAGGAGAGCTTCATTATTTTTACCCTTTATCTTATACTTTTCTTTTTCAATCTTCAACCCCTTCAATGCTTACCAAGACGTCAACTAGCGCTTTGTTTTAATTTTTCCAATGATAGCTTAAGTCATTAGTCAGCATTTTGCTTCGTTAACAAACTAACTCCATCTTTTCTTAAGGACAACTATTTCTAACAATAGATTGTCCTTGGATAGATCCATGCAGTTTTGGTTAGATCATAGGACTAACACATAACCTACCACCCTTTTGTCACCACAAGTGTCATGCAAATTGGTTGTTTGGAAAGGTATATCGTATCTGATAAAACTATTTGAAAAACCAATCGAGGTACCATTGATATCAATCAAAGAGTTTTATGTACCTGGAATGTTTTAATTATTAAACCATTTACTCCCCTTACACACGTGCATCAAAGTTCAAAAGTGCATTTAGCACATGTGTAGTAGAGCCCGCACTTAAAGTCAACTAAATCATTAATCACATACTAAATCACATTTTCTCCCCTTTATAATAAATATTAAGTCACTTGGTATTTTGAATATCAACTGATTTAATGAATTTTTAGAAAATAAATTTATGGGGGAGACACGCATATCTACTTAAGCATGATTATTAATAAGCTCCACTTTAAATTGTGATGGGTTAGCGATAGTATCAAGATTTTGAAAGATTTTAAGTTTTACGATATACTTTTTAAAATATATCTATTCTTTACACATAGCACTTACATATACACTACTTGAGATTGTACATGATATATTAACCCGAATGAGTTGGATAAAATGATAGGATAGTAAGTGTTCGGTTTTTGAATAATAAGACTTTTCTCCTTTTTAGAAGGACATCATGCACTGAAACGTACATGAGCTTTCTCGGAAAAAAATTAATTTTCCGTTACGAGGAATAGTTGTCTTTTTGTCGACAATCCTTCTTAAATGTGAAGGGTTACATTATGAAATAACTGCAAGCCATAATTGACACGTTTTGAAGAACATTTGAACTTCTGCTCGAACTTTATTTACAAATATGTGTCATTACTGAATGACATTTCTATGATCGTAAATATTATCGATTTCAGAAGACATGTCTCTTTAATTAAAACATTAGTTTAAAAAGATCCCCTCAAATATTGCACATATTTTGAGAAATTTAGTGAGTCAGAGAGTGTTCAACGTATAATTTTAAAAGATTTAAACAAATCCTTCAGATAAATTCTTGTTAAAATTTTGTTCAACATTTTGAGAAACCAATTACTTGAACTCAATATTTTGAATATCTTAATAAACTAGCTCAATTATGAGAAGTTGTAAGCTTCCTGTTGTGAGGATAAGTATACTTAAATATATACTTTCCTTTATTTGAAGAATGCGTCATAAGATGACATTTACTTAGAAGTCTTATTCATGAGCTTAAAACTTTGATTTTTTTAAGAAAATCTCATGATCAAGAAATTTCTCGTTCTAAGGATAAGTAATCATTAGAGATAAACTTTCCTTTCTTTAAAGGTTTGATTTACAGTCTGTCATGTGACTATAAACCTTTTCATGAACTTATTTGTGAAACCCATGAGACACTTTGATGAGACTCTTGTGACACCCCGGGTAGGGTCAAAATATGCGGAAATATCCACGGAGATGTCACAAGGGTGGATCGACAGCATATAGTCCATAGAGCATAAGATAAAGAGTTAGTTAAATCATATTACATGTTTATTTAAACAAATAAATAAAAATTGTCATAAACATGACAGTGGGTGATTGTTTTTGTTTCCCAAATAGAACCCCTGACGAGTCCTATGATGCAGATTTCTAAGATGCTGGAGACCATGCACACACCACGTACTAACTTCATATTCATGTGCAAAACATACTAACGGGGGTCAACATAACGTTGGTGAATTTACAGATTTTAACAATTAATTAGTTTGGACATACAATAATCATAGAAGTAATAACGCACAAAGCATTCTTACTAAAATGTAAGTAACATTTGTTTATTATTAAAAACTGAAGCTTAACCCCATAGTCTTCAACAGATGAGGACGTAGTGTCTTACAAAAAGACACCCATTCCAGTTCCAACATGGTATACGTCTGTTGTCCCGGCCAAGGCACAGTGAGCATGACTCACCCAGACGGGGGTGGTCAATCCCTAATAGATCTATTTATAACATTCGGGCGATTTACAACAATTTAACAGTTTCAATAATAATCAATCATAATCAAGTTTATACAATCCAGTTGTGTCCAATATATGTTTGCATATTTTCTTTCCCAAAAGGAAAAGTTTTATCAAAAGTTTATATGGGGCTGTAAACTCACCTGGGAGTAGGCAATTGCTTGTTTAACACGGATACCCATTTAAAGCTCACATCAAAGTTATACCTAATCAGATAGTACAGTCTTAAAAGATAGTACAAAAGAACATGTATGTATGCTTATACAGATTTTAGTCAGTTCATTTATGCTACGGTGTTTGTCTAAATAACCGTAGTTCAAGTATTATCAATATTCATTAAACTTATTTATAAAAGTTCTATCTTTAAGTAAACACAAAATGTTTAACTATTAATATCAGTTAGCATACATGTATTTATAATAATCATGCAACTTACAATTAAGTTTCTTGGTTAAGTAGACATAAAATGGTCTACTTAAAATATTAGTTTTCAATTTGTTCAACGTTCGTATAGTTTTTATTTTCTAAAAGTATATGAGTTTATGTACGAGTAGTATATATATCCCTAATTGTTATACAATTATTTCTTAAAGTAAATATAAATATTTTATTTTGACCGTAAAATATAATATTTTATTTAACTTTAAAGTTTTCATAAATCATTTTAACATTCATAAAATAATCTAACTTAAGAGGTTATACATTAATTCTTTATGGTCTAGGTTTTTATTTATGTTTTATTATAATTAAAACTAGATTTTAGGGTTAGGACTTGTAATGGTTTAGAAACGTGGCAAAACTAGTCCCTCCATATTTTAAACAAGTATAATCTTTCGGATTTTTCATATATAGTACCTAAGGCTTGTTAATGTTTCGGCCTATGTCAGATTTAGTCCCCTTAGTTTTATCTAGGTTTTGTAACTTCACTAAAATTACAAAAACAGCCCCTAGGGCTTCTTTAAGTTTCGGCAGTTTACACAAATAGTCCTTAGGGTTTTAAAATGACAAAATAACTTTTAGAAACTTCCCAAAATGGTCCCTAGGGTTTAATTTGCCACGGATAGTAATTATTAAACCCTAGACTTTTGGATATTTACATTTTTGGTCCTTGTGCTTACTAGTTTATCAAAACAAGTTTTATAAGTTACGGTTTTAGTCCTTAAGTTTTATAAATTGTCATTTTCATCCAAAAAGTTTTTATAAGTTATATTTTTATTATAAAAACTTTTATTTAACATTCAAAATAGTATATGGGCTCATTAGATGGGCTAAACATCTAATGGGCTATTTTAGTGGGCATAACTATATTTTTAAGTCCTTTAATTAGTTAAATGGGTCTAAGTGTAATCTTAAGTCCATTAAGTTACTAGGATTTATTAAATGGGTTTATTGGGTCCATTAAGTTTGAATTAACATTTCATGGGCTTAAATAGTCTATTACACTACTTTACATTTTATGTAAGTTTTAACTTAGGATATTTTTATAAGCTTGTCTTTAGTTTACTCATATTTAGTTTTCAATCTAAAATAGAAGAATAAAACTTATACTTTGTTTTATGTGATGTACCAATTTAGATCTAGGTATGTTACAGGGTTTTATAGAAGTCATAAGTTCTAATCATGAGCTAAAGACCCACGGCTATGATTACCATAGTTTATTAAGGTGTGTCAAGTCTTGTTTTAAGATTGCATGTACTTGCAAGTGTTTCAATATTAAGATCTAGCTATGTAAATAATAAGGAAAATAAGTCAAAGTCCATGTACACCATATATATCTTACGGTTAGTCATTTAATCTTAGTATTTCCAAGATATGGCTTTTAGCTTGTTTCATATTTACCATTTAGCCACAAATCTAGGTTCTATATATACATGCATGTATACTAAAAGATCATCTAAGTACACATATAACATTTTAGTGATTTTCTATAGTCCATTTAACATGTAATGATACGTATTCCATCATTTAGACTTAGCACATAAATCATGTATTTATTAATCATATATGTCGTGACCTTCTAGGTCATGGTTCTTGAGTTACACATGTTTATTTTATGAGATATATGATTATTTGTTAACCAAAGTCCCATAAAGTAAGATTTGTAACCCTTGCTACATTAAAATGTTTTCATATGATTTTAAATCAAGTTTAAACATATAGTACTAATCATAGATTTCTTATTAAAAAAATTTAACCATGATTAATGGTACACAAAAATAGGCCGTGACCTTTAAGGTCATGGCTATTACCAAATCTTGATTTTTAACAAGTTATATACATGTGTTTATAGATAGATGATGATGCATGCAAGTGAAGAATGAAGAAACATAAGGAGTATACCTTTCTTGCCTAGATGTTACCAAGGAAGATCTATATGAACAAGGGGGTTAGAGATCTATTCAAGATGATGAAGGAGACTCTAAATATTAACCAAGCCGTAACCTTTAAGGTTCGGCTAGGGCTTGGTACAATACTTCCTAAGATGATGATGTTACCAAATGATTGATGATTACTTTGGGACAAGGATCTAGTAGATTGGATGAACAACCTTGGATTTTTGGTGGCTTATAGCCGAAATGTTTGAGAGAGAAAAGGGAAGGGAGAGTGAGATCTAGTTGAGAGGGAATGTGAAGAGTGAGAGAGAGAGTGTTTTCGGCTAAAAGGGGGAAAGAGAGTACAAGGCAAGTGTGATTACCTTGGTAAGGACATTTTTGCCAAGTGTTGACACTTATGTTTCCAAGGCATGACACTTGTGTTTCCAAGGCATCTCTTCACCTTCCACATAAGGGGTGCGTGTCATTCTTAGCCAAAAAAAGGAAATGGGCTCAAGTTGTGGGCTTGTGTTGGGCTATCACACAAAGGTAGAGGATTTTGGGCTAGTCCAAAGTGTGTATGTATGTTTAAAATGTGCACATACATTTATATATATGTAGTACAACCTCATACAACATTTTCCCATAATTTGTTTAAGTGTTGGGCATACATAGTTGTTATAACTTTCAATACTTGTTATCCTAGTCTTATTGTTAGAAATACGTTTTAACGTATATTAGAAGTATCGGTCACTCCACAATATGATTTATGTTGTAATAGCTCGTAGTTAGTAATTAGTTATCATTTGCTTATTAACTTAAGTAAGAACCGGTCCATGGGCTTGTCATGGACCGGCCCAAGTCCACTTATGACTTGGAACTATAAATACCCCTTTCCACTAAGGAAAGGGGTTGGTTGTTATCATTTCTTAATTTCCACTTAATAAAATTCACATAGTTTCTCTCACTTTCTCTCTCTAACTTTCTCTCTCTAGAAATTAACAAACCCCTTCATAGATTCATTGATTATCAATATTCTACATTTGGTATCAATGTAGAATATTGATAATCAATGAATCTATGAAGGGGTTTGTTAATTTCTAGAGAGAGAAAGTTAGAGAGAGAAAGTGAGAGAAACTATGTGAATTTTATTAAGTGGAAATTAAGAAATGATAACAACCAACCCCTTTCCTTAGTGGAAAGGGGTATTTATAGTTCCAAGTCATAAGTGGACTTGGGCCGGTCCATGACAAGCCCATGGACCGGTTCTTACTTAAGTTAATAAGCAAATGATAACTAATTACTAACTACGAGCTATTACAACATAAATCATATTGTGGAGTGACCGATACTTCTAATATACGTTAAAACGTATTTCTAACAATCTCCCCCTAAGGGAGGTCACTCCACGTTACAAAGTTCTAAACCTAGCATACTATACTAAGTCTTTGTTCTTTAGCTCGTAGTCTTTTCTTCTTTTTCTTTCTTTTGTTGTGAATATGTTGGTTTGATCTTTTTGGCTTTGACTTGAGAGCATTGTTATTTGGCCTTTCACGTGCGATCTTTGCCTTTCTTGTGAACTTTGCCTCCTCGTGACTTCATGTTCCACACACTTACGTCTTTTTGTTGGATTCTTGAAAGCTTCAGAGTTTGGTACAGCAGAAGACTTCATCTTGTACTTTCTTGAATTTTTGTTGCAAAAGACATAAGCATGTGGGAACGACTTTCACAGGTACACCGCAACACCACCGTCTTCACTGGTACACAGCAACGCCACCGTCTTCAACAGGTACTCAGCAACGCCACCGTCTTTAGCAGGTACACAGCAACGACACGAATAAAATGGCTTTGAACATTTTATTCTAATTCGGTAGCATTTTACCTCCGGTCGGTGAAGACCGTTGGACGATATTAGATATCGTACCCGTGACGGATAGTTTCAATTAAGTAACTTCCTGACAGGATTTCGCGGGTAAACCCGTTCTCTTTATTCGACCGTCCAAAGCTGACTGCGAACATAAAGAGTGAATCACTTGGATAAATTATCCTTGTGATTAAAAGCCGTCAATTCATGAAACCTGGAACAAGTGAATTTCAATTAAGATTTTCACCATCGTTGCTTTCCAGTTGTCACGAGCTCGATTCATAAAGAATCTTGCACGTTACCTACCAAGTGCTGTTTGATGTTGACACTAGAAGGATTTCCACTCGTCACTGTGGTCAATAAAGAGTCACTCTGAGTGTTCTGGCAAGATCATATGGTAATGCGAAGAGGCCTGGAACGAGTTTAAGTTCAATTAAGAATTAAACCACTGTTACCTTCCAGTTTTTCACAAGATTGGTTCTAAAAGAACCGCACGTGTAACCTACCATGAGCTTGTTTGATGTTGGCTCAAGCAGGATTTCCATCTTCATTGTAATACTTACGTATTACTCGGATGTTCTGGCAATATTACAAGAATATTGCGTAGGACTCATGAAAATCTCTTACTTTTCACAGTGTGTGAGAAAGCAAGGAATAAATGGAAAGTGTCCTAATGAGACTTTTGATGATCTCTTGGCTCTAGACTCGATTGTGCGTTTTGATTTAGTGAGCGATGGCTGGAGAGGAGTGCCACCTTTTCAATACCAGTTTATTCGAAGTGAATAAACCAATAGATAACGTGTTGATCTCCGTGTGATTAAAACAAATACCTTTTGAGAGATATTTGAGTTAGCTGGGGAAGGGTTGTGCATTGCATCACTGGGTCCATGATGTCTTTCTTCAATACCGAGAATCATTAACAAAAATGACCTCAATAGCATATGTATTGACCCGGTTTCTGCCTAAAGTTGTAAGGAGGGCTTCTTTCTTTACACCCTTTATCTTTACATTTCTTTTTCATTCTTCAACCCCTTCAATGCTTACCAATACGTCATCACTAGCACCTTGTTGTGATTGTTCCAGTGCTAGCTTAAGTACTTGGTCGGCATTCAGCTACGTTCACATTCTTTCTCCATCTTTCCTAGGACTTCTAATTCTATCTAGGGAATTGTCCTTGGGAAGATTCCATCGGCTCTGATGAATCATTGGACTAAACCTATTCCTACCACCCTTTTGTCACCACATCCGTCGTGAATTAAGCGTGTTTTGGGAAGGAATTGCCACCATGAAAACATCATTGAAAATCACCTAAGGTACTTGTGATATTAAAATCAAAAGTTTTGTACCTTAGGTGTTTTGATCATCAAAAACGCTCCCCCTTAACACGTGCTTAACACATATTAAGTTGGATTATCATTAAGTCTTTTTCATTTTAGCCAAGTAACACTTACGTCTCCTTAATCCCATTTTCTCCCCTTATCCAAAATGTTAACCATTAATATTTGGGATATTGAATGGATTAACCGGTCTTTGGGTAAAAATGAAATCAATGTTTGGCCATAGAACAAGTTATTGCTCCCCCTTAAGTTAATAAGGGATAGTTGTAGTGCTTTGGTATGACATATTTTGAAAGATTTAGAATCTCGTGAGAAATTCTTGAAAAATTATCATACCTTAACACTACACCAAGCCATTCAAGCACATTATTCACAAATTTACATATTCACAATTGAAAACCAATATAAAGTGACCTGAGATGTACGACCCATCAGATGGATCGTTGCAGTAGCTTGTGGTGCACTAAATACGGTCTTCCACCCACGAATCTTTCCAAGCTCCTCATCAATCTACGTTCCCGGAGCTTTTGATCGATCTTTTTGATCACATACTTTGCCATCTGCCGGTAACCCGGATGCCAATCCTCCGTCATCTCTGGCAAAGTCCCACCCGAGTTCAGATGCTCCAACTTATCTCTGACTTGTATAAGAGTTCCATCACTATACTTGTGAAGCTCACCCACCCTCATAAACTTCATCAAACCTCGACTGTTCAAGTAGAAAATGCCGGAATTCGGGACAGAAATGCCGGTATAGGGACATCTTTCTACATGTTGAGGTAGCACTTGATTCACAGGACGGGTTAAGTTGAGCCTCCTCTGATAGCTTTCGACTCCCAACTGAAGATCCTCAACTCGTGACTTGATGACAACGCTTCGTGTGAACATACGAAGTGCTGTATTCAAAGCAATCAGATCTTCACGAGGAATGTGAGTAAGTTGATCTCGGGTCATCAGAAGCAGCATATCTTCAATATCCTCAAGGCGAATGATGGAAAAATCTCCTTGCTGGATTTTATATTCCCTGTCATCCTCCCTTTTCAAGCGAATCTCCGTCACATGATAGTAGCCGTTCTTGGCTTCAGTTTTCATTCCTAAGATGCTGGAGATACGGATGTCGGATCTAACATTGCTTCCAGACTTGACCATGCAGCAACCCCTGTACGCCCTTCGGACTCGTTCGTCCCAATGAGATGCACCTATGACAGCATACATATCATAATTACGATTCATTTTTGGGACCCAGAGTCGATTTACCTTTTCCTCGATGAAGGGTATTGTCCCCCAGTTGGCAGCTTTCAGCAAAGTCAGGGATGTTGCATACTTTGATGATCCCTTCAGTAGATACTCAAGATCGTTGGTGACGAAGAAGTCAAGAGCAATCTGATTATCTTGAGCAGGATCCATTGGAGGTGGAGCTCTGTCTGATTCATGAAGTCCTGGCCTTTGAACGGTTTTCAAAGCCTTTATGATCTCATCGGCATAATACTCGAACTCCATTCGGGGTAATCGGGTTTTGGCACGCATTCTTTTATCTTTCATCGCTTTCTTGACCAAGGATGGAGTAACCGAAGTCTTATACTCATGAGCAAGAAATGCACATAAGTCAATCGGACTTCGGATACGCAGATACAGCACATCTTTGTCAGCATCTGTGATCGGATCATATTGAGCTGCTGCCGTGATCCAAGCTTGTGGTGGTGCAGACTCGTCTATCTCCAACGTGTCTTCCCAGGCACGAATGCTTGGTTCAGGAACCGTAGATTGTTGAACCTGTTGTTGAGGAGTGGAAGTGCGAACATCTACTGGTTCAGTTTCAGGCATTTCAGCAGTGTCTTGAACTGGAGAGTGTTGTGCAGCTTCGGGTTCTGTCACTGATTCTGCAATCACAGGAGGAACAACAGCAGAACTAATGGGGTTAGTTGTAATAGGTACAGACACAGCGATAGAGATACCAGGAGCCGAAGACGCTGTAGTGGCATTCACATCGTGGCGCCACTTAGTTCGTCTTGATTCCGAGGATGTCGATTTGTCCTTCGGTGCTGCATCTTTTGTGGACTTGGTTCCAGTCTTTGTAGCAGTCTTCTTGGAGCTGGTAACCTTGTCCCCCTGTGGTTGTTCACCCCCATCATCATCCTGATTGTCGTCCCCGTTACTACCCCTTGCACTCTCCTGATTCTCATCACCACCATCATCGCCATCATCATCATCTTCATCCTCGTCATCATCCTCATCATCCTCATCATCATCACCACCTTCTTCATCGTCTTTCTCCTTTTCACCTTCCTCTTCTTCTTCTTCCTCTTCTTCACCCGTACCCTCTTCTTCACTCTCTTCCCTTTCTTCCTCAGGTAAGATGTGATATGGTACCACACTTCCAAACATTTTGAATAATCTATCATCCTCCATGATAGCATCATTCAGGGATTTAAATAGAGCCCGTTGAATCCTCGATTTATCATGCGACCCAAGTTCCACCATTCGAGCCTTAAGGATCTTCTTCAATTCAAAATCCGTCAGGTCATAAGCAATCTTATAGGCGGCTTCGGAAGGGTTGGATGATTTGACCATCAAGTTGTCAGCAGCAAGTGTCTTCAACTCGTCACGAAGCTTAGGCATTAAGGATTCAACGGATTCTTGCACTCTTTCTTTCACAGATACTTCGAGTGCTTCTTTTTGTTCCTTATATTTATCCCTCATTGCTTGAAGTCTGGTAATGCGTGCAGCATGTTTATTAGCCTCAGCCTGCTTAACCTGAGCAATTTCCTCTGCATGAGCCTTTCGTGTAGCTTCCAAGTCTGCAGCGAACTTGGCAATCAACTCTTCTTGAGCTTTCCTTGATGCTTCTTCACTTTGAGCTCTTCTATTTAACTCTTGGCGAAGTTCATTCATTTCTCTCTTGTGAGCATCCGTATGTTTATCCAACATCTCGCCCAACACTATTGCTGCCATTGCAGAAGTTGCAGATGTTGCAGATGTTGATGGAATAGGCTCGGTTGTAACTGCTGTACTAAGGGTAGGGATTATGGGTGGTGGAAGAACTGGTGTGGAAGCCGGTCGGGTTGGTCGGGTTGTTAAGGGTTGGATTGGTGGTGGTAGAGTTGCCAAAGGTTGAGTTGTCACCATGATCGTAGAAGCAACAGGTTCCTTTTCCACACTTGTTGAAATAGGGATTGATGGCTCCTTCGAAGTGGAATAGTTTTCAGGTGACCCAAACTCATCAACATCATGCGGTTCCTCGTACTCATCCTCGATATCTACCCTCGCACCTGAACCACTACCGCCTGTATCTTTCCTACTCCTTTGAATAGCAATCTTCATCAGTTGTTGCTCGGTTTTACCAAGAGTAGGATCAACAGTATCTGCTTCATCACGTAGACGCATCAAATCCTTACCCTTTCCCTTCTTACCCTCTGACTTCTTCTTCTTTGGTTCGGGTTCAGGTAACGCAGCTGGTTGTTTGCGTTTACCTTTACTCTTAACAGTTGTGGATGAGTCTTCTCCAGTTTGAAGGTTTGCTTTCAGCCTTTCGATTTCAAGCTGCAGTAGCTTGTAATCAGCAGAACCTTTGATTTTGTCTGACAGAAGGTAATCAGGAACAGGACCCGGAATCACACCAGTAGACGGTCCTTCATGCCTCAGATCTACAGTATCATCAGCTTCTTCAGTGCGATAGCGACCTCCTGCACGCCTATCAATAGTAGCATCAAGCTTCATAAAATAATTTATGATGAGCTTAATAAACCGAGGATAAGGAAAGAAGTTTGTCTTCAGCTTCTTGTTGTGGAAGAGTTGAAAGGTGAATTCTTCCCATATCAACAAAGCATAATCTGAATTCGCAGCTTTGTACATGCCATAGAAGAGGTTCATTATCGGACTTCGCAAAGCATCATGTCCACTCGTTTTTGGTGTAAGGCATTTACTGAGAATACCCATCAAAGCTCTCCAGGGTTGTCCTACCTTAGCAGTAGTAAACTCAGATGCAACTCGTATTTCCGGACATCCAAGTGCGTCAAATAACTCCGCGAGTTCATCTTTAGTAGGATCCCTTGAGAAAGACATGCCCTTGGGTGTATCCCGTATACCAAGCATCTTACGGAAATCTGAAACTGTGAGTGTCTGCTGCTTGTTGTCGATGGTGAAGGTGATCTTGTTCGAAGTGAAATCCTTGGTTGCCCAAAATTCAAACATATACTCATAAGGCACCGAGGCTGTACTCCTAAGGGCGTTCTTGAAATGGGAGTTATCAAGAATGGCTATGGCGACCTTAAAGCCATGGTGAGTGGATTTAGAAACTTGCTTTAGCCTATAGTTGTTGGGTATGAACTTAAGGGTTCGAGCTTTAGCAATATCGGCTTCCCTAGATTCTTGGATAGCTTGTACTGTTGGATTAGTCATTTTATCTGCTTAAGATAAGACATGAAAGGTTGATGTACAAAAACAGATAGATATATATCATTCTTACTTCTAAGCATAACACATTTCATCAGATAAAACAACAAGTACATAGATAGCATGCCAACAATAACAATCAAACAACTCATCCGGAACTTTTCCTCATTCGGAACATTTTCATCCGGAACATTCTTCATTCGGAAGTTCTTCGTTCGGAACTTCTTCATCCGGAAGTTCTTCATTCGGAACTTTTTTCATCCGGAAGTTCTTCATTCGGAACTTCCTTCATCCGGAAGTTCTTCATTCGGAACTTCCTTCATCCGGAAGTTATTCATTCGGAACTTCCTTCATTCGGAACATTCCTTCATTCGGAACTTCCTTCATCCGGAAGTTCTTCATTCGGAACTTCCTTCATTCGGAAGTTCTTCATTCGGAACTTCCTTCATTCGGAAGTTCTTCATTCGGAACTTCCTTCATCCGGAACATTCCTTCATTCGGAACTTCCTTCATTCGGAAGTTCTTCATTCGGAACTTCCTTCATTCGGAAGTTCTTCATTCGGAACTTCCTCATTCGGAAGTTCTTCATTCGGAACTTCCTCATTCGGAAGTTCTTCATTCGGAACTTCCTCATTCGGAAGTTTTTCAGAAGAAATCCTTCATTCGGAAGTTTTATCCAGTGTTCATTCGGAACTTTTCAAACGAAGTTTATGATGAATAATCTAGCGCGTTTGTGAGTTTCTAAGGCAAACTAAGGCAATATATTCATCATTTAACCTATTCCGAGCAAATCCCACCATAAATCCCTAATCAGTTTAGCCTAATTTAATCAAAAACCCTAAGTGGATTGAACTGAGTAATTGAGCATGTTTAATCAGAATAATATGATAAGAACTGTGGATTAGAAGTTAATCAGGTTGATGTATATACCTTAATTTAGCAGATGAACAAGAAGGAATGATCAGACGAAGGTTTGAATGCGTGTTTGTGTGTGTAAACAATGGCGGCAAGTTATTTGATAAACAGTGAATGGAAATAATGTGAGGGGCGGGGTGTTTGATTTTTGACTTAGGTCAATTTTGACTAGTTTCAATAAATCACACTTTAGTCCCTACATTTTCTTTCTTTTTCCTTTTGTTTCTAATGTTTTCATATCACTTAACCCTTTTTGTTTCACTTACACTTAACTTAACAAACACAATCTATTAGCAAATCCTCAAAATCTAAAAGCCATGCCTATCACTTAGAACGAACACAAGTCGTTTTCTAAAGCAAAACCACTCAATTACCATGTAGCCCTTAATTTTCACAATCACTTTTGAAAAGCAATTTTAATGACAAAGATGATTTTACTATTTTCTCCCCCTTAAACGATGACCCGTTTTCTATTTAAAGAGCTGTAGTCATTGTTTAAAGAGTCAAATAGTGATGAAAGCATTTCCAATTTATTTCTTGAAAAATTTTGATTCGTGGTTTTAATAAGATTTCTCTTATTTTAACAAATTAATGCACTGAGACGTACACAAATTCGTGTCAGACCAAGGTATAAAGTAACCTTGATCCCTTTGCATGATTTGGCTTGTAAATCACGCCCGAGAAAATTAATTCCCGTTCTGAGCCAACGTTTTCCAAGGAAATACGTGACTTGAATATGAAAACCGGGTTGCAGTCAGAAATAACTACAAGCCAAAATGGGCATGTTTTAAAAATGTACAACCTTTATACGGACTCTATTTATGGCACCGTGTCAATATTGATCGACATTTCTAAGGCCGTAAATATTACCGTACTAAAAGACATGCCCGATTTAAAACGAAAAATATTTTTGGGTGTTTCTTGGTTTTATATTTTTTATGGTTTTTCTTGGTTTTATATTTTTTATGGTTTTTCTTGGTTTTATATTTTTTATGGTTTTTCTTGGTTTTATATTTTTGTATTTTCTTTTTGTTGTTTATATATTTACGATAATATACATGATCACAACCAAAGGATACTCTGAATAGTTTACCACGACTATTCAGCTGATTCTTCTGCCAACTCTTTGAGTGTCGCTGGAGTGAATGATTTCATGCCAAGCTTGTCGATCAAAAACTCGATTCGTCCTCGATCTAAGGCTTTGGTGAACATATCCGCCAGCTGGTACTCAGTAGTGACAAAATACAGCTCGATCACTCCGTTCTCCACCTGCTCCTTGATGAAATGGTAGCGAATGTCTATGTGCTTGGCCCGGGAGTGTTGAACATAGTTGCAGCAAAGGGCAATGGCGCTCTTGTTGTCACAATACATCGGGATTTTGTTAAATCCAAGACCGTAGTCAGTTAATTGTGATCTCATCCAAAGGACTTGAGCACAACAACCGGACATGGCGATGTATTCAGCCTCCGTGCTTGATATTGCAGCGCTTTTCTGCCTTTTTGAAGACCAACTGATCAATCTATCTCCAAGGAGTTGCACAGATCCAGAAGTGCTACGCCTCGTATCTTGACATCCAGCATGATCGGCATCTGCGTATGATATTAAAGCAATCGAGGAATCTTTCGGATACCATAGACCACGATGAAGTGTTCCTTTTAGATACCGAAAGATCCTTTTAACTACATGTAAGTGCTTTTCGGTAGGCCGAGCCTGATACCGGGCACACATGCATACAGCAAATTGCAAATCAGGCCTGCTAGCAGTCAGATAGAGAAGGGTGCCGATCATTCCACGGTAAAGTTTCGGATCGACAATAATCCCATCCCTATCTTCATCTAACTTGGTTTTCTCAACCATTGGAGTGTCTACGGGGTCACAATTCTCAAAATTATATTTCTTAAGTGATTCTAGAGCATATTTGGATTGATTTATAAAGATGCCTCTGGGATTCTGAGAAATCTGTAATCCTAAGAAAAATGATATTTTTCCCATCATCGACATCTGAAAGCGTGTGGACATTATCTTCTCAAATTGTTTAGACAATTCTATGTTAGTGGCAGCAAAAATTATATCATCAACATAAATTTGTACCAGAAGCATGTCGTTGCCGTCCTTGAGAGTGAATAGAGTGGGGTTCACTTTGCCTTTGGAGAAGCCTTCCGACATGAGAAATGTTGATAGGAGATCATACCATGCGCGTGGAGCTTGTTTCAACCCATAGAGAGCCTTCTTAAGCTTGTACACATGGTTAGGAGACTCCGTACTCACGAACCCATCCGGTTGGCTAACATAAACCTCTTCCCTTAGTTCACCGTTCAAAAATGCCGTCTTCACATCCATTTGATAGACGATCATGTTCATATGAGCAGCAAATGCAAGGAATAGTCTAATCGCCTCCAATCTAGCCACAGGAGCAAAAGATTCCTCAAAGTCTATACCCAAGGCTTGTTTATATCCTCTAGCGACCAATCTTGCTTTATTCTTTAATACCGAACCCATTTCATCAAGTTTAACCTTATAAACCCATAACAAAGTAAGGATGTTAACCTTGTCAGGGCGAGGAACCAATTCCCATACTTCTAGTCTTTTGAATTCATTGAGTTCCTCCTGCATAGCTTCGATCCAAGATGATTGGGTCATAGCCTGCTGCCAATTTTTGGGTTCAACTTCAGAGAGAAATGCATCAAAGTAGCAATAAAGTGCACTCTCTTGTAATTGATGGCGAGTAGAGACTGGTCGATCTAGATCTCCAATAACATTCCTAATTGGGTGATCTTTTGTCCATTTAGTGCTATGTTTTTCAATCCTAGGTGGTCTGGAGTGAACAATAGATGGAGCTTCTTCTGAGGTAGAGGCGACTGAAGGGTTTTCAGGGATCGCTACACCAAAGAAAGGAAGCTCTTGCAAGTGAGCATATTCCAAGTCGTGATCAGTGGAATCCTCTTCTACATCATTAGGCACAAGTAGGGGTGATGATTCAGGTGAAGTTTGAGAATCACTTGGTGAAGGTGCATCCGGTTCAATGTGAATTGTAGATGCATTAGATAAAGGTTCATTAACTTGAGCAACCACTTCAGGTATTGGAGCAATTACTACAGGTGTTGGAACTTCATCAGTCGGGGGATCGAAGAATTCATCAAACAACGGTTGAAACAGTTTATCCCACTCAGGCCTAGTTGGTGGTAAAAATGATGTAGAAGTAGGATTGTTGGGAACTAATCCGGAACTTATAGCACCGGGTCCCATCTCATGAAGCGCGGGTTCAGAGCTGTGTTGCTCAGAAGCCATCGCTGTCAGCTCGTGGAAATCAGCGTCCATAGTTTCTACAATCTTGCCAAGACGACGGTTATAGATTCGGTATGCTCTTTTGGACGGTGAGTAACCAATGAAAATACCTATGTCGGCTTTTGGTTGAAGCTTACCCAAGTTCTCACTATTGATGTTTGGATAACACAAAGCACCAAACACATGGAAAAATGAAACATCGGGTTTGCGGTCATGTAGAAGCTCATAAGGTGTTTTTCCATGGCGTTTCCGAATGATAGACCGGTTTTGGGTAAAACATGCAGTAGAAATAGCCTCTGCCCACAAGAACAATGGAGCGTTCGCATAAATAAGCATGGTCCTAGCAGCTTCCATAAGTGTGCGATTTCGTCTTTCAACGACACCGTTTTGTTGTGGAGTGCGTGCAGCGGATGTTTCATGTGATATACCAACTCCTTCATAATAATCACGAAGAGTCTGGTTGACGAACTCTGTACCATTGTCTGTACGAATACGGCGGACAGTGGTATTCAAACGTACCTGAATGAACTTCAGAAAAGTGATGATAGCCTTCGGAGCTTCATCCTTTGTACGTAGAAATCTAACCCATGTAAACCTTGAGAAATCATCCACAATGACGAGAATGAATTTCTTACCGCTCACACTTTCAGTTCTCATCGGTCCACAAAGATCCATATGCAAAAGATGAAGTTTTTCTTGATTAGTGTCTTCAGCTTTGGGTTTGTAAGATTTCTTGGTGCTTTTCCCCCTTGAACACGCGGAACATAAATGATCCTTGTGAAATTTAAGCTTGGGAAGACCACGAACTAACTCGTTTTTAGCCAGATGATTAATAGCATCAAAATTAAGATGAGATAATCTGCGATGCCATAACCATGACTTGGTCTTAGAAGCTTTAGAGAGAAGACATACTGGAGAAGCGGCCATCATGTCTTGTAAGGACAAGGTGTAAAGATTTGCACCACGAGATCCCTTCAACAAATCTTTTCCTTCCAAGTTGCGGATGAAACAAGTATGTTGTCGAAAAGCAACCTCAAGGTTGGAATCACAAAACTGTCCTACTGAGAATAAGTTATGACCAAGACCTTCAACATAGTATACCCTAGAAATCGTCACGTTTCCAATCTGATATTCACCATATCCCATAATCTTTGCTATATGATCATTCCCAAATTTAACCGTACCAAGAAACTTGCTGACGAAATTTCGGAGCATCGAGCGATTTCCGGTCATATGTTTTGAACAACCGGAGTCCAAATACCACAGGATGATTTGGACCACCTGAAAATATCACCACACAAAGACAATGTAGAGGTATCGGAATCTGAGTGTTCCTTGTTATTAGCAGGTACAGATTTAATAATCTTAGATTTGCTAACTCTAGGTTTCTTAGATTTCCTAGCCTTTTTCTTCTTAATTAGTGGTGTAGATTCTAATTGGCTCAAATCCTGAGGTATTTCTACACTGATAGGCACTACAGTGGGGGCTGACCTAATTAAAGGGCGCTGTTTCCTTACTTGAGTGCGAGTGTTCCTAACTAAAGGACGCTCAGACCTAACCTCAATGGATGCATTCCTAGTTAAAGGGCACATTTTACCATCGAGAGTAAAGGTCCTACCAGTGGGACGCCATTGCCAGCCAACTTGGGCACGAGTTCTACCCGTTGGCTTCCATTCAAGACCATTCTTAATAGCATTCATTTCATTAACGTGATCAATCAGACACAAATCATGACGCTGTGAAAACATACATTCATTACAATTCCAGCAATTTAAATCAGAATTCACGAATGGTTTAGGCTGCTGCACAGGCGCAGAGCTTTTAGTCTTAACATGATTCGTTTTATTTAAAACTGAACTAGCATTCCTATTGTGGACTTCTACTTTCTTCTTTGTGGCACTACTAGTGGCGGGCTTGATCTTAGCTTTCTTGAGTGGCGATCCTTTAGCCTTAGTAGTCTCTTTTAATCCTGTAGAAGGCAAATTGGGAACATTAGCAGCAGATTTTAAAGGTGTCTTACTTGATTGTGCCAATGACGGTTTCGCTCCTGGAGTCTTATTAAATGGAGTGACAGCAATGGGCCTATTGTTAAGTAGTGCTGAACCTGGTGTACCTATGTATTGTAAATAAGCCAAGCAATATTGAACTCGCTTAACATATTCATGAGCCGAATAATAGTCGCTACTTGAGGGATCTAAGGCATAAAGATCGTCTAAAATATCCCTAAGAAGATCGACATGCTTAATGGCATTCCTCATATAATCATCGTATACAGCCGGGTTTCTCTTATGAAGCGGATTCTTATAAAGCACTACTTTCTTGGTTGTTGGAGCACTAGTGGACGGTGCAGAGTCGGTAGCTAAGTTATCAACAACTTCTTGTCGGGTGAGAAGAAGTGTCTCCTTTAACTCAGCCAAAACCATATTTTTGTCTATGAGCAGGATGTTCAAGTCAGAGATTTCTTCGCACTTTTGGTTCAGTTGTTCAATATAATATTGTTGCTGTGTCGCATTAAAAGCGAATCGATCTTCTAGTGAACCATAAAGAGCGGATAGTCCCTGCCTTGTCCGATCCATCTCCCCTAGAACAGTTGATAGTCTAAGTTCTAAGACTTGGTTTTTAGACTCTGCGGCCTCTAGTTCCATTCTTAATGTTTCCTTTGATGATATCTCTCTCTTCAATCTCATGATTTCTTCCTCTAATGTCTTAACAATTGCAATCATCTTGTCACTTGTCTCAACACCGTTTTCACAAACATTTGATATCAAAAGATTTTCATTTTGAGCTTGTTGTTTTAATTCTAAAGATATACAATGTTGTTCTAGTTGATTAAAGCGTTGAGAAAGTAAATTATAAGAATCTTGTAGCTTTAAAAACTCAGCGTTAGATTCGTGACAAGAATGACTATCTACCTCATTTACAGTTTCAGCAACATTTACAGAAATATCACAAACATCATCACAAATATTCACAGCATCACAATTCATCATAGCGGATGTAAGCTCATTCGAATATTTAACATTTACAATAGTAAGCACATCACACGAGATTACTTCGGACAGGAATCGGTCATATTCGGTTAAAATCTTTTCCTTTTCAATTAGTTGCAGTTCGTAAGCGGTGTCCATTTCATAAAACACTTTTTGAACTTCCCCAATTTCAAACTGAAGATTTTCCTTAAGAGATGCAAAACTTCCTTTTAGACTTTCGACAAACGGATTGATCTTAGTTTTAAACACCTCGTTCATGTGTTCGAAAGCCCATTCTCCGGCATTTAAGCCATTTGAAGTCGTACATTCCAAAATGACCTTGTCAAAGTTAGTAAAGTATCGGTTAATCTCTTTCAAGTTTAACCATACAGTACTAACAGGTGGAAGATTCTTTGGAATTTCCTTAGGACCTTCCATGTTGACAAGTGTAGGAAATGTACTAGGGCGTTCTTCCTCTAACATGTAGGTTGGTGCTGTAATGAGATCTTTATCCATATGGAAGCGAACTCTAAAATCAGTTTTAGCAAGCTCCTTATTCATTTTAAAATAATCACACTCGGGATATTTTTCTGAATTGTATGACCGATCCTCATCAACTAGAACCTTACTTGTTCGATCATTGGGAAAAACAATCGGGTCTAAAGCCAATCCTAATTGAGTTGCATTATAAAGTCTAGGACTATGTCTTAAAGCTTGTTTTGCATATCGTGGATTAGGGGGAAGGCCTTTTAGACGTGATAAGTTAAACTCTTTAAATGAAGCATCAAATAAGTGAACTAGTTGTGAAGCAGCGTATTGTCTTAACAGCAAGTAGTCTAGACTTCTAATCTTATTAGTAGCATTAATCTCCATTTCAGTCTTCTTAGATTCGAGTAATTCAAAATCAGTTTGAAGTTTTTGAAAATTAGTGACCACTAACTCCTTTTCTCTAAGTTCACTAGACAAATTTGCTCTTAAGTTTTCGATTTCTTGCAAGTGACCCATTTGTTTGTTTCTAAAGTGATCATATTCGAGATTTGTGAGAACACTAGACGAAGGCACTAGTTCCAAGGTTTGTACTTTCTCATTGCTTAAAGCAAGCTCTTCAGACAAATTCTTATTCTTAGCTAAGGTTTCTAAGAGTGCAGCATTCATTTGGCTAAGTAGTGTAGCAGGAACCATGACCAAATCTTGTTGAGCAGGAGTAGGCATATGCGAACTGGTTCCCGGTTGTGATTCACTCAAAGTCTGGGGACTCACATTGATATTGCTATCATTGTTTGTCTCCTCGTTTGAAGGACTCACCACCGAAGATTCATTCGAATTAGCTCTCTCTTGCCCAACTTGATGTGGTTGAATACTAGCATCAGTGGCATTATCAGTGTTATTAATAAGTACCTCAGATTTCTTATCTGGCCCTAAGCTGGAGAAAGTTGCCATGAAAGCAGCCTTTGCAGTCTGAAAGTCATCACAATCGGAATCATACGCATCAAGATCATCGGCTTGGTAAGCTGCATTCTGCGTAGTGACAACGTCTTGTTCAGCAATCCCTGGGTCAGCAAGAAATGCAAGCTCCTCTTCATCAAGTTCCCTTCCTTGCGCCTGAGCATTTACCAGATAGATCTTTTCTGCAAACCACTGTCCATCCCTTCTCCTCTTGGGTTTCTTACAATCCCTGGACATATGACCCTCTTCCTTGCAGTTGTAGCATGTAATCATTCTCAACTTGCCTGTATTAGCCCGTGGAGGGTTGTTAACCATTGGAGCAGGAGCAGGATTGGCGGTGCGAACATTGGTTGATGTGGAAGTTCTCCCCTGATATGGCTGAATTGGCTGAACCATTACTCTGCCATTCTCAATTGTAGCTTGTTGGCGAGAATTGGATGAATTCCTCAACTGATTGTTGGTAGGATCTGATCCTCTGAATCCTTGTTTGCTTAAAGTTCTTGTGAGGTAAGCAGACATAGTAGTTAGCACTTCAACTGGGTCAGCTCCTTGTTGGAATACAGGAACTGGGACTTCCTCATCATCACAATATAGTGCTTGATCTGGATGAGCTGCATAATCAGTATAAGGAAGACTCATTTGATCAGGGTAGCTTGTTGGATATGCTGCATTCTCTTGATAAGAAGAATATGATGGCTGAGCATAATGTGCAACATTTGCTGGATGAGGTTGTGAAGCATACTGTGGTGAGGGTGCATTGAACCGATATTGTTGCTGATGTGAGGTGGGTGGTTGTGGTAGAATCGAGTATTGGGGAAAGGCTGGTGTCATGTAAGGTGATTAATGATAAGCTTGATGTCCCAAGATATAGGGTGTGTTGTTGTGAGACAAGCTTGGTTGATTCGCCATCAATGCTAAAGAATCTGGGTGCATACCACGAGGAGAACGGTGCATAATCACATGCTTCTCATGCTGCTGAAGGAAGGCATAGATTTGATCTAAGTTGCACTTATGCAAATCCCGGGTTAACTTCACATCAGTAATGTACTCACCCCATTCAGCTTGAGGTAGAGTATTCAAGAATTTGGTGTTAACCTGGAATGGTGCGATCACAAGATTGTATACATTCAGATCATTCATAAGTGTGGTGAATCTGAAGTAATAATCGTGGAGCGTTTCCCCTGGGTTGTAGGTGAATCTATCAAACAAATCATACAGCTGACACTCCCTTTCTTGTTTGGTGAGAGACGTGCCTTGTAGCAACACCTTAAGACGTTCCCATAGATCCTTTGCCACCGTATACTGACTCACCATCCTATAGATGTCATGGGGAAGTGCTTGGAGAATTGTTTGAAGAGCTTTTTCATCTGCATCTGCAACGAGTTGTTGGGCTGGAGTGAGTTCTTCAAATTCTCGTGGTCTAGTCACGTTGTCAACCGTAATGGTACCATAGTCGAGTGGACCATTCAAAATCGATTTGACCATAAGCCTTCCGTATGTCGGTTTCCCCTTTAGATATTGCATCATTCGACCTTGCCATGCCTCAAACACCTCTTTAATGAGCATCGGTGGACGGCTATCAGTTCCCGTTATGATTGATATATCCGTAAGAGATGTCATCTGAGGCATTACTGAATTTGGATTCATTTTGTTTTTCTTCAAAGAAACAGAGATTATCGGTTGATCGAGCAGTGAAGTAAAGCTTGTGAATTGTGTTGTGTTTTTGTTGTATGAAACCAAGATTAAATCCTCTAAAAAATCGTCGAAAAAACAAGCAAAATTACCCTTGATTCGGAACTTTTTGTTGATTCGGAAGTTTGATTCGGAAGATTACCTTGATTCGGAACTTTGTGTTGATTCGGAAGATTACCTTGATTCGGAACTTTTGGGTTGATCCGGAACTTCTTGACTCGGAAGTTCTTGGTTCGGAACTTTGGCTTGATCCGGAACTTCTTGACTCGGAAGTTCTTGGTTCGGAACTTTGGCTTGATCCGGAACTTCTTGACTCGGAAGTTCTTGGTTCGGAAGTTTCTTGATCCGGAACTTCTTGGTTCGGAAGTTTCTTGATTCGGAACTCCTTGACTCGGAACTTCTTGGTTCGGAAGTTTCTTGATTCGGAACTCCTTGACTCGGAACTTCTTGATCCGGAAGTTTCTTGATCCGGAACTTCTTGGTTCGGAAGTTTCTTGATTCGGAACTTCTTGACTCGGAACTCCTTGATTCGGAACTCCTTGATCCGGAACTCCTTGATCCGGAACTTCTGCTGAATGAACAGAAACCTCCTCCAATGAACAGTCGAACAGTAAAAAGTAAGATTAAGCCCAGATTTTGACCAAATAACCCAAAAAGTTTTGTGCTTTCGACTAAAATAAGTAACAACTAATACTTATCCACTAATCCCAATCACAAAAACATCAAAAACACCAAGAATCAAGATGATTTTTCTAAAAGAACACTAATACAATCAAAAACTAAAAAACCACACAAATCACCACCTTAAATCACCCCATAGCTCTGATACCAAATGTAGAATATTGATAATCAATGAATCTATGAAGGGGTTTGTTAATTTCTAGAGAGAGAAAGTTAGAGAGAGAAAGTGAGAGAAACTATGTGAATTTTATTAAGTGGAAATTAAGAAATGATAACAACCAACCCCTTTCCTTAGTGGAAAGGGGTATTTATAGTTCCAAGTCATAAGTGGACTTGGGCCGGTCCATGACAAGCCCATGGACCGGTTCTTACTTAAGTTAATAAGCAAATGATAACTAATTACTAACTACGAGCTATTACAACATAAATCATATTGTGGAGTGACCGATACTTCTAATATACGTTAAAACGTATTTCTAACACTTATGTACCAAGTTTAGTTATGCAACATATTATCATAGCAAAGTAGTTGTAGAAGTATAAGTATATAGTGGTCAAGCTCACACACAACTTATAGAAGTACAACACATGAGTGATTATTCTAGGATTTATGTGTGAATCTTGTTACATAAAATCATGGTAAAATCATGGATTTTACAACTCTAACTATACATCATTTCGTGCCCTCAAATTTGACTTAAAATACGGAAAATATCATCAAATGCATGCCAAATAACCTTGTTTTCTCTATTTGTGTGTTTGTGGACACGGATATTATGAATTCATTTGGAAATCAAAAAATCAAACAAAAACGAATTCGGGAAACGAAGTCGTACAAAAGAACCGAAACCGGATAAGAAGTTACCATAATACCCTTGAAGATTGACGAAATTAAAAGAATGATCCCTCAAGTTTCACAATTTGTCACTTTATACCCCTCAAATATCACAAAGTACAATGGGGTCCCTAAAGTTTGGAGTTTATACAAGAAAGGCCCTTGAAGAATAAAGAAATTACATTTCAAGCCCTCGAAAATGGATTTATAAATTTTAGGGTCTGAAAATATCATTTAACAAAGTAATGATGAATGTTAACAAAGCTTGGTGAATGTTAACAAAATGTGAGGGGCCATCCTGCCATTTCACCAAAGTTGCAAGGAGGGGGTAGTTTTGCTAAGTCACCAAAACTTCAACAAAATCAAGTCACAAAAGTTTCAGGGGGATTTATATCATTCTTTAAATTATATTTGCAAAGGAAATTGGCGGATTCGTTTTACAATATCACAAGAACCAAATGGTGGTTTTTCCAAAGTTTAAATCATTTAAACGATGAAAACATAATTAAAATCCCCTAATCAGATTAATTTTCTCTTTTGGCATAAACCCTCGTAAATCCACCCCAGTCCCAATTGATTTATTCACCATGATTAATCCCAATTAACCATATGGGTTTTACTCACCTGCTATCACGTGAGAATCCTACGTGTTCAAAACTCATTCAGCTCATCTCATGGTCCCTGGCCCATCTCCCTTTTTTGACCCATTTTGCAGAACAAGACAAGAAGTAGCAGAGAATGGACGAATATGATTTGTTTGAGTGCTCTTTACACCAAACCAAAGGCTGAGATCACATATTCACACTACATTTCACATGGGCTACCAAGGACAAGTCACAAGAGCAGTTTCAAAATTAGGCATCAAAGGATATTCCATAGCATCTTCATAGGGCATTTTAGGGATTATGATATGTCTAGGGTTTCTGGTCGTAACCTCTTCATTTTAGTATATATACTTTAGCCTAGCAAATGTAGAAGATGTTCCAAAATTTATATATTTTTATATTCTCGTAATTTTAGTGAATTAATGAAATATATAAAGTTTGAGTTCCCTTATTTTTAATATGTTCACTTTATTCTTATTGCATTTTTAAATTATCTTTCTATTCAAAAGAGGTTTCAAAAATTTTTATTTCTTTTTTTTGGAGATCCATAAATTTAAACTGATTTTTCAACTTATTTGACAACTAAGTTATAAAAGGGTTTGATTTTATGTTAAATATATGCTGGCTACCATCTCAAATTTCTTGCAAAAAGGATTTTCCCAAGTTTTCAATTTTGTATGTTTATTTTTGTTGATTCACTGATCAATAAGCTGGTGATAAGCTCATCTAAAAAATGAACCTATCACCTACCTTATTGAGCTTGTAGTTTGCTTGTTTTCATGGTGTTTCAGGTTTGAATGCTTGAATACATTTCATTTCCCTCTCATAACTATTTTAACTGTTGTAGTTTATAGCTCTTTCCCAAGTCTACCATAAGCTCATTTCCATAAGCTCATAAGCTCAGAGAAAGTACTAAGCTGGTTGCATCAATTAATCTTGGTCTGAATGTAGGTCAAGACAAGGTCAACTTTGAACTCCTCTTTGTGCTCTTTTTTAGCCTTATTTGATCTTTGTGGTGAACTGCTTATAGAGCTGATTATTTTTCTGCTTTAGTTCTTAAGTTCAGTTGATTATTGCGTGCTTAGTTGTTCTTGTTCTTATTTTGCCTTAAATTGCTTTTAAATTCATTGTTCCTTTGAAAAATTTTGTCTGATCAAGATTTAAGTAGTGTTTGGGACTAGATACAAAGCTAGGTCTAAACAGCTTATTTGAGTTCTTTGTTATGCAGTCACTTGCAGGTTGTTAGTATAAGTCAAAATCAAGTTTTTGTTTATAGGTTTTAGTTTAGCAATCAAGTTTTAGTCTTCGTGCATGTTTTTGTCTGATTTAAAATCATAGGGTAGTGAAATCTATATTGTCTTATATCTGGTGCCATTTGTGGGTGTTTTATGTTTGTTATCTGACATATAAATACCTCGGATAAGGCTACTAGTGGTAGAGTTCATTTGGTGAAGATTTGAGCCTTTTACTTTGATAAATTCCTAAAACATTGCACATTGCATCAGTTTAAATTTGGGGAACTTAGAGATAATATTAGGTTTTAATTTTTGTTAATATGATAGTTTATAGGTTAATCTAAATTTGTTTTGAGTTGCTCGAGGATTTATAGCTTATTTGGGTCTTACATGATAAGTTGAAATTTGCTTAAGGGTCTAAAACAAGGTTGATTTAGTTCTACACTGTAGCTCCTAGTAATTTGTTTGCCTTTTATTTTTCTTTGCTTTAATATGTGTTCTTGTGATTTTTTGAGTGCTTTATGTACTTTTATATTGAACTGACACCAAAAATAAGCCAACTGCATATTTTAGCTTTTTCTGTCCAAATAAGTAAACAAAGAAGCAAAAAGAGAGCTAGGGGGTTCGAACCCTAGACGACTAGACCTCTCCCTCAACACTACACTCCTTTACCATCAGTGCCCTTGGGACTTTCCTGTCCAAAGGGTTGTTTGTTTTATTTTTATTTAAGGTGTACAAAATTGGCCAAATAAGCTCATTTGAGCTTATTTCCATTTTCTTCTTACTGTAAACGGTCAACAAATTTATTTTTGTAAGTAAACTAGCTTTTTCAGTCCATTTTATCTATTTTGAGAGTTTAATTTGCTTTTTACTTTTTATTCGAAAACGTAGCCTTTAGCTTATTTTAAATGTGCTTTTAAGCTTTTTCATTGGTCTTTAGTTAGCTTATTCAAGTTTTTGTCTTTTTATTATCTTTATAAGCCTAAAATAAGCACTCTTGCCAAAAATCAGATTCCAAATCGCTCAAAATTGTCAAAACGACTATTTTGTCGCTTTTTTATTTTCAAAAAGTGTTTATCCCAAGCTTATTAGACCAACTTATTTGATTTTTCTTTTTTCATTATCTTAGCTAGGACAAAATACTGAGGTGTGCTTATTTTCAGCTTATAGCAATAAGTATTTAGTTTACCGGGATTTTAAAGGCCCAATAAGTTAGCTTATTGCTTATAAGAGGGTGATAACTTATTTTTCGGCTTTTGAGCCTTTAAAAAAAGTTGTTTAAATGTAAAATTTGGGTTAGACTGTGTTTTTACTTTTCTTATTGTCAAAAAAATTTAATTAGGATGAAAAGCCTAATCAGGTTTTGCACTATTTTTGTTTTGGCCTCTTTTCAAGACCCAAAAAGTATTTTTATTAATTTTATTTTCATTTTTATTTTAATTAGGTTAAAATTAAATGGTTTTGAAGTTTTCAAATATTTTCAGTTTTTTGCATTATTTTAATATTATCTTTCCTAGTTTGCGTGCCCGCGTGATTCGACTTAGTTTTTATCCGTCTTAGTGTACCTTCGTCTTTTACTTTTAATCCTTCTTTTCCTAATGTCGTAACTAATCCAAATTTGTTTAACTGGCCTAAACTTTCTCCTCGCGTACAATGAATGCGTGGTTTTTAAATTCGTTCGCGTTTTCCTAAAACGTGAACCGTCTTCATATACTACCTATATTTTACAATTATCAATATGGCGTCGCTGCTGGGGAGGTGTTAAGTGCCATAAACGTTTTTGTTTGAGTAGTTTACGCTTTTGGACCTTCCATTTTGGGAAGTGTACAAATTTGAACATACTCATTTTTATTTTTCTATATTATTAGCCATATAATATATAGTGTAATTAGAACTCTAATTACACTCAAATCGTTTTCATTTTTCTTTGTGATTACTAAATTATATACGTAGAACAAACAAATTCACAATATCTCCAAAAGAGTGAAAACTCACCCCACTTATTATCGATCCGATAATTTTTGATGGTATCGATTAAACAAAGAAAAAGGCAAAATAGATAAATACTCTTAAAAAATTTGATCTCGATTGGTACAAACTATAAGGTGGGTATAAGGCGAAAGAGAAAGGCTCTTATGTGCTTCGCGCCGCTTCGTTTCTCCGCTCGCTTGTGCGTACTTTGAAAGTGATTATTTATTAAGGGTTTGCCACCCAAAGTATTAACATCATATTATTTGCTTTTGCTTAATTATTCAACCCTCGAAATGTTTTGATTTTAACCAATCGTTTCAAAGTCGAGCGAAGGCTTTTACTCCACGTAATTAATTTCATTCCTTTGGATTCTCTAATCGAGAATTTGATTTGAGAGAGATTTTTGTGGATTTATTATCTACATGATACACCAAAAAACCAAAAAAAATGAAAAATAGAAAACAACAAAATAATCTTCTTTGCTATCTCGTTCTAATTTTTTTTCTCAACCCCTCTAATTTCTTCGTTAGTGCATGCGCACTAGATCGTCTAATTATCCCACTCAAAATTTAAAAACGTGTCGTATCGACGTAATCGAAATAGAAGGAATCGACAACAAGGACAAGTAGGACCCGAGATTCCTAATATTGTTGTTGTAACCCAAGACGAGATGGCGGACAATCGTACGATGATGCAGTTGCTCCAAGCACCCACCGAGAGTTACGGAGAGGCGATTGTGATTCCCAATATTATTGCAGATAATTTTGAAATCAAATCGGAAATGTTGTTTTTGATCCAAGCAACTAAGTTTTATGGTCATGAGAAGGATAATCCTCATGATCACATTCAGAATTTCTTTGGTCTTACGGCTACTTGCAAATTTAGGGAAGTCCCTAATGATGCAATTAAGCTCATGCTTTTTCTATATTCTCTCGATAGCCTCACCTAAATTTGCTACGAGAAAAAACCACCTCGATCTATATTGACGTGGAACGATCTCGTGTTCAAATTTGGTAATCATTTTTCCCGCCGTCTAAAACCACGTTTTTCAAAAATGAGATCACGAGGTTTACCCAAAAACGGAATGAGTCGTTTAGAGAGGCGTGGGATCATTTTAAGGAATTGCTTAGGCAATGTCCTCATCACGGATTTACCAAGTTGCATCAAATCGACACTTTTTATAACAGTCTTAATCCTTATGAGCAAGATTCGTTAAATTCCGCCGTGGGTGGTAACTTTTTGTGTAAAACTCCTAGGGACGCGTTAATGATTATCGAGAATAGGTCAAATATTTTCTAACTGCGTAGCACACCGAGTGTTGCCAATGTTAGTTATTCTAATCACGACATTGAGAAAGTTGACACGAAAGTCGATAAATTAAACCGATGTTTTTACGAGCTTGTTAGGTGAATTGAAGAAAAAAGACGCTCCCGCTACGGTGAAAGCGGTTGAGATTTCGTGTACGTTTTTTGGTGGACCTCATAATTATTACGAGTATGCGGCTCCGGATGGCCAAACGTCGAGCGTTAATGTGGTTATTGGAAATTATAATCAGAATCAAAACAACGTGGGTCCATCACAAGGTTTTAATCAAGGCAATTATAATGGAAATCAACGAAACGATTTTTCGAATCAAGGAAGTAATAATCAAGGGCAAAATTTGAGATTTCAAAATCAAGTATTTAACAACAACAATCAAAATCAAGGTCAATGTTCGAATTTTCAAAAAAAAATCAAGGAAATTTTAAGGGAATCAAAACCAAGGTTTTAATCAAAATTCAAATGAGTCAAATGATTTCAAAATTATATGAAATCAAATAAAGCTAATGAAGATATTAGAAAAGCAAATTGGTATTTTAAAAAACAAGTTTTCCAATATTTTGAAGGGTCAAAACAATAGAATTGAACAGAATCAAAGTGTAGGCTCGAGAATATGTTATCGGGTATCATGAACAAACCGTCTTATTCAGGTTCGTTACCAAGTAACACCGTACCAAAACCAAAGGAGAATGTTAAAGCTGTTACGTCTCAAGGAACTCGTGGTCGTGTGATTACCCATACCCTTGACGGTTTTAAAGTTTTGCATTCGTCTCAACCCTCGGCCTCATCATCATGTTCCAAGGTCGAAGGGAAGAAGGTGACGACCATGGATGATATTATACGTGCTTTTTCTTCTAAATCTACTATTTCTCCTTCTACTTCTAAACCCTCTCGTGTATCTCATATCCCATACACCATTCAAAAAGAGAGTTTAATCGACTTGACCAAAGTGCACCTTGAAGAAACTTATGCCGCGGTATTGCTTAAGAATCCTAAAAGGTACATGCCTAAGAAGCAAGAGGATCCGGGCTAATTTCTTTTACCTTATGATTTTTCGGAGATCGAGGGATGTATAGTACTTTCCGACCTTGGTGCTAACATCAATCTTATGCCTCTCTCCATTTAGAAATTGATGAAATTTCCTAATCTTACCGCGATGGCATGATCATCGAGCTAGCAAATTGTACACCTCTTACACCAATTGGTATAGCCGAAGATATTTATGTTAAGATTGGAAATTTCACATTTCTCGCGGACTTCGTCATTTCCGACTACGAGTGTGATCCTAATGTCCTATTGTTTTAAGGAGACCATTTTTATCGACGGCTCATGCCCAGATAGATGTTTTTGATGGGAAATTGGTTTTAAGTTATGGGGATGATAAGATGGAGTTTTTGACCGAGAAATAACAAAACCAAATAAATTCTTCTCAAAGTAATCTTTTCCAAAAAAACGAAAAAGAAAAACTTGATAAATGTTTTAAAAGAATTAAGAAAAACGGTTTTGAAGATGATGAATTTACCGACAAAGAGTATGCCTATTTAATTGAAAAAGGTTTACTAAATGCATGGACAAATCATTTTGGGATTTATTCAGTGATTATAATGACCAACCAATTCTGGAGGGAAACGTTAGTTCCATCACGACAAGTTTATTTGAGAACACGTCTTCACCACCTCCGAAGGATAATTTGACCATTATCAAGGAAAAATCGCCCATTATTGAAGAGCCTTTTATACCTAGTCCATTGATCAATGAGACTACAATTTTGACCATTGAGGATTCTCCTCAAAAGATTGCTCATATTGACTCATTCTTTGATCTCGATGGTGATTTTACCGAGATCGAGTACATACTTCATAATCCACAAGCCATGTTTGAGATTTTCACAAAGAAATATTTTCAAATGAGTTTGTGTTTGACCCGAGATCTAAGCTTAAACTGAAAGATAATTTGCACTTATGCCTCCACTTCCACCTGCAAGTGAGGTAAATTTTGACGATATCGAGGCCGAACTTGATGAGTTGGAACGTCTTCTTCATTATGACGAACCTTCTCTTGTGACTATCAATCCCATTCTTAAGGAATTACCTAATAAACACTCCTCCATTGAGAATATCGATAATCGCATTCTTGAGAATTTACCTTATCAATAATCCTCACCAAATAATGATGGTTTTGTGTTATACCGTGATATTTTCGAGATAGTTTCCAAAATTATCAAGGAATGTTTGACAAACCTTGGTTTGATGAACCTATTTATGATGAGGAAATCGGTAAAATCGACAATCTTTCGGATGATGACCTTTATGTTGACCTAGAGGGGGATATTTTCTTCACTGATTCTCGTTTTGAAAATATCTATAATCCCCCTCCTACCCATGACTTAAAACTTAAGATTTTTAGTGTGCCTAACATCGAGTTTGAGACACCTATCCGAGTAGTGTGCCTATTCATTTAGAGACGTCTAAGATTTTTAGTGTGCCAACCAATATATTAGATATGCCTAATATCTTTGATTTTATTAATGGCAAAACGGGTTTTCATATAGAAAAATGTGAAAAAGAGTTAAAAATGTTAAATCAAATAGATGAGTCTCTTTTCACCACGTCATCATCGTTGATCTTGACTACTACCACCTCATATACTCCTTAAAATGATGGTATGTGTTGAGCTAGTGTGGGGGAAGCCCCATTTGATTCCTCCAATTTCTCCACTGAGGACGAGATTTTTGACCCCGGAATCGTGTTTAAAGGGAAATCTCGATCTTCCCCGATGCAATAAATGGAAAATCTTTCTATATGCTTGGTGTGAATTTACCTCGTGTAGCTCAATGTTTTGCCCCGCCCATTGTCCCACCCTTCAAATTCTTATCTATTTTCTTTGATCCCTTTGGGATATTGCTTGAAGTAGCGTTGTTTTGTTTTATATGATAACGAAGACGTTATCTTCGACCCCGGTATATGCACCATCAAAGGACTTAGTCATTAATACCAGGTTTACGGGTTTTTGGGTTTCTACCCTTTTTACCCTTTGACCATACCAATATTGTCCCTAAATAATCACATTTATGAGGATTCAAGACGAGCTTTTGACTCGGTTATCAAAAATAAGGTGCCGCGTGGGGGATTCTCATGCTTATCTTTGTACATTATTATCACTTTCTAATCGTAGTTAATGTGAGGAAACTTGTGCTCTTCCGACCTTTGTTTTCATGGTTGTTTGTGAATGTGATTATCTAGGAATCATCTTCATTATTGAAGCCTCTCGTATTCGTTTTATTCACGCATCACTCGAGATTCGAGCATTTGCTTTGAAGAATCTGATATCCGATGATATCCTTTTGTTACTAACGTTTATCTTTTAGCACACTTTATAAACGACTTAAGATCATTCTTTATACCCTTTCTATGCTAGATATTAAGCATTCGACTCTTCTTCTCAAATATGGGAGTGTTTCACCCTTAGACTATAAACATTGAGGACAATATTTAGTTTTAGTATGTAGGGGAGGGGGGGGGGGTAAATAGATACTTGCTTTGCTAAGTCTTCACATACTCCATTTTTCTTCGTTTTGTTTTAAAAATAAGGCAAAAATGACCAAATGTTAATTTTTTTCGTCTTTCTCATAAGTGTTTTGACATGAATGTAAGTTTTCCGTTGGTGAGAATAAGAGTAATTTTTTACTCGACCGGGCGTTTTGAGCCCCTAGCTTCGTTCCCTAACTATATTAGGCTAAGTATCATTAAATTGATGACGAGAAATGATAAAGTCAATTATAATTTACTATGCTAAACGTAGAGTATTCATATTCTTTCAAAAACTCATGTAGTTTAATTGTTTTTTTCTCCCAACGCTTAAATATAAATAAATTGTTAATAAATATTGACATAGCGGCTTGATCATTATTGTTGGTTTTTAACTAATTCTAGTAGTTGCCATGTAATTAAATTGGAAGACATTAAAGGATTCGCCAGCTTTACGGATTTGAAGTATTGGCAAACCGAATAATCGAAAGCTTTCCAAATAATAAATTTTTAAGTCATTCACCTAAAAATAGCAAAAATTCGAAGCTCAAAAGGCCGAAAAATCTATGTGAAATATATGTCAATGACTTGGAAACTTAAATCTTTAAAGATCCAAAATTCCTTTCAAGGTGAGGATATACGTTTTTTGCCATAATAAACACTTCATGACGAAGTTAAATAAAAGGCAAGGCAAGAAACAAGCCCTAAAAAGCGGAGGTAAACCAAAGATGATAAAGCCCATCCGGTAGGGGACATATAAAAGTCTTGGTAATAAGTCAAATATTCAAATCTGTTATAAAAGCGTGTTTATCGGAACTTTCTTGTCGACTTAATTTTTTGACATCGTCACTATTAGGAAAAGTTACTAATTAATGGTTTTAATTACACTGTTTTGACTCTATTGGACTTAATCTCTATTCACATAAGTCAAATTATGAATCCACGTGATCATATGACAAATATAAAATATAAGAGATACACATTTGGAATAAGGAGTCTAAGTACGTGATTAAGGCATATGAGTAGTGTTAGCATTACCAACTTATAAAAGACAATGATCTTGTTTCACGCTTAACATAGAATTAGATGAAAATCGAGGACGACGAAATTATTTCTAAGAAGCATTTACGTGTTCTAGTTCTATGATCCTAAAATTCGCTTTTAAGTGATGAAAACGATACATTATGCCTTAAACACATTTAGGTAGTTTAATTTGCAATAAAAGTTCAATAAATGTAAAAATGAAGTTGCTACGGTACTTGATTCTAGCATTGCGTGAGGACACGGCAACGGTTTAGTATGGAGGAATTGATGAGACTCTAATTATACATCATTTCGTGCCCTAATTCGGACTTAAAATACGGAAAATATCATCAAATGCATGCCAAATACCCTTGTTTTCTCTATTTGTGTGTTTGCAGGCACGAATATCAAGAATTCATTTGGAAATCATAAAATCAAGCAAAAACGAACATGGGAAACGAAGTCGTACAAAAAAACCAAAGTCGGATGTGAAATTACCATAATACCCTTGAAGATTGAAGAAATAACAAGAATGGCCTCTCAAGTTTCAGAAGTTATCACTATATATCCCTCAAACATCAAAGTACAATGGGGTTCCTAAAGTTTGGAGTTTTTACAAGAAAGGCCCTTAGAGAATGAAGAAATTACATTTCAAACCCTTGGTAATGGATTTATAAAGTTTAGGGACTGAAAATATAATTTAAGAAAGTAATGATGAAATGTTAACAAAGCTTGGTGAATGTTAACACAATGTGAGGTGCCATCCAAATATTTCACCAAAGTTGCAAGGAGGGATTAGTTCTGCTAAGTCACCAAAACTTCAACAAAATCAAGTCACAAAAGTTTCAGGGGGCTCTATGTCATTCTTCAAAGTATATTTGCAAAGGAAATTGGTGGATTCATTTTACAATATCACAAGGACCAAATGGTATTTTTCCCAAAGTTTAATTCATTTAAACGAGGGAACCATAATTAAAATCCTTGATCGGATTAAAAATTCCTCTTTTGGCATAAACCCTAGCAAATCCACCCAGTCCTAATTGATTTATCTACGATGATTATTCCCAATTAACCATAGGGGTTTTACTCACCTCCCATCACATGACAATCCCATATGCTCAAAACTCATCCATCTCATCTCATGGTCCCTACCCCATCTCCTTTTTTGATCCGTTTTGAAGAACAAGACAAGAAGTAGCAGAGAATGGACGAGTATGATTTGTTTCAGTAGACTCTTGTTGGAATTTAACAACCCTAATGTATCTAATATACATGCATCAAGAGTAAACGCAACGGATATGATCGATTATTTATGCATACAATGTGATTAATATAAATATAAAGAATGCGTACCTTTTTCTCTAAGAACAGATGATCAAGAACACAACTAATCAACCGACCAAACACAAACCCTAATTTGTGTACCAAAACCTATTCACCAATAAACCAAAGATCAAGTTAGATCTTTTTTAAGATAGTCCACACGACACTTCAATCAACCACCTTCGTAGCTCGATCGGAGGTTAAGAATGTGGTCCGGGGAAAAAACAGAAGTCGTTTGTATCAAGTGATACGTGAAGATTGCCAGATCTTGATTAAGTTATACTTAATAAAATCAAACCCTAAACCCCTTTGTGGGGTTTTGGCCGTCGACTTCAAAGAACAAGAGGAAGGGATTTTTTTGGTTTAAAGTTATGAAACAATGAATCACATCCTATTGTTTATATAATAGAGGTTATGGTTAATTATTTTGGTAAAGATCTAATCTTTGTATCCAAGTAATTAACCTTCTAGAATAAAAATCTCTTCTTCCTTCCTTTTAACATATTTCGGCCGACCAAACACCCCTTGGTGTTCTTGGTTTGACTTTTTGACTTTCTATAATACTTGTTATGTAATTACATTAATACCTTAAAGTATTAAGTCTTATTAATTAATCCTTGTTAAACCTTTTAACTTATTAATTAACTAATGTTAAGTATACACTTTTATCAAACTAAGTTTACACAATAAATATAACCATATTATTTTGTATAACTTAATAAAAGATGATCTCGATGTGTAAGTGTGTTACCCCTTAGTCCTACGTACTCCCGATGGTATAGATACTATCTATGACTTACGCACATACCAACATCTCCACACCAAACCAAGGTTGAGATAACATATTCAGACTGCATTTCACATGGGCTACCAAGGACAAGTCACATCAAAGTATATCCCATAGCTTCTTCAAAGGGCATTTTAGGGATTATGATACGTCTAGGGTTTCTGGTTTTAACCTCCTCATTGTAGTATATATAGTTTAGCCCAGCAAATGTAGAAGATGTTCCAAAATTTATATATTTTCATATTCTTGTAATTTTAGTGAGTTAATGAAATATATAAACTTTGGTTCCCTTATTTTTAATATGTCTTTTAATTATTGTCACGTTATTCTTGTTGCATTTTAATTTATCTGTTTATTCAAAAGAGGTTTTAAAAATTGTTGATTTTTTTTAGACATCCATAAATTTAAACTGCTTTTTAACTTATTTGACAACTAAGTTATAAAAAAGGTTTGATTTTGGGTTAAATATATACTGGTTACATACCTACAATGTCATGCATTCATGAGGGTTCATGACATATGTATTGGAACCATGTGGGGGTTTAATAGTATGATTTTGTTAGGTTAAAAATTCGTTGTTCACGGTCTAATCGAATTGATCTCCGGTTAAATGTGTGACTCAGTTGTTCTTGGTGGAAAAGAAATGGTTTGGTCGTTGTTGTAAAGTAAGAGTGCAAAACTTTAAAGTAAAAGACAAAATAAGAAAAGCGATAAACTAATTAAAACTTAAATAAAGACTTTAAAAGAAATTAAGTAAATGACGAAAATATAAAAACTTTAAAAGTAAATGACGAGAAATTAAAGTTTAGCAAAACGTAAATTTAAAAACTTTAAAATAAAATAACTCTGAAAATAAACTAAGATGAACAAGTAAAAATAAAGCTAAGAAAATTGGCAGGAAAAATAAGTTTAAAAATTAAATTTGAACAAAAATGTCATAAATTCGCAATATCAAAAAATAACACAATTTCGCAATTGCCTAGTGACTCAATTTCGCAATACCTAAAAAGAGGTACATAATTTCGCAATAATTGCAAAATCATGCAATAATGTCGCAATAATTACAAAATCATGTAATAATGTCGCAATAATTTCAAAATTAAGGCATAATGTCGCAATAATTGCAAAATCATGTAATAATGTCGCAATAATAGCAAAATTAAAGCACAATGTCACAATAATTGCAAAATCATGCAATAATGTCGCAATAATTGGGAAATTGAAGATTTCGCAATAATTGCAAAAGGGAAAATCACTTAAAAATATAGTAAACTAACCACTTTTTATGGTTGTGTGTACTAAACTATTTTTTTTCTCATTGTGTGTATTTAACTTTCTAATTTCGATCATTTTGTGTATTTTGAGACAATTTTGTCTTGTAAAATGACCATTTTACCCTTCAAAATTTGAAAAAAGTAGGGGTAAAATGGTCACAAAATACACACAATGATATGAATTTGAAAGTTTAATACACACAATGAGAAAAAAAAATAGTTTACTACACACAACCATAAAAGGTGGTAAGTTTACTACATTTTTGAGTGATTTTCCCATTGCAAAATTAAGGCACAATGTCGCAATAATTGCAAAATCGAATCAGATTTCCTAAAAAATAGGGAATCGAAGAGGGACGAAAATAATCATTAAAAACTCAACTTTTTAAGGATAATAAGCTAAACAAAACACCAATAAGCTAACTAAAAAGCCTAGATTAATGATAAAACTTATAAAAACTTTAAACACGAACAAAGAAATGTAAAAAGCTATGAACTTTATATAAAAAGATGATGAAAAAGATCGAATAAAGATCACGAAACAAACAAGAACAAAGATTATGAAAAAGATTCAGATTAATCAAACAAGAATGGTCAAATAAGATGATTGAAAAGCTTGAAATTAAAAGATTAAAGATTCAAGATTTAAAACAAGATTAAAGATTAAAACTTTAGAACATGAAATAAACCTAGAGAGATAAAGTAGTCTAATCTACTCCTACTCCTATTTCTATCTAAAAATTAAAGACTAACTAACTAACACCCTCCTAATGACACATTATGAGGGTATATATAGGAGGAGGGGAGGCTAGGTGTTGATGCTTTCTTCTTTCACTTTGTCTCGACTCGACTTAAATTCTTTGTCTTTCTCGACGTCGTCTCGGGATTTGTCGATATAAATTGAACTCGTCTTATAATTTTCTTCTTTAATTAGACTTGGTTCTTCGACTTCATTAAACTTTCGTCTTTAGACTTTTTCTTCGATAAATCTTCAGAATAGGCCTTGGACTTCCGTTCTTTTTGCACTCTTGATCTTTTGACTTCGTCTTTTCTTGTTTTCTTCGATAAAAGCCCGTGAAAGCCCGTGTTTTCTTCCTTTTTCATCTTTTGGTCCTAAAACACAATAAAAACGCAAACCACACATAATTCCGACTTTTACGACATAAAATACACGTTTTGGCTTGGTTATTATTATAATTAAGTGGTAAAATGATGGGTGTTTTCACACCTATGAGGGTTCACTCTCAACCTTGCTTGTGAAAGAGGCTAAAATCTTCCGTGTAGGAATCCACCTAAGACCAACTGTTATAAAGGTTCTACCCGTTGGTTTCCATCTAAGACAAGATCTAAGAGTCATAGTTCTCCTATGTATAGTGGAAGACTTATGGGGAGAAAACCTAGGTCCTCTAGAGATCCATATTTTAGATTTCACATAATTATTTAAGTGTTCTATGGGTTTGTTTCTAACAGTTGTCTTTTGGGATTGTTCTTTAGCACGAGAGTTCACCTCATTCAGGAAATGTTTTACACAAGCATCATGATTTGTATTAAAGACATGTTTCTTACATGTAGGTATAAGTATCATGTTAAGAGTGTGAGTAAGATCTAGAATTCCTAGATGATTGGTTAATGCTCCTAGGTTTAGGTATGCTACGGTTTATAGTGTCTGGTAATTAGAAGACATCTTACTAGGTTGTACATTACTATCTCTTACTTGTGTCTATTTCATAATAGAGTCTAGAGTTTTGTTAGAATGATGTCTAAACATATTCTTAAAACTATTCCTAGATTTGCTAGATGCAATCATGTTTCAAGGTTTTACAGAAGCAGGTCCAGTTGTGCGGGGCCTAGTCAGTGAAGTGACAAGTTTTGAAAAGTGATTTACATCAACTTGGGAGGCAAAACCGTAGTTTTGAGAATTTAGGTCGTTGAGATCTAAACTCATTTGGTTGTCTAACAACTGATTGGTTTCTGAGCGACTATGAAGGCGTTTTCCATAAGATCGATGGTTTTTTAAACTTAGTATCCACACTAGATCTTCTCAGTTTTCTTAATTCATTTTCAAAGCAACAATTGCAAAAACCTTTTTCGGAACATGAGCTTTTAAATCAACATATTTAAAATAAAAAAAGTTGTTATTCTATGCTCTTAGACCTCGTTTGTTTGTTTGATTCATACAGTTGATTATAATTTTGTTTCAAAATCTCATTTTCTTTCCGTAATATAGCTACACTATGTTTCAATTCGATGTTCATTGTTTCAATAACATCAATGTGCTGTTTAATCTTGGCTTTATTACATGATTCATTTAAAATTTACATTATTGCCCTAAACTTTGTTTTGATGTTTGAGTTCAAGATTAATACAATGAGCTTCCATATTTAGAAAGTCTTTTTGAAATTGGGAAATGGTCTTTTTTAGAGAAATAATTTCATATTTAACAGATTGGTTTGTATGTTCAGTTAATGAAGTAGCCATGTGGCATTTATTAGGATATTTTATAACATTCTGGTTAATCCCTCCCTCTTTATGACTTAGTTCATGACTAGGTTTAGAAAGCTTAATATGTTGTTGTTCAACAACAAATGCATCATATACAATAGTTAATCATACCTCAACCATTGGCTCTTCATCATAAATGGGTCTGATGTTAGCATCATTCCCTGACTTGATGCTTGTATCATGCTTTACAAATTGTATACAACTGCTGTCAATGTCAACTAAATCAACATCCAATGTGTCATCCGTATGAAGACTTCTCTCGTGAGTATGCTATTGTCCTTCATTCACCCACTTTCTATACTCACTTTGAAGGAATCATCTTTCCTCAATAGACGTTTCGACATTAGCCTAGTGTTGATGTATCATATTTCTGAAATCGTGAACCTCGATTCCAATGTAATCAACAATGTACTTGTTTGCCATTTGATCGTCATGATGTGAGGTAAACTGTGAGTTGATGAACAACTTAAATTTATTATAGAGTACCCAAAAAGCATCCATGGATTTATTCACTTGAAACTCATCTTTGTCAAGTTGTTTCTCTAGTCGATCCACGTTGAGTAGCATTATTGCAGTGAAAGTTTCAACATCTTGATCAAAGAATGAAGTGAAAGCTTGCGTGAATCCTTTCATTGTGCCTATTTATTTTGAGTTATCATGTGAAAGTGATAGAAGATGTAAATGAATTGTTTAAATGTGTTATGCATCTCTTATTTGCATGGAAAAAAACATCATGTGTATTCAAATCCGAGATGCTTATCTTCCTAGATGTGGTGCATTCTGGATTGTTCATATATTACTAGTATCTTAATGTGACTACAACTTAATTCTTCGCTCATTCTCCTTTATAGCTTTAACATTATTTTGTTTCATCCGTATTTCATCAGATTTAAGAATATTTTTATCGATTGCCTCGGCAAGTTCATTAAAGCAAATAATTAACTTCTTTCTATATTCTCTAGTATCCTTAGCCCGAGTCTTCTTTGAAATGATTTTGCTTTTCTCGATTAATATTATCTGAAGCATTCACATCTTTTGAGTCAAATAGTTTCTTTTGAACAACGTTTTTAATTCATCAATGTTGGAAATACGTTTTTACGTATTTAGGAAGATTCGGTCACTCCGACAATATATTAAGTAGTAGCTCGTAGTCTAGATATCTTTATATATATATCAAACAAGGAAAAGCCCGATCCATGCTTGTATGGCCGGCCCAATTGTAAGCCCAAGCCTATCTTATGGGCTTGGTATATAAACCCTTTCCTTAGATGGAGAGGGTGTTGGTTCACATAACTTTACACATAGTAAAAGTGTGTTTTCATACTTTCTCTCTCAAAGTGTGTGTGTGTGTGTTCTTACCATATTTCTATCTCCTTCTCTCTCTAAACATAAGCATAGATTTACAATATCCTACAAATCGTATCAAGAGCCATGGGATGATTGTTTGGTTTTTGTGTTTGTGTTCTTGATTCCTACGCCTATTTTGATCCTAAAAACATTCGGACGAATTTTTTTTTGTGTTTTTATGGTTTAATCTTGATATACTTCATCTACTTACTTGTTGTAGTGATTTGGTATTGTTATTTTGATTAAAAACACAAAAATTTTGGGTGTTTAATTCATTTTTAGGCTTAAAATCTCGAATTTGTTGTGTTTTGCACTGTCCGAGAAAAGTGGTAACCATAGTACGATCTGTGTATTGTGATCGCATAAACCTGGGGTTTCTAGTTGCGATCCAATAGCACGATCACAGGCCACGATCACTCACTGCGATCACAGGCCACGATCACTCACTGCGATCACAGGCCACGATCACTCACTGCAATCACAGGCCACGATCACTCACTGCGATCACAGGCCACGATCACTAGTGCGATCCGAGTACGATCGTTGGGTACGATCACTAGTACGATCCGAGTAAGATCGTTGGGTACGATCACTAGTGCGATCCGAGTACGATCGTTGGGTACGATCACTAGTACGATCCGAGTACGATCACTTGTCACGATCAAGGAGTGCGATCACTTGTCACGATCTGAGTACGATCCCCACTGCGATCAAACATTTTTCAAAAACATGTTTTTGGAAATTTTTGTGTAATTTTGACTTGGATTTTTTGGTTTATCGAGGACATAATTTAGGGGATTTCAACATTATTTCTCGGATTTAACACACAACAACAAATACATTTACTTTCTCTCATTGTTCGATCAACATTTGTAAATCTTAACTTAACGAAATAGAGTACACATCTCTTACGGATAAGTCCATCCTCTCGGGCACGGATAATCGTCCACCAATGTTGGAGAAGTCTATGTACGAGGATTGGACTTCCCGAATGGAACTTTACATGTTGAACAAAGAGAATGGACATCTCATTTGGGCATCGGTGCTCAATGGACCATTAGATTATGGTACAGTGACGAAAGGTACAGTTACTCGTCCTCGCATAACGGGTGAATTGACTGGAGATATGAAGATTCAAGACAAATGTGATAAGTATGATACAAACATCATTCTCCAAGCCCTTCCTCCAGATGTCTACAAACTCGTCAGCAAACATAAAGTTGCCAAAGAGTTATGGGATAGAATTCGTGTTCTAATGCAAGGCACCTCGTTAACTAAACAAGAACGAGAGTGTAAGCTTTATGATACTTTTGATAAGTTTGCCTATGTCCCCGGGGAGACTCTCAATTACTACTATTTAAGATTTACCCTATTGTTGAATGAGCTCAATATCTATGGCATGGCAATTCCTACGTTTCAATTAAACACCAAGTATTTGAACACCCTTCCTTCAGAATGGCGTAAGTACGTGACGGATGTTAAATTGGCTAAGAACTTGCATAACACCAATGTGGATCAACTTCAAGCTTTTCTTCAACAACACGAATGCCATGTGATCGAGGCTCGGTTGTCTACACCTCAAGTTCATGATCCACTTGCCATGTACTCTTCTCAACAAAACATGGCTTATATTTATCAACAACCATCATACTTGCAGCAGCCACCACCACACACCTATCAACAACCACAACAACCATCTTATCAACCACTAATGATGCCACAACAAGCATTTCAACAAAGTGTTCATCAACAATCCTTTCAACAGCAACCACCACATCAGATATCACCATCACAAGCCAACACCTCTCTAATGGGCTATACTCCTCAGCAAGGATATTTTCCAATTGAAGCACAACCAGCACAAGCCTTCTACTCCAATGAACTTTCACCAATCCAAGCACCGGTCTTTACTCCAAATGATACGCCAGCTGATGTTCTAAACCATCTTACTGCCTACTTGTCAAAACTTGTTGCAACTAGAGGATTTACACCAACAAACAATCAGCTCCGCACCTCTTCAAATCCTCGACAACAAGCCACTGTTCAAGATGGTCAAGTGACGGTGCAACCTATTCAGGGAAGGCAAACTTCATATGGACCTCCTACAAGGACGGTGAATGCTCAAGATGTGAATTCTCAAGCTAATGGAAATGGAAGCCCTATTGGTCCTCAAAAGGTTGTGACTTGCTACAATTGCCGAGGACAAGGTCATATAGCTTGGGAATGCACTCAGCCAAAAAGAAGAAGGGATGCAACATGGTTTCGTGAGAAGATGTATTTGGTTGATGCTCAGTCTAAGGGAAAGATTTTGGATTCAGAAGAGTTAGCATTTCTTGCAGACCCAGGGGCAGCTAGATAATGAAGGCATTGCAGTCGTTTCTACTTCTAATGCAGCATATCAAGCGGACGATCTTGATGCATATGATTCGGATTGTGATGACATTCACTCAGCCTCAGCTGCTCTCGTTGCTAATCTTTCTTACTACGGTTCTGATGTCGTCAGTGAGGTACCCACCACAATCAATCTTGGTAATGATGATAACCCACATCAAGTTGGGCATGAAAATGACAACCTTGAACAGCATTCGGGAACTAGTAACTCAAATGATGTGGTACCCAATCCTACACATTTGAGTGAACCTCAACCAAATGCTACGACGGGTATGGAATCTTATGCTCAACATGATTTGGTCATGGTGCCTAAACATATTATTGATCAAATGCATATGGCTCTCAGACAATCCGTAGATACAAATTCCACCCTAACAGCTGAGCTTGCGTTGCATAAAGAAAAGGTCAAAACTTTTGAAATGGTCCCTCAAGCAGAGAAAATAACGTGTTTTGAATTTGACCAATTTCGTTTTGAAAAGATTGAACACTTAAAAGAAATAGAATCATTAAAAGCTAATCTTTCCAATGAACTAAAAGAAAAAGAGTCGGTTGTCAATGATTTTCAGAAACTTAAAATGGAATTCGAAACTCTCGAGTCTAAAAAGTTTGAATCAGAAATTAATGCTACCAAACTTCTTAAATTCAAAGAACAACAGCTTTTAAAACAATACGCTTCCACAAAAAGGTTCATCTTTTAACTAAATCGTTTAAAGAACTCGAACTTAAGCGTCTTCAAGATTTACCACCTAATCCCGGTTATGCAAAACAAGCTTAGGAATATATTCCTTGTCTTTATGATGTGACCCTAATTGGCAAATCGAAAGAAGCACCTTATGTTCGTAGTACTGAGGAGACACAGTCACTTGCGGAAGAAACTCATTCTAAAATGCTTTCAAAATTCCATAAGATTGATTATGATAAGCATAATAAAGATCAATTTGATAAAAAGACTCGTATTCAATTACAAAAGGAATTATCTCAATTAACAGCTTTTGTGCCCCAAAGTTTATCAACGGAAAACCTTCCTAGTACGTCTCCTACACTTGTCAAAAAGGATTTAACTAAGTTAATTCCACCGGTAAGTAAGGCATCCGATAGTTTAAATGCGGTGCACCAACACTTAGCCGATTTTGACAAGGTCATTGTGGAACGTACGACGGCTTCGACCATAACGGAAGGTGAATGTAATTTTGAGCACACTAGAGCTGCATTTCGAGACGAAATTGTTCCATTTGTAAACAATATTAAAGCTTGTCTTCGCAATGTCGATCAAGAATTACTTTTGGAAATAGAAGAAGTTAGACGCGTTTTCAATGAAATGGATGATGCATATGAAAACGGTTTAATTGAAATTGAAGGAATTTCACGTCAAAATGATCAGCTTCTGAAGCAAGTGATGTTTCATGATATTGTCTCCGTCTGTGTGAATAAAAGTGTTGATAATGATTCTATTCTGCATAATGTTGAATCTGTGGATAATGTGGTAGATAGTACTTGTCATAAATCTGACGCTGAATTTTTAAAGCTTCAAGATTCGTAATCTTTGCTTTCAAAACGTTTTGATGAGATTCAAACACATTGTATTTTGCTTGAATGCAAGCAACAATTTATTCAAGATATCTTTGAAACGTCATTCGAAGGTGTTAATATCGATGATGTAAATTTTCAAAAGAATTTTCGATTGACTTTACAATCAAAACAACGTCAGCCAAGTGACAAGGTTGCTAAATCATTGCTGATAGACATAGAGAAATCTAAGGAGCTTACCTGTGTGAACGTACTTGAGGCCGCTGAGAATTTTAAACTTGATCTAGATAATCGAGTTTCCAAGATTTTGTCCAAAGTTGATAACTTAAAACAGAAAAATACACAACTCTTCGATTCATTAAAGCCCACATGTGCTAATACCACTGCACAGAATCAATCATTGATTGAACAATTGAATCGAAAGTCGGTGGAAATATTTGATTTGAGGGAACAAATTTGTGATAAAAATCTAGCTTTGACTGAGTTAAAGGAAACACTGCGTACCCTAAAAGGTAAGAATGTTGTGGATAACGTAGCCACTGTCTCAACATCGTCCTCTAGTGCAACCAAAAGGAACCTTATCGCCGTCACACCACTTAACAAGGGCTCTAGGACTAAACCATCTCAAACATTGGTCACTAAAGATAAGGCAAAATCAAAACCAGCTTCTAATATTCTCGTGTTGCCTTCTACAGGAGTAAGCACCACTACTAAGGCTCAAAGATCTAAGCTTAAAAGAAACAAGAAGAATGATAGGATCTTTCCCCCATCTAGTAGTCCAGTGAAGAAGAAAGTAGAAGCCCATCCTAGGAATGTTATTTCTGTTTTAAATAAAAAGAATCATGTAGCTAAACCTAAAGGCTCTGCGGTTGTGCAGCGTTCTAAGCCTACTGTGAGTTCTAATTTAAAATGTTGGAATTGCAATGAATGTATGTTTTCTAGTCGTCATGATTCTTGCCTTATTGACCATGTGAATGAGATGAATGCCCAGAAAAATGGATTAGAATGGAAACCGACTGGGAAAGTGTTAACCCAAGTTGGTTGGATGTGGCGCCCCACTGGAAGAACTTTCACTATAGTAGGAAATATGTGCCCTTTAACTAGGATCACTCCCACTAAAGCGAAGAAAGCGTGCCCTTTAACTAGGAGTACCAAGGATACCAAAACACAAGCGTGTCCTTTAACTAGGAACACCGACACTACTGTAGGAACAAAGTGCCCTTTAAATAGGTCTACTCCCACTGTAGTGCCTGCTAATACTCCAAAACCTCAACAAATTGGAACAATAATACCTGTTCATGGTAAAACTAACAATAGAAAACGCAGGAAATCTAAGGGCAACACAAATGTTAGCAATTCTGATAATATTATATCTGTATCTGCTAACACTCAGGAACCAATAGTTTCCAATGCATTGTCTACTGTTGTTGTTGAAAACAGGTGGTCCAAATTGTTCTCTGGTATTTGGACTCTGGTTGCTCTAAACATATGACCGGAGATCGCTCTCAGCTCAGAAATTTCGTCAGCAAGTTTCTTGGTACGGTTCGATTTGGAAATGATCATATTGAAAAGATAATGGGCTACGGTGAATATCATATTGGGAATGTTATAATTTCAAGAGTGTATTATGTGGAAGGTCTCGGTCACAACTTATTTTCTGTGGGACAATTTTGTGATGCAAACCTAGAAGTTGCTTTTCGAGAGCATACCTGCTTCATTCGTAATTTGGAAGGGGTTGATTTATTGAAAGGTACTCGAGGGAATAACTTGTACACTTTGTCTCTAAAAGACATGATGGCCGCTTCTCCCGTATGTTTCTCTCCAAAGCATCGAAGACTACGTCATGGTTATGGCATCGGCAGTTATCTCATCTTAACTTTGACGCTATTAATCATTTGGCGAAAAACGAACTTGTTCGTGGTCTTCCTAAACTTACATTTCACAAGGACCATTTGTGTTCCGCGTGTACAATGGGGAAGAGCACTAAGAAATCATACAAACCCAAGACTGAAGACACCAACCAAGGACAAACTTTATTTGTTGCATATGGATCTTTGTGGGCCAATGCGTGTTGAAAGTCTTAGTGGTAAAAGGTACATTCTCGTCATTGTCGATGATTACTCTCGGTTTACATGGGTGAAATTTATTACAACAAAAAATGAGGCACCTAAATTCATCATCGGATTTCTCAAGATGATTCAAGTGCGTCTCAACACTACTGTCCGACGCATTCATACAGATAATGGAACTGAATTTGTGAATCAAATTTTGCGTGATTATTATGAAGAAGTTAGCATTTCCCATGAAACATCCGTTGCTCGCACTTCACAACAAAACGGTGTCGTTGAAAGGCGAAATCACACACTTATGGAAGCTGCTCGAACGATGTTAATTTACACAAAGGGTCCTTTATTTTTATAGGCAGAAGCAGTATCAACAGCAGTTTACACCCAAAACCGGTCACTAATTCAAAAACGCCATGGTAAAACACCTTATGAGCTTCTCCATGGAAAAGTACCAGATTTATCATATCTTTATGTATTTGGTTCTCTTTGCTATCCAAATAATGATGGGGATAATTTGGGAAAACTTCAACCCAAGGCTGATATTGGTATCTTCATTGGTTATGCACCCACAAAGAAGGCATACCGAATCTACAACCGTAATTCTCGAAAGATCCTCGAAACTATGAATGTTGATTTTGATGAGCTGACAGCAATGGCTTCTAAGCAAAGCAGCTCTGAACCCTCACTTCATGAAATGGGACCCAGTAACATTAGTTCTGGTCTTGTCCCAAACAACCCTACTTCATCATCATTTACACCACCTTCTAGGAATGAATGGGATACGCTATTTCAACCGTTATTTGATGAATTCTTTACCCCTCCAAGTATTGTTGCTCCAGAACCTGAGGTAATAGTTCCGGTTACCGAAGTTGTCCATCCAGCAACCGAAGCACAATCGGATACTTCTGCACCTACAATTGGTCAAGATATACCTTCAACGAGTAATTCTCAACCAACACATGAATCAACTACCCATGTCATGCCTACTGATGATGAAGAGGATGATGAAGATCACGATTTGGAATTCGCTCAAATGCGTGAACTTCCATTCTTTGGTGTACCAATTCCCGACTCTACTCAATCCGGGTCGTCTACCTCAGAGGAAGATCCTACTACGGTTTACTTCAATCCACGGATTCATGAACATGACAGCAGTGGACAAAGGATCATCCTATAGATTCTATTATTGGTGACCCTAATCGTCCGGTATCCACACGAAGTCAGTTACAAGAAAATGAAATGTTTTGTCATTTTGATGCTTTTCTCACTGAAGTTGAACCTAAGACATGGCAAGAAGATTTTACTCAATCCTGTTGGATAGAAGCTATGCAATAATAACTTAATGAATTTATACGTCTTGAAGTATGGGAACTTGTCCCATGCCCGGATCAAGTGCAGTTACTCACTTTGAAATGGGTTTACAAGGTGAAACTCGACGAGTTAGGCGAAATATTGAAGAACAAAGCTCGACTAATAGCTCGTGGATACAAGCAATTATTAGGCATCGAATTTATGGAATCCTTTGCACCTGTTGCCCGTTTTGAAGCTATTAGACTATTCCTCGCTTATGCAACCCACATGAATATGATCGTCTATCAGATGGATGTGAAGACGGTATTTCTGAATGGTGAAATCAAGGAAGAGGTCTATGTTCAACAACCGGATGGTTTTGTGAATCCTAAATATCCTAATCATGTGTAAAAGCTTAAGAAGGCTCTCTATGGGTTGAAGCAAGCTTCACGCGCATGGTATGATCTATTGTCACAATTCCTCATTACTCAAGGCTTCGTTAAAGGCAAGGTGGATCCCACGCTGTTTATTCAGAAACGAGGTAAAGATATGATTATGGTACAAATATATGTTGATGATATTATATTTGCTGCCTCGACCCAAACCTTATCCGATGAGTTTGGGACACTCATGTCTTCCAAGTTTAAGATGTCAATGATGGGCAAGGTATCATTCTTCTTAGGTCTTCAGATATCTCAGAGTCCCAAAGGCATCTTTATCAATCAATCCAAGTATGCCTTTGAATCTCTTAAGAAATATAAGATGGAATCTTGCGACCCCGTGGATACTCCAATGGTAGAACGAACTAAGCTTGATGCAGATCCACATGGAGTTGCCGTTGATCTGACACTTTATCGTGGAATGATCGATACTCTTCTGTATATCACAGCTAGTCGACCTGATCTTCAGTTTGCTATATGTATGTGTGCTCGGTATCAAACTCGACCTACTGAGTTACACTTAGCTACTGTTAAACGGATCTTTTGATATCTTAAAGGAACCATTAATCAGGGACTTTGGTATTCGAAGGACTCTTCGATTTCACTAATGGCATATGCAGATGCGGATCACGCGGGTTGTCAAGATACAAGGCGTAGCACGAGTGGAACTTTGCAATTACTAGGGGATCGACTAATTAGTTGGGCATCAAAAAGGAAGAAAAGCGCTGTAATTTCAAGTAAGGAAGCAGAATACATAGCTATGTCCGGTTGCTGTGCTCAAATTCTTTGGATGAGATCGCAATTAACCGACTATGGTCTAGGTTTCAACAATATTCCGATGTACTGTGACAACAAGAGTGCAATTTCCTTATGCTGCAACAATGTTCAATTCTAGCGGTCGAAGCATATTGACATTCACTACCACTTTATCAAGGAGCAAGTGGAAAATGGAGTAATAGAGCTTTACTTTGTTCGATCTGAGTATCAATTGGCGGATATTTTCACGAAGGATTTAGATCACGCTCGAATGGAATTTTTGGCCGACAAGCTAGGTTTGAGAACTTTTTCGCCCGAGACTCTTAAGGAACTGACAGATGAAGCGAAAGAATAGTGGTGGTAAACTATTCTCCGTATCCTTGGTGATTATCTGTATATATTATTTATATTTTTATCCACAAAAGCAAAATACAAAAATATAAAACCATATAAAAACCATAAAAATTGAAAAATTCATAAAAATTCAAAAATATTTTTACTTTATTTTTCAAAGGCATGTCTTTTGGTACGATAATATTTACGGCCTTAGAAATGTTGATTAATATCGACACGACGCCATAAATAGAGTTCGTACAAAAGTTGTAAAATTTTCATAAAACATGCCTAAATGGCTTGTAGTTATTTCAGAATGCAACCCGCTTTTCATATTAAAGTCAAGTATTTCTTCTGAAAGCTTTGGCTCTCAACGGGAATTAATTTTCTCGGGCAAGGTTTACTTTAAAACCTTGTAAGGGATCAAGTTTACTTTATAACTTGGTCTAACAAAAATCTATGTACGCTTCAGTGCATTTATTTGTTAAAACAAGAGAAGTCTTGTTTTTATGAAGTTACCATCTCTACAACCATAGCATTCTACAATTGGTATCTACATACTAGACGATGCAACTACTCAAACGACGACTACATCTCTTTCAATAGAACACGGGTCAACAATTAAGGGGGAGCAATTGTCAAGCATTCAGAATCTTCGATGCCGAAAGTGCCAAGTTCACAAACTGGTGTCAAGACAAGAATACCAATCATACATGTGGTGTAAAGAGATGACTTCAGACGTGACGAGGTGACCAACATTTGCCGACAAGTACCATTTGATCTTATCATATGATGTTCTCATCAATCAGGTCCAAACTTGTCAATTCATTCTTATATGGTGAATATGTGATCATGTTGCAAATCGGTATCATTTCTCACAAATTGGTCTCATGAAGATTAAAATGACTTGCATTTTTCTTCCCAAAACCTTTGTTAAAACTTCATTAAATCAATTGATATTAAAAACATCGATTGGGTTAATATTTTTAATATGGGGGAGAAAATGTGATTTAATATGGGAAATTGTCATAAATGGTTTGACTTAACGTGATGGCTCATCCCGACATATGCGAAATGTTTTCGAATATCGTGACATATGTTAAGGGGGAGCAAAATGGATTTGCTATACCAAAATGGATTTCATGGTGACATATACTTACCCTAAACCTATTTATTTCACGAAGATGAAGATTGTGGTGTCATAAGGATGGTATGATAGGTTAAGTCCAATGATTCTTCTAGAACCGGAGGAATCTTCCCAAGGACATTCCATAGCTAGAAATAGTAGTCCTTAGGAAAGATGGAGAAAGATTGTGAACGTAGCTGAATGCTGACCAAGTACTTAAGTTAGCACTGGAACAATCACAACAAGGTGCTAGTTATGACGTATTGGTAAGCATTGAAGGGGTTGAAAAATGAAAAAGAATTATAAAGATAAAGGGTGTAAAGAAAGAAGCCCTCCTTACAACCTTAGGCAGAAACCGGGTCAATACATATGCTATTGAGATCATTTTTTAATGATTCTTGAGATTGAAGACCGAAATCATGGACCCAGTGATGCAATGCACAACCTATCCCAGCTAACTCAGATATCTCTTAAAAGATATTTGTTTTAATCACACGGAGACAACGCATTATCTACTGATTTATTCACTCCGAATAAATTGGTATTGAAATGGTGGCACTCCTCTCCAGCCTCCGATGTAACACCCCATTTTGAAGATGGAAATATCACAGTAATTATGGCGTGTCATCAGAGCATACAAGGTAAAATGTCTAAACATTACTTGACCATAAAGAGGAAAATACCGGAATCAAACATCGGTAGTCCAAAAGTAAAGCTCATCACACACAAACATAGTATAGTAAAGGAAAGGACTAAACAATGTCCAAAGCATAAGTATCAAAAGAAAGGAAATGCATAATGTAAAGAAGGCTAGACAGCTTCCAGTCCATATGCACGTACTCTTAGTGTCTACGAGCGTCCCTGAGTACCTGCCGTTTTGGGAACATAGAAAAGGAAAACGACTGAGTAAATACGCTCAGTGCACGGATGTACAATAAAGCATGAATAGAATAAGCATATAACATAATAACAGCGGAAGAAAACTAAGTCCCGAGTAACCTGGTTAAGTCTTAATAAAACTGGTTTTACAGTTTGAAAGTCTTATGTTTATCTTATAAAAACTGTTTGTCATATTTTACCATTAGCCAATATAGGTCATGAAAATCCACCGTGCATGAATAATTGGAGGGGTGACCTCATCATGCAAATTAGAGGGGTTGCCTCTAATTTAATATACTGGTTTATGGGTAGGAGGGATCAGCTCCTTGTGAAGGATGCAAGGCACACACCACATTCACCATGTAATCCTGAATAAAAACATGTAACTAGGATGCACCCATACGCCCACATGATAAATATAAATAAATGGCCAAAAGCTGAAGGGACGCCATGAGCAATCACTCCGCCGTGGTGAAGTTATAACAGCAGTGCCTCTAATGTTATGGTTATGGTACCTCCATAACTAGGTGAAACTGGTCATGCATGTATATGGCTATAGGTAATCTTAATTAAACATAAGCAATCAAACTCATACTTATACTACAGGAAAACAGTTGGCTGCATACGGGGAAATCCTAATAAGGAAAGAATGTCCATACTGAAAGGACGGGAATCCGTACCTTATGTCTAGTGAACGAGAAAGATGAACTGCGAGGAATCCTACTTCCGAATCACTAGTGCTACATAAATACGTACATGAATAAGTATCTGCTTACTAAATACATAGCTGGTTTTATGTCATGTCTTAGCTTATTTTATGTGTTCTTACTATGTTTTACTGTTTAAAGCCTTAAACCGTATTAAATCTTATATTCTGCTTAATCTGATTAAGTATTTCTGGTATTTCATGTGTTATTATACTTATTGTGTAATAATAAGTAACTTTCCAAAAATAGCAGGTTTCCTAAAATAGAAAGTTTCCAAAAATAGAAAGTTACCAAAAATAGAAAGTTTCCAAAAATAGAAAGTTTCCAAAAATAGAAAGTTTCCAAAAATAGAAAGTTTCCAAAAAAAAAGTTTACAAAAATAGAAAGTTTCCAAAAATAGATTTACTGCTCAAAATAGATAAGTTTCTAAAAATAGAAAGTTTCCATAAATAGATTTACTGCCTTAATTAAATAAGTTTTCATAAATAGATTAGCTGCCTTAAATAAATAAGTTTCTAAAAATAGTTGGTTTCCATAAATAGATTAGCTGCCTTATTTAATTAAGTTTCTAAAAATAGAAAGTTTCCATAATTAGAATTAAGCTAGTTAAATAAGCTAAGTACATAAGCCTAAGTGTTTTTCACGATTATTTTCTAAGTCATATGGTATAATGTATAGTTTAATAATTATTTCATGTAATTTAATTAAACTATAGGTTATAATATTTAATTAAAGTATAACATGTTTTTAATTAAATAAGTTAAATACTTAGGTTAAAATATGTATTATTATATATTAATAATATAACCTAAGTCATGTTAATTAATTAATTATATCCATGGTTTTAAAATAATTAATTAATCATAAGTCTTAAATATATAAATACTTAGGTTAAAATAATTTCATGTTCATTAATAATTAAATAACCTAAGTCATGTTATTAAATTAATCACATCTTTTATTAATTTAATTTTAACATAAGTTCATAACATAAAAAAACTAACATAAACCATGAACCGGATCTAGGCTAGAAAACATGAACCGGACATGAATCGACACCGTACCCCGAACCAACTCGGGTACCCCGTGTTCCCCTTGCTGCCGTGGGACCCACACGCACCAACCAAGACCATATGGTCTTGGTGGTGGTCGGCTTGGCAAACCGAAACCCCTCAGGGTCGGTTGCAGCCTGCGGCCAAAACAAAACACCCCTTAAAACGACCCTTTGATTTAATTAATCACCAAAACATGTTAGATCTATGATTAATTATTATGTTTTTATAAAAACATCACATGTTCATAATTAATAAAAAGATTAAATTAAAAGAAAAGGTTTAAAAAGGTTTTACCGAATTCGTGGATCAAGAGAACGAAGAACAAACACGATCAATCACCAATTCTTCAAGATCAAAGATCAACAAATCACCTTGTATGGTGATTTATGGGTGGCGGCAAAGAACAAGGAGAAAGAGGGTTTTAGGTTTTTCTTAAAATCTTCTGTAAGTTATTTTTGAGTAGTAAAAATAAACATAACCCCCCTGTAGTACATTTAACAATGGGCTTGGCCCTTTGCCCTTGTTTGGCCGCGGGTAGGGACCCCACATGGGGTTCCCGTACCTTTTTCCGTGTCTCGTTATTTAGTTACTTGTTTGTGATTATTTATGTTCGTGTTTTAATTGTTCTCGTTACGTAAATACCGTGATCTAATATATTTAATTAAGCTCGTAACAAATATATATACGTAATTAATAATAGTTCGTGTTTTAATTACGTTCATGATTTCATGATCGCATGTTCGTGATTACTAAATATTTATTACGTGATCGTGCATATAAAATACTTATCGTGTTCTAACACGTACGTAATACGTAAACTCCTAACACGTACTCGTAATCATGCTATATTAGGAAAGTTTTTAACTAGTACGTACGATCCTAAGGGTACTATGCATGGTAAAAGCATGCGGGTTTTACAACTCTTCCCCCCTAAAAAGAATAATTCGTCCCCGAATTATAGATAAAGTAAACTGGAAAAGAAGAACATACCCGAATTCAAAATATGAAATGAGGGTAAGAAGTCCGGATAGACTCCTCCGTTTCCCAAGTGGCTTCCCGCTTGGTATGATCCCTCCATGAATTTTGACGAATTGAATCGTCTTCTTTCTCATGACTCGTTCTTGCCTGTCAAGAACTCGTTCGGGTTCTTCTATAAAAGTGAGATCTTCACGTATCTGTTCCAGTGGATACTGAACCATGTGAAGGGGATGATATTGGTACCCTCTGAGTAAGGACACATGAAACACATTGTGCACATGCGAAAGCTGCGGAGGTAACGTTAATCGGTAAGATACTTCACCGACTCGTTCAATGATATCAAACGGTCCGATGAAACGAGGACTGAGCTTCCCTTTAATCCTGAAGCGTCTAACACCACGTACCGGCGAAACCTTAAGGAAGACGTGATCTCCTACGTTAAAGTGTAAATCCCTACGATGCTTATCGGCGTAACTCTTCTGACGTGGCCGTGCCTCCTGAATCTTCTGCTTAGCTACTGCGATCTTCTCATTTGTCATCTCTATGATTTCCGGTCCTTCGAGTGTTCGCTCGCCAACCTGATCCCAGCAGATTGGGGCGCGACACTTTCTGCCATACAACATCTCAAATGGAGCACAATTGATACTTGCGTGCTAGCTGTTGTTGTATGCAAACTCCACCAAACAGATGTATTCGTCCCAATCACCCGTCCATTCCAACGCACATGACCTCAACATATCTTCCAATGTATGAATGGTTCGCTCCGACTGTCCGTCCGTTTGAGGATGAAAAGCCGTGCTAAGCTTAAGTTGTGTACCCCAAGCTTTCTGCAGACTTTTCCAAAAGCGCGAAGTGAATCGAGGATCTCTGTCTGAGACGATGTTGGATGGTGCACCGTGGAGTCTCATGATCTCTCGTCTATACGTATCTGCGAGTTTACTTACCGGATCTTCCTTGCGGATCGGTAAGAAATGAGCTGATTTGGTAAGTCGATCAACGATAACCCAAATTGCATCGTGCTTCCTTTTGGTAGGCGGAAGACCGGTAACAAAATCCATGGTGATTTTGTCCCACTTCCAGTCTGGAATATCTAACGGTTGAAGGAGACCGCCAGATCGCTGATGCTCGATCTTAACCTGCTGACAGGTAAGACATTTGGAGACGTAAGTGGCCACATCCTGTTTCATACCACTCCACCAAAAGTACTGCTTGATGTCATGGTACATCTTAGTCGAACCAGGATGTATTGAGAATGGGGAGCTATGAGCTTCAGCTAATAAAGCTTTCCGGAGTTCTTGGTCATCAGGAACACAAAGTCTCGTGCCCTGCCATACGATACCATCTGCATCTACTCTGAATTCTGTATGCTTCTCCAAATTCTGTACTATCGCCCAGATTTCTCCGTCATCCTTCTGAGCTTCCTTGATCTTAGATAGTAACTCGGGTTCTACTCTAAGATTAGCCCAGTAACCGTGTTGTCCACGTACCATGTACTCGATGTCTAGTCGCTCCAAGTCTCTTATGATTTCCTCTTCGATTCTAATGTCGTTGATCATTTCGGACTTCCTGCTAAGGGCATTTGCTACAACATTTGCCTTTCCGGGATGATACTGTAGATTAATGTCATAATCCTTCAACAGCTCTAACCATCTCCTCTGCCTCATGTTCAATTCACGCTGAGTGAAGATATACTTCAAGCTCTTGTGGTCCGTGAAAATGTCACATGATTCTCCATATAAGTAGTGTCTCCATATCTTCAATGCAAACACGACTACAGCAAGTTCCAGATCGTGCGTGGGGTAATTTTCTTCATAAGGCTTAAGCTGCCGTGAAGCGTACGCGATCACTTTCCCATGTTGCATGAGAACACAGCCAAGTCCCTTCCCCGATGCATCGCTGTAGATTTGAAATCCACCCATACCAGATGGTAGAGTAAGAATAGGTGCAGATACTAGCTTCTGCTTTAGGTCTTCAAAGCTCTTCTCTCGATCTTCAGTCCAGACGAATTTCTCCCCTTTCCGCATCAGTTTGGTCAATGGTAGTGCTAGGCGGGAAAAGTTCTCCACGAACCTACGGTAATAGCCAGCTAAGCCTAAGAAACTGCGGACTTCCGTCGCTGATGTCGGCCTTGGCCACTTAGTAATGGCCTCAACCTTCGCTGGATCCATAATGATTCCTTCTGCTGATATAATGTGACCTAAGAATGCCACCTTGTCTAACCAGAACTCACACTTGGAGAATTTAGCATACATCTGCTTCTGGCGAAGAATCTGTAGTACTGTCCGAAGATGGTCTTCGTGTTCCTCCTTGGACTTTGAGAAAATCAGGATGTCATCGATGAAAACAATGACGAATTTGTCCAGAAATTCATGGAAGATTCTGTTCATCAGATCCATGAACACTGCTGGAGCATTTGTCAGGCCAAATGGCATAACTACAAACTCGTAGTGGCCATAACGTGTACGAAAGGCAGTCTTAGCTATATCCTGCTCCTTGACCCGTAGCTGATGATAGCCTGACCTAAGATCAATCTTCGAGAAGTGTTTGGCCCCTTGAAGTTGGTCAAACAGATCGTCAATGCGTGGCAGTGGATATCTATTCTGAATGGTAATCTTGTTGAGCTCGCGATAGTCTATGCAAAGACGCATACTGCCGTCCTTCTTCTTAACAAACAAGACCGGTGCGCCCCATGGAGATGCGCTCGGTCGAATGAAACCTCGTTCAAGAAGTTCTTGCAGTTGATCCTTCAGCTCCTTCAGCTCTATGGGAGCCATGCGATAAGGAGCCTTGGAGATTGGTTCAACTTCTGGAATTAGCTCGATACTGAATTTCACTTCTCGTGCAGGTGGTATGCCCGGAAGTTCTGCTGGAAACACATCTTGGAATTCCGACACTATAGGTTGATCCTGAATCGATGGAGATTCAACATCCATGTCGTGAACCGTAGCTAGATAACCCTCTCAGCCATGTGACAGTACTGCACGCGCTTGCAGGATGGATATGACTTGTACAGACCGTCCGGGTATGAACCCATTATGAATGTACTCTGGTGCATTGACATCACCGAAGATAACTCGATATAAATGGCAGTCTATGGTAGCATGATACTTGGATAGCCAATCCATGCCCAAAATCATGTCGAAGTCATTCATGTCCAGCGGAAGTGCGTCGACAGGTCGAACCTTATCATCAAATTCTAAGGGAAGACTCTTGTATACATGGGTGATTAATACAGAGTCCCTCAAAGGCGTGGAAATAGTAAGCCTATTTTCTAGTGGCAAGGGAGGCATCCTAATGTTCTTAGCATAAGCAGTAGAAATAACCGAGTGAGTAGCACCCGTATCGAAAAGAACACATGCAGCGCGACCATACATATATAAGATTCCAGTGATGGTACCTGTAGACTTGTTGGCCTGGTCCCGAGATGTCGTGTAGACACGCCCGGTAGTAGGAGGCGGCTTGGTATCAGCATGTCCCGATGTACCCTCCATCTCGCCCTTACGACAATCCTTCATAATATGGCCAGGAAGACCACACTTGAAGCACGCATCAATATTTCAGCGACATGGTCCTGGATGCTTGCGGTGGCAAGTAGAGCAAAGAGGATGAGTGTATCCTCTAGCAGGTGCTCTGGCTGGCTGAGGACCTGATAAAAACATTTTACATAAGACATGATAGTTGGGTACAAAGGACGAAGCGGATAATCGTAAGATTGAATACCATTGATAGCTGGACGGCTAGGCTGCGAACCTCTCTGGTTCTGGTCCCTACCGTTTCCATGGTTCCTGGTAGAAGTTTTGCTAAAGTGTCAGAATATGATTTATAACATAAAACATAAGGAATTTCGTAAGTATTAGGACATGCTGTTGTTGGAGTGCCCAGCGTTGTTACGGTAATTGTCATTACCGCCACGCCTATCCGTAGCAGAACGGTCGTTAGTCTGACCGTTTCCCTTGGGCTGATGAGGCTGCTGCTGAGTAGCCGGCTGAGACCGGTCCCCAGTTTTCTGCCTGGAAGATACATTTAAAGAGATGAATAATTGACATATGGAAAGTATACGGATTGGTCACCGCTTGAATACGAATGTTTACCTCTTGTCGGGTCTTTCAGCTTCCCCGAACTCATCCCTCTCCTGCAGCATCTCCAGTTTTCGTGCTGCATCAGCCACTTGTGCTACAGTATTAAACGTAGCACACACCAGATTGTTTGCGACCGATGTGCGAAGAGCCCATCTGAAGTGATGTGCATGCTCTTCAGGAGTACCTGCTGCCGCACCAAGGAAACCAGCCAAGCGAAGAAAGCGCTGCATAAACTCATTGATATTCTCCCCAGCTCTCTGACGGATCCCATGGTACTCTCTCTTGAGCTTGTCCTGCTCAGCCTTGGGAAAGAACTGCTCCATCACCCTGTCCTTGAACTGAGCCCAAGTCAAACCAGCAACCCACTCATCACCACCTTCAGATTGCATCAATGCTAACCACCAGTTGAGTACATCGCCTTCGAACCGATAGCATGCCAACCTCGCCTTGTATGCGGGGTCACAGCCCATAGCGTTGAAAATCTTCTCGATGTGAGCCAACCAGCTTTCAGCATCGCTGAGGCTATCTGTCTTCTCAAAAGCTCGAGGGCGGAGCTTGTTGAATCTCTACAGCCATACTGCTAATGTCACTGGAGGAGGAGGAGGTGGCTGATTGTGCTGCTGATTGTTGGCAGCTTGAACTTCAGCCCGGATGTCATTCCTCAGTTGAGGAAGCAAGGCATGCATGGCAGCCTGAATTGCAGCATTGAGCTGCTCCTGTTCGCGTGTGAGAACCATCTGACAGTATAACATAAAACATATGATTAAACAGTTCAAAACATAAAATATAAATATATACATGAAAAAATTTTATACTAAAATTTCACGAGAAAAATTTTATGCAAGAAAATTTGTGTATGAATGCATGATGCAGTTTTATGAAAACTTTTGTATGCTCGAGAGTGAACGCCTCTGGTCAGTTCACCCAAAACAAAGACATTGCGAGGGGACGCCTATGGGTCGGTCCCAAATCTAAAAGTTTCAATAAAACACATGCGACTAAATAGGGCCAGTCCTGTACCAACCATTACTTAGTCAAAAACCCTGCAACAATGACATGTATATGTATGCTTAAAAATGATGAATGCATGAAAACAACTGTGAGTTCTAGGAAGACCGTAGTGACTACCCACTAATCACAGGTCATATTTGAGAGCCTACAGGTCGAAGCCTTGGCTCTGATACCATAATTTTAACACCCCATTTTGAAGATGGAAATATCACAGTAATTATGGCATGTCATCAAAGCATACAAGGTAAAATGTCTAAACATTACTTGACCATAAAAAGGAAAATACCGAAATCAAACATCGGTAGTCCAAAAGTAAAGCTCATCACACACAAACATAGTATAGTAAAGGAAAGGACTAAACAATGTCCAAAGCATAAGTATCAAAAGAAAGGAAATGCATAATGTAAAGAAGGCTAGACAGCTTCCAGTCCATATGCACGTACTCTTAGTGTCTACGAGCGTCCCTGAGTACCTGCCGTTTTGGGAACATAGAAAAGGAAAACGACTGAGCAAATACGCTCAGTGCACAGATGTACAAAAAAGCATGAATAGAATAAGCATATAACATAATAACAGCGGAAGAAAACTAAGTCCCGAGTAACCTGGTTAAGTCTTAATAAAATTGGTTTTATAGTTTGAAAGTCTTATGTTTATCTTATAAAAACTGTTTGTCATATTTTACCATTAGCCAATATAGGTCATGAAAATCCACCGTGCATGAATAATTGGAGGGGTGACTAATAAGTGTGTAAACACTTATCCTTTTGCCACTAAAATCAAGTAAAAACAAGACCTAATCATGTGTTTAATATCGTAAATGTCGGAATTACGCGTGGTTTTGTGTTTTGTGTGTTAAATAGGTACAAATGATCAAAAGAAGAGAAAACACGGGATTTCATGGTCAAATGTCGAAGAAAAGTCAAGAAAGAGACGAAGACAAAGTCAAAAGACCAAAATGTGCCGAAGATCACAAAAACCGACAAAGCCGACTTAATTTTGAAGAAATGATCATGAAAATCGGAATCGAGCTCGACTTTAGCGGATTTCATCATTTATCGAGAAAACGGGCCAAGTGGGTCCCACATATGGATATTGGGCCCAAAAGCATTTATTATTTGGAGCCCACTATGGCCCAATTCATACGAATGTAGCAATGTGGGACGATTAATAAAGGATTGGGCCTAAAGCCCATTTGATTTCAACTTAAAATTGGGATGGTGTAAAATGGCCACAAGCCCATTACCATTTGCTTGACAAATAAAACAAACGGATGTGCTTATTTGGCTTGGTCAAGGTCTCAGTCAAACAAAGGCTAGTCAACTCTCAATATACGCCTCACCAAACGAAACCCTTTTTACCCAAATTTCACCCCCACGTGTCAACTTTCTCCCATCAATTACCCACCCACACACAAATAAATAAATCACATTTACCCTCACCCCCATTTACACCTCGTTACAAACAATGTTTTCTCTCACCAACCCTCTCTTCTCCAAATGATACGCAGACACTATCCTCTCCCCTCACAAACCCTAAATTTTACTGTTAAAAATTAACCAATAAAAAAAAGAGGGGTTTTACCCTTATTGGGTAATTCACCCAAAGGGAAATAAATCCCCCCAAAAATCGCATCAAGCACAATGGTGGTCCAAATCGTGACACCCTAGCAATCCGTGGTCAAGATTGATTCTCAGCCGTTCGATGTGAAGAAAAAGAGAGAGAAGAAATCAAGGGCTAGGATTGAAGAACGTGGGCACCAAGTTTAGGGTTTCTCTATAAAAACCCCATCAAGAGATGTAAAGATCATCAAGCTTTTTATTATTTTTTTAGTTTTCTTTAATTAATTTAGGAGTAGATTAAATTAGTTTTAATTTTTGCAAAATTAGATTAGGGGTTATTGTATTTTTAAATTTCAGTTAATGTAATGATTTATTTTAATTAATGAAAAGTTTGATTTTTAATTTAATTCGTCTCTTTTTAATTCCTGTTAAAGATTAAATTTCATCTTTAATTTCTTCCTTTATTTACTGTTCTCGATAAAAAAAATAAAAAAAAATAAAAAATAAAAAAAATAAACAATACTGTTCGAAGGCTACTGTTTGGTTCGAGAGATATGGAACGAAGATGATGATGATGTTGATGATTAAGGTGGTGTTCGATTTGTTCTCAAAGATGGCTCAACGCCAATCTTCTTCCCAATGGTTGTCGTCTCAAGGTTCTAAATCTCTTTTTCATTTTTTTGTTGTTGTTTTAGTTAAGTTTTAATTTCTGTTTAATCTGTTTATGTTTAATTCTGCTTAGTTTTAATTGATAATTTGTTTCTGTGTTGAGGTATTTCGGATCTGCTTATATTTTATGGAGTACTGCTTTATCTGCTAGTTGTATTGATTATTTACTGCTTGTTTTGATTCATATTTTAACAGGGTATTAGGATTGCTTAATTGCTTATTTGGATTTTCAACTTAATAAGTTTTAGCTTATATGCTTTTGTCTGCTTGTTTGATGTCATGATTTTAGATATGCTTATTAGGACTGTAGTGCTTATTAGTTTTTTTGTATCAGCTTATTTGGGCGTTGGCTTATTTGTTTTTTTTACTACTTATTATTTAATTTATGTTGCTTATTTGTTTTTTTTTTAGTATTGTCGTACTGCTTTTAAATTTCACTCATTTAGTCTGAAATTCCTAAAACTCCAACGAAAATAATATTAGCTAAATAAACCAAAAAAATTGCGTCTGTCCTGGGACTCGAACCCAGGACCTCTTGTTCAACTGTCCAACACGCCAACCAGTTACTCTAGGACTCTATTTGTGTTTACTTTCCCATTAGTTAATTAATATAGTTTCTAATTTTGCTATCAATTTTTAATTTAGTTTAAATACAATTTCTTTTAGTTTAAGATTAATTAGAAAGTTTTATATTACTTTTCTTTTAATCATTTTTTATAAAAATATAAAAAATAAAAAAATATATTTTATTTAAATTGCTTTTATAATGTTAAAATAGTTTTCCAATTAATTTAGTTTCGTTTTAATTAAAAATAGTTTTAATCAAAAGTTTTATTTTTATTTAGTCTTATTAAAATTAGATTTAAATTTAGATCTAAAAGTTTTATTTTAAATTTAGTTTTAATTTTGTTTTGAAATAGTTTTAATTAAAATTAGATTTTGTTTTAATTAGAGTAAAAAAGTTTAGATGATTTTTAAATAGTTTTTATTTTAAATAGATTTAAATTAGTTTAAAAAATTCCAAAATATATCATTACCAAAAACAAATTAAGTCGATACGTTAAACCGGAAATCAATTCGAGTCGAGTCGAGGAAAAATGAACTTAATTGTTAATTAATAGGATTGCAAAATCTCTTTATCAAAATGGCGCCGCTGCCGCTTCGCTCGTACGATTGACGATTTTTCGTGTAGACGTTTGGATTTTGGGATTCGTTCTTTTTGAACGTTACGTTTCTTGTTAACAAAATCAAAAACACAAAAAAATCAAAAACTTAAAAATACAAAAAAAAAATAAAAAAAATCACAAAAGCAATTTCTTTCCTAAGAATTGCACCAAAAAAATTAAAAAATCCAAAAGTAATACTTTTTCCTAAAAGTATTACACCAAAAATATTACGTATTAGTGTTAATTTTTAGTTCGATTTCTTTCGATTTTTTTCTTTTGTATATATATTTTTCTAAAAAATACAAAATATTCTTCTTTATCCTCTTTTGTGTTTAATTCTTTTCTCAACCCCTCTTATTTTTAATTCTTCATGGATTCGTCTTGCGTTCGGTGTGGGAGACCATGGCATGGTTTTCAAACATGTCAATGGTGTACTTGTGAGCGGTGCGGTTTTGATATCGACAATACACAAATTGGATTTTGTCCATTTTGCAATTCAACAAATTCGTACTTCTCCTCTTACAATACTTTCTCCCCCCTCCCGTCTATGACAATCCCTATCCGCAACATGAACCGGGTTTTTCTCAATACCCGTGTTGCAATCATTGTGGGGGCCCTCACGATACTTCGTATTGTCAGCCAATGAATTATTATGAGCCAAATCCGTGTCCTCATTTTTCTTCACCGATGGATTATTATGAACCAAATCCGTGTTCTAATTCTTCTCAACCGATGACTTCCTATGAGCCACATCTGTGCTATAATTCTGGTTTTCATAACTGTGAGCCCCCACATCCTACCATCAATCATCAATCCTCTCAGAGAATTCAACAACTCAATGCTTTGAAAGACGAAACACACGCCATTGTTTTGCAACTTCAAGAAGCCGTTGTTCTTCTAAAAGAAGCAAATGAGGAGGAAAAGCGACAACGACAACGACAAGAGCAAGTATCTAATCTTAGTGATTATACTCCTCCTCTTGTGAGTTCTTACTATTATGATGATGATGACGATGAGAATACTATTTCTTGGAATGATCTTTGTGCTCAATGTCCTAGTGCAATTGTAATTCCTTCTCTCGACTTGCTGGCTCTCGAGCCTAAGGATTCTACCACCCCTATTCTCGATTCTTCCACTACGGAGCCCGATGCCTCTCTCATCATGGGGGATGAGGGTCTTATCACTATTCCTTGTGACGAGACTCTTATTCCAATCCAAAGTGAGCCTACGGTTGCTTCCGATAGTGACGATGAGTGCGAATCTATTTATAGTGATGATTCATTACCTCCCACCGACATCTTGGGAGACGATTCTTTGGCTTTCTCTAATCCCATTTTTGATCTCGATGATGATTTTACTTCTGGTGATGACGAGTCACTATCCGATGAAGACGTTCCGAAGGAAAATTTCAAGATTTATTCGAACTCTTTATTTGATTTTGATGACGCCTACATCTCTAGTGAGGTAAGTCCTCTCTTTGAAGAGGGGATTGAGGACATTGATAGCTCCGACTCTATTGCTATTGATGAGCATTCTTTGTTAGTCATGCCACCTCCCATCGTAGGGGAGGTGGAGAGATTTGACCCTACTTTCCGTTTGATTCGGTCTGGTGAGGTGACGCGGGTGGTAGATATGTCTTCTAATATTTCTCATATTATGTTGCCACCCCGTCCTACCGCGTGCACACCCAAGCAAGTGATGTATCGCTTTTACTCTCCTCATTTCATACCGGGAAATGAGGATGAGTGCTTTGACCCGGGAGGTGACATTGACCATTCTTTGATTGATACCTTTACGGCTTTGCCGAATAGTGGCCATCCTTTGTCTTTGGGGGATGACCATTTGTCTCCTTTACCCATCCCACCTCCCGTGGATCACGACCTCACATATTTCACATATGTTGAGAGGACCTTTTTACCTTTTATGACTTATCCTCCTGCCTCTCATTTATTATGTTCCTCCGGGACCGAGGATAAGATTTTTGATCCCGGTATAACATTCGAGGCTTCCCCATGGACCATTTAATTCGGGGTCGAGTCAGGCTCGTGACTCGGTTAACAAAAACAAGCGCTTCTCGGGAGGCAACCCGGTTATCTATATTTTATTTATTTTCTACAATACGTATAGGGGGAGTCGTGTAGGTTGTTTGTTGTGATTGTGCAGGGACATGTGCTTTGATGATCCACTTTTGGTACTTTTGATGAGACCCGTGTTCCCGTGTTACCCGTGTACCCGGTTCCTTCGATAAGTTTTTGCTATTGTGATTCAATCTTGTATATAAATAAATGTGATCACTTTAGTTGTCCTTTCCTTAGCTCGATCTAAACAACGTACTCAATGTCCTAAGTGTAGGGGAGTTTATTCTCCCACATGCTTAAACATTGAGGACAATGTTTATATTAAGTGTAGGGGGGATTTCTATCGAAATTTTAGGGGCCCTTTCCATGAATTTGACCCCATTTTAACCGGAAAATTTTTAAAATTTTCAACGTTTTTCAAATTTTTGATCTATTTTGGCCTAGTAGTATTTTTTATTGATTTTCTTTCCTTTTATTATCGCATCATAATATTTTCCATTTCAAGAATAAAAATAAAATAAATAAATAAATAAAATGGTTCTAACAAGTTTAGATATCTTTGATATATTAGGCCCGTCGTGAATATTTTGACTCAACCCGAGTTTACTTATCCAAGTTTACTCTAGCTAGTATCCTTAACCATATGGACCTTAATTGGTTTATTAGGCTAAGCATCCACGAGTCTCATTACTTGAGATTTTAAATTGTGGAGAACAAGAGATGATAGAGTTAATTATAAGTTCGGTATTCTTTCATTAACTTATGTGAGTTAGTTATGAACTTTTTCTTCCATCACTTGTTAATAAATATATTTGCAATAAATAAGGTTGTACGATTTAAAAGGTTACTTAGCTTCTAGCACAAGATCGTTTAAAAGTTGCTCGGTATTAATTAGAGTTCATAGCCAAGGCATAACTTATTGAAGCGGGACGCGAAGATTGGCTTATCCAAAAAGGCCCTAACAAGGCATGAGGATACCCGAGTCCAAAAAGGCCCTAACAAGGCATGAGGATTCACTTTTTGTTGAAGATCCTAAGATGATGTGAAGATCATTAATCCAAATCAATATGAAGGATCAAGACACACGACGAGAAGCAATTACTCCCCTAAAGATCATGGAGAAGTCTATCCAAAAAGACCCTAACAAGGTATGAGGATAAATAGATCCAAGTCCGAAAAGGAGGCGGATCGTTGTATATCAAAATCTTAAATAAAGAAGAGGATAAATGAAGAAGTCGTGGTCAACGTTCGAAGCATCTTTCACTCCTTATGAAGATGTATACCAAAATGAAGAGAAGACCATAATTTCAAGATCGTCTCTCAAGATTTGAAGTTTGAAGTACAAGCCAAATATCGGTCCGAGAAAGGTCTCAAATCGTGAAACGAGTTATGCCAAGATATGAACTTTTTGAGGTTTCGAGAAGCAGTTTTAAAAGATTTTGTCCTTTAGCTAACTATTGATTAAATCGTCCCACTTTATTTTCGGCCTTAATAAATTATCTAAATAAGTCAAAAATGCATCCTCGTGATCATTCAAGACAAAAATAAAATACAAGAGATACACCGTAGGAATAAGGGGGTCTAAGTGATTAACTAAACCACATGAGTAAGTGTTAGTTATGCTAACTTGTAATAACAATGATCTCGTTTTTATGCTTGGTATGGGGAACGTGAAACTTGAGGGTGATTAATATTCATGACACCAAAGCCCGAATTCAAGTCTTAGATTTCTTTACGAGTTTCTTCCATCAAATAATTTCCAAAATTAATAAATGATTATAACTTTCGTCTCTTTCTTAAGTTTTATCTTTTCATCGTAGTAGTAGTAGTAATAGTAATAAAGGCCGAGATGGATTAATTATGAGAAAAAAGTAACTTAATGCCTTAAAACTATGCATTGCATGGGGTCATTGCAATGGTCAAGTGTAGGGGATTTAATAAGTGTGTAAACACTTATCCTTTTGCCACTAAAATCAAGTAAAAACAAGACCTAATCATGTGTTTAATATCGTAAATGTCGGAATTACGCGTGGTTTTATGTTTTGTGTGGTAAATAGGTACAAATGATCAAAAGAAGAGAAAACACGGGATTTCACGGTCAAATGTCGAAGAAAAGTCAAGAAAGAGACGAAGACAAAGTCAAAAGACCAAAATGTGCCGAAGATCACAAAAACCGACAAAGCCGACTTAATTTTGAAGAAATGATCATGAAAATCGGAATCGAGCTCGACTTTAGCGGATTTCATCATTTATCGAGAAAACGGGCCAAGTGGGTCCCACATATGGATATTGGGCCCAAAAGCCCAAAATTGGAAAACATTTGATATTTGGAGCCCACTATGGCCCAATTCATACGAATGTAGCAATGTGGGACGATTAATAAGGGATTGGGCCTAAAGCCCATTTGATTTCAACTTAAAATTGGGATGGTGTATGAAATGGCCACAAGCCCATTACCATTTGCTTGACAAATAAAACAAACGGATGTGCTTATTTGGCTTGGTCAAGGTCTCAGTCAAACAAAGGCTAGTCAACTCTCAATATACGCCTCACCAAACGAAACCCTTTTTACCCAAATTTCACCCCCACATGTCAACTTTCTCCCATCAATTACCCACCCACACACAAATAAATAAATCACATTTACCCTCACCCCCATTTACACCTCGTTACAAACAATGTTTTCTCTCACCAACCCTCTCTTCTCCAAATGATACGCAGACACTATCCTCTCCCCTCACAAACCCTAAATTTTACTATTAAAAATTAACCAATAAAAAAAAGAGGGGTTTTACCCTTATTGGGTAATTCACCCAAAGGGAAATAAATCCCCCCAAAAATCGCATCAAGCACAATGGTGGTCCAAATCGTGACACCCTAGCAATCCGTGGTCAAGATTGATTCTCAGCCGTTCGATGTGAAGAAAAAGAGAGAGAAGAAATCAAGGGCTAGGATTGAAGAACGTGGGCACCAAGTTTAGGGGTTCTCTATAAAAACCCCATCAAGAGATGTAAAGATCATCAAGCTTTTTATTATTTTTTCAGTTTTCTTTAATTAATTTAGGAGTAGATTAAATTAGTTTTAGTTTTTTCAAAATTAGATTAGGGGTTATTGTAATTTTAAATTTCAGTTAATGTAATGATTTATTTTAATTAATGAAAAGTTTGATTTTTAATTTAATTCGTCTTTTTTTAATTCCTGTTAAAGATTAAATTTCATCTTTAATTTCTTCCTTTATTTACTGTTCTCGATAAAAAAAATAAAAAAAAAATAAAAAAAATAAACAATACTGTTCGAAGGCTACTGTTTGGTTCGAGAGATATGGAACGAAGATGATGATGATGTTGATGATTAAGGTGGTGTTCGATTTGTTCTCAAAGATGGCTCAGCGCCAATCTTCTTCCCAATGGTTGTCGTCTCAAGGTTCTAAATCTCTTTTTCATTTTTTTGTTGTTGTTTTAGTTAAGTTTTAATTTCTGTTTAATCTGTTTATGTTTAATTCTGCTTAGTTTTAATTGATAATTTGTTTCTGTGTTGAGGTATTTCGGATCTGCTTATATTTTATGGAGTACTGCTTTATCTGCTAGTTGTATTGATTATTTACTGCTTGTTTTGATTCATATTTTAACAGGGTATTAGGATTGCTTAATTGCTTATTTGGATTTTCAACTTATTAAGTTTTAGCTTATATGCTTTTGTCTGCTTGTTTGATGTCATGATTTCAGATATGCTTATTAGGACTGTAGTGCTTATTAGTTTTTTTTGTATCAGCTTATTTGGGCGTTGGCTTATTTGTTTTTTTACTGCTTATTATTTAGTTTATGTTGCTTATTTGTTTTTTTTTTAGTATTGCTGTACTGCTTTTAAATTTCACTCATTTAGTCTGAAATTCCTAAAACTCCAACGAAAATAATATTAGCTAAATAAACCAAAAAAATTGCGTCTGTCCTGGGACTCGAACCCAGGACCTCTTGTTCAACTGTCCAACACGCCAACCAGTTACTCTAGGACTCTATTTGTGTTTACTTTCCCATTAGTTAATTAATATAGTTTCTAATTTTGCTATCAGTTTTTAATTTAGTTTAAATACAATTCCTTTTAGTTTAAGATTAATTAGAAAGTTTTATATTACTTTTCTTTTAATCAGTTTTTATAAAAATATAAAAAATAAAAAAATATATTTTATTTAAATTGCTTTTATAATGTTAAAATAATTTTCCAATTAATTTAGTTTCGTTTTAATTAAAAATAGTTTAAATCAAAAGTTTTATTTTTATTTAGTCTTATTAAAATTAGATTTAAATTTAGATCTAAAAGTTTTCTTTTAAATTTAGTTTTAATTTTGTTTTGAAATAGTTTTAATTAAAATTAGATTTTGTTTTAATTAGAGTAAAAAAGTTTAGATGATTCTTAAATAGTTTTTATTTTAAATAGATTTAAATTAGTTTAAAAAATTCCAAAATATATCATTACCAAAAACAAATTAAGTCGATACGTTAAACCGGAAATCAATTCGAGTCGAGTCGAGGAAAAACGAACTTAATTGTTAATTAATAGGATTGCAAAATCTCTTTATCAGTGACCTCATCATGTAAATTAGAGGGGCTGCCTCTAATTTAATATACTGGTTTATGGGTAGGAGGTATCAGCTCCTTGTGAAGGATTCAAGGCACACACCACATTCACCATGTAATCCTGAATAAAAACATGTAACTAGGATGCACCCATACGCCCCACATGATAAATATAAATAAATGGCCAAAAGCTGAAGGGACGCCACGAGCAATCACTCCGCCGTGGTGAAGTCATAACATCAGTGCCTCTAATGTTATGGTTATGGTACCTCCATAACTAGGTGAAACTGGTCATGCATGTATATGGCTATAGGTAATCTTAATTAAACATAAGCAATCAAACTCATACTTATACTACAGGAAAACAGTTGGCTGCATACGGGGAAATCCTAATAAGGAAAGAATGTCCATACTGAAAGGACGGGAATCCGTACCTTATGTCCAGTGAACGAGAAAGATGAACTGCGAGGAATCCTACTTCCGAATCACGAGTGCTACATAAATACGTACATGAATAAGTATCTGCTTACTAAATACATAGCTGGTTTTATGTCATGTCTTAGCTTATTTTATGTGTTCTTACTATGTTTTACTGTTTAAAGCCTTAAACCGTATTAAATCTTATATTCTGCTTAATCTGATTAAGTATTTCTGGTATTTCATGTGTTATTATACTTACTGTATAATAATAAGTAACTTTCCAAAAATAGCAGGTTTCCTAAAATAGAAAGTTTCCAAAAATAGAAAGTTACCAAAAATAGAAAGTTTCCAAAAATAGAAAGTTTCCAAAAATAGAAAGTTTCCAAAAATAGATTTACTGCTCAAAATAGATAAGTTTCTAAAAATAGAAAGTTTCCATAAATAGATTTACTGCCTTAATTAAATAAGTTTCCATAAATAGATTAGCTGCCTTAAATAAATAAGTTTCTAAAAATAGCTGGTTTCCATAAATAGATTAGCTGCCTTATTTAATTAAGTTTCTAAAAATAGAAAGTTTCCATAATTAGAATTAAGCTGGTTAAATAAGCTAAGTACATAAGCCTAAGTGTTTTTCACGATTATTTTCTAAGTCATATGGTATAATGTATAGTTTAATAATTATTTCATGTAATTTAATTAAACTATAGGTTATAATATTTAATTAAAGTATAACCTGTTTTTAATTAAATAAGTTAAATACTTAGGTTAAAATATCTATTATTATATATTAATAATATAACCTAAGTCATGTTAATTAATTAATTATATCCATGGTTTTAAAATAATTAATTAATCATAAGTCTTAAATATATAAATACTTAGGTTAAAATAATTTCATGTTCATTAATAATTAAATAATCTAAGTCATGTTATTAAATTAATCACATCTTTTATTAATTTAATTTTAACATAAGTTCATAACATAAAAAAACTAACATAAACCATGAACCAGATCTAGGCTAGAAAACATGAATCGGACATGAATCGACACCGTACCCCGAACCAACTCGGGGTACCCCGTGTTCCCCTTGCTGCCGTGGGACCCACACGCACCAACCAAGACCATATGGTCTTGGTGGTGGTCGGCTTGGCAAACCGAAACCCCCTCGGGGTCGGTTGCAGCCTGCGGCCAAAACAAAACACCCCTTAAAACGACCCTTTGATTTAATTAATCACCAAAACATGTTAGATCTATGATTAATTATTATGTTTTTATAAAAACATCACATGTTCATAATTAATAAAAAGATTAAATTAAAAGAAAAGGTTTAAAAAGGTTTTACCGAATTCGTGGATCAAGAGAACGAAGAACAAACACGATCAATCACCAATTCTTCAAGATCAAAGATCAACAAATCACCTTGTATGGTGATTTATGGGTGGCGGCACAAAGAACAAGGAGAAAGAGGATTTTAGGTTTTTCTTAAAATCTTCTGTAAGTTATTTTTGAGTAGTAAAAATAAACATAACCCCCTTTAGTAAATTTGACAATGGGCTTGGCCCATTGCCCTTGTTTGGCCGCGGGTAGGGACCCCATATGGGGTTCCCGTACCTTTTTCCGTGTCTCGTTATTTAGTTACTTGTTTGTGATTATTTATGTCCGTGTTTTAATTGTTCTCGTTACGTAAATACCGTGATCTAATATATTTAATTACGCTCGTAATAAATATATATACGTAATTAATAATAGTTCGTGTTTTAATTACGTTCATGATTTCATGATCGCATGTTCGTGATTACTAAATATTTATTACGTGATCATGTAGATAAAATACTTATCGTGTTTTAACACGTACGTAATACGTAAACTCCTAACACGTACTCGTAATCATGCTATATTAGGAAAGTTTTTAACTAGTACGTACGATCCTAAGGGTACTATGCATGGTAAAAGCATGCGGGTTTTACATCCGATCACTAAAATCCAAAATGCACGATCGAGTCTAGAGCCATTTGAGATCATCAAATATCTCATTATGACACATTTCCATATTTCCTTACCTCTTCACACACTGTGAAAAGTAAGAAAGATCTTAAGAGTCCTACGCAAAATCTTCATGATCTTGCCTGAACATCCGAGTAATACGAAAGTATTTACAATGAAGATGGAAATCCTTCTTGAGCGAATATCAAAAAGCTCATGGTAGGTAACTTGTGCGATTCTTTATGAATCAAGCTTGTGATAACTAGAAAGCAACAATGGTTTAATTCTTAGCTGAACTTAAACACGTTCCAGGCCTCTACGCAATATCTTAGTGATCTTGCCAGAACACCCAGAGTGATACCTGAGTGTTCACAGTGATGAGTGGAAATCCTTCTAGTGTTAACTTCAAACCGCACTTGGTAGGTAACTTGCAAGATTCTATATGAATCAAGCTCGTGACAACTGGAAAGCAACGATGGTGCGATTCTTTAATGAATCAAACTTGTTCCAGGAATCGGAATTGACGGATTCAATCATGCGGATAATTTTATCCAAATGATTCACTCTTTACGTTCGCAGTTAGCTTTGGACGGTCGAGTAAAGAGAATGGGTTTACCCGCGAAATCTTGTCAAGGAGATTTTTAATTAAATCTACCTGCCACAAGTACGATATTTTATATCGTCCAACGGTCTTCACTGACCGGAGGTAAAATGCTACCGAATTAGAATGAAATGTTCAAAGCCATTTCGTTCGTGTCTACTTATGTTGCGGCATTTGAAGACGGTGGCGTTGCGGAATCCGAGAAGAAGTCGTCCCCGCATGCTTATACTTTATGCACTTAATACCTCATCTATTTCAAGAAAGCCTAAAAGTCAAGTCTTTTGCTGTATCGAACTCTGAAGCTTTCAAGGATTACGAAGGTATAAGTATGTGGGACATGAAGTCACGAGGATGCGGATATCACAAGTGATGGATGCATGATAGGTGTGTAAACCCATCCTTTTTACCACTTAAGTACAATAATAACCGAGCCAAAACGTGTATTTTATGTCATTTATGTCAGAATTATGCGTGGTTTGTGTTTTTGTTGTGATTTGGGACGAAAAGGTGAAAAGTGGAGAAAACACGGGTATTCACAGGCTTTTATCGAAGAAAAAGACGAAAGACAAAGTCGAGAAGTCAAGAGTGCAAAAAGAACGGAAGTCCAAGACCAATTCTGAAGATTTATCGAAGAAAAAGTAAAAAGACGGAAGTTTACCAAAAGCCGAAGAACTCAAGTCTTATTTATTGAAGAATTAAAAGACGAGTTCAAAGAAATCCCGAGACAAATTCATGAAAGTCCAAGTATTAAGAAGATTAACAAAGGATTAAGAAGATCAAGGACTAAAGCATGCAATTAAGGAAAAGAAGAAAGAGGGGAGGAAGCTTCCTAAGCACTCCCTAATCCTCCCCTATAAATAGAACATTAGGATAATCATTTCATTTTGTTTGATAGCTTGACAAACTATTTCTTCCACTTTAATTTTGTGCACCTTTAATTTTCATGTCCATTTAAATACCTTGTCTTGCACCTTAATTACATTTAATTTCAAGTAAGTTTCATTTTAATTATTGACAATCTTTACTTTATTGTTTGATCTCCTATCTTCCTTTCTTTAATCTTTATGTTTATTTGTTCATGTTCATGTTCTTATTTTTATTGATTTGATTAAAGTGGTTTTGATTATTGTGGTTATTTTTGTTATTTTGATTGTTTTGGATTGTTTGATTATCATTAGTGGATGTTTTGTGATTAGTTTGATTTAATCTTTTGGTTGATTTTGTTTACTTTTGTTTAGATTCGTATATACCTGTGTTCTTGTTCTCCTTGTTCTTCGCGTGTTTCTGTTACTGATCTTTCCCAGGAAAAGTTCCGGATCAAGCCAGTCATTCCGTGTGAAGGATTTCAAAGGGTGTTCATCCGGAATATTGGACATTCCGGATCACTTGAGTTCATTCGGAATAATTATTATTCCGCATCAAGGTTCTTCATCCGGAATAATCAATTATTCCGGATCAACCAAAAGTTCCGGATCAACCTCTCATTCCGGATCAACAGAATATTCCGGATCAAGGGCTTCCATCCGGAATAAGTGACATATTCCGGATCAAGGAGTTCTATTCGGAATATTATTTCGGATCAGCAACATTCCGGATCAAGGACCAACATTTCGAATAAAGACTTTATTCCGGATAAGTGACATATTCCGGATAAAGGAATTATTCTGGATCAAGGTTTTTGGGTTAATATTCCGAGTGAAGAAGAATCATTCCGAACGAAGGTGACATTCCGGATGAGTGATTATTCCGAACGAAGGTATATTCCGGATGAGCTATTTTTTCAGGTTCTTTTAAGTTACTGTTTTTAAGTTTCTGTTTTTAATCTTCAAGCTTTATTTTTCCCGCCTTTTTCTTTAGTTGCAATTTAAGTTTATTTGTCTTAGATTTATTTTAGCCTTGCCTTAGTTTTAAGTTTTAGTTGCGTTTTAAGTTTACCTTAGATAGATTTAAGTTTGCGTTATTTACTTTTAGTGCCTTTTAATTTTTGTCTCGCTTTTAAATACTTGCCATTTATACTTTTAAATTAGGTTTAGATTTAGTTACTTATTCGTCATTTTACTTTTAAGTTTTGCATATTTTTATTTTAAAAACAACCAAAAACATTTGTTTCACCAAAAACAATAGAGTCGTACTTTGAACCGGAAATCAATTCGTTAAGATACCGAGAAAACGAACTTTTTCAACTAGTAAAATCCCTAAATTAAAATGGCGCCGCTGCCGGCTCTTTCGGTAAAGATTAACGGTTTTCTGTGAGAGAGGCGTTGCTTTTTGGGATCCGTTCATTCGTGGGCGTTATTTTCTTGCTTAAAAATTTCAAAAAAACCATAAAAATTAAAAATTGTTAAAAAACACATAAAAATTAAAAATTTCAAAAATCCAAAAAGATTTTATTTTTATTGTGTATATATATTGTCTTTGCATTTGGTATTGTTTTCTTTTGCCTTTGTAGGTGTATGCGTACTAGATCTTCTAATTATCAAGAGCCCGAGACTCGTGAAGATTTAAGTATGGCAGGTGTTAACAACAACAATAATCCACCGCACCTCAACAATAACAACAATGTTCTTCCACAACCCGATCTTCGGACCATGGAGGAGCTTTGTCAACCTACCATGTTTGGACGAGGAGGACCGATTGCGCCGATGCAAATCACGGCTCCGGAGTTTTCGTTGAAGCACCACATGATTCAGCAAGTGCAAACTAATCCATTTAGAGGAATGCCTGATGATGATGCCAACAAACACCTCGACAAGTTCATTACAATCACTCAAAGCATGAAGTGCCCCGGTGCCACAATGGATGTTCTTCGCCTACAACTCTTCCCACATACTTTATCACATCATGCCGAGAAATGGTTTGATCGTCTCCCGAAGAATTCTATTCATACTTACTCAACGCTTTTTGTCGCGCTACTTTCCACCATCCATGGTCACGAGCCTTCGCAATCAAATCAGCGGTTTCATGCAAGACCCCGATGAATCTCTTTTTGATGCTTGGGAAAGATATAATGTCTTAATCGATCGATGTCCAAACCACAACATGCTTCCAGTCACATTGATTGATACTTTCTACAACGGTTTGACTTTTCGAGATCGTGATACGATTAATGCAGCCGTCGGTGGCACATTTATGAAAAGGAGACCCGAGGAGTGTAGAGAGCTTATTGAAAACATGACTACTCACCACAAAAACTGTGATTCCTCCGCTTCTTCAAAGAACAACCCGAGAGTCAATGTTTCTTCAACTTCAGCAAGCCCCGATATGACCGAATTCACCCGCATGATGATTGAAATGTACAAAAATATCTTGCTTCTCGCTACAAACCAACAACATCAAGTTAAAGCGGTTGCACCTTCTTGTGAAACATGTGGCGGTTCACACTCATACACTGATTGTCCTTCTACTCAAGGAAATCCGGAAAATGTGTATGCAGCTTATGGTAATTATTCACCGGAAAATTACCAAGCTCGACCTCAAGGGGATAGAAATTTGCTGAGTTACCGATCAAACAACTACCTTTCACCCGGTTTTTCTCCTCAAAACCAAAACCTCAACAACAACTACAATAGAAGCAACCAAATCCCACCAAGAGCTTCTAATCCTTATCACCCACCCGCTCAACAAGCCCCACCCATCAATCAAGATGTTGAAGCCATAATGAGAACCAAGGTGAGCAAATCAAGAATCTGCAGAGCCAAATTATCAATTTGAAAGGAGATATTACCAAGCAAGGAAATGACATTAGATCCGAGCTTCGAGATAATATCCAATCCTCCTTCAGCAATCAAACAAATGATATAAAGAATATGCTGGCTAGTTTCTTGCCCACAACTCAACCTTCTACTTCGAGTTCTCTACCTTCAAACACCGTCACCAATCCGCGAGCAAATGTGAGTGCTATTACTACCCATAGTGGAGTTACCATAGTAGGACCACCTATTCCACCCCCATCATCTACACCTCCTCCACCACCATTTATCCCTACTCCTCGTACACCTAGTATTAGTGCACCATTACCGTCTCCGCCTCGTCATGACGATGTCCCCAAGAAGAACCCTTCAACATCTCAACCTTTACCTACAACTGCACCTTCACCACCTAAACCCAATATCCCTTATCCTTCACGGCTAAGCAAGACCAAAATGCTAACCAAGGATGACTCTCAAGTGTCGAGCTATGTGAAGATGATCTCTCAAATGAACTTCAACATTAGCCTTGTCGAAGCACTTATCCACATGCCAAAATTTGTCAAAGCATTTAAGGAATTGCTTAACAAGAAGGAGAAGTTGATTGAGCTCGCCAACACACGCTTAAATGAAAACTGTTCTGCAGTTATTCTTAAAGAACTTCCGGAAAAACTTGGAGATCCCGGTCGTTTTGTGTTGCCTTGCATCTTTAACAAAACCGAAGAATTTACTGCCCTAGCTGATCTCGGGGCCAGTATAAATCTCATGCCATTAAGTGTTTGGAAAACACTATCATTACCCGACCTTCCTCCAACAAAGATGACTCTTGAACTTGCAAATCGCACTCTCGCTTACCCCGTTGGTATTTCCGAAGACGTGTTCATTAAAGTTGGCACATTTACTTTCCCGGTCGACTTTGTCGTGGTTGATTATGAAATGGGCCCTCGTATTCCTTTAATACTTGGTCGGCCATTCTTGAGAACCGGACGAGCTCTAGTTGATGTTGCCGAAGGTGAGTTAATCTTAAGAGTCGGGGATGATGCACAAGTTTTCAAAATGGGAAAGCTTACAAGCAAATCCTATGGACGAGAATCCGCGAATATGATTAACGTGCTCGATGATTTTGTCATCTACAACAATCCTCTATTCGATTCGTGCATTGATAATCCACTTTTTGAAGATGATGTGGATGATTCTCTCTCCAATTTGGAACCTTCTCCCATATATGATTCTCCACCGATCTTTGATGCTTATGATGATGATTCTAGCTTAGATACGGATGATTTTGATGATTGTACTTCCGAGTATCCCGACATGCCCACATATGATGATTTTGATGAGGCCGATACTCTTTCGAGTGATTCTTCACATGATGAAGATCCTCCGCCATCACTTGATCCTACTTTGGATGATTACTCATTGGAGGAAGATTTCTCTGCTTTTCTCAATACCCACTTCCCTCATGAGAGTGATGCACCTCCTTTAGATTTTGATGATTATCTTCTTGATCCTACTTTGGATTTGAAGAAAATTCTTTCAAAGGAGAAGAAACCGGTCGACACCAACATCCGCAGCACATATGATTTAACACCTCTTTGCCCACCTTCTGCGGAAGAGGTTGTGCATCTTCTTCGCGGATCTTCTTCACATTCTGCTGAGCCTGAGTGCTATTTTCCCCTAAAGGAAAAGGTGTTCGACCCCGGTATCGATATTCTTCAGCCATCTCAGTATCCGTCTGATGAAATAAAAGGAAATATCTTTGGAACTTATGGAAATCTGCTTGCACCACTTCACCCTTGCTCCCACCGTGCTCCGTCTTTGCTTAAGGGAACCTTGCCTATTCTTCTTTGGCTTGCCTTGTTCGCCTTAAGCTTCTGCTATTTGATGGACAAAAACTATGTCTTTGATCCCGGTGGATGTGTTTCATGCTTCTTCCTATGATAATCAAGGTCGAGTCAGGCTCACGACTCGGTAAACAAAAATCAAGCGCTTCTTGGGAGGCAACCCATGTATCTATCTTTTAGCTTTCTTTATCCTAAGTGTAGGGGAGACCAGTTGGTGTTTGCTATTTCCTCTCTTCTACTATTCAGGGATTCGAGCACTCAATGATCCACTCTTGATGATTTTTGACGACCCATGATTCCGTGTTCCCTTCTTCCTGGTTCTATCCTAAACTCTTTTTGATTCTCTATTTTATATTTTCCAATATTAAAATAGGAATCTCTTTAGTTGTCCTTTCCTTAGCAAGATTTAAACAACGTGCACAATGTCCTAAGTGTAGGGGAGTTTACTCCTACATGCTTAAACATTGAGGACAATGTTTATATTAAGTGCAGGGGGGACTTCTATCAAAGTTAAGTGGTCTTTTCCTTGTATTTGTCCTCATTTTAACCGGAAAATCAATTTTTTGACATTTTTCAAAATTTTTGATCTATTTTGGCCTATTAGTTTTTCCCTTTGTATAGTTATTTTCTTTCTTTGTTAGAATAAATTTTTAATAAAGTGGTTTTAATTTTCAAACGTTGTGAATCTTTTGACTCAACCCGAGTTTACTTATCTAAGTTTACTCTAGCTAGTATCCTTAACGTGTTTAAGTCAAGTTTTGCTAGGCTTTTATATAGGGAGCTTTAAAACGCGAAAGTCTTAACTCTCACGGGTTAAGAACAAGAACTTTTCGCAAGTTCCTATAATTGATCCTAGAGAGTCGTTTATCAAGGGAACTTTAAAACGCGATTTCTAAACTTGAAAATGTCTAAGAATTTGAAAGATCCTATAGGCGACTCGAAAACCCAAAACTTTGATTTAATAGGGTAAGCATCCACGAGTCTCATTCCTTGAGATTTTAAATTGTGGAGAACGAGAGATGATAGAGCAAATTATAAGTTTGATATTCTTTCGTGAATTTATGTGAGTTAATTATAAGCCTATTCTCCCATCGCTTGTTAATAAATTTATCTGCAATAAATAAGGTTGTACGATTTAAAAAGTTACTTAGCTTCTAGCGCAAGATCGTTTAAAAGTTGCTCGGTATGGATTAGAGTTCATAGCCAAGGCATAACTTATTGAAGCGGGATGCGAAGATTGGCGAGTCCAAAAAGGTCCTAACAAGACATGAGGGCTATATTTTGTTGCTAAAGATCCAAGTGATGTGAAGAATCATTTATCAAAGATCAATATGGAGGATCGAGACACACGACGAAAAGCAAAAACTCCCCAAAAGTCATGGAGAAGTCTATCCGAAAAGGCCCTAACAAGGTATGAGGATAAATAGATCCAAGTCCAAAAAGGAGGCGTATCGTTGTATATCAAAGTCCAAAATAAAGATTGGAGAAAAATGAAGAAGTCGTGGTCCATATATGAAGAATCTCTCAAAACTTCAAGTGAAGAAATTCCTATATGAAGAGAAGACCATAATTTCATGAACGTCTCTCAAGGTTTGAAGTATGAAGTCGCTACCAAATATCGGGTCGAGAAAGGTCTCAAATCGCGAAGCGAGTTATGCCAAGATATGAACTTTTTGAGGTCCCGAGAAGCAGTTTTAAAAGATTTTGTCCTTTAGCTAACTATTGATTAAATCGTTCCACTTTATTTTTAGCCTTAATAACTATCGAAATAAGTCAACAATGCATCTGATAGGTGTGTAAACACCCATCTTTTCTACCACTTAATTACAATAATAACCGGACCAAAACGTGTATTTTATGTCTTTTATGTCGGAATTATGCGTGGTTTGTGTTTTTGTTGTGATTTAGGACGAAAAGGTGAAAAGTGGAGAAAACACGGAAATTCAAGACCAATTCTGAAGATTTATCGAAGAAAAAGTCAAAAGACGAAAGTTTACTTAAAGCCGAGGAACTCAAGTCTTATTTATCGAAGAATTAAAGGACGAGTCCAAAGAAATCCCGAGCCAAAAGTCATCACATTCCAAGATCAACGAAAAGATTAAGAAGAAAGGACTTGATGGTGCAATTAACAAGAAAGGAAGGAGAGGAGGAAGCTTCCTCTAACCTCTCCCCTAATCACCTATAAATACTCTCATTTTCATTTCATTTAGGTTGTTGACTAATAGTGACAATTAGTTCTTCCATGGTTGGCTAGATTGACAAACTAGTTCTTCCACCTTTATTTTATGCACCTTTAATTACTTGCACATTTAAATACATGTTTTGCACCTTAATTACCTTTTAATTTTCAAGTAAGTGTTTCTTTAATTACTTGCACCTTTACTTTATCTTGTTAATCTTCTTCTACCTTTCTTTAATTTTTGATTTATATGCTTTTTATCTTGTTAATTTGTTTGAAGATTTCATTTTTATGCTTTTGGTTGTTTTAAACCATTTGTTTTCATAGCTTATTTTGTTTATTTTCAAGTTTATATAGTTTTTATAAAAGTTATTTTTATATAAAAAGTTATTTTTCTTAAAGTTTATTAATTTCGTGTCTCAAAAGTTTTTAACTTTCAGTTTCGTAGCTCATTTTTACACGTATTTACCTTAGGATTTAGTCTTGTGCTTATTAGAATCATAGCTTATTTGTGTAGCTTATTTTGTGTACTTTTCCCCGTTTTCCGATCGTGACAATCGGAAAAGGGTTTTACATTCCGACCATAGCTTCTAGCTTGGTCGGAAAAGGGTTTCATCTTTCCGATTGGTGGACTTTGGTATTCCGATCGAGGACAAGGTAAGTAGTATTCCGATTGGGGTCCAGTGACAGTTATTCCGATTGGTGCACTTCACCATTTTCCGATTGAGGTGTTATTTTGGGTATTCCGATCGTAGGTAAGGTGACAGCTATTCCGATCACGAATTCCGATTAACATTCCGACCAAAGGTCTTTTCCATATTCCGATCAGAGTAGGTTTTATACATTCCGATCTGAGGCTAAAGTTGGTTATTCCGATTGGGTTAAGTGACATATTCCGATTGGGGTTTTCCGATCTTCATTCCGACAGGTAAAGGGAGTATATTCCGACGTGTTTGATCGGAATATATTCCGATTGGGAGTTACTTTTAGTACTTTGTCTTGTTTTATTTTTACGTTATCATTTTCTATACTTGTCTAATTTTAATTCTCGTCACGTTTTATTTTAAGTCATTTAATTATTTTAATTTCCGTCACGTTTTTAAATATCGCACATTTAGTTTTAATTAGACTTAGATTTAATACTTGCCCTTTACTTGAACGACATTTACTTTTAAGTCTTGCACATTTATATTAAAAACCAACCAAAAATATTTGTTTCCACCAAAATAAAACTGAGTCACATAGAGAACCTAGATCAATTCGATTAGAACACATCAACGAACTAGAACGATAATTTTCATACGGGCTAAAAGCTAGTTATTAAATGGCGCCGCTGCCGGCTCTTTTCGTAAAGATCAACAGTTTTCTGTGCTAGACACGTTGCTTTTTGGGATCCGTTCACTTGTGAACGTTATTTTTCTTGCATAAAAAATTCAAAAATTCATAAAAAATTAAAAATTGATAAAAAAGCATAAAAATTAAAAATTTCAAAAATCCAAAAAGATTTTCTTTTTATTGTGTATATATATTGTCTTTACGTTTGGTTTCTTTTTCTTTTGCATTTTCAGGTGTATGCGTACTAGATCTTCTAATTATCAAGAGCCCGAGCCTCAAGAAGATTTAGATATGGCAGGTGTTAACAACAATAATCAACAACCGCACCTCAATAATAATAATAATAACAACAATGCTCTTCCACAGCCCGATCTTCGGACCATGGAGGAACTTTGTCAACCAACAATGTTTGGACGAGGAGGACCGATTGCGCCGATGCAAATCAACGCTCCTGGGTTTTCATTGAAGCACCACATGATTCAGCAAGTGCAAACAAACCCATTTAGAGGATTGCCTGATGATGATGCCAACAAACATCTCGACAAGTTCATTACGATCACCCAAAGCATGAAGTTGCCTGGGGCCACAATGGATGTACTCCGCCTACAACTCTTCCCACATACTTTATCGCATCATGCCGAGAAATGGTTTGATCGTCTCCCGAAGAATTCTATTCACACTTGGGATGATATGACTCAACGCTTTCTTTCGCGCTACTTTCCACCATCCATGGTCACAAACCTACGCAATCAGATCAGCGGTTTCATGCAAGATCCCGATGAATCTCTTTTTGACGCTTGGGAGAGATATAATGTCTTGATCGACCGTTGTCCAAACCACAACATGCTTCCGGTCACCTTGATCGATAATTTCTACAACGGATTGACTTTTCGAGATCGTGATACGATCAATGCAGCCGCCGGTGGCACATTCATGAAAAGGAGACCCGAGGAGTGTAGAGAGTTAATTGAAAACATGACTACTCATCATAAGAACTGGGATTCTTCTGCTTCTTCTAGAAACAACACGAGAGTCAATGTTTCTTCTACCTCAGCAAACCCTGAGATGACCGAACTCACCCGCATGATGGCTGAAATGAGCAAAAGTATTACGCTTCTCGCTTCAAATCAACAACAACAACAAGTTAAAGTGGTCGCTAATCCTTGTGAAACATGTGGCGGTCCTCATTCATACACCGATTGTCCTTCGACACAAGGAAATCCGGAAAATGTGTATGCAGCTTACGGTAATTATTCACCGGAAAATTACCAAGCTCGACCTCAAGGGGATAGAAATCTGCTGAGTTACCGATCCAACAACTACCTTTCACCCGGTTTTTCTCCTCAAAACCAAAACCCCGCCAACAACTACACTAGAAGCAACCAAATCCCACCAAGAGCTTCTAATCCTTATCACCCACCCGCCCAACAAAACCCACCCAGTAATCCGGATGTTGAGGCCATCATGAGAACCCAAGGAGAGCAAATCAAGAACTTGCAGAGCCAAATTATCAATCTTAAAGGAGATATCACAAAGCAAGGAAATGAGATAAGATCCGAGCTTCGAAATGATATTCAATCCTCCTTCAGCAATCAAACCAATGATTTGAAGAATATGCTTGCTAGTTTCTTGCCAGCCGCTCAACCCTCTTCTTCGAGTTCTCTACCTTCAAACACCGTCACTAATCCGCGAGCCAATGTGAGTGCTATTACTACTCGTAGTGGAGTCACCATCATAGAACCACCAATCCCACCCCCATCATCTACACCTCCTCCACCACCCTGTATCCCTACTCCTCCTACACCTAGTATTAGTGCACCATTACCGTCTTTGCCTCGACGTGATGAAGTTCCCACGAATGATCCTTCAACATCACAACCTTTACCTACTACACCTGCACCCTCACCACCCAAACCTAATATCCCTTATCCTTCTCGCTTGGGCAAGAACAAAATGCTAAACAAGGAGGACGCTCAAGTGACTAGCTATATCAAGATGATTTCTCAAATGAACTTCAACATTAGCTTTCTTGAGGCACTTGTCCACATGCCCAAATTTGTTAAAGCATTTAAGGAATTGCTTAGCAAGAAGGAGAAGCTTATTGAACTCGCCAACACACGCTTAAATGAAAACTGCTCAGCAGTTATTCTTAAAGAATTACCGGAAAAGCTTGGAGATCCCGGTCGATTTGTGTTGCCTTGCGTGTTCAACAAAACTGAGGAATTTACTGCCCTTGCTGATCTCGGGGCTAGTATTAATTTAATGACACTCAGTGTTTGGAAAACACTATCATTGCCCGACCTCATTCCAACAAAGATGACTCTCGAACTTGCAAATCGCACTCTCGCTTACCCCGTTGGTACAGCTGAAGACGTGTTTATCAAAGTTGGCACATTTACTTTCCCGGTCGATTTTGTCGTAGTTGATTATGTAATGGACCCTCGTATTCCTTTAATACTTGGTCGGCCATTCTTGAGAACCGGACGTGCTTTAGTAGATGTGGCCGAAGGTGAGTTAATCTTACGAGTCGGGGATGATTTAAAAGTTTTTAAAATGGGGAAGCTTACCGGCAAATCTTTTGGACGAGAATCAGTGAATATGATAAATGTGCTCGAAGACTTTACCGTCTATGACAATCCTCTATTCGATTCTTACATCGATAATCCACTCTTTGACGATGATGTGGATGATTCTCGCTCCACTCTGGACGCTTCTCCCATGTATGATTCTTCACCGGTCTTTGATGCTTATGATGACGATGATTCTAGCTCAGATTCAGATGATTTTGATTGTACTTCTGAGTATCCCGAGCTGCCCACTTTCGCTGATTTTGATGAGGCTGATACTCTCTCGAGCGATTCTTCACATACTGAAGATCCTCCGCCATCACTCGATCCTACTTTGGACGATTATTCATTTGAGGAAGATTTTTCTGAATTTCTTAACACATACTTCCCTCATGAGAGTGATGCACCTCCTTTGGACTTTGAAGATTATCGTCTTGATCCTACTTTGGATTTGAAGAGCATTTTGTCAAAGGAGAAGAAACCGGTTGACACCGAAATCCGTTGCACTTATGATTTGACACCTCTTTGTCCTCCTTCTGAGGACGAGGTTGTGCTTCTTTGCGGATCTTCTTCACACTCGGCTGAGCCGGAGTGCTATTTTCCCCTGAAGGAAAAGGTGTTCGACCCCGGTATTGAAGTCTTTAAGCCATCTCAGTATCCACCTGATGAAATAAAAGGAAATATCTTTGGAAATTTTGAAGACATGCTTGCTCCACTTCAACTTTGCTTTCACCGTGCTCCATCGCTACTTAAGGGAACCTTGCCATTTCTCTTTTGGCTTGCCTTGTTCGCCTTAAGCTCGTTCTTATTGATGGATGAAAACTATGTCTTTGATCCTGGTGGATTTGTTTCATGCTACTTCCGTTGATGATCAAGGTCGAGTCAGGCTCACGACTCGGTTAACAAAAACCAAGCGCTTCTTGGGAGGCAACCCATGCATCTATCTTTTCGCTTTCTTTACCATAAGTGTAGGGGGACCCTTTGGATTGCTATTTCCTCTCCTCACTTCTTAATCAGGGATTCGAGCTTCAATGATCCACTCTTGATGATTCTTGACGACCCGTGATTCCGTGTTCTACTTCTTCCCGGTTCTATCCTAAACTCTTTTCGATTCACTATTTTATATTTTCTCAATATTAAAATAGGAATCCCTTTAGTTGTCTTTTCCTTAGCAAGAGTTAAACAACGTGCACAATGTCCTAAGTGTAGGGGAGCTTACTCCCACATGCTTAAACATTGAGGACAATGTTTATCTTAAGTGTAGGGGGGACTCCTATCGAAGTTAAGTGGCCTTTTCCTTGTTTTTGTCCTCATTTTAACCGGAAAATCAATTTTTCGACATTTTTCAAAATTTTTGATCTATTTTGGCCTATTAGTTTTTTCCCTTTGTATAGTTATTTTCTTCCCTCATTAGAATAAATGTTTAATAAGTGGTTTTAATTTTCAAACGTTGTGAATCTTTTGACTCAATTCGAGTTTACTCTAGCTAGTATCCTTAACATGTTTAAGTCAAGTTTTGCTAGGCTTTTATATAGGGAGCTATAAAACGCGAAAGTCTTAACCCTCACGGGTTAAGAACAAGAACTTTTCGCAAGTTCCTATAATTGATCCTAGAGAGTCGTTTATCAAGGGAACTTTAAAATGCGATTTCTAAACTTGATAAAGTCTAAGAATTTGCAAGATCCTATAGGCGACTCGAAAACCCAAAACTTTGATTTAATAGGCTAAGTATCCACGAGTCTCATTCCTTGAGATTTTAAACTGTGGAGAACGAGAGATGATAGAGCCAATTATAAGTTCGGTATTCTTTTGTGAATTTATGTGAGTTAATTATAAGCCTATTCTCCCATCGCTTGTTAATAATTTATCTGCTAATAAATAAGGTTGTACGATTTGAAAAGTTACTTAGCTTCTAGCCCCAGATCGTTTAAAAGTTGCTCGGTATGGATTAGAGTTCATAGCCAAGGCATAACTTATTGAAGCGGGACGCGAAGATTGGCGAGTCCGAAAAGGCCCCAACAAGGCATGAGGGCTATGTTTTGTTGCTAAAGATCCAAAGTGATGTGAAGAATCATTTATCGAAAATCAATATGAAGGATCGAGACACACGACGTAAAGCAAAAACTCCCCAAAAGTCATGGAGAAGTGTATCCGAAAAGACCCTAACAAGGTATGAGGATAAATAGATCCAAGTCATAAAAGGAGGCGGATCGTTGTATATCAAAGTCCAAAATAAAGATTGGAGAAAAATGAAGAAGTCGTGGTCCAAGTATGAATCTCTCAAAACTTCAAGTGAAGAAATTCCTATATGAAGAGAAGACCATAATTTCATGAACGTCTCTCAAGGTTTGAAGTATGAAGTCGCTGCCAAATATCGGTCCGAGAAAGGTCTCAAATCGCGAAGCGAGTTATGCCAAGATATGAACTTTATGAGGTCCCGAGAAGCAGTTTTAAAAGATTTGGTCCTTTAGCTAACTATTGATTAAATCGTGCACTTTATTTTCAGACTAAATAATTATCTAAATAAGTCGAACAATGCATCCTCGTGATCATTCAAGACAAATAATAAAATATAAGAGATACCCATAGGAATAAGGGAGTCTAAGTAAATAATTGGCCCACATGAGTTCGTGTTAGTTTACTAACTTATAATAACAATGATCTCGTTTTTAAGCTTGGTTTGGAGAAAGTGAAAAGTTGAGGATGATGATTATTCATGACATTTTCAAAACCCAAGGTATGCTTTTAATTTCTTTGCTTTGCATTTTTATAATTTTCTATCTCTTTAATAAAGGCCAATGTGGATTGATTATGATGAAAAGTGTAAACATGCTTTGTAACTAATGCATTGCATGAGGACATTGCAATGGTCAAGTGTAGGGGATTTGATAGGTGTGTAAACACCCATCTTTTCTACCACTTAATTACAATAATAACCGGACCAAAACGTGTATTTTATGTCTTTTATGTCGGAATTATGCGTGGTTTGTGTTTTTGTTGTGATTTAGGACGAAAAGGTGAAAAGTAGAGAAAACACGGAAATTCAAGACCAATTCTGAAGATTTATCGAAGAAAAAGTCAAAAGACGAAAGTTTACTTAAAGCCGAGGAACTCAAGTCTTATTTATCGAAGAATTAAAGGACGAGTCCAAAGAAATCCCGAGCCAAAAGTCATCACATTCCAAGATCAACGAAAAGATTAAGAAGAAAGGACTTGATGGTGCAATTAACAAGAAAGGAAGGAGAGGAGGAAGCTTCCTCTAACCTCTCCCCTAATCACCTATAAATACTCTCATTTTCATTTCATTTAGGTTGTTGACTAATAGTGACAATTAGTTCTTCCATGTTTGGCTAGATTGACAAACTAGTTCTTCCACCTTTATTTTATGCACCTTTAATTACTTGCACATTTAAATACATGTTTTGCACCTTAATTACCTTTTAATTTTCAAGTAAGTGTTTCTTTAATTACTTGCACCTTTACTTTATCTTGTTAATCTTCTTCTACCTTTCTTTAATTTTTGATTTATATGCTTTTTATCTTGTTAATTTGTTTGAAGATTTCATTTTTATGCTTTTGGTTGTTTTAAACCATTTGTTTTCATAGCTTATTTTGTTTATTTTCAAGTTTATATAGTTTTTATAAAAGTTATTTTTATATAAAAAGTTATTTTTCTTAAAAATTATTAATTTCGTGTCTCAAAAGTTTTTAACTTTCAGTTTCGTAGCTCATTTTTACACGTATTTACCTTAGGATTTAGTCTTGTGCTTATTAGAATCATAGCTTATTTGTGTAGCTTATTTTGTGTACTTTTCCCCGTTTTCCGATCGTGACAATCGGAAAAGGGTTTTACATTCCGACCATAGCTTCTAGCTTGGTCGGAAAAGGGTTTCATCTTTCCGATTGGTGGACTTTGGTATTCCGATCGAGGACAAGGTAAGTAGTATTCCGATTGGGGTCCAGTGACAGTTATTCCGATTGGTGCACTTCACCATTTTCCGATTGAGGTGTTATTTTGGGTATTCCGATCGTAGGTAAGGTGACAGCTATTCCGATCACGGATTCCGATTAACATTCCGACCAAAGGTCTTTTCCATATTCCGATCAGAGTAGGTTTTATACATTCCGATCTGAGGCTAAAGTTGGTTATTCCGATTGGGTTAAGTGACATATTCCGATTGGGGTTTTCCGATCTTCATTCCGACAGGTAAAGGGAGTATATTCCGACGTGTTTGATCGGAATATATTCCGATTGGGAGTTACTTTTAGTACTTTGTCTTGTTTTATTTTTACGTTATCATTTTCTATACTTGTCTAATTTTAATTCTCGTCACGTTTTATTTTAAGTCATTTAATTATTTTAATTTCCGTCACGTTTTTAAATATCGCACATTTAGTTTTAATTAGACTTAGATTTAATACTTGCCCTTTACTTGAACGACATTTACTTTTAAGTCTTGCACATTTATATTAAAAACCAACCAAAAATATTTGTTTCCACCAAAATAAAACTGAGTCACATAGAGAACCTAGATCAATTCGATTAGAACACATCAACGAACTAGAACGATAATTTTCATACGGGCTAAAAGCTAGTTATTAGCATCCTCGTGATCATTCAAGACAATAATAAAATATAAGAGATACACCTAGGAATAAGGGAGTCTAAGTGAGTAATTGGCCCACATGAGTTCGTGTTAGTTTGCTAACTTATAATAACAATGATCTCGTTTTTAAGCTTGGTTTGGAGAAAGTGAAAACTTGAGGATGATGATTATTCATGACATTTCCAAAACCCAAGGTATGTTTTTGATTTCTTTACTTTGAATGTTTATAATTTTCTATCTCTTTAATAAAGGCCAATATGGATTGATTGTGATGAAAAGTGTAAACGTGCTTTGTAACTAATGAATTGCATGAGGACATTGCAATGGTCAAGTGTAGGGGATTTGATAGGTGTGTAAACACCCATCCTTTTTACCACTTAATTACAATAATAACCGAGTATTTTATGTCATTTATGTCGGAATTATGCGTGGTTTGTGTTTTTGTTGTGATTTAGGACGAAAAGGTGAAAAGTGGAGAAAACACGGGCATTCACGGGCTTTTATCGAAGAAAAAGACGAAAGACGAAGTCGAGAAGTCAAGAGTGCAAAAAGAACGGAAGTCTAAGACAAATTCTGAAGATTTATCGAAGAAAAAGTCAAAAGACGAAAGTTTACCAAAAGCCGAAGAACTCAAGTCTTATTTATTGAAGAATTAAAAGACGAGTTCAAAGAAATCCCGAGACAAAGTCATGAAAGTCCAAGTATTAAGAAGATTAACAAAGGATTAAGAAGATCAAGGACTAAAGCATGCAATTAAGGAAAAGAAGAAAGAGGGGAGGAAGCTTCCTAAGCACTCCCTAATCCTCCCCTATAAATAGAACATTAGGATAATCATTTTATTTTGTTGGATAGCTTGACAAACTATTTCTTCCACTTTAATTTTGTGCACCTTTAATTTTCATGTCCATTTAAATACCTTGTCTTGCACCTTAATTACATTTAATTTCAAGTAAGTTTCCTTTTAATTATTGACAATCTTTACTTTATTGTTTGATCTCCTATATTCCTTTCTTTAATCTTTATGTTTATTTGTTCATGTTCATGTTCTTATTTTTATTGATTTGATTAAAGTGGTTTTGATTATTGTAGTTATTTTGTTATTTTGATTGTTCTGGATTGTTTGATTATCATTAGTGGATGTTTTGTGATTAGTTTGATTTAATCTTTTGGTTGATTTTGATTATTTTTGTTTAGATTCGTATATACCTGTGTTCTTGTTCTCCTTGTTCTTCGCGTGTTTCTGTTACTGATCTTTCCCAGGAAAAGTTCCGGATCAAGCCAGTCATTCCGTGTGAAGGATTTCAAAGGGTGTTCATCCGGAATATTGGACATTCCGGATCAATTGAGTTCAAGCGGAATAATTATTATTCCGCATCAAGGTTCTTCATCCGGAATAATCAATTATTCCGGATCAACCAAAAGTTCCGGATCAACCTCTCATTCCGGATCAACAGAATATTCCGGATCAAGGGCTTCCATCCGGAATAAGTGACATATTCCGGATCAAGGAGTTCTATTCGGAATATTATTCCGGATCAGCAACATTCCGGATCAAGGACCAACATTCTGAATCAAGACTTTATTCCGGATAAGTGACATATTCCGGATAAAAGAATTATTCCGGATCAAGGTTTTTGGGTTAATATTCCGAGTGAAGAAGAATCATTCCGAACGAAGGTGACATTCCGGATGAGTGATTATTCCGAACGAAGGTATATTCCGGATGAGCTATTTTTCAGGTTCTTTTAAGTTACTGTTTTTAAGTTTCTGTTTTTAATCTTCAAGCTTTATTTTTCCCGCCTTTTTCCTTAGTTGCACTTTAAGTTTATTTGCCTTAGATTTATTTTAGCCTTGCTTTAGTTTTAAGTTTTAGTTGCGTTTTAAGTTTACCTTGGATAGATTTAAGTTTGCGTTATTTACTTTTAGTGCCTTTTAATTTTTGTCTCGCTTTTAAATACTTGCCATTTATACTTTTAAATTAGATTTAGATTTATTTTACTTATTCGTCATTTTACTTTTAAGTTTTGCACATTTTTATTTTAAAAACAACCAAAAACATTTGTTTCACCAAAAACAATAGAGTCGTACTTTGAACCGGAAATCAATTCGTTAAGATACCGAGAAAACGAACTTTTTCAACTAGTAAAATCCCTACATTAATGCACAAGATCAAGATAAGAGATTAATGCTCAAGATTGATATCTAAGATCACATCAACATGTTCACCAGAAAAGAAAAAGAAAAGAAAGACGAAGACTACGAGCTCAAGACAAGCATAGTATGCTAGGTTTATTTTATTATTGTAACTTGGGTAACGCCCTTGTTTGGAGTGACCTCCCTTAGGGGGAGATTGTTGGAAATACGTTTTTACGTATTTAGGAAGATTCGGTCACTCCGGCAATATATTAAGTAGTAGCTCGTAGTCTAGATATCTTTATATATATATCAAACAAGGAAAAGAGTATGGCCGGCCCAATTGTAAGCCCAAGCCCATCTTATGGGCTTGGTATATAAACCCTCTCCTTAGATGGAGAGGGTGTTGGTTCACATAACTTTACACATAGTAAAAGCAGGGGCGGACCCAGGATTTTATAATGGGTGTTGCACAAAAAATTTCACAAGTATTGGAAAAAAATTCACAAGTATCGAAAAAAATTCACAAGTACCAAATTTTTTTTCAACCAGTATACAAAGTGTAAAACTGAAAAAATAGTTGATAAATACCTTATTTTCTACTATTGCCCTCTTCGACGTTTCGTGCCTTGAAAACTCAAATTATTTTTGGCAAAGAAACCATCAATCGCTGATTTAAGTGTGGCGGAAGAAGTCTCCTTCACGTGAATAACCCCGGCAAATCGCTCTTGAACAACCCCATGTCTATCGAGATATCGAAAAATAATTGCCATTTGTTCCTTTTTAGATACATCACTAGACTCATCAACTAATAAGGAAAAAACATCATCACCAATATCTTCTAGAATGGAATCAAGTACTTCTGTGGCAAAATATTCACATTTTTGTTTCTGAATTTTTGGAGATCTTAAGGTACAGTTCAACGGAGCTCGCGCTACGGCTAGTCTAGTTTCCTCATTTTCATTTGCAAGCAAATGATACAATTCTATAAAAAGACCCCTATTCAAAGAGCTTATTGTTTCATCATGACCGCGAAAGGGACATCCACCTTTCAACAAGAATCTACAAGTATTAATCGATAAACACAGTAGAATTCGATAATCACTCATCTCTTGTTCAGTTTGCTTATTAAAGGCAAACGAGATAGATTGTTTTTTCTTCATAAGATTTTCACATTTTTGTTGTGCTTTGTTGTGAAATAAAGCTCACCTACATGGTCTTTCATACTTGTCTTTTTACTCCAACTATCAAACCCATGTAGCGTAAAAGCATCATCCACACCGTGATCTATAAAAAAATAGCAACACAAATAATATGCTTTATCTTTTTATGCTATATTCTAACCACTGAAACTCACTGAACCAACCGACAACAAAACTTCTTTTCTTAGTCTTGATCGTTTTTGTTGGAAACTTATGAGCCTTTGGTCGGCAAGGACCTCTATCCCAATACATTCGCCTTATTTCCTCTACGATGTTAGGGTCATAACTATAGATGTTTGGCCTATCAGAAGGATCCCATGGAAGATCATCTAACTTAATATTAGTTCGCGGTAAAGGAGTTGGAGTAGGTTGTGGAATAGCTTGTGGAGCAGAAGTAGGTTGTTGAACTCGATTTTCACCTTCACTTCGACTAGGAACATTTTTCCAAAGATTTATATATTTTTCCATGATTCCTATAACAATTAACAAATGTTTTAAAATCAAATAAGCAAATAATCATACAATCATATAATTAGCCCTTTAACAGCGCAAACATTTAGACTAAATGAGCAGACCCATAAGATTAAGAAAATGACATTAAATCACAAATCTAAATCATATTATATGTAATGTTACTCATGTTTATACAATATATAAATTACTTTTGATACTTACTTTTTGATCTTCCAATGATTGTTGTAGAATTATTGTTTCTTTTGCAAATTGATGACCGTGGACTCTGGCTTCGAAAAGACGTTTCCAGTACCAATACATATAATGATATAAAAAATGACGGTGGTTTGTATATGTATGTAGACTTGTCACTTATGTTTAATGGGCCTTTAGGCTTTATTTTCCACTTTCTTTAAAGTTGGTTTTGGGGCTAAAAAAGATATTATTACCAGTACTTAGTTATGAAAGTAACATAAGTTGCAAAAAAAAAAATGTAAGTAGCACAAATAAATTTTGGGGGTTGCACATATCGATAAATTACGGTTTTTGAAATTTTTTCTACTTGGTGATCAAAAATGGGGTGTAGCCCGTGCCACACCCGGCTCCCATGTGGGTACGCCCCTGAGTAAAAGTGTGTTTTCATACTTTCTCTCTCAAAGTGTGTGTGTTCTTACCATATTTCTATCTCCTTCTCTCTCTAAACATAAGCATAGATTTACAATATCCTACAATTAATGCAAGTATTAGAATAACACACTTAAGAATTAGTTCCTTTACTTGCCTTTGAAGTAGATCCATCTTTTGTATTTTTCTTCGTTGATTGTCTGATGCGTTTCACAAAACAATTTACTAACAACATCTTGAAATGCGTAGTTAGCTATACTTGATATTAAGATTGTCAAGATGTGATTTGAGGAATTTGAAGCATGTTATACAACGAGAGTGAAATTAAATTGCCTCATCTTGCATCAATTATAATTATGTCTCTTCTGTTAATGAACTTGAAGATGCGATTGAGATCAAATGAATGAAATGATTTTTGAATCGGACCAGATATAAGTGAAAGTGTGATGGGATAAAGTATGATCAATTCAATGATATGAGGTGTTTATGTTAAATTACCATGAGATTACACATTTTAAGGTTTAAGTTGTAAACGAGTTTGAGAAAATTTCAGCAGAGTTTCGTTTCACAAATCAACTAAAAATTAATCTTCGAATTTTACTTGCCACTTAATTCAAAATTTCGGTAGAGTTTAGTCTCATAAAATGATGAATAATTAAGTATTCGGTTGAAGTTTATAGGTAACTAGTGATGTTGGTTAAGTAATGAATCATAACTCTCTATGCTTGAGAAAATTCCGGCAGAGTTCCGTTTCATAAAATAAGGAAAAAAAAATTTAGAAGTTGACCTGCATAAAATTGTTAGTTGTAAGTAATTTTAACCCGCTGCAAGACATTTAATTAACCCAGTGCTGAATATTTATTTTACCAACTACGTTAAACCAACTACACGTAACCAGCTACACGTAACCAACTACACGTAACCAACTACACGTAACCAACTAAACTTAACCAATTACACTTAGCTAACTACACTTAACCAATTATGATGAACATCCAGAATAATGTCTAACCAACTACTAAGAAACTTGTACTTTTTTTTCAAAAGAACCAAACTTTAAGCCTCAAAAACTCTATTTTCTTACGATAGAAATCCAAACCACTTGTACTTTTATGTTTTGATCATCAAAAGTATAAACTTTTTACATCAAACATCACAAACACAGTTTTTTTAAATATTTCGTGTGTATGTATGAAAAAAACACTTTTATGGCTTTGATTCAATCTAAACGCACACAAATCCTATGATATTACCCTTTGACGATTGATACCAGTTGTAAAACATAAAAGAATCAATGATTTGAGGGGTCGAGGAGACTCAAATAATGAAATAGCCTATATAGAGACAGAGAGACAAAGAGTTTGAAAGAGAAACAAATGTGTTATACGAGAAAATGAATACAAGTCTCACCCTCTATGAAAACATAGAGGGGTACTTATAGTCATACACACCTACAAGTTTACTAGAAGATCTATTCTAGTTCTTGCGTATGTGACTATGATAAATCCAAGGTAACTTCGTATGTCGTCACATAAACTGAAATCCAAACACTTGTGGAAGAAATTGTTGTTTTAATTGGGAAGAACGATGAGGAGTTTATGACTCGGGTTGATCTCGCGTATAAAAAAACAAACGAGCTTCACTTTAAAGCACAAGAGCGCTTGGAACTTTTTGAAATACACACACAATTGGAAAAATCCCGATTCGAGAACGAAATCATCTTCGGATTACCGAGGACGAACCCTAACTCTTCGGACCCGGCGTGTTGCAAAGGCCCCCGAGATGCACCGGTTTTCAAAAAGTCAGCGTTCCTCGAACTCAATGGCTAGTTCCGATTCAAACACGCAAGCACGTCAAGAAATGATGAAAGAACAATAGAAGCTAGACCGTAAGGCAAAATTAGATCTTATTGAACGCTAGACGGTCGCAAAAATTAATTATTTCAACATTCAAAAAGTCGTCGAGGACTTCAAAATCTTACAAATCGACACATCAGCGATGCATCCAGTCGACGCGGCTATTATCGAGAATAAAAAAATGTGATTCAGGCCTTGTATCCATCTCACAGGAACTAGTTTATTTATTTGTATGTTTACCTTTTATGTTTTGTTTTCATATCATAATTTTTTTTCTTTGTAACATGTTGTTTTTTTAAGTAATATAATTTCTTTTAAGTAATGTTTTTCTTAATTAAATGTATTGTTTTTTTATATAGAATGTTATTTATTTAAAAATGATTTGTTTAAAAACGTTTGATAGTGCATTTTCTAGTGCCAATCACAACCCCTGAAAATGTGATTGTCAAATTTTTTATGCCCAAATCTAGTTTTCTTACATAACATTCATTTTTTATTTTGTACTCCGTAATACACTACTTGCATATATATGAGTGTGTTTAGTTGTTGAAAAATAAAAGTTTTTAGAAAAACAAAAAACTTGTTTAAAATAAGTAATTTTTAAACCTTTTTATTAAAAGCAAAAAATTTGTTTTTTAGTTTATAACTAATATTTAAAAAATTTAGGTTTAAAGTTCTTTAGTTTTATTTAAAAAGAAAAAGTTAAATTATTATTAGAAAAACAAAAAAAAAGTAATTGAAAAAAAACTTTTCTACCCTAATCTTAACTTATATTTTTAGTTTTACATAAAAAAAAAAGTTTTGAAGAATAAACTATTAAAATTAATCTAAAACAAGCACTTTATCTTCCATCATGCCTCCATTTTTTTCATCAATATAGAAGGTAGGCAGTTGGTTTCATACTTATGGCATTTAGTGAACTCATAGTTTGAAAATTGTAACAGATGGGCCCCACTTCCACAAATGCTAAATTTCAACAAACAACATCTCTAGAATATGGTATGGTACATTTCATTCTCTTTTTAACATTTTTTTTATCTTAATTTTTTTTAACTAAATCTAGATTCTACCCTTTGTAGTTTGTAACTTTGTACTTGGCCTACTTTCCAAGTTGTCCCAATCATTTTTTTTTTTTTTTTTGTTCAAATAAATAATTGTTACATGTGGTCAGTTATTAAAGATCATAAAAAAGTTTATATTGTTGTCAGCAGGTGATGAGTATTAGTAGAATGTTTGGAACTCTATTCATAATCTGATGATTATTGTCACAACTCAATTCTTTAAGGTTTGAGCCCTTTTAATATTTAATTGTGTAGGTGCAACTTGTGATAAATTATTGATTGTTCTGCATAATTAGATGAATTTTTAGTAAGAACTGCTGTGTTTCCATCTTTTGATTGGCTTATATATGTTTATATTTGTATACGAGTTAAGTGCGGTTTCAGGGTAATTTTCCACTCTCTTTACAATAGCAAGACGAAAAAACTAGGATTCGAAGAAAAAACCGGATATTGTAACTTAGAAATAGAGGATTTCTAGGTTTTAGAGTGGTAAATGTTAGACATCAATGTGTTAGTGGGGGACGATTTGAGTTTCGAGTGGGGGGCATTTAAAAAAAAAACGCTCAAAACTGTAGAAATCTCGTCTTTTTGGTCTAGCCATGGAGGGCGCCGTCCCCCCAAACCTAAAGCATAGGTCCGCCCCTGGTTGTATGGTGGTCCATGTGGAGGTGGCGTTTAAAAAGCCATTATTATTCAAAAAAAGAGAGAACTTCGTTTTAGCTATGTTTGGGTTGGGCGTTATATAGATAATTCAGTGTAATGAAAAGGTATCAACCACAATGAATGGAGTCCATTCATATTGTGTAGATGTTATCTTTATCCGAACTTTAGTTTGTGCAATTGCTTTGAGCTTTTCTTCAAGAAAAAGGGTGTCTTTTTAGAATCCTTGACTTGTTATATGTCGTGTGATTTTGGTCCTATTACCAATAGTGATTATATGATATGATTTCAGAAATCGATTAACAAGTTCAATTCTGTACAGCATTTTGTGGTATGGGTTGGCTAACTAAAATTATAAAAGGGTCCAGTTCTGGCTCCAGTCATAGAGTCTCGGAAGGGCGGGATCAAGGCAGATATGAAAATGATGAAATTTGGGAGGAGCCTCCTGCTACAGTGGTAGGTGCTCCTTTCTTCACTTGTTAGTTAATATGTATGGTGTGTATTTATAATTTTATATTACAAATTAATCGGAAGATGGTAATCAGTTATAACAAAACGAGCTGCTAGAGATAGTGTTTGGATAATCATATGATCAATAGTTTGAGTGTTTGGCAAATTCTGATTCTGTAAGAAATCACATGTAATATGATGCACGTAAACTGACTAATTGACCCCTAAATAATTAGGTATCTAAAACTAGTTTAACTATACCTGAACACGAGAACTTATTGTTTGTGACTTGTTAACATTATCAAATAGTAATCACTTCCAAAATGACTGCCAAAACCTGACTAAATTTCTCTACTTTATATAGGATGCATCGTCAGATTTTGATTACGAGGAAATCGACCGAGCAATTGCACTTTCTCTCGTTGAAGAAGATGAAAGAAGTGTGCTTTCCCTTGTAGAGGACGAGAAAAAAAGTGCAAATTCTAGTGTAGAAGAAGAAGAAGAAGAAGAAGAAGAAGAAGAAGAAGGAGAAGGAGATGATGATGAAGGGTCCGTTTCCTCTCTAGAAGATCAAAACAATGCAGTTCCGTCTCCAATAGAACAGAATAGAGGATCTAGTTCTATTACAGAAGATCATAAAGGAAAAAAAGTAATTGGTAGGATGAACTAAAATGTCATATGTGAGGATACTTTATTTCGCTGTTACTTATATATCTTAGCATATAGTTAAGTGAGAATGTTTTTTATTAGATGATGAATCTTATTTGGAGGATGATGAAGAGCTCGCCAAAGCTATTCAGTTGAGCTTAAATGTGGACTCGCCACCTCGAAATAACCTTGGGAGCTTATTTCCTCGTTTACCAAGTTTCTTACAAGGGGTATACAGGTAGATCGTTTATAAACACTCTTTCTCTTGCAGAAAGAAAAAAACAGAATTGAAATAATAATAGTAGCAACAATAGTACCATAGATCGATTTACATTCAGTTGTTACATGTGATTGTAGGATATGTGCCGGCTGCAAGAAGCAAATTGGTCAAGGGCGGTTTTTGAGTTGCATGGGGGGCCTTTGGCATCCAGAATGTTTTTGTTGTCATGCTTGCAGCTTACCGATAGATGATTATGAGGTCCAACTCTTCTCCAAGTCAAACTTATGCTCTTTAACAAGGTGTTCCTATATTCCTTCTAAATTTTGAAATCCTAGTCACTTTAAAAAGATAACATTTTGCTAAAAGATGTGAGCTTTGGATTCAAATACAGGTTGCTTTCCCATACATAAAATTGTTATGGTTAGTTTGAATTTGACTTTTATTTTCTTGCTTGCATCTGTAGTTCTCCATGTCTGATAGCCGTCCGTTCCACAAATCATGCTATAAAGAACACCATCACCCAAAATGTGATGTTTGCAAGAACTTTGTGAGCTTCTGAAATTTCAAATTTATATGCCTACTTTATTCTTGAGAACGCGGTCGGTCGGTTGTATGAAAAGTAAATTTTATTTTATATTCATGCAGATTCCGACAAATGCTGGTGGCCTGATTGAGTACCGGGCACATCCTTTCTGGCTACAGAAATACTGCCCAGCCCATGAGCGTGATGGGACTCCTCGATGTTGCAGTTGTGAAAGGATGGAACCAAGGGACACTAGGTATCTGTTGCTAGAAGATGGTCGAAAGCTATGCCTCGAGTGTCTTGACTCTGCAATAATGGATACTCATGAATGTCAACCCCTTTATCTTGAAATTCAAGATTTTTATGAAGGATTAAACATGAAAATCGAGCAACAAGTTCCGTTGCTGTTGGTTGAGAGACAAGCATTGAATGAAGCATTGGAGGGAGAAAAGCACGTAAGCCTAAAGGAAATAGCATCACTGATAGATTGATATATTTTAGTCGCCATATTGTTTCATATTCAGTCTTTCTTTGGTGGCAGGGTCATCATCACATGTCTGAAACTAGAGGACTTTGTCTTTCAGAAGAACAAACTATCAGCACTGTATGAATCTCAAATCTTTTTACATTCTATCATGAAACTTTCTTACCTTTTCTTATTCTTTGATTCTTTCTAAGCATATGCTTTAGAATGTTGATGCATATGCTTCGTTTTGTCTTCTTTTTACTGTAATTTCAGATAATGAGGAGGCCAAGGGTTGGGGCAGGGCGGATATTCGACATGTTTACCGAGCCTTATAGACTAGTTCGTAAATGTGAAGTGACAGCCATTCTCATTTTGTATAGTCTCCCTAGGTAAATTTCCATGCGTTCTTGCTATTTAGTCTTAAATAATTCTATTGTTTACAATCAAAGACTTATTTCCTTCATAAATTCAGGTTATTAACGGGTTCAATTTTGGCTCATGAGATGATGCACGCATGGCTCCGGCTTAAAGGTTCTTCTTTTTGTCTGCTTAGAAACTATAATGACAAAAAGTGGTCCATTTGGCCCTCATTTCTATTTTCTCGTCTCATAACTGGGGTTAAAGTGGTAATTATTGTCTCGTTTGGAGTGAACAGGATTCTCTAATCTGCCTCCCGATGTTGAAGAAGGCATCTGTCAAGTTCTTGCTCATATGTGGTTGGAATCTGAGATCACGGCTGGTTCTAGTAGCACTACGGTTGCTTCATCATCTTCATCTGCCCCTATACCTGCACCTGCATCATCAAAGAAGGGCAAAAGGTCCGATTTTGAGAAGAAATTCGGCGAGTTCTTCAAACACCAGATCGAGTCGGACACCTCTGCAGCTTACGGAGATGGGTTCAGAGAGGGTAACAAGGCTGTGCTTAAGTACGGTCTCAGAAGCACTCTTGATCATATCCGACTTACTGGAAGATTTCCTTGCTAATAAGTAATGTCTTTAAAAGTTTAATTGAGCAAGAACTCAAATAAAGAACTATCGATATATAGTGAAAAGAATGAAATTTGATATAGAAAAACACATTTTTCTGTTTTGCTGATATAAGACCTCAGTTGCCCCTTCTTATGAAGCAGCCTAATGTTTACTTCTTTAATAAATTCAGATCTTACTATTTTTTATATTCTTGAAATAGTCTGAGATTTATCTCCAGTGTCGATGTAGACATCACCATCGAGATTCTTTTTAAAATTCTTACGATTGTATTAATATTCCTATGTTGTCTTCTTCTGGTTATCATCTGCTAAGATGTCAAAAGTTGGTGATTTGAAAGTTTCTAATCAGACAACTTTTAGCCAATATGCCACAGCATGCATCATACGGCCGTCCGAACTTGATTATCTTATTTAACTACATGTATATTAAACACTATAATTGTAGTTATGTTAGTTAAAAAAATAGAAAAGTCATATAAGTGATGAGCATATAGCATATTACCTAATTAATAACTAGTATTTGAAGCTACTTGATACTAGTAGTGATAGCAACTCCTATTCTTGGCACATATTAGATCAGAATCATCAAATTATATAAAACCATATCATCTGTAAATGAAGCTCGTTAGCATGGCAAACTCGTTTCTTCCATTGCTAGCACTTTTCGTGTTCTTCTTTTTTCCGTTTGACGTCTCTGCATCATTTGCAGACACAAACTTCACGTGTTCTGCCGACTCACCTCGTTCATGTCAAACCTACATCACATATCGTGCCAGGCCACCTTATATGGATCTTGGGAATATATCTGATCTGTTTGGTGTCAGCCGGTTAAGAATAGCAGAAGCTAGCAATCTCACATCAGAAAATGAAGAAATACTACATGATCAGCTTCTGCTGATACCCATTACTTGTAGTTGTAATGGGAGTAACTATTTCTCTAATGTCACCTACACAATAAAAAAAGCCGATAGCTTTTATGTTGTTGCCACTTATGTTTTCCAGAATCTGTCGAATTTTAATGATGTTGAAGGCATGAACTCGAATCTAAAGCCAACTAATTTGACTGTTGGTGATCAGGCGATTTTCCCTTTGCTCTGCAAGTGTCCTACACAGTCGCTGAATCGAGAGCGATATCTTATTACTTACGTGTGGCAACCAAAAGACGAAATTATCCCTGTGAGCTCTATGTTCAATACAAGCTCTTCTGATATTGCGAGTGAGAATAATTTCCGTAACTTTACTGCTGCTATCTGTCTTCCAGTCCTTGTACCAGTTTCTCAACTGCCGGTCTTCCCTCCACCTGATCATCTCTCTTCTTCAAGACATAAAAAATCAAAAATTAATAAGATATTGATTATCGCGGTAGGAGCTGTTGGATCTTTATGTCTTTTCATTCTGTCATTGTTTCTTATTTACAAATATCGTTCAGTCAAAACCAAAAAAATCTTGGCTCGTAACGAGTCTTCTTTTGAGTTCACTGATCTTCTGTATATGAAAAAAGCTTCAAAACAAGAAGTTGTACCCACGAAGAGCAATCAAGATAAGCTGCTTCCAGGGGTTTCAGGATACTTAAGCCAACCAATAACGTACGATAGAAAGGAGATAATGGAAGCGACCATGAACCTCAGTGAAAGGTACAGAATTGGAGGATCAGTTTACAAGGCTACTATCGGTGGTCAGAGTTTGGCTGTGAAGAAATTCAGAGATGCAAGCGAAGAACTCAAGATTTTGCAGAGATTCAACCACACAAATCTGGTCAAATTAATGGGAATTTCCAATGATTTTGATGGAAATTGTTTTCTGGTATACGAGTATGCTGAAAACGGTTCGCTAGACAAGTGGCTGTTCCCAAGACCTTTATCTTCTCCGGGCGCTTCCGTTTATGTTAAACTCTCATGGTCTCAAAGGTTGACTTTAGCTCTAGATATCGCCAATGGTCTACAATACATGCATGAACATAGTCAACCGAGCATAGCCCACAGAGACCTCAGAACAAGTAACATACTTCTTGATTCCAATTTCAAGGGCAAAATTGGAAACTTCTCATCAGCAAGACACGCAATAAGCTCCATTATGTTGAAAGTTGACGTTTTTGCTTTCGGTGTCATTCTTCTTGAATTACTTTCAGGAAAGAAAGCCATGGAAACTAGGGATGATGGTGAGGTTATCATGTCATGGAAGGAGATACGAAAGATAATAGAAGTCACGGAGACACGAGAGGAAAACTTAAGGTTGTGGATGGACCCACATCTTGGAAGCTTTTACCCGATTGATGCTGCTTTGAACATGGCAGCCTTAGCCCGAGCTTGCACATCTGAAAAATCTGCAGATAGACCCGGAATGACGGAAATAGTGTTTAATTTATCTGTCCTTACTCAATCATCATATGAGATGTATGAAAGATCTTCGAATTCTTCAGGTTTGGGAACCGAAGATCCTCATATCATCAGTCCAGTTATAGCTCGTTAAATGTGCAGATGCTTGTATATCTCCCGGAGTGAATTCCCTTGTTCATAAAGTGTGAATTAGAAATGTAAGTGGTGGATATAGGTACCATTCTAGTAGAATTTCCCTTGTTAATTAAGTTTATGAATTTACTTCTGGGTCTATTTGCATATCATTCGAGTTCCATAACATTGTAAAGGTGAAAAACAGATGAAAGCATATCATAAAACACCATAAAAACAAACTATTAAGAACTTATTAATATGATAATTTACACAATAAATCGTTTTACAAAATCATCTCCCCTGCAGTGGAATGGTTACTGATTCATCTCTGGCCTGCGACGTGTTCAAAATCCTAGAAAGACACTGTGAAACCTCACTCATATCAGGTCGAGCTGATGGATCTTTATCAAGGCAACCATCAATCAATCTGATCACAGACATAGCTAGTTCTGGCCGATAATTCCCTTGGAGACGAGGGTCAATGAAATTTGCCAACCTTTCCTTTTCGTCTATCTTTTCTTCCTCAAGAACCTCATCCAATACCTCGGATAGATTGGTATTCACCTTTTCATAAAGATCAGAAACACTTTTTCCTGTCATCATTTCAAGCATCAAAACACCAAATCCGTAAACATCTAGCTTTGTGGAAATCAAACCATTCTCCAAATACTCTGGAGACATGTAACCTCTAGTACCAACTATGTGACGGGTCAAAGCAAATTCACCATCTTTCGCGTCAGCAGACCTTGCAAGATCAAAGTTCGTAATCTTAGCTCTGAAATCACTATCAAGGAGGATATTACTGCTTTTTAGATTCTTGTAGACATATGGAGGTGTGGTATAAGAGTGCAGATAATCAAGCCCGTTTGCTATATCTAAAGCTACTTGTATTCTCTGCATCCAGGTCAACGATTTGCTATAGATCCAATCACTTAAGGGTCCGTTGACAGCAAACTCATAAACAAGGTACCAATGACCATCATGAGAACAAACACCAGATAACCGAATAAGATTATGATGGTGAATAGTATTAAGTAACTGAACCTCTTTCGACACGTCTCCATGCATTTTCTTGATAGCAGCAAGGTCTCCCTTAATAGTACCTCGGTAAACCGACCCTTTAATCAAACAATCAGGACTAAAATCATTGGTAGCTGACTTAAGCTCTTCAATTTTGTAAACTTTAAGAGATTGAGCTATGCTGTTTAAACTGTCCATGAATTCCGAATCGTCATCAATATCCAACTTCATATCGCCTTTTTTCTCAATTGCTTCAAAGCTTTGAGAAGCGGAAGAAACCTTAGGTGGAGTCACTTGCTTTTTCTGTTTTATGCAGAACCAGAACAAAATGAAGCCCATGGCGAATGTGACAGCAACCCCTCCAAGGACTCCAACTAGCATATATACCCATTTATTATCTTTGGACGACACGGCTGGTGGTGCTGCTGGTGGAGGTGCTTGTGACGAAGCTGTTGGTGGAGGCGGTGGTGCTATAGTCTGAGACTTTGAAGGCCGATCAGATAACGGGACTAAAAGCGTTGTAAAAGGGAATATAGTGAAATCTTGTTCTGATAACTCATTTGCTTCAAGTGTCAGCCCTGTATCAACCCCAAATATAGCGCTTATACCCGAAACAGATTGTCCCCAAGTAACCAAATACGATAACAAATACCTAACGCCATCAGCCGCTTGTTTCTCGGTTGGACAAGCACATCTCAATGGAACAGTAAGTCTTGAACCAGTATATATATCAATAGTACGATTGCTTCTTTGAGTATCAATAGCATGACAAGTGGACAGCCCTTCAAAAGTATTATTCGCGATCAAGAAAGGCGTATCTCCACTTTGGACAACATAGCTCACATTAGCTTGATAAAACTGACCAAGACACGAACATGGAACCGGCACGAGGACCGTTTCGCCAGTTTCAAAAGTGTTCCTTTCAGAAACTGAGTTTAACCGTGCTAGCTGAGTTGAGTTAGCATTTAGCAGACTAGAAATCGAAGCAACGGTGTTGTAAGGTGGCTCGGACCGAAAAGTGAGATATGATTCGCAGGTGCGGTTCACACCGTTACAAGCATAACCAAGAACAGAAGTTGAAGCATTTCTGACACCACAATTTGTACTAAGTTTCCTAATATAAGGCTGCTGAGCTTTGCTCAAAACTAAAACAAGACTAAAAACCAAGAAAACATGAAGAAATCTCATTTTTTTCAAATGAAATGAGAAGTTGATTGAATGGCAAGAAAAGTGTGGACTTTAAATGAGAAAGGGTTGTGCATGTAATAATACTGTAGTAGGAAACAAGCAAAGTTATTGAAGGTTTGAAATGGTCATGAGGGGATGTAAATGAATTGATATGAGTGAGTAAAATAATGTAATGGTATGATAGTGGTGATCCAAAAATGATGTGTCTGTATATGATTTGTGTTTTGTTGTCTTATTTAATGTGGTTTGTTTGTTTGGGTCAATGTGAGTGGAAGACTTGGAAAAAGTACTAAAATGTGTTTAGTTAGGTGCATAGTCAACGTGTTGGCAATTTCCAGGTAATGGGTTATGGGGGATGGTCGAAGAAGTGTTAAAAGCTTCCTAGAAACAATTTAACTATTTAACGAGCTGAGATCTTTATAGAATATGTATCTAAAAAAAAAAAAGGAAACAATCTCAACCATCTATTCAAGTTCTATCTAATTGTCTATATTAATCTTTTTAAATTTAATTTAAAAACTAATTTTCAACCTATTTCTTAAAAATTAAATATCTCTCAAACCGTTAATCGTTACGAAAAACTAGTTATACCATCGCGACGGGAATTAAGTTATCTTTCTATAGATAGGCACTTCTATACACTTTCGGCAAACTTTTTTTTTTAAAATTTACGCATAAAAAATTACATGTGATTCTCGAAAAATTACATGTAATTTTCGAAAATTACGTGTAATTTTTTTGGCGAGAATTTTTAACACTGTAAATCGTTAACTTTTGTGTGAATTACATGTAATTATGTGTGAATTACATGTAATTTTTGTAATAAAATAGTTTATTAGTGTTAAATGCAAATCACATGTAATTATGTGTGAATTACATGTGATTTTTGTAATAAAGTTGTTAGTTAGTGTTGAATGAAAATTACATGAAATTTTGTGTGAATTACATGTAAGTTTGCTCAAATCACATGTGATTTTATAAATAATTACATGTAATTTTGCTCAAATTACATGTGATTTTATACAAAATTACATGTAATTTTGCTTTAAATCACATGTGATTTTATAAATAATTACATGTAATTTTGCTTTAAATCACATGTGATTCATGTAGACTCACATAACTTTACATCTAACTTTCGTCCCATTTGACGCGTTAGTCTTTTTTTTAAGTTACATGTTTTCATAGATTTTTATTTTCAACTTTAATACCAATAATCTAGAAACCAAGTAAATCACATGCGATTCGTGATAAATCACATGTAATTCGTGGTAAATCACATGTGATTCGTGGTAAATAACATTTTCTCTCCATTCCTCACATCATCCATCCTTCCGAAGTGGTCTTGTGATCCATGTATGCTATCTAAAGTGGTCTTGTGATCCATGTATGCTATCTTGTGATCCATGTATGATAATTACATGTGAATTTGCTTGCATTACATGTAATTCGTGGTAAATTACATGTGATTCAAACAAAAGCACATGTGATTCATCTAAAGTGGGTTTGTTAGAAGAAGTTAAAGTTTTGAAATGTTTGAATCACATGTAATGCAAGCAAATTCACATGTAATTATCATCGAATTACATGTGATCCAATGCAAGCAAAATCACATGTAATTATCATCGAATTACATGTAATTCAAGCAGACAATTTAATATATTAACAAGATTACATGTGATTAAAAAAATCACATGTGATTAATCTAAAGTGGGTTTGTTAGAAAAAGTTAAGGTTTCGGAATGCTTGAATCACATGTAATGCAAGAAAAATCATATGTAATTATCACCGAATCACATGCAATTCAAGCAGAATTACATGTGATTCAAACAAAATCACATGTAATTTCGAAGCCAATTTGTTTTATATATTTTACATAAATGAAAACATAATACGTGATTAAAAAAATCACATGTGATTCATCTAATGTGGGTTTGTTAGAAAAAGTTACGGTTTCGGTATGCTTGAATCATATGTAATGCAAGCAAAATCACATGTAATTATCACCGAATCACATGTAATTCAGAAGCCAATTTGTTTTACATATATTTTTTTGGGTAAAGGGGACTCCACCCCGGTAAAATGAACATATTTTATATTAATGGCAACAAACATTTTAATATATTAACAAAATTACATGTGATTCAAACATTTTAATGTAATTCACATAAATCACGTGTGGTTTTAAAATAATAACGAAAATATTTTTGTCATTTAATAGACGGTTATTTTCATATACTTTTAACGATTTTACAATGTTGAAATTCTCGTTAAAAAAATACACGTGATTTCACAAATCGTATGTGACGTTACAAATTCAAATGTGATTTTTAAAATAATTAATCAAACATGAGTCTCCGAGAATTACATGTAATTTTTCGAGAATTACATGTGATTTTTTTACGAAATTTTTTAAAAAAAGTTCGCCGAAAGTATATAGAAGTGCATATCTATGGAAAGATAATTTAATTCCCGTCGTGACAGTATAATTATTTTTTCATAACGATCAACGGTTTGAGAGATATTTAATTTTTAAGAAATAAGATGAAAATGTGTTTTTTTAATTAAATTTAAAAAGATTAATATTGGATGGTGGAGATTGCTTTCTTTGTTCTTTTTTGGATGCATGTTCCTTATAGAACTTTTCTCATTTAACTGAATCCATTTAGATCGTCCAAACTCTACTACTCATGTACAAAGTATTTAAAAAAAAAAATGTATCTGTTCGTGTATAAGTCCGAACATCAGACCTAACCTGTTGACCTGAGCTACGTTCGGAGGGCGAAGCCCAAAATCAATAGAAAGTAGGAGTGTGGAAGAAACCGAAAACCCGAACTTAAACCGAAAAAACCGAAGAATCGAAGCCTAAAAAACCGAAACTGATTGAAAAACTGATGGTTCGGTTTTTTGAAAAAACCCATTTTGGTTCGGTTTGCTTTTAGCATTAAAGAAAACCGATATAAACCGGACCGATCTTTACAAACATGAGAATATATATATAAATTCACGTCGAAGCTAATGGACGAAAAATATGCTACGCTAGATTAATTCTATCATGTTTAATAACTAATCATTGTTTCATATGCTTATTGAACATGACTAAATAATAAGTTTTCTTCTCGATTGTTTTTTAATTAGGTTTTTATCGTTGTTATTGTGTTGATTTATACACATAAATGATTTTTTTTAGGATTTTATATGATATTTTTTTCCTTATTGTTAATGTTGTGTTTCTTGTTGTTATTGTTTATTTAAAGCTTTTAACGTGTCGGTTTATGGTATATTCAAAATCGACTTGTAAAAGCGAAGCTCGATAAATTATATAGAAACCGAAAAGCCAAACCAAAAGTAAATCGAAAACCGAAAAACCAAACCGACACAAAACCGAAACCGAATGGTTCCTACAAATCAGAAACCGAAATTTGTTGGTTCGGTTTCGGTTTTATACAAAAACCGAACCAAACCGAACCATGCTTACCCCTAATAGAAAGGCCCAGGAACAAACACTCGAAAATTTAGGAAGATTATCTCCTATGAGACCGACAACCCCTGACCAAGGCCCATTAGGCCTAGCGGCCTTTTAGTGACTTCGAGCAGTATAAATACCCTTGTACTATTCAGGTTTGAGGTGACTAATTTCTTATTATTATATTACACTATTATATTACTATATTTTTATCCCGTCTTTCGGCCTATAACTCTTTACTTACTCTCATGCCGGAGCTTGGTGTAGGTCTCAACACCCGGACGAGGCTAACGCCTTTACTTTAGTTTAAAGATATCTAAAGGACAAGCCTAGCCTTGTCCGAAGGATCGTACTATCCGGACCCAATCAAAAAATTGTTCGAACATTTAGCGCCATCCGTAGGACCTAGCATTCTATCTACCACTTGCTAAGAATGACAGGTCCTGTAATCCCCGCAGCCGAAACACCACCTCCCCAAACCGCAAAAGAGCAAATCGAAGAACACATCTCAGCCTTGAAATCATTGATCAAGGAACATAACAAGAACGCAATCGAACCAATCCGGATAAACTTTAACGAAGAGGATGAAGGGAGTACCAGCACTAAGATAGTCCGAGGAAAAGTAGTATATGATGCGGACCTCGGAAAGCCCTTTAAAGAAACCGATAAGACTCGTCATAGACTTTGTTGGCCCAGAGTATAAGCTTCCGTCCAACATCAAGGTGTACGACGGATCAGGCGATCCGGAACACCATTTGAATCTTTTCGTCAACGCGGCAAATTCAGGGCAGTGGCCTATGCCAGCCTGGCGTATGATGTTTCAGCAAACACTGGACGGAGGAGCAAGAGGATGGTTCAAGCATCTAGAACCGAATAGCATTGATGAATGATCAGAGCTGAGAAAAGTATTTACCACAAGGTACTCCATCAGGATGGCATGCCACAAGGCTATGCATGAGATCACAAAGATTGCGCGAAAGGCCAATGAGACGCTTACGGACTTTAAATAAATAGGGTCGACTGAGGTAGGTTTCATTCAAGGTGTTCTGGAAGTAATGAAAATATCGGCATTCATGCACTCGGTCAAAAGCCCAAAATTGGTGAAGAGATATTCCGACAAGGCACCAGAGACGATAGACGAAATGATGGAGAGGTTAGATGATTTTGTCCGAGCGGAGGAGGCATTTGCAAGCACAGAACTTCTAAAGTATCGAGGTACCTAAAAGACCCAACCCTACCACCCAAATAATAGATGATCGGGGTCAAAGGTACAACAGTTGGGGAAATAACCGAAGGAATGAAGGAAGAGAGGCATTCACGGGGAGAGATTTTTATAACCAAAACGGGAACCAAGATAAAGAGTATCGAGCCCCGTACCCTCCCTCTCGGAATGAAAACCACCATCAGAATGATAACCATAACCGGAATGACAACTACAACCGATCAGCACCGGTATTAAGCATAAATTTACTAACCAAAGCTATCAAATAAATATTGGCCACGGAAACACAGCTTCGCTTGCCACCACCTTCCGATGAACAACCCAATAAGAGGAGGAAACATGGACTGATATTGTGATTATCATCAGGACAAAGGCCACTTTACTAACAATTGTATTCAGTTGAAGAAGCAGATTAAGTTGGCTCTGGAGTCAAGAAAGTTGAACCACCTAGTGAAGGACATAAGGTAGAGAGGTAGAGAACCGAAAGGATGAAGACCCACGGCAAGACAAGATAATCAATATGATCCGGACCGTACCGGAGAGAGAAAAAAGGAAGTCGAGAAACGAAGTGGAAGATTGAATGAGAGTGTCCATCATGTTTCCTTCGATTGAGGAGAATGAAATTTCAGATGATCCAATCATCGTCGAGGCGGAGTTAGAAGGATGTTTGGTCAGAAGAGTGTACGTTGACGAGGGAGCTTCAGTGGAGATCATGTTTGAACATTGCTTCGAGAAGTTACCCTCGGAAATCAAAGCTAGGCTGAGATAGACACAAACAGATCTCGTCGAATTTTCCAAAGAAGTAGTCAAGCCGATGGGAAAGATCGAGTTAGAAGTAAGGTTCAGATCAGAGGGGCTAGTCCGAAAGACACACATGAAGTTCGTGGTTATAAGGATACATCTCCGTATAATGTAATAATAGGAAGAACGGCCATCCGTGTCCTTCGAGCAATCCCTTCAACTATCCATGCAATGATGAAATTTCCTACCCCGATAGGTGTTGCTACCCTCGTCTCTCATTCGATCATTGTATCAGAGTGCAGAAAATTGGCAAAGAAGCAAACTCAATCCCTTCCAAAATAGGAGCAAAAGATAGAAGCCCCATGCATTAGTGTAACGAAAAGCGTAATGCTCAATCCTGCTTATCCGGAACAAATGACGATAATTGGAGGAGGTTTGACAAAGGCATGTCAGTCGGCATTGAAGCAGTTCTTGAAAGATAACCTGGACGTTTTCGCTTGGGAACCATCCAACATGACCGGGGTTCTAAGACGAATCATGCAACATAATTTGAATGTTAACGAAAGTCTAGATCCGGTATGCCAAAAAAAGAGGATGTTAGGAATGAAGAAGAGCGAGGCGGTGATTAAGGAAATGGAGGACTTGGTAAAAGCAGGAATAGTAAGACCTATCAAATACCCAACATACATTTCTAATCATGTCATGGTAAAAAAGAGTGATGGACCGTGGGGGATGTGCGTTGATTTTAAGAATCTAAAGTCAGCATGTCCAAAGGACTATTATTCTCCCCGGACATAGACGAGAAGATAGAATTTGTGGTAGAATCTCAATTCAAACCGTTTTTGGACGCGTAGGGGTACCACCAAATCCAAATGGCACCAGAGGACGAAGCAAAGACAACTTTTTACACAGATCAAGGCACATATTGTTATACCAAAATGTCGTTTGAAAAACGTTAAGGCAACGTATCAAAGGTTGTTGGATTCTGCTTTCCAAAGTGTGATTCGGAGGAACTTGGAAGCATATATAAATGAAATAGTGATCAAAAGCAATGACAAAAAAGCTTTGTTGGCAAACATGGTGGAAACCGTTAATAACCTCCGAAGGATAAAGATGAAACTGAATCCAGTCAAGTGTTCATTCAGAGTCAAAGAAGGGAAGTTTTTGGGCTACATGATCACATTAGAAGGCATTCAGGCAAATCCAAAAAATACTCGTGCTATTGTAAACATCCAATCTCCTAGGACGTGGAAGGATATGCAATTACTCAGTGGACAGTTAGTAGCTTTAAATCGATTCTTAGCTCGTTCGTTCGAAAGACCCTCCCATTCTTTAACACATTGAAAAACATTACAAGTGGAATGAAGAAGCTAAAGCAACTTATCAACAAATGAAGCAAGTAATCATCAAACTGCCAACATTAATAACCCCACGGCCGAAGGAACCATTGTACATGTACTTGGCAGCTTCCCCAGACTCGGTAAGTGCAGTGTTATTGACGGGGAGAAAAGGAAGGCGATGTTTGATACATTATATTAGCCGAACGTTTAATGAAGCCGAAATAAAATATTCTCCTATGGTAAAATTGGCATTGGCATTGCTTAATGCATCACGGCGACTTCGAAGGTACTTTGAGGGGTACAAGATAAATGTGATAACGAACCAGCCGATCAAACATGTATTGAGAAAAGCATACGCATCAGGGAAATTAGCCAAGTACATGATAGAGCTCGGAGATTACAAGATATAGGAACGCAATCAAAGGACAAGTGTTGGTTGATTTCTTAAAAAAGGCACCCATCGGACAGACACCCGAGCAATTATTTCAAACTCTAGTCCAAAAACCAGAGAAAGACGAGACAGAGACGTGGATACTATTTACTGACGGTGCATCTAGCTCTCGTGGATCCGAAGCAAGCCTAGTCCTCATAAGTCCGACCGAATCTGAGTTCATATACGCCCTTCAGTTGAATTTCGAGAGCACAAACAATGAAGCAGAATATGAGGCACTATTAGCATGATTAAGAATTGTGACACAAATGAAAATGGAAAAAATCTAAGTCCGAGTAGATTCGAAACTGGTAGCTAATCAGATCAATGTTATGAAACCTGGTTCGACCCGGCCGGTCCAACCGGTTGAACCGGATCTGGCCAAAAAAACGGGTCAAAACAAACCGGTTTTCAGTTTGATCAAAACCCGGTGTGAACCGGTGGTTTTTTAAGAACCCGGGTAAAGAATACCCGCCAGTTTCTTTTACCCGTTTTCTTTATTTTCTAAAGTTTGACTATATAAAGATGTACCTACCCCGAATGTTGTCTTTTTCACCTTTTCTTTCATTCTTTATTCTAGATCCAGGCATCCAGCCACCATGATACATACACACTTAGCTCATCTACCATCTAATTTGAGTAAAACAAACCCATAATCACCAGGTTAAGATGAAACTAAAAGATCTGATTTTGAAGGAAGTACTGCAGGTTCAAGAAGAATAACAGGTTCAAGAAGAAACTTGTAATCTCATAAGATTCATGTTTTTTGAAGTATGAAATATGTAATCTCCTTTGATTTATAGTTGTTTGTAAAGTTTTTTAGAGGTTTATGTTATATGATCCACCTCTTGACAACATATTCATGGTTCTATTTTTTTAACAACAAAAGTGGTGTTTGGATGTTAGAAAAAAGAGTGCTGCACATGTGCATGAAACCGGGTTGACCCGGCCGTCGAACTGGTTAACCCGGCGACCCGACGACCCGGTCACTAGGCCCGATCGATAAAAAACCCGGGTTTCAAAACATTGAATCAGATCAACGGAGGATATATAGCAAGGTGTGACCGGATGATGTAATACTTAGCCTAAGCAAAAACTAGTATCACGAGATTTAAAAAGTTTTCTATTCGGAATATACCGAGGGGGCAAAACCAGAAGGCATACGTGTTAAACAAGTTGGCATCCGTTGCATTCGATCATTTGACAAAAGAAGTGTTGGTATAAGTATTGAACGAGCGATGAATTGATCGAAAGGAAGTCAACACCGTGGTAGAAGAAGAAGGAGATAATTGGATGACTCCTATAATTAAATGTCTGAAAGATGGAATAAGGCCAAAGACAAGGATGAGGCACGATGCTTAAGGTTGAAGATCCACCAGTACGAGCTAATAGACGATGTGTTATTCAAGAAAGGATATTTAGTACCGATGCTCCGTTGTGTGGGTCCTCTACAAGCCAACTATGTGCTCCGAGAGATACACATGGGGTCGTGCAACATGCATTTGAAACTGAGGTCTGTTGTAGCTCAAGTATTAAGATTAGGTACTGTTGGCTGAGCATGCATAGAGACGCAAGGGATGAGATTGATAAATGTGATTCATGCCAAATCCACGTTCCGGTAGCAAGGCTGCCTAAAACATTAATGAAATCCATCATGACTCCATTGCCATTCTTTCAATAGGGGATGGACATTCTGGTTCTGTTACCTTCATCGTCTGGAAATGTCAAATACGTTATAGTGGCCATTGATTATTTTACAAAGTGAATGGAAGTAATCTCAAGAAAGGAGGTCAAAAGTTTGTCTGGGATAACATTGTTTGTCGTTTCGGATTGCCAAGGATAATAGTCACGGACAAAGGTATGTAGTTTGCCAATGATCCTTTCAAAAGCGGGTGATCGGATCTAAACATTCAACAAATCAACACAGCCGTGCCCCCCCCCCCCCCAAGCAAATGGCCTAGTGGAAAGATCTAACAAAACCCTCATGGAGGTTATCAAAACCAGGTTGGGTCGAGAGCGAGCCGGATGGGTGGACGAGCTCCCTCACGTCCAATGGGCACATCGAACATCCTTGAAACAAAGCAATGGAGAAACACATTTTAGCTTGATGTAAGGTTCAGAAGTTGTTATACCAGCCGAGATAGGAATGACCACGTACAGGATAATGATGATCAGTGAGAAGGAGAATGAGGGCGCTCTCCGTTTGAACTTAGACTTGCTTCAAGAAAGAAGCGAAACGACAGCTATCTGAGAGGCAATGTATAAGACAAAGGTTGAGCAGTACTATAACAAGAGGGTCAGACATGTGACATTCCGTCCAGGAGATTTCGTGTTCCGTAGGAACGAGGCAAGTAGAGGGGAGAAGGAAGGATAGCTAGCACTAACTTGGGAGGGACCATATCGTGGGAAAGAGGCATACTAGAACATTTTGTATAAGCTACTCACTATGAGAGACAAAGAATTGTCGCGAGTCTGGCATGCAATCAACCTCCAAAAATGCTATTTGTAATTTTTATGTTTTAAGTATGATGTTTTGGGTTTCTCTCTCTTCTGCATGAGAAAAGTCTAGTTATTTTTTTTTGTTACTTGATGTATCGACCTTCTCTTTCTTCGGAAAGGGAAAGGTCACCTTTTATCATTAATGAAAAAGCTTTCTCTCCCTAGTTATGAGGGAAAAGCATCTTTGGAACAAGTGTCATTGGGCACCTTCATTTATCTATACTAAAATTTGATAAGTCCTTTCTCCTTTCGGAAAGGGAGGGATTGTTAGCAAATAAAAAGCTTTTTCTCCCATCGGCAAGGGAAACACTTACATTAAAATTTGATAAGTCCTTTCTCCCTTCGGCAAGGGAGGGACGATTAGCAAATAAGAAAGTTTTCTCTCCTTTCGGCAAGGGAAAAACTTACATTAAAGTTTGATAAGTCCTTTCTCCCTTTGGCAAAGGAAGGACGATTAATAATTAATTGATAGTTTTTCTCCCTTCGGCAAGGGAAAAACTTACATTAAAAATTGATAAGTCCTTTCTCCCTTCGGCAAAGGAAGGAGATTAATAATTAAGTGATAGTTTTTATCCCTTCGGTAAGGGAAAACTTATATTAAAATATGATAAATCCTCTCTCCCTTCGGAAAGGGAAGGACAATTAATTGATGGGTAATTTTCTCAACATTCGAAAATAGAAGGAAAAAGTGGGCAATTTTGCAAAACGATTAAGGACAAACTATTTATTACAACCACAACCAAACAGGAAACATGAGTAACTAAGAAAAGATATTCATAAAGGCCAAAATACTCCTAGAATTACGTAAGTCATTACAAGATAAGATAACAAGAGTCCAAAGCTATTACAAAGTCAAGCATCGTCGTTAACATTAGAACCAGAGATGTGCTAATCTTCCGCCGGGTTCTCTGTTGAGGTCTCATTCGGATAGCTTGGCTGTTTCGGCTCAAGGGTTGGTTCAATTTCCATGAGTTGTTTGACCGAGAGATAAAAGTTGAAGGAAACTACTTTGATATACGGATATCCTTCTCCGAAAGACTGTCAACCATGCGTTTATCTTCTTGTCGCAATAAGAATCAAAGCCCTTTGTGGCTCTCAATACGACCATTTGTTCTTCCTCATCTCTCCATACCTTGAGGCCGGAGGCCCATCCAGCCTGGATTGGCATGTTGAAACACTCGGGAATGTTTACTAATGCTCATGGCTATGAAGGAGTTTTGAGACCACTGAAGGAATCATCGTCTGAACGGCCTCATAATAGCCCATCTCGGATACGCTCAATTTCGCAACTAACTCTCCCTTCTCGTCTTCCCATGCTTTAGCCTTGGTTTCATAATTTTTCAAGTCAACTTCCCTAAGTTCCAGAGTTGCTTCAAGTCGGCTATCCGAGCATCTTTCCCTTTCAACCCCTCGGCTAGCTCTCATTTTTCATGCTTTGCCGCCATTAGTTAGGCGTCCTTGGAAGCAAAAAGTCTCTCAGAGTTATTTAAGTGGGAGGTAAGCTCTGCATTGGTGTTCATCTGTGTTGGAAATATATTTTACATATTTTAAAAGGATCAGTCACTCCAACAATATATTAATATAACATGCTCATAGTTAGAACAATAGTTAGCTTACTATTAAGTTAGTAAGCAAAGCCCAATCCATATATAAGTATATGGCTGGCCCATAACAATTGTAAAGCCCATGACACTTTGTCATGGGTATATAAATCATCTCCTTTGATGGAGAGGGTGTTGGTTCTATAATATTTCACATAGTTTCTTTCACTTTCTCTCTCTGTCTTGTGTGTGAAAACCAACCATCTCTCTACACTTTATCTTTGTAGATAAATCAAGGATTACATATTCTTTAATTGGTATCAGAGCTTGTTTTTAAAAACCCGGGTTTGGTGGTAAATCTTGTAGACGTTTAAGTTCACATTCTTTAAATGATGACGTTAGCAATTGTACCGTTTTAGCCGAACAATGTTGTTTTAAAAGCAAAAGATCGGCCTTTTTAAGCGCATTGGATGCATTAATTTCCGTTTCAAACTTTTTAGACTCGAGTGTTTTAAAATCCGTTGTAAGTTTTTGAAAATTAGTGACAACCGACTCTTTTTCTTTGAATTCTTTAGAAAGATTTACTCTTAAAGTTTCTATCTCTTTTAAATGTGCCAATTTTTTAAAACGAGATTGATCAAATTCTGGATAAGCTATCTTTTCAACTTGAGGGACCATTTCATATGTTTTGACCTTTTCTTCATATAAAGCAAGCTCAGTAAGTCAATGTGGTATTCACATTTAGGGTATGTAAGACCGCGGTATTCATTTCATATATCACATTTTTGGGTACCATAACCAGATGTTGTTGAGCATAAGATACCATAGCCGTCGTAGCATCTGGTTGAGGTTCACACAAATGCGTAGGATTAATTACCAGATCTTGTTCGGGGTTGTTAGTCTCATTCCCAACTTGATATGAATTATTATAAATAACATTGGTTGTGGTTGGTACCTCACTGACGACATCTGAACCGTAGTGGCAGAGATTGGCAGCGAGAGCAGTTTGAGCTGAGTGAAGATCATCACAATCCAAGTCATATGCTTCAAGATCATCCACTTGATATGCTGCACAACCGTGGAGCCTTTAGGTTTAACTACATGATTCTTTTTATTTAAAACAGAAATAACATGCCTAAATGGCTTATAGTTATTTCAGATTATAACCCGCTTTTCACATTCAAGTCAAGTGTTTCTCCAGAAAGCTTTGGCTCATCAACGGGAATTAATTTTATCGGGCATGGTTTACTTTATAACCATGAGAGGGATCGTGTTTACGTAATAACACGATCTAACACGAATATATGTACGCATCAGTGCATTTATTTGTCAAAATAAGAGAAATCTTATTTTTAAGAAGTTGTCTTATCAACAAATCGGTTTCTACATACTCGACAATGCGACTACTCAAACGACGACTACAACTCTTTAAATAAAAAACCGGGTCAACAATTGATGGGGAGCAATTGTCAAGAATTCGGATTATTAGATGCCACTGGTTCTACATACAATTAACGTGTCAAGAAAAGATTTCCGATTTTCAGGACACGAAGATAACTTCAAGCATGACTTTACGGGAGAGCCTGACATTTTCCGACAAGAACCCTATGATTCAATCATATTATGTTCTCATTATTCAGGTCTAACCTCGTAAATTCTACTATTATGAATATGTTATCATACATGATCTTTGCTTGTGAATGTGACATACATTTGTGTATCAAGTGTATTTTAAATGCGTATCAAGTACTCCCTCATGTATTTGAGGGGGAGCTTATGATATCATGAAGATAATCGGACTTGCATTGTTATTCCCACAACATTGTTAAAACATCATTGAATCAATTGATATAAAAATATCGATTGGGTTAATATTTTTTATAGGGGGAGAAAATGTGATTTAATATGAGATTAAGTTTAATACAATGGCCTGACTTAACGTGCTGGCTCATCCCAACATATGCGAATGTTTTCGAATATCGAGGCATATGTTAAATGGGAGCAAACGGATTTGTATATCAAAATGGATTTCATGGTGACATGAACTTACCCACAACCTATTTATCTCACGACGATGACGATTCTGGTGACATAAGGATGGTAGGATAAGTTAAGGTCCACTAATTCTTCCAAAACCGGAGGAATCTTTCCGAGGACATTCTATAGCTAGAAATAGTTGTCCTTAGAAAATATGGAGAAAGATTGTGAACGTAGCTGAATGCTGACCCACTACTTAAGCTATCACTGGAACAATCACAACAAGGTGCTAATTATGATGTATTGGTAAGCATTGAAGGGGTTGAAGAATGAAAAAGAATTGTAAAGATAAATGGTGAAAAGAAAGAAGCGCTCTTTACAACTTAGGTATAAACCGGGTCAATACATATGTTATCGGGATCATTTTAATGATGCCCGGTATTGAAGATAGACATCATGAACCCAGTGATGCAATGCACAACCCATCCCAACTAACTCAGATATCTCTCAAAAGATATTTGTTTTAATCACGCGGAGACCAACACGTTATCAATCGATTTATTCATTTTGAATAAGTTGGTATTGAAAAGGTGGTACTCCTCTCGAGCCTCCGATCACTAAAATCCAAACTGCACGATCGAGTCTAGAGCCATTTGAGATCACATCATAATCTCATTAGGACACTATTCCATAATTCTTTGCTTCTTCACACATTATGAAAATTAAGAAAGATCAAGAGTCCTACGTAAAATCTTCATGATCTTGCTTTAACATCTGAGTAAAGAAGTATTTACAATGAATATGGAAATCTTGCTTGAGTGAACATTAACAAGCTCATGGTAGGTGACTTGTGCCATTCTTTATGAATCAAACTTCTGATAACTAGAAAGCAACGATGGTTTAGTTCTTTACTGAAGTTGAACTTGTTCCAGGCCTCTACGCAACATCCTTGTAATCTTGCCAGAATATTCAGAGTGACACTCTTTAGTGTTCACAAGGACGAATGGAAATTTTCTATTGAACATCAAACAACACTTGGTAGGTAACTTGCAAGATTATACATGAATCAAGCTCGTGACAACTGGAAAGAAACAATGATGCGATTCTTAATTGAATCAAACTTGTTCCAGGAATCTGAATTGACTGATTCAATCATGCGATAATTTTATCCAAATGATTCACTCTTTATGTTCGCAATCTGCTTTGAGGCGGTCGAGTAAAGAGAACGGGTTTACCCGCGAAACCCAGTAAAGAAGGTTCTTAATTGAAACTAAAAGCCATAGGTACAGTATTTAATATCGTTCAAAGGTCTTCATCGACTGGAGGTAAAATGCTACTGAGTTAGAATGAAATATTCAAAGCCATTTTGTTCGTGTCTACTTATGTTTTTTCATTTGAAGACGTTGGCTTTGCGGTGTATCAAAAGAAGTTACCCCCACATGCTTATAATTTTGCATTAAGAATTTCAGCAAATTCTAGAAAGTTCAACATAAAGTCTTCCGTTGTATCAAACTCTGAAGCTTTCAAGAATTCATTAAGCTATAAGTGTGTGGGACATGAAGTCACGAGGAGGAAAATATCCCAAGTAATAAAGTAACAAGTTCAAGGCAAAGAAACGTGCTCAAACTTAAAGTCAAAGATCACCACACCATACTCACAAGAAAAAGAAAAAGAAACAAGAAGAAGACTACGAGCTCAAGACAAGCATAGTATGCTAGGTTTATATCATTGTAACTTGGAGTGACCTCCCTTACGGGGAGATTGTAGGAAATACGTTTTACGTATTTTAGAAGGATCAGTCGCTCCAACATTATATTAATGTAACGGCTCGTAGTTAGAACAATTGTTAGCTTAGTACTAAGTTAGTAAGCAAAACCCGGTCCATATATAAGTATACGGCCATCCCATAACAATTGTAAATCCCATGGCACTTTGTCATGGGTATATAAACCCTCTCCTTTGATGGATAGGGTGTTGGTTCCATAATATTTCACATAGTTTCTTTCACTTTCTCTTTCTATCTTGTGTCTTAAAACCAACCATCTCTCTACCCTTTTTCTCTCTAGATAAATCAAGGATTACATATTCTTCAATATGTGCAGTCAATTTCTGCTCAGCAGCTTGGAGTTTGGATGGACATTGCTCATGTGTCTCAAAGAGGGCTTCATGATCTTCGTACTCTTTCTTAAATCGCTGCAGAGCCTCCGCCGTATCCATAGTACTCTAAGCTAACAAAAACCAAAACCTTTGGAAAGAAAGGGAAGGAGGATAAGAGTTGAACTCTTCTTGCACGGATGGGGGAGCCAAATGGACCATCATGTCTCGGTACTCGGAGGGGTTTTAGATTCAGGTTTTTGTTCTAATCAACCATCCTGGAACATAAGTATCCCCCAATCCAGAAGCACCTTCAACAACAATGTGAACTTATGCAAAAGTACATGGAAGCATAAGATAAGTAGTGCACGTAGAAGAAAGCAAAGAAGCAAAGAAAGGAATAAATGAAGTTACTTTTAGAAACAAAGTGACCAGGGTCCGTAGGTTATTTTTCTTCCCTTCGTTCAGGGATCGTCTCATGATCCGAGAAAAAAATCCATTTGGAGCTGGTTCTGTTGGTATAAACTGTTCGGAAGGGAGAATAGGCAAGTGACGGTGTCTTTTCCTTCGAAACTGTTAGATTCTCAGTCGACTTACGGATCCCACCTTCATCAGATCCGTAGGAAAGATTAATTGAACCACTCATGCTTTGGTTGAAGGACTGAGTCATCTTAGAGTGAATGCCATAAAAATGAGTAGACGAGCCAATTTCTTATACGGTGGAAATAAGCTTCGGGTCAATGGACCGGATAGCCTCGGGTGACAGAACCTTTGCTTGTGATCCGGAACCACCCTCTCCACTCCTATCAGCTTCGTCAACCAATCGAGTTTTCTTTATTTTTCGAGGGCGAACTGATTCGTCAGGGGTTCTCAACGGTCATTCTCTTCATCTTCTTCAGCAAACTCCTAGATTCCTTCGTGATGGCGTATAACATAGATACGACCCATTTGCCCTAAAAACATACACCAAAACCTTGGTCCCATACAAAAGTATATGAAAGACCATCACGATGGAAAAACTCTAAACAAATCAGTTCCCACCAAACGTATCTGCAACGCAGACACCGAACGCGCTTTCCTCGAAATACGTCCGGAACCCCTGCGGACAAGTTCCCAAGAGCAGTTCGCAGGTCACGATTAGACAACAAAAGGACAAATGGGATTTTAGACCACAAAGGCCCACTCCTAAAGTACTATTCGATATACGAGGAAAGGCTTAGTGCTTTCCTCTATAAATAGTACTCATTTTGCACTCCAAACGAGGTACAATTTTCTCACTCAGCTTTACGCACACATATATCTCTGACGATATGAATACTTACTCTCACCCAGAGTCTACATCGTGGGGTCCGTCCTCACGGTAAAGACTAACGGTATACTTAACTTGTGCAGGAAATCATCAACCACATCTCTTGATAGTACAAGATCCACTATAATCCGAGACATTAAGTACCTTTCAACAAGAACTTAGATTCGTACTCGACCCCGACCGATTGTTGTACTAACAAGTAGCACCATCTGTGGGAACCGGTACACAACTGCGTTCCATAATGATCTCATTCCAACATGAGCACCTCAGCACCAAACACCCCTCGCGCACATACGTCCGCCGTATGGAGCGCGACGACGGGCAAAGTAAGTCAAAGCAAAGAAAACTTTAATGAACGAGCGTCCGACGCCGAATTTAAAGCATTTTGTGACGAATACTACGATCAATTATGACCACATATATTCGATAAGCTTTGCAAATGGGAGCAACACTCCCAAGAACCAGTATCCTCCAAAAACCGCCTGTATCATGATATAAGCACGGGGGGAGATCACTACGTCAATAGATCCTCCCGTCACACACAGTCCACGACTCAAGGGGTAGAGGAAACGCAAAGGTATAATAGGCTAATGTCCCCGTACAAGCCCGAGGGTCAAGAACCGAGCCAAAGTGCTTTCTCGAGGATAAGGTGGGGATCCCCTAGCCAAAAAGATCAGAGAAAAGGCTCTGTCTTCACCAGGCTAGGCCCGTGAGATAGAGGAGTCTTTAGCAGATTAAGCGGAAAGGAGAAGGAATCGACTAGTGAAACTCCCAAAGATCAACCTCCACACCTTATGAACTCAGAAATACATAGGGACATCGAAAGAATTGGACTACAAGAACACGGACAATATTATGACATGGAAGAAACGGAAAGCGGACATTGGGGATCCAAAAAGAAAAAAACAGAATTCAAAGCAAGAAGACTCGTACAAGCCACGGATAGACAGGGACGCTGATCCATTCACGACCCGCGTAAGGAGCTTCGACCCCCAAAAGAAAATCTGAAAACCAAAGCAGATCAAAGCATATGACGATTTTGGGAACCCCAAGGAGCACGTGATGATCTTTTAAGCACGAGCTTCAGTAGAAAGATGGGCTATGCCAACATGGTGCCAGATGTTCAAATCAACACTTGTTGGCAACGCTAGAATATGGTTCAGTAACCTCCCGCCAAGAACGATCGACATCTACGAAGAACCAAGAACATCATTCCCAGCTAACTACCGTCATGACATCAAGGGTCACATGAAATACCATCATATAAGGCAAAAAGAAAAAGAGCTCATTGAAGACTTCGTAGAACGATTCAAAAGAAGGAACAGATATACCGTGACCGCCCCAGACAATGTACAAATTTCCAGATTCATGGACGGGGTAATTCACCCCAGGTTGATCAAGTGCCTCTGTGCCGACAACCCAAAAACAATGAAAACGACAGAAACCTTCTTTAGAGGGGAAGCGACAGCAGCCAAAAGACACCAGAGAGAACCTACTCTCAATGAGTATACGACTTTAAAGAAAATTCAAGAGCAACACTCCAACAAGAAACATAACCTCCAGAGTTGCAAGAAGTGGTAACATACGACTAGTCGGCTCAAATTCCTCAAAAACGCCTATGGAAATCCTATCACTCGAAAGGGAGAGAATAAAACACCACCCCGATTACCACTCCATTGGAGGAAAAGAAAGAGGATGGATTTTGTGAGTTTCATAAAGAAATTAGGCACATCACCAACGAGTGCACACACCTAAAAGGGAGATTAATGAACTGGTCATTAATAAAAAACCACCTTCGTGGGTAAGGAAAGAAAAGGAGGTTAGCCGATCTAAGAAAGGAAATACTATGGCCATTCTTATGGTACAATCAAGTGAAGAAGTAAAAACACAACAAGTGGCAAAAATCTTTTCACCAAGACCAGAAATATCTTTCCCACCGCTAGACAAATCAGAAGCGGGAGAAGAGCCGATGATAATTGAAGCATAGGTAGAAGGACATCACGTCCACAAAGTACGTAGACGGAGGGTCAGCCTCAGAAATAATGTACGAACATTGCTTCAATCGCCTTCGACCAGAAATCAGAAAACAAATGATCCCAGCTACAACCTCTCTGGTGGGGTTTAACGGAGAAACAATGTGGCCAATGGGACAAATAAAATCACAAGTAGCAATAGGGGATGAAAACCATTCATCAGTAGCACGAATGAACTTCATGGTAGTGCGGTCGCATTCACCCTACAACATCATTATCGGAAGATCGGGAATCCACCGAACCAAAGCAGTACCTTCAACAACATACAGAATGATCAAATTCCCAGTAGATGGAGGCGTGCTTACACTCCACGACAAAGTAAAGGCATCAATTAAATGTGCAATAGTGGAAAAACCGAACATAGAAAAGACCTCACGCACTGAGGAACGTCTGAAAATAGCAATCCACCCAGGATACTCAGAACAAACAATCACAATCGGAGAAAAGCTATCAGACGAGGGAAACAAGAACTTGTGCAACCTGCTAAGAAAAAACCTCGATATGTTCGCATGGGAACCCAAGGACATGACGGGTATCCCAAGACACATAGTAGAACACCATATCGAAATCATGGAGGGATATTCCCCTAGTTAGACAGAAAAGAAAAGGCCAAGCCCCGGAAAGTAACGAAGCAATGCACAAAGAAGTAATAACGATATTAGAAGCAGGGATCATAAGAGAAGTACACTACCACATATGGTTATCCAACCCTCTAATGATAAAGAAAAACAAGGACAACTGGAAAATATGCATCAACTTCACAAACATCAACAGAACCTCCTCAAGAGACTGCTAACCACTCCGTAAAGACGATAAAAAGGTAGAGTCACTATGCGGATACCCTCCCAAGTGCTTCCTAGATGATCCGGAAGGATGCCATCAGATACAAATAGCAGAGGAGGACGAGGAAAATGTGGCGTTCGTAACAAATCAAGGCATCTTTTGCTACAAAAGAGTTCCCTTCGGACTAAAAACGCTAGAGTCACATACCAACGAATGATAGAAAGAATCTTCAAAAGACAAAGAGGCCGTAACCTAGAGGTCTACATAGATGACATAATCATTAAAAGCAAAACAGAGCTGGAAGTCCTCAGGGTTATTGAAGAGACATTCCAAACCCTCAGAAAGGTGACATAAAACTCAACCCAAGGATACGCACATTCGGGGTAGAGGAAGAAGAATTTTTGGGCCACGTAGTAAATACAAAAGGCATAAAGCCATCCCTAGAAAGGATGGCGGCAGTACTAAACCTACCCCCACCAAAGAACCTCAAAGAAGTAAAAGAAGCCTAAGCAGATTTATGGAAAAGTCAGCGAAGAAATCTCTGCCATTCTTCAAAACACTGAAAGGATGCATAAAAAAAAACGAGTTTCTATGGATAAAAGAAGCAGAAAAGGCGTTTCAAGATATAAAAGAGCACATTATGAAATTTCCAATGCTAACTGGCCCAATTCCTAAGGAAGAACTAAAATGTACCTATCTGCCTCCAAGGCAACATTAAGTGCGGTCATGCTAACAAAAAGAAACTCAAATCAATTACTGATTTACTTCATAAACAAAGCCCTAACAGGGCCTAGATTAAAGCTACTCGCCAATCGAGAAAATAATCATGGCTCTAGTCCACGCGACCACGAAGCTCAAAAGGTTTTCCAAGCACACCCCGTTACAGTAATCACAGACAAGACAATCAAACAGGTATTGTCAAGCCCAGACACGGCCGGACGAATGCAAATGTGGAGCGCCTCCCTAGACGTATATGGCATCCACTAGAAAATGCGGACTGCAATAGAAGGACAGATCTTGGTGGCCTTCATAGCCGAAGCACCAGATGAAGACACTTCGATGGAAGATGCATAAAGACAAAATTCGAAACCATGGATACTTTTCATAGAGGGCTCTTCATGCACCAAAGGGTTCAGGAGCAAGTCTCATATTAATCGTTCCGGAAGGAGTCGAGTTCACCTACGCCTTAAGATCTGAGTTCGAAACTTCAAAAAATGAAGCAAAATATGAGGCACTAATAGTTGGACTCAGAATAGAAAAAGAGATGGAAATCCAGAACCTACAAGCGAATGTAGACTCAAGGCTAGTGGCAAACCAAAATAATGGATCGTACACCAGCTAAGGAGGAAAGCATGAAGAAGTATTTAGAAAAAACCAAAACAATGATCAATAACTTCAAGGATTTTTTAATCAAGCAAGTTTCGCGAAGCGAAAGCAAAAGCAGACGCGCTTAGCAAGATCGCCTCAACAAACTTCCCACACCTAGCCAAGCAAGTGCTAGTAGAAGTACTAACTCAAAGATCGACTGAAGAAACAGAGATGCTAGCGGTAGTGGAAGAAACAGAATAGAATTGGATGACCCCATTTTCCTATCGGAAGGAACACTACCGACATAAAGGTGAAGAGGAAGAAAGTTGAAGGCCAAGGCAAGACATTATGTCATCATAAACGGAGTCATGTACAAGAAATCATTTCTCGAACCTAGGCGGCGATGTGTAGGACCAACCCGCGCCAGATATATCATACAAGAAATCCATGAGGGATTATGCAGCATGCATGTCGGACCTTGATCAGTGGTAGCCGAAGCGATACGAGGGGTACTATTGGCCGACAATGCACGAAGATGCCAAATAAATAATCGAAAAATGCAAACTATAAGGTACACAGGCCAGTCCCGAAGTAACCCCACCAAATCTCACATCGTTAACATCACCGTGGCCGTTCCACAAATGGGGAATAGACATAGACGGACCCTTCCCTAAGGGACGAGGCAAAGTCAAATTTCTAATCGTTGCAATAGACTACTTCACCAAATGGATAGAAGCAAAAGCTTCAACAACAATAATAGGATCCCAGATAAAGAACTTCGTCATAGGAAAACATCATATGCAGGTTCGGACTACTAGGAGAAATTATATCCGATAACGGCAAACAATTTCGAGACAACCCATTCAAAGACTAGTTCCAAGAAAGAGGATTCAAACAACACCTCGCTTCCGTCAAACACCCCCAAACAAACGGACTCGTCGAGAGAGCAAATAGAAGCTTAGGGGAAGGAATTAAATCAAGATTGGAAGGAAGCAAGAATCGGGTTGAAGAAATCCCACACGTCCTATGGTCACATAGGAGAACGCCGACGGCAAGCAACAAGGAAACCCCATTTTCGCTCACGTATGACACAAAGGCTGTAATACCAATAGGGATAGGAATGCCAAAAATCTGCACAACGGAAGTTAACGAGATTACAAACGAAGAAAAACTGGCTAAACCTCGACCTCTTATAAGAGAAGAGAATACAAGTTGCGCTCGAAGAAGCAAGAAGCAAAACCAAGATGAAAAAATACTACAATTCAAGAGTCCACAACTAAACATTCCAACCAGGAGAAGTCGTTTACAGAAACAATGATGTCAGCCATGCTGAGGACATAGGCAAATTAGGGCCAAAATGGGAATCAGAAATGGAGCATATAAACTCAGAGATAAAGAAGGCAACACATTACTCCAGACCCGGAACATCCGCAACTTAAAGAAGTGCTACATTTAGCTCTATACCTTCTTTTCAGACTCCTTAGTAAGTATAAGACCTCACATGTAAGTCACAGATGATCTCTCAACCGCTAGCATGAGGCAATCTTTGCTTTAAAAATCATGTACTCAACTTCATGCGTTTCAAAATTTAAATAAAAAATGCGGAGCTTAGCTACCTCCGCATCCTCTTCTTTTCTTTTTTGACAATCATTATCTATTAATTACTTGTCCAAATTATAATATGGTAAGACACGTGCACATAACATTATCTCCGTGATAAAAACAAAATTGAGAACTCTAAGCGAAAAACTAAAAAAAAGTATGTAAGAGGCATTGCAAGCCCAATACTAGGAACTTTCCTCATAAAAAGCCTATCACCGAAAAAAGTAATATGACGGATAGCATAAAAGCCACACCCATCGAGCAGTGTGCAAAAGGAAAGACAACAAAAGTCTTTCACGAAAAGCCACACCCATCAAGAAGTGCGCAAAAAGAAAGCAAAGTCTTTCACAAAAAAACATAATAACCGATAACATACTGTCACAGATTACAAATAAAAATTATTTTAAGGACACATTATAATCATAAATGTGCGGAAATAAACAACGAAATCTAAGAGCTCCCCATAGTAGCATCAGGAACCTCCGTACCAACACTCTCAGTACCCCCGGTTACAGAAGAATCTATGTCAACACTCGCAGCTTCCAAAGCCTAATCAAAAGGAGTAGCACAGTCCAAAGCACTAATAGAAACACCACCAACTCTGGATGTGCTTCCTATGCTAAAACAAAAAGGAAAAAAAGTTAGAAATGAAAACCTCCGTAATACCATCCTGAGAGGCAACAGCCATATGATTCTGCAACTTAGCACGAACATCCTCCAAAAGAGTAGCAGGAGGCACCTCCCTGCTAGAACCTCGAGAACTACTGGAAGGACCATCACAAATAGGAATGGTGAGTTGAAAATCAGAAGGAGGTAGAATTCTGTCACCCTGAGCCCTGTTCTCAGCCTGCATATCGGCATCAAAGTATCAATGTCAACATCTATTCGCGACTCCAACAAGTCAAGGAAGGGCAACTCTACGGAAGCAAAGGCATGGACAACACTATAAAACTTTGCTTGAGCCAAGGGGTCAGAAGCCTGAACATCAGCTAGAGTCCTTCCTTCTTTCCCATGCTCAATCCTGCTGTCCAAACCCTTCTACATACCTAAGTTCTGAGCATGGGTCTTAGTCTCACCAAAGGAAGTCCTATAAGCACGAGATTTACGACACAACTCCATATCCAAACGGAGACCACAACCTACGACCCACCGTTGTCCCACCACAGCAGTCAGGAAATGGGGCAATAATTCTTCATCCATAAAAGAAAGAAGAGCATTTAGCTTAGGTTGATCACTCAAACCGTTGCCCAAACTCTCTAACTCCAATAATCGAGACTTGGAACTTTCAACAAAATTAGTAAGAGATTTACTTGACTCTGCAGCACTTCATTTTCAGCTACCCTAGCTGAAAAATCTGAAGACAAGGAAGCCTCCACACTCTTAATAGAAGCAACCTGACCACGAAGTTCTAAAATCACAACATTTTCTTTTTCAAGTTCAGTCATCCTTCCCTTTAAAGATCTAATTTCAGCGTCCTTCTCCAACAGTGGTAGAGCATTCTCAGTATGCTCCAAGCGTAGCCTATGGAAACACCGTTCATAACGAACCCGCAATTCAGAACCCAAACCCACCTGACGGGCAGACCCAACATTAAATTTAGCTAATAATTGATCCAAGTCCATGCCACGAAGCTGATTAAAAAAGCCGCGCGGAGCAACACGATCAACCAAACTCCGACAAACTTCAGGATCGTCAAGAGTGGAGCCATTTGTAACACACCAACGTGGCACATAAACCTCGGCCAAACGTTCCTCTATCAAGAACTCACTATAGAAAAAATTGTCATCTTCTACCTGTCCTCCGGCAGACCGTGAAGAACCTCCCACATCAGATTGAGTACCCATGTCGAGACAGGGCAAAGAGCAACATGAGAAATAGGAGGAGAAGCAGTAGACACCACTGCAACAGGAACCAAAGCAGTAGGCAAATCATAGGTAGGAACAGGGGACACCACGACAATAGATACCAGATCAGTAGGCAAACTAGAGGTAGGGAAAGAAACCACCACTGAATCTGTAGCTGGAGTAGTAGACATAACCAACCTGGGAAAAATAACACCCAAGTTATTCGAATTTTCCTCCTCAGTTATCAACTCATCAGAGCAGTCAGGAGAAACAACGAACCTCATGGCAAGATTCCGAGTACGAATGAGAGGAGACCCCGTATCCTGACCATCATCCGAAATAGGAGACAAAGTCAAAGAACCTGATAAAAAGATCTGTGAAAAGGAGAACCACCTAGCCTCGAAGAAAGCAACGAAGCAATAGCTTCCATAGACTTATCCTTGGTAGTCGGAACAGAAGTCAAACCGTAATCTCCCCTCAACTTCTTAGCAGGATGAGTAGCAGCAACAGGACGTGGAACTCTCATCCTCTTCCAGGAACCAGCCCCTCTTGAAGAAGATCCACAAGATGATCTACTAAGAGCAATAGAAGAAACAGGAGGGGGCAAACGCGGAAGTAACAGCCTCAAACCAATGGGAACTGGAATCACTAACCCGCACATCAACTAAATAAGCAGCCAAACTAGCACCGACAACATTGTTTACAATGGGATCAATGAAACCTTCCAAATGCTCAGTCTGACCAGTTGTCGCCTCAAGAACGAGGAGCTGATCTGGCTAAAGAGGTTGTTGATAATCTTCACCTTTCTAGGATCATCGCAAGAATGAACTCGAATAAAGACATCTCTATAATAAAGAAAAGAAAAATTAGAAAAAAATACACAAATATAACTAAAGGAGAGTACAAAACTAGAAAAGCAAAAAGAGCCCACCCTCTCTGGAAGAGTCGATAAAAATGGGAGAAAAATCCCTCCCAAGTGTAATGGCGACTAATGCCAACCGCACACAGGAACACCTCCGGGTACTTCCGAAAAGGGACGAGATTGTTAGCCTCAAAATATTTAGTCAAACAAGAATGCTCAGTCATATGTTTATTATGTATCGTATATTAGAACGTTGTAATAGGTAGTAGATTAGTCGTGTATCACGGCCTTAACTCTAAGCTAAGGTTCATTCATAAGTAACCAAAGCCCAAAAGGAAAGCCCGACCAATTATCATATAGCCCATCATGCCACATGTAGGCAAGGCTATATAAACCTCTCCTTGCATGTAAGGAAGAGGTTGGTTGTCTCATTTTTTCTATTCTCCTAATCTAATATTCACCAAGTTTCTCACACACTTCTCTCTACTTTCTCTCACTACTTTCTCTCTCTAGAATTCATCTTTTATCTACCTTTCTTTCTGGTTTAATCATCACATAATCTATGGGACAACAATTGGTATCAATCGCCATGGGGTAGTTTTGTGATTCGTTGTTGATATTATACTTGGTTCGTGTGATTTACCCCTAAAATCATCTCGGATTTAAGTTTTTCTTGTGCTTTCCGTGCTCTACATCTTGATTTACATCTCCTACATAGTTGTGGTAGGGATTTGGTTGCTTTTGGTTGGTTAAAATCACGGATTTCTTGTAAAAATCTCATTTTTTTACCAAAAGTTTCGGAACTGCACAAGTATTCCGATAGAACTCCATCGGAAAAGGGTTTCATATTCCGACAGTTATTCCGACGGAATTCCATCGGAAAAGGGTTTTAACATTCCGACGGTTATTCCGATCCTGTATTCCGACAACATTCTGACGGTTATTCCGAAAGATTATTCCGACAGGTCATATTCCGACAAATTATATTCCAATAGTACATTCCGACAACATTCCGATAGAACATTCCGATGACACATTCCGATAGAACATTCCGATGCACATTCCGATAGTATATTCCGATGGATATTCCGATGGATATTTTGTTTGATTATTTTTTAGACTTAGCCACTATCTAGACTAGTCCCGGAACTATTAGCTTCGATTTCAAATTTTGGCAATGCGAATTCGACCAAAAATTCAAATTTTAGGACCAAAATTCAAATTTTTAGGCCAAATTTCAAATTTTTCAGGTTTTATTTTTCATTAAAACTTTCTTTTTTCAAAATTTTTCCCTACTAATTATTGGCTATTTATAACTCGATTTTAAAATTTGGTGACTCAAATTTTTCAGGTTTTATTTTTCATTAAAACTTTCTTTTTTCAAAATTTTTCCCTGCTAATTATTGGCTATTTATAACTCGATTTTAAAATTTGGTGACTCAAATTTTTTGGGCTTAACGTTTTGTCGGACTGAGGAATTTATTGTCGGACTGAGAAAAAATAGCAATTTTCGGAATTTCAACAACAACTCAATCACATCATATCTACTTAAGATCCGAAGTCACTTCATCAATTGAGACACCATCATCATGGAAAAGAGCATTGAGTGTTCAGAAGTGACAACTCTCGAGATGGAACGATTACAACAACGGACATGTATCATGAGAGAAAGTTCAACGAACGGTATTAGAGGACTTCGGTCAACTTTTGAGTCCATATCATGAGTTTTACGAGTCTTAGGTGAATCCACTAGCACTTTCACAAGAACATTCACCCAAGCCATGGATAAACTTGCCACACAACTTGTCAAACAAAGACTCATTGGTAGTAAATGCCAGACCACTTTAACTGAACTCAAGACAATATTTGCAGTACAATTTAACTCTGAATTCATCGAGTCTCCGAGTACAAGGGAGTGCTTCAAGAGGAATAATGGATTGGATGCTCTCTCCTACAGAGATTTGATCACCCAGAACATCGAATTCATTGCAACCTATGTCAACAAAACAATAATTCACGAACAAGAGATAGAAAGACGGTTCAAAGCAAGTGGTGGTACAATATCGGGTCATGAGAATGAAAGCTGCACATCACGGAACACAAAGCATATCATACATTGGATAGAAAGCAGCAGCACGGGCACACAAGGCATTAGTCCTGAGACTGTCATCAGCAATACACCTTCTTATGATAATGGTTCTGTTTACGATTCTGAACCATTGGAAGAGGTACACAATGATTACTATAATGTGTTTGCCAATGCTAATACGCATGAGCATTGTGATCAAACTCAAACCCTTATTGACACATGTATGACGGAACAGGTTGATACCAATACCATACCTGATCCCTCAGACACGTGCAATAATGAGTCTGTCGATGATCAACATGCAAATGAGTATGATGATGAGGAGCGTATTGCGCTTGCTAATTTAATTGCCACTTTACAAAAAGATGTCAAAGAAACTAAAAAGAGTCAAAAGCAATTAAAGAAGGCAAACGCAGCTCTCACTCAAAACTTTAAAGAATGCAAAGCCGCTCTAATTAAATCTAATGAGACCCTTGAAAGTTATAGAGCTGAGCTTCTTCAAAAGACCAAAGAGTTTGAGGGTTACAAGGGTAGTACGTTAAAAAGTCAAAAGGACGATCTTGAAAAGAAATACAACGAAACTCTTGAGTTATTAACCAAAGAGAAACGTCAATTTAATGTTTTATTAATGGACGAACGTCAAAAAACGTACCTTTCTACCACCAAAGTTAACGAACTTGAACAACGGATTTCGATGGATAACACCAAGTCTGCTAAAATTCTTGATGTTAAGAAACAAGAGGTTGAAACGTTAAAACAAGATTTCAAAAGTCGACATGAAAAAGATACTGAAAAAGTAACGGAACTAGAGGCACAAGTCGAATTTTTGAAAAAGGTTGTTTATAAAACGCATGACTCTATTCAAACCGTTAGAATGCTAGCACCTCGGTCTATGTTTAAGGGTCAAGCTAGCTTTGTAAGTCCTGATTACCTTGCCCAAGCTAAAGCTGCGAACCCCGCCTTTATATGGATGAGTCCGAATGGACCGATCCTGAATGTCCTCTTGGTTATGACGAGACATCCCTTTGGGAAGAGGAGAGTAGATCACCGGTCAATAAAGAGTTTGTGAAACCATACAATTATGCTTATGAGAATAGTCTATATGGTCTTTTCACTACACAAAAACAGAAGTCTCGTGAGGAATTGTTTTTAGAATGCAAACAAAGAAGAATTCAATGGAAGAAAGCTTTTGCTACTAAGAAAACAAACGTTTCTAAGTTCATCAACTACTTGACTCTTGATGCTTCTAAAAGTAAGAGTAGGCAGAAATTTGGGTTTCTACAACATTACATTGATAATATTAAATCCATTGTTGAGAATGAATGGAAACAACGACAAAATGACGAGTGGAAAAAACCAATTCCTCAAGATATAACTGTGCTTATCAAACAAATCTTAATACCGAACACGACCACATTAAAAGAAAATATGCTTGAATTTGAAAGATTAATTCGATCTGAAATGTTTGATGATTTAAAATATGTTGAGTCTATTGAGAAAGAAATTGACGATCTTCAAATGGACAAGTCCGTTTTTTCTGATGAATATGATTTACTCTTAGAAGAATGTCTCTCTAAAGATATTTTGTGTGTTACTCTTCAATCTTGTGCTGATATCGATGAATAATCGGATGTTGCATGCAAATATCATGATAAGATCAAAGAGTGTGAGCGTCTTGAAGTTGAGCTTTCGAAACGTAAAGAAAATGTTGATAAAAAAAGGCTTTTGAGTTACTTCAACACAAAACTGATTTCCTTCAAAAACATTGTCATTCTCTTGAACTTGCTTTGCAAAAAGACATCGGAAAAGGTCCAAATGATAATAACTTGCAAGTAAAACTTTCCACCTTGTGTCGAGAAATGAATGAAAAGAGTATGGAAATTACAAGACTGAAAGCTCAGTTGCAAGAAAAGGACATAGCGATAGAAGAGTTGAAGAAACTCGTTGCCAAAATGGGTGGGAAAAGTGTGGAACCAAAAGTTATGAAACCTATTGTTCGACAACCCAATGCCTACAAGGATCCAAAGCCATTTATCTTAGGAAAACCGACTCCTTTTCTCCAATTCGTCTCATGTAAAATCTAGGTTACCCCCTAAGACCGATGTGCAACCAAGTGTTCCAAAACCATCCATTTCACCCTATGTTCCTCCATTTAGAAAGCACACTGTTGCTACACCCAACCATGTGAATGCACCTAGCACTTCTAGGACTCCTCCAAAACGTGTGACATTCGCGTCTACAAAGTAATCTGTAGGTTCAAATGACCTCGTTTAACCAACAACCTAGAGGATGCTAAACAAAAAGGGAAGATTCAGAAAGACAAACCCGTGTATTCAAAACCTAGTTTACCAAATCCCGCTAGAGTTCAACACACTCCTAATGGTAGTCAACCAAAACCTAGGATCCATCACCAGCAATCTAGGAATTGGAAACCATCCATGAATAGTCATGTTTCAAACACTACGCCTGAACGATTTGGAAAACCTAGGAATACAAGGACTTTCGTGAATCCCAAATTCCCCGTATGCCCAACTTGCAAAAAGGACATTCACAATGGAAATCATGACCATTGCACTCTGCAATACCTCTATGAGGTCAAATCTCGTTCTTTTGAACGGAGATCGAATACAGAATCCCATAAGACAACAAGGAGATACAAACCCGTCGCAAAGAAAAGCAACCACACCAAATCTGAAACGTGGATTCAAAAAGGACATAGTTTCTCTCCAAAGAAGTCTTCCGCTGTGCAAGAGAAAACTACTCCTAAATCTAGTATTCAGTGGAAACCAACGGGTAGAATCTTCAAGGAAGTTGGTCTTAAGTGGATTACAATAGAGAAGAGTGATGAAACCTGCGCTCACACGAATGCAAATGTTTTGGCCGTAGACAAGGAATTCGTTACTCTTAACACTAGTATTTGTACAAACTCTTCTTCTGTCATTACAGGTACCTCAGCGGATTCTGAACCCACTTCTTCCTCCAAGGGTTCCAATTCTGTACATTCGATATCACCTTCTTCTGCTGTACAAAAGTCTATTTTGGATTATTTTCGAAAAACTTGAGAAAACACAAAAATATAATAAAATGTAAATATCCATAGAAAAACAAAATAAAAAATGGAAAAACTTTCAAAATACCAAAAATATTCTTCTCGACATGTCTTTCAGTATCGATAATATGGACGTACCTAGAAATGTCGCTCAATAACGACACGGGTGTGTACATAAAGCTCGAATGAAAGTTGTAAATATTTTTCAAAACATGTCATTTCAATGTTTTACAATTACTTCAGATTGTGACTCGTGCTTCAAAGAAAGGAAAGTTGATCATGGTTGATAACCTATCCTCAACAACGGGAAAATTAAAATTCTCGGTCATGAGCTTTCATAAAAAACATTCCAAGTTTTTACGCTCATGTAAACGACTTACAGTTAAATGTCAGACTGTAACTCGAACTTCAAATATAGGAAAGTGTATCTTTCAAGATAACTTATCCTAGCAACGGGTAGAGCAATCTATCTTGGGTTGAGCTTGTCACAAAACATTCAACGTTTTGAGCTCAACACAATGGCTTGTAATCACTTTCAGATTGCAACCCGGATCTATATTTACGGGGGAGTGTACGATTTCGTGCTCTTACCCTCAGCAAAAGAAGAGAAATATTCTTACACTTGAGTGGATTCGTCAAGACATTCAAAGTCTATGAACTCAAGTTCATGCTTTAGAAAAACCTCTTCGCCAAAAATAAATAGGATTTTTTTCAAAAAGCGTTGAACATATTTTTTCAAGAATTTCTCAATAATTATTCAAAATCTTTCAAAAATTGTGTGTTCAACAACTCCCATCCTCAAAAAGAGAAATGTGGATCACATCCTCACAATGACAATTCAATTGGATCAATTTTTGAGGGGGAGCATTTTAACTTCATGCAAAAGATTAACACATCTTTCTCCCGGAGATTTTCAAGACTATTTTTCAAAATTATTTTAATCAAATTTGGTATCTCTAATATCAAAAGATTTTATATATTAGAGATAGGGGGAGAAAATGTGATTAAAATGTTAAAATGTGATCTTATATAAGACTCAAGCACTTTAACTCTTACCTACATGTGCGAAACACTTTCGATTATCGATGCACATGTGAAGGGGGAGCATTTCTGAAACGACAAAACTATCAAGGTGTTAAATGTTTTTCAAACATCTTGTTAGACATTTGAAGTGGTTTTCATGGTTACGATCAAATACCCACAACATCTTCAATTCACGACGTTATTGGTGTCAAAAGGGTGGTTAGGTTTAAGTCCTATGATCCAACTAGAACCGGAGGGATCTTCCCAGGGACAATCCAATAGATTATTAGAAGTCTTTAGGAAAAATGGAGTAGAATGTGAATGTAGCTGAATGCCGACAAAGTACTGATGCTAGCACTAGAACAATCACAACAAGGTGCTAGTAATGATGTCTTGGTAAGCATTGAAGGGGTTGAAGAATGAAAAAGAAATGTAAGGATAAAGGGTGTAAACAAAGAAGCCCTCCATACAACTTAGGCAGAAACCGGGTCAACACATCATGAAGACAACTCATCATGGACCCATTGATGTATGCACAACCCTTTCCTAGCTACTCAGGCTTCTCTCAAAAGAAGTTTGTTTTATTGTCACAGAGAACAACATGACTTCTATTGACTTTCTCACTTCGAGATAGTTGATATTGAATAGGTGGCATCTGCTCCAGCCTCCGACCACTAAAAGTGCACAAATCGAGTCTAGAGCCTAGAGATCAATCAAATCTCGTTAGGACACATGAATGACGAATAAGAGAGTCCTACGCTATATCCTTGTGATATTGCTAGAACACTCAGAGTGATACTACTTAGTATTCACAATGATGAGTGGAAATCCTTCCAGTGTTAACATCAAATAGCGCTGCGGTAGGTCATATGCAAGATTCTTTATGAATTAAACGTATGTAAAACTGAAAAGCAACAGTGGTTTGATTCTGAATTGATTCAAACTCGTTTCAGGTTTCTACGCAATATCTTTATGGTCTTGCCAGAACATTCAGAGTGATATTCATTAATATTCACAGTGACGAATGGAAATCCTTCTAGCATCAACCTCAAACAGCGCTATGGTAGGTGACTTATGAGATTCTTATGAATCAAGCTTGTGTCAACTGGAAAGCAACAATGGTAAGATTCTTTATGAATCACACTTGTTCTAGGAATTTGAATTGACGACTTTATCAAGAGGATATTTATCCAATTGATTCACTCTTTATGATTGCAGTCTTGCTTTGAGACGGTCGAGTAAAGAGAATGACTAGTACAGCCGCGAAACCCTGTCAAGGAGATTCTTAATTAAATCTACCTAATCATAAGTACGGTATTTAATATCGTATAACGGTCTTCACCGACCGGAGGTAAAACGCTACCGATTTAGGACGAATGTCAAAGCCATTCAGTCCGTGTCTATGTTTAGTCTCGAGAAGGTGGCGTCACGGTGTACTCAGCAAAGTCAAAGATTCAAAACCACATACTCATGCCTAAATACATATTCGACAATTAATATGTGAGCATGTGGATGAAGACACAAGATCGCAAGATGGCAAAGACAAGTCAAGGATGATTTGAAGATCTCAAGATTAAAGACAAAGTCGAAAGACAACTACAAAGGCTCAAAAATCACAACATGAAGGAAAAAGACTATTATTACACGTTCAAGACTCATTTATGGCGAGATTAGTAATCTCTACAAATCTCTAAATGACAAAGGGTAATGACCTCTCATAAATGGTAATGACCTCTCATTGAGGGAGATTGTTAGCCTCAAAATATTGAGTCAAACAAGAATGCTCGGTCATATGTTTATTATGTATCGTATATTAGAACGTTGTAATAGGTAGTAGATTAGTTGTGTATCACGGGCTTAACTTTAAGCTAAGGTTCATTCATAAGTAACCAAAGACCAAAAGGAAAACCCGGCCCATTATCATATAGCCCATCATGCCACATGTAGGCAAGGCTATATAAACCTCTCCTTGCATGTAAGGAAGAGGTTGGTTGTCTCATTTTTCTATTCTCTAAATCTAATATTCACCAAGTTTCTCACACACTTCTCTCTACTTTCTCTCACTACTTTCTCTCTCTAGAATTCATCTTTTATCTACCTTTCTTTCTTGTTTAATCATCACATAATCTATAGGACAACAGGGATGGTTCTTGAGATAACTGGCTTGGCGCAGATTATACTCGTGAGCAGCAGGAGCAGGATCCATTGGCAATCTCCCACCGGACCATGGAATGGGAACATTAAAAGCAGAGGAGTCTACAAAAAAGAATTGATTCATCCAATTCTTCACAGAATCCAACTCCTTCGAGTAACAAACAGGACCTAAAGGAGAACGCTTACTAAAAGACATCCACCCCTTATTATAAGCATTTACATAGAATATACGAAACAACCCATCAGTAGGCACAATACCTTTTGTACGACAACAAACCTCAAAATGAGCAATCTTAATGGTGCCTATAGCATGAAGTTGGGAAAGGTTTATACCAAAATAACCAAGAGGTGTGTAAAGGCATGAGGTAAAATCTATTTGACACATGGTACGCAACAGTAAAAAAGGAAGTAAAAAAGACAAGCGTGCCACGTGTCTTGGTTACCCAAGCAATAAGGGCTGACTAAAGGCTTGCAGACGAAGATGCTGATAAAAATTCCAGTAGTCCATCCGTATCCCGCAAGAACCACTGGACTCGGGGACTTGATGGCCTATAGCATGGATATGGTCCATTGGGCCTAAAACCATACACCAAAACCTTAGGCCCACACCCAAGTATTTGAAAGCCCATCACGATGGCGAAACTCTAAACGGATAAGTTCCCAACAAACAGATCCACAACACAGACACCAGACGCGCTTTCCCCGAAATATACGTCCAGAACACCTGCATACAAGTTCCCAAGAACAAGTCTGCATGTCACGATTAGAAAACAAAAGGACAAATGGGATTTTGGACCACAAAGGCCCACTCCCAAAGTACTATATGAGATACGAGGAAAGGCCCAGTACTTCCCTTTATAAATACTTAAATAGTACTCCTTTTTCACTCCAAACGAGGTACGATTTTCTCACTCATCTTTACACACACATATATCTTTGACGACATGAATAATTACTCTCACGCCGAAGTCTAATCATGGGGTCCGTCCCTACGGTAAGGACTAACGGTATACTCTACTTGTTCAGGAAATCGTCAACCACATCTCTTGATAGTATAAGATCCACTATAATCCAAGACATCTAAGCACATTTTAACAAGAACTTAGATTCATAATCGACCCCGATCGATTGTTGTACTAACACTTGGTATTCTTTTTCTTCTTCTCTTTGGGATAATCGGATGAAGTCGATGTGTCCATATATTTCTTCTTTTTCTCTTCGGCCACTCGAGCAACTTGGACTTTTCTTTTACGAGCAATAAGTACAGCTTCACTCTCATTATCCACAACTATTTGTTTAGTTGTAGGAGATCTAATTTCTTCCCCGACTTTAAGGGCAACTGTTACATGAGGGCTTACCCGATTAGCATCAGTTATTGGTTCTCCTCGGACAATCTTAGCTTCGAATGTAATAGGAAAACGAAGGTATCGAGACATGGTGATATCTGCAAAAGAAGAAAGGAAGCAATTTAAAAAAATGTACATGGAAAGTAGTTACAACATAGTAAAAGGAGAAAAGATCCGGAGGGATTAGTATCATTCCCTTGGGCATCCACAAAACCAGGCAGATGATCTAGACGCTCCCTAGTCGCAGATAAAACTACGGTAAAAAGAAGTCCTACCGGAATATTGCACAAATCCACTACACCCTCCTCAAAAGAACGCATGTGTCGTTCAAGGAACCCATGAAGTGGCAAAGCATCACTTATGTTAGAGTCCGGATGCCTCTATGGCATATAATCTGGAATGGCCCTTCGGTCAATCAAGAAGAACTCCCGTTTCTATTTCTTCATACAAGTTAATACGTCATGGAAAATCTTCTTACCAACGTTCTTCCCGACCTTCTTCTCAAATAAGAACCAATGAACTTACTTGCTTAATTTATAAAACACACGGAAGAGAGGTACGGAGGGAGTAACATGGAGGCTTCGTCTATAATTCTCAAAAGTGGTAACTCTATTTACACCTAGCAAAATTAGTTGGGAAATATGTGCGTGGATTTGTCTAAGTACAGCTAAAAGAAAAGTAGAGAAGGAAACCCTAAGGCCGGCATACTTAAAAAATTGTTCATATATTCCTATGGCCATGGAAGGGAGTTGGTTCATGGTCAAATCCAGTAAAGGATCACGAGGATGTAAATCTGTTGGAATATTGTATATTATCACCAAATCCACAACATAGTCATCCGAAAGAATAGAAGTATACTTCGGCATATCATATATAAGAGCAAACTCCGAAGGCCCGATTTGATCGTCATCTGCCATGATTTTATGGAAGGTCCGTGAGGTATTAACAAAAACCAAGGAAAAGAGTATACCTGAGGATTTCAGAAGAGTAGAGTAGTGAGTCCGGACGGTTAGAGAGAAGTAAAATATAAAGAGTAAGAAAACACGCAGTAAAAATGAGTAGGGGAGAGCTATTTATAGGAGGATGGAGGGAGCCTGGAAAGTCACGCCGTGTCAGATAAAGGTACGTGGCAAGGATCGGTTCCAATGGATGACACGTGTCAACAATCTACGCATGGATGGCGTGTCACATGGGCGGAAGATGGGCCGATTTAATATATAACAAAGCAACTAGAAAACAGAGTAACGACCATAGCAGAGGTTGCTAAAGAAAGTGTCTCCTATGAGACCGACAACCCCCGACTAAGGCCCATTGAGCTTAGCGTCCTTTTAGAGACTTCGAGTAGTATGATACCCCTCTACTATTCAGGTTTGTTAGAAATACGTTTTAACGTATATTAGAAGTATCAGTCACTCCACAATATGATTTATGTTGTAATAGCTCGTAGTTAACAAATAGTTAATTGTTACTTATTAAGTTAAGTAAGAACCGGTCCATGGGCTTGTCATGGACCGGCCCAAGCCCAATGTTGCTTGGAAGTATAAATACCCCTTTCCACCATGGAAAGGGGTTGGTTGTTGTTCACATTTCATGTTTTCATATTAATAAAAGACACAGAGTTTCTCTCACTTTCTCTCTCTAGTTTCTCTCACTAGAAAACATCAACCCACTTCATAGATTCATAGGTTATCAATATTCTACATTTGGTATCAAGAGCTATGGGGTGATTTAAGGTAAGGATTGTGTTGCTTTTTTAGTTTTTGAATCAATTAGTGATCTTTAGAAAAAATCAATTTTGAATCTTGTTGTTTTTGGTGTTTTTGTTATTGGGATTAATTGATAAGGATTGGGTTTAGCTTATTTTGGTAAAAATCATAAAACTTTTTGTGGTTTTTGATCAAAAAATCGGATTTAAAGCTGTTTTCAAAGTCTCGAACTCATATTTCCAGATTATTCCGAATAGACATTCCGAATAGGAGAGTTTTCAGAATAGCAGGATTTTTTCCGAATAGACATTCCGAATAGAAGAGTTTTCCGAATAGCAGCATTTTTCCGAATAGGAAATTCTTTCCGAATAGCAAATTCTTTCCGAATAGCAATTTGTTTCCGAATAGCAAAATCTTTCCGAATAAGCCCATCTTTCCGAATAGCCAAAAATTTCCGAATAGCCAATTCTTTCCGAATAGCCAAACTTTCCGAATAGCTTTCCGAATAGCCGATCATTCCGAATAGCAAAGTTTTCCGAATAGCCAATAGCCAAACATTCCGAATTGAAGAATTATTCCGCATAAGGATTTTTCCGCATAAGGTTTATTCAGTATAGGGTTTATTCCGAATAGGGTATTTTCAGAATAGGGTTATTCCGCATAGGGTTATTCAGTATAAGGGTTTTTCAGCATAGGGTTATTCCGAATAGGGATTATTCCGAATAGGATTTATTCTTTGTTAGGGTTATTCCGTATAAGCAAGTTCAAGGGGTTTTTGAGTTTTTTCGACGATCTTTAGTGGATTTAATCTTGATTTTAACAACACAACACAAATTCTCAACCTTTCTTCACTGCTCGATCAACCGATAATCTTTGAGTCTTTTAAGTGATCACAATGAATCCGAGTTCATTAATGCCTCAGATGACATCTCTTACGGATATCTCAATCATAACGGGAACTGATAGTCGTCCACCGATGCTTATTAAAGAGGTGTTTGAGGCATGGCAGGGCCGTATGATGTAATACTTGAAGGGCAAACCAACATACGAAAGGCTTATGGTCAAATCGATTTTGAATGGTCCACTCGACTATGGTACCATTGTGGCAAATAACGTGTCTCGACCTAGAGAATATGAAGAACTCACACCGGCACAACAACTCATTGCTGATGCTGATGAAAAGGCTCTACAGACTCTTCTCCAAGCTCTTCCGCATGATATTTATCACATGGTAAGTCAATATACGGTTGCCAAGGATTTATGGGAACGTCTAAAGGTGTTGCTACAAGGTACGTCTCTTATCAAACAGGAAAGGGAATGTCAGTTGTATGATCTGTTTGATAGATTCACGTACAGCCCAGGGGAAACGCTACACGACTATTACTTCCGATTCACTACTCTAATGAATGATCTGAATGTATACAATCTCGTGATTGCTCCATTCCAGGTTAACACCAAGTTTTTGAATACTTTACCTCAAGCTGAATGGGGTGAGTATATTACCGATGTTAAGTTAACCCGGGATTTGCATAAGTGCAATTTAGATCAAATCTATGCTTTTCTTCAGCAGCATGAGAAACATGTGATCATGCACCGTTCTCCTCGAGGTATGTACCCTGATTCCTTAGCTTTGATGGCGAATCAACCAAGCTTGTCACACAACAACACACCTTATATCTTGGGACATCAAGCCTATCATCCATCACCTTACATGACACCAACCTTCCCCCAATACTCGATTCTACCGCAACCACCCACCTCACATCAACAACAATATCGGTTTAATGCACCTTCACCACAGTATGCTTCACAACTTCACCCAGCAAACATTGCACCTTATGCTCAGCTTTCATATTCTTCTTATTAAGAGAATGCAGCATATCCAACAAGCTACCCTGATCAAATGAGTATTCCTTCTAGTGATTATGCAGCTCATCAAGACCAAGAAATGTATTGTGATGATGAGGAAGTCCCCCTTCCTGTATTCAAACAAGGAGCTGACCCAGTTGAAGTGTTAACCACTATGTCTGCTTATCTCACAAGGACTTTAAGCAAACGAGGATACAGAGGATCAGCTCCAACCAACAATCAGTTGAGGAATTCATCCAATTCTCGCCAACAAGCTACTATTGAGAATGGCAGGGTAATGGTTCAGCCTATTCAACCATATCAGGGGAGACCTACCACATCAACTACCAATGCTCGCACGGTCAATCAGGCTCCAATGGTCAATCCTGCTCCACGGGCTAATTCCACAGGCAAGTTGAGAATGATTACATGCTACAACTGCAAGGAAGAAGGACACATGTCCAGAGATTGCAAGAAACCCAAGAGGAAAAGGGATGGACAATGGTTTGCAGAGAAGATCTATCTGGTGAATGCTCAGGCACAAGGAAGAGAACTTGATGAAGAGGAGCTTGTATTTCTTGCTGATCCAGGGATTGCTGAACAAGACATTGTCACTACACAGAATGCAGCTTACCAAGCCGATGATCTTGATGCGTATGACTCAGACTGTGATGACTTTCAATCTGCAAAGGCTGCTCTCATGGCAACTATCTCCAGCTTAGGGCCAGAAAAGAGATCTGAGGTACTTATTAATACCACCGATAATACCATTGATGCTAGTATTCAACCACATCAAGTTGTGCAAGAGAGTGCTGATTCGAATGAATCTTCGGTGGTGAGTCTTTCAAATGAGGAGACAAACAATGATAGCAATATCAATGTGAGTCCCCAGACTTTGAGTGAATCACAACCGGGACCCATTTCGCATACGCCTACTCCTGCTCAACAAGATTTGGTCATGGTTCCTGCTACATTACTTAGTCAAATGAATGTTGCACTCTTAGAAACCCTAGCTAAGAATAAGAATTTGTCTGATGAGCTTGCCTTAAGCAACGAGAAAGTTCAAACTTTGGAATTAGTGCCTTCGTCTAGTGTTCTAACAAATCCCGAATATGATCACTTTCGAAATAAACAAATGGGTCACTTGCAAGAAATTGAAAACTTAAGAGCAAATCTGTCTAATGAACTTAAAGAAAAGGAGTTAGTGGTCACTAATTTTCAAAAACTTCAAACAGATTTTGAATCACTCGAGTCTAAGAAGAATGAAATGGAGATTAATGCTACTAATAAGATTAGAAGTCTAGATTATTTGCTTTTAAGACAATACGCTGCTTCTCAACTAGTGCACTTATTTGATGCTTCGTTTAGAGAATTTAACTTATCACGTCAAAAAGGTCTTCCCCCTAACCCAAGGTATGCAAAACAAGCTTTAAGACATAGTCCAAGACTTTATAATGCAACCCAATTAGGATTGGTCTTAGACCCGATTGTTATTTTCGATGATCGAACAAGTAAGGATTTAGTTGATGAGGATCGGTCATACAGTTCTGTAAAATATCCCAAGTGTGATTATTTTAAAATGAATAAGGAGCTTGCAAAAACAGATTTTAGAATTCGCTTCCATATGGACAAAGATCTCATCACAGCACCAACCTACATGTTAGATCAAGAAAACCCTAGTACATTTCCTACACTTGTCAATATGGAAGGTCCTAAGGAAATTCCAAAGGATCTTCCACCTGTTAGCACTGTATGGTTAAACTTGCAAGAGATTAATCAATACTTTACTAATTTTGACAAGGTCATTTTGGAATGTACGACTTCAAATAGCCTAAACGCCGGAGAATGGCCTTTCGAACACATGAACGAGGTGTTTAAAACTGAGATCAATCCGTTTGTCAAAAGTCTAAAAGGAAGTTTTGTATCTCTTAAGGAAAATCTTGAGTTTAAAATTGGAGAAGTTTAAAAAGTGTTTTATGAAATGGACACCGCTTACGAACTACAACTAATTGAAAAAGAAAATATTTTATCCGAATATGACCGATTCTTGTACGAAGTAATCTCGTGTGATGTGCTTACTACTGTAAATGTTAATTATTCGAATGAGCTTACATCCGCTATGATTAATTGTGATGTTGTGAATATATGTGATGATGTTTGTGATCTCTCTGTAAATGTTGCTGATACTGTAAATGAGGTAGATAATCATTCTTGTCACGAATCTAACGCTGAGTTTTTAAAGCTACAAGATTCTTACAATTTACTTTCAAAACGCTTTAATCAACTAGAACAACATTGTATATCTTTAGAATTAAAACAACAAACTCAAAATGAGGATCTTTTGATATCAAATGGTTGTGAAAACGGTGTTGAGACAAGTGACAAGATGATTGCAATTGTTAAGGCATTAGAGGAAGAGATTATGAGATTGAAGAGAGATGTGTCATCAAATGAAACACTAAATTGGAACTAGAGGCTGCAGAGTCTAAAAACCAGGTCTTAGAAATTAGACTTTTGTCTGTTCTAGGGGAGATGGATCGGACAAGACAGGGACTATCCGCTCTTTATGGTTCACTAGAAGAACTCTTCGCTTTTAATGCGGCACAACAACAATCTTATGTTGAACAACTGAACCAAAAGTGCGAGGAAATCTCTGACTTGAACATCCTGCTTATTGACAAAAATATGGTTTTGGCTGAGTTAAAGGAGACACTTCTTCTCACCCGACAAGAAGTTGTTGATAACTTAGCTACCGACTCTGCACCGTCCACTAGTGCTCCAACAACCAAGTCAGTAGTGCTTTATAAGAACCCGCTTCATAAGAGAAACCCGGTTACCTACGATGATTATATGAGGAATGCCATTAAGCATGTAGATCTTGTTAGGGATATTTTAGACGATCTTTATGCCTTAGATCCCTCAAGTAGCTACTATTATTCGGCTCATGAATATATTAAGCGAGTTCAATATTGCTTAGCATATTTGCAATACATAGGTAAACCAGGCTCAGCACTACTTACTAATAGGCCCATTGCTGTAACTCCATTCAATAAGACTCCAGGATCAAAACCGTCATTGGCACAATCAAGTAAGGCACCTGTAAAATCTGTTGCTAATATTCCCACTTTGCCTTCTACAGGATTAAAAGAGACTACTATGGCTAAAGGATCGCCACTCAAGAAAGATAAGATCAAGCCCTCCACTAGTAGTGCCAAAAAGAAGAAAGTAGAAGCTCACCATAGGAATATTAGTTCAGTTTTAAATAAAAAGAATCATGTTAAGACTAAAAGCTCTGCGCCTGTGCAGAAGCCTAAATCATTTGTGAATTCTGATTTGAAGTGTTGGAATTGTAATGAATGTATGTTTTCACAACGTCATGATTTGTGTCTTATTGATCATGTGAATGAAATGAATGCCATTAGAAATAATCTTGATTGGAAGCCAACGGGTAGAACTCGTGCCCAAGTTGGCTGGCAATGGCGTCCCACTGGTAGGACCTTTACATTAGATGGAAAAATGTGCCCTTTAACTAGGAATGCATCCATTGAGGTTAGGTCTGAGCGTCCTTTAGTTAGGCACACTCGCACTCAAGTATGGAAACAGCGCCCTTTAACTAGGTCAGCTCCCACTATAGTGCCTATCAGTGAAGAAATACCTCAGGATTTAAGCCAACTAGAATCTATACCACCAACTAGGAAGAAGAAGGCTAGGAAATCTAAGAAACCTAAAGTTAGCAAATCTAAGATTATTAAATCTGTACCTGCTAATAACAAGGAACACTCAGATTCCGATACCTCTACATTGTCTTCGTGTGGTGATATTTTCAGGTGGTCCAAATCATCCTGTGGTATTTGGACTCCGGTTGTTCAAAGCATATGACCGGAGATCGCTCGATGCTCCGAAATTTCGTCAGCAAGTTTCTTGGTACGGTTAAATTTGGGAATAATCATATAGCAAAGATAATGGGGTGTGGTGAATATCAGATTGGAAACGTTACGATTTCAAGGGTATACTATGTAGAAGGTCTTGGTCATAACTTATTTTCAGTAGGACAATTTTGTGATTCCAACCTAGAGGTTGCTTTTCGACAACATACATGTTTCATCCGCAACTTGGAAGGAAAATATTTGTTGAAGGGTTCTCGTGGTGCAAATCTTTATACGTTGTCCCTACAAGACATGATGGCCGCCTCTCCAGTATGTCTTCTCTCTAAAGCATCTAAGACCAAGTATTGGTTATGGCATCGCAGATTATCTCATCTCAACTTTGATGCTATTAATCATCTGGCTAAAAACAAATTAGTTCGTGGTCTTCCAAAGCTTAAATTTCACAAGGACCATTTATGTTCCGCGTGTTCAAGGGGGAAAAGTACCAAGAAATCATACAGGCCCAAAGCTGAAGACACCAATCAAGAAAAACTTCATCTTTTGCATATGGATCTTTGTGGGCCAATGAGAACTGAAAGTGTGAGCGGTAAGAAATTCATTCTGGTTATTGTGGATGATTTCTACAGGTTTACATGGGTTAGATTTCTACGTACAAAGGATGAAGCACCGAAGGCTATCATCACTTTTCTGAAATTCATTCAGGTACGTTTGAATACTACTGTCCGCCGTATTCGTACTGACAATGGAACAGAGTTCGTCAACCAGACTCTTCGTGATTACTATGAAGGAGTTGGTATCTCACATGAAACATCCGCTGCACGCACTCCACAACAAAACGGTGTCGTTGAAAGACGAAATCGTACACTTATGGAAGCTGCTAGGACTATGCTTATTTATGCGAAGGCTCCATTGTTCTTGTGGGCAGAGGCTATATCTACTGCATGTTTCACCCAAAACCGTTCTATCATTCGGAAACGCCATGGAAAAACACCTTATGAGCTTCTACATGACCATAAACCCGATGTTTCATTTTTTCATGTGTTTGGTGCTCTTTGTTATCCAAACATTAATAGTGAGAACTTGGGTAAGCTTCAACCGAAAGCCGATATAGGTATTTTCATTGGTTACTCACCGTCCAAGAAAGCATACCGAATTTACAACCGTCGTCTTGGCAAGATTGTAGAAACTATGGACGCAGATTTCGATGAGCTGACAGCGATGGCTTCTGAGCAACACAACTCTGAACCCGCGCTTCATGAGATGGGAACCGGTGCTATTAGTTCCGGATTAGTTCCCAATAATCCTACTTCTACATCATTTTTACCACCATCAAGGCCCGAGTGGGATAAACTGTTTCAACCGTTGTTTGACGAATTCTTTGATCCCCCAAATGATGAAGTTCCAGCACCTGTAGTGATAGCTCCAATCCCTGAAGTTGTTGCTCAAGCAAATGAAGCTTTATCTAATGCATCTTCAATTCACATTGAACCGGATGCACCTTCACCAAGTGATTCTCAAACTACACCTGAATCGTCACCCCTACTTGTGCCTAATGATGTGGAAGAGGATTCTATTGATCACGATTTGGAATATGCTCACCTGCAAGAGCTTCCTTTCTTTGGTGTAGCGATACCTGAAAACCCTTCAGCCGCGTCTACCTCAGAAGAAGCTCCTTCTATTGTTCACTCCAGACCACCTAGGATTGAAAAACATAGCACCAAATGGACAAAAGATCACCCTATTAGGAATGTTATTGGAAATCTAGATCGACCGGTCTCTACACGCCATCAATTACAAGAGAGTGCACTCTATTGCTACGTTGATGCATTTCTTTCCGAAGTTGAACCTAAAAACTGGCAACATGCTATGACTCAATCATCTTGGATTGAAGCTATGCAAGAGGAACTAAATGAATTTATAAGACTTGAAGTATGGGAATTAGTTCCTCTCCCTGACAAGGCCAACATCCTCACTTTGTTGTGGGTTTATAAGGTTAAACTTGATGAGATGGGTGCAGTATTAAAGAATAAGGCTAGATTGGTTGCTAGAGGATATAAACAAGCCTTGGGTATAGACTTTGAAGAATCTTTTGCTCCTGTGGCAAGATTGGAGGCAATTAGACTATTCCTTGCGTACGCTGCTCATATGAACATGATCGTCTATCAAATGGATGTGAAGATGGCATTCTTGAATGGTGAACTAAGGGAAGAAGTCTATGTTAGTCAGCCGGATGGGTTCGTTAGCACGGAGTTTCCTAATCATGTGTACAAGCTTAAGAAGGCTCTCTACGGATTGAAACAAGCTCCACGCGCGTGGTATGATCTCCTCTCAACATATCTCATTTCGGAAGGCTTCTCCAAAGGCAAGGTGGACCCCACTCTATTCACTCTCAAGGAGGGCAACGACATGATTCTGGTACAAATTTATGTTGATGATATAATATTTGCTGCCACTAACATAGAATTGTCAAATCGCTTTGAGAAGATAATGTCCACACGCTTTCAGATGTCAATGATGGGAAAATTTTCATTTTTCTTAGGATTACAAATTTCTCAGAATCCCAGAGGCATCTTTATTAATCAATCCAAATATGCTCTAGAATCTTTAAAGAAATATAACTTTGAAAATTGTGACCCCGTGGACACTCCAATGGTGGAGAAATCCAAGTTAGATGAAGATAGGAATGGGACTATTGTCGATCCAAAACTTTACCGTGGGATGATCGTCACCCTTCTCTATCTGACTGCTAGCAGGCCTGATTTGCAATTTGCTGTATGCATGTGTGCCCGGTATCAGGCTCGGCCTACCGAAAAGCACCTACATGTTGTGAAAAGGATCTTTCGGTATCTAAAAGGAACACTTCATCGTGGTCTATGGTATCCGAAAGATTCCTCTATTGCTTTAATATCATACGCAGATGCCGATCATGCTGGATGTCAAGACACGAGGCGTAGCACTTCTGGATCTGTGCAACTCCTTGGAGATAGATTGATCAGTTGGTCTTCAAAAAGGCAGAAAAGCGCTGCAATTTCTAGCATGGAGGCTGAATACATCGCCATGTCCGGTTGTTGTGCTCAAGTCCTTTGGATGAGATCACAATTAACTGACTACGGTTTGGGATTTAACAAAATCCCGATGTATTGTGATAACAAGAGCGCCATTGCCCTTTGCTGCAACTATGTTCAACACTCCCGGGCCAAGCACATAGACATTCGCTACCATTTCATTAAGGAGCAGGTGGAGAACGGAGTGATCGAGCTGTATTTTGTCACTATTGAGTACCAGCTGGCGGATATGTTCACCAAAGCCTTAGATCGAGGATGAATCGAGTTTTTGATCGATAAGTAATAACTGGGTTTTTGGCCCGTATAAAAATTATGTTCGTTTAAGTATGTCTAATCGAATTGATCTAGGTTCTCTATGTGACTCAGTTTTATTTTGGTGGAAACAAATATTTTTGGTTGGTTTTTAATATAAATGTGCAAGACTTAAAAGTAAATGTCGTTAAAGTAAAGGGCAAGTATTAAAAGAACGTGAAAATTAAAGTGCGTGAAATTAAATCTAATTCTAACAAAAATAAATGTGCGATATTTAAAAACTTGACGGAAAGTAAATTTAATTAAATGACTTAAAATAAAACATGACGAGAATTAAAATTAGACAAGTATAGAAAATGATAACGTAAAAATAAAACAAGACAAAGTACTAAAAGTAACTCCCAATCGGAATATATTCCGATCAAACACGTCGGAATATACTCCCCTTACCTGTCGGAATGAAGATCGGAAAACCCCAACCGGAATATGTCACTTAACCCAATCGGAATAACCAAACTTTAGCCTCAGATTGGAATGTATAAAACCTACTCTGATCGGAATATGGAAAAGACCTTTGGTCGGAATGTTAATCGGAATCCGTGATCGGAATAGCTGTCACCTTTCCTACGATCGGAATACCCAAAATAACACCTCAATCGGAATATGGCGAAGTGCACCAATCGGAATAACTGTCACTGGACCCCAATCGGAATACTACTTACCTTGTCCTCGATCGGAATACCAAAGTCCACCAATCGGAAAGATGAAACCCTTTTCCGACCAAGCTAGAAGCTATGGTCGGAATGTAAAACCCTTATCCGATTGTCACGATCGGAAAACAGGGAAAAGTACACAAAATAAGATAGAAAAATAAGCTAAACTCCTAATAAGCACAAGACTAAATCCTAAGGTAAAACCGTGTAGAAATAAGCTACGAAACTGAAAGTTAACAACTTTTAAGACACGAAAAAGATAAACTTTAAGAAAAACAAATTTTTATATAAAAATAACTTTTGTAAAAACTATATAAACTTGAAAATAAATCAAATAAGCTATGAAATTAAGAGATTTAAAACAATCAAAAGCATAAAAATCAAATCTTTAAACAACTTAACAAGATAAAAACATGTAAATCAAAGATTAAAGAAAGGTAGAAGAAGATTAACAAGATAAAGTAAAGGTGCAAGTAATTAAAAGAAACACTTACTTGAAATTAAAGGTAATTAAAGGTGCAAAACATGTATTTAAATGTGCAAGTAATTAAAGGTGCATAAAATAAAGGTGGAAGAGATAGTTTGTCAAGCTATCCAACAAAATGAAAAGTAATTAGCTAATGACTATATATAGGGGATTAGGGAGGAGGTTAGAGGAAGCTTCCTCCCCTCCTTCCTTTCTTCCTTAATTGCATGCTTAGGTCCCTCCTCTTCTTTAATCTTTTTGTTAATTGCGCCATTAGTCCTTAAGCCTTCAAATCTTCTTTAATCTTGGACTTAAACGACTTTTGGCTCGGGATTTCTTTGGACTCGTCTTTTAATTCTTCGATAAATAAGACTTGAGTTCCTCGTCTTTAAGTAAACTTCCGTCTTTTGACTTTTTCTTCGATAAATCTTCAGAATTGGTCTTGGACTTCCGTTCTTTTTGCACTCTTGACTTCTTGACTTCGTCTTTCATCTTTTTCTTCAATAAAAGTCCGTAAATGCCCGTGAATTCCCGTGTTTTCTCCACTTTTCACCTTTTCGTCCTAAATCACAACAAAAACACAAACCACGCATAATTCCGACATAAAAGACATAAAATACACGTTTTGGTCCGGTTATTATTGCAATTAAGTGGTAGAAAAGATGTGTGTTTTCACACATATCAAATCCCCTACACTTGACCATTGCAATGTCCTCATGCAATGCATTAGCTACAAAGCACGTTTACATTTTTCATCATGATTAATCCATGTTGGCCTTTATTACAAAAATTAAAAGCAAAGAAATTAAAAAGCATACCTTGGGTTTTGGAAATGTCATGAATAATCATCATCCTCAACTTTTCACTTTCTCCAAACCAAGCTTAAAAACGAGATCGTTGTTATTATAAGTTAGTAATCTAACACGAACTCATGTGGGCCAATTATTCACTTAGACTCCCTTATTCCTAGGGGTATCTCTTATATTTTATTGTTGTCTTGAATGATCACGAGGATGCATTGTTTGACTTATTTCGATAGTTATTTAGTATGAAAATAAAGTGAACGATTTAATCAATAGTTAGCTAAAGGACCAAATCTTTTAAAACTGCTTCTCGGGACCTCATAAAGTTCATATCTTGGCATAACTCGCTTCGCGATTTGAGACCTTTCTCGGACCGATATTTGGCAGCGACTTCATACTTCAAATCTTGAGAGACGTTCATGAAATAATGGTCTTCTCTTCATAATTGGAATTTCTTCACTTGAAATTTTTGAGAGATTCATACTTGGACCACGACTTCTTTATTTTTCTCCAATCTTTATTTTGGATTTTGATATACAACGATCCGCCTCCTTTTATGACTTGGATCTATTTATCCTCATACCTTGTTAGGGTCTTTTCGGATACACTTCTCCATGACTTTTGGGGAGTATTTGCTTTTCGTCGTGTGTCTCGATCCTTCATATTGATTTTCGATAAATGATTCTTCACATCACTTTGGATCTTTAGCAACAAAACATAGCCCTCATGCCTTGTTAGGGCCTTTTCGGACTCGCCAATCTTCGCGTCCCGCTTCAATAAGTTATGCCTTGGCTATGAACTCTAATCGATACCGAGCAACTTTTAAACGATCTGGGGCTAGAAGCTAAGTAACTTTTCAAATCGTACAACCTTATTTATTAGCAGATAAATTATTTAGCAAGCGATGGGAGAATAGGCTCATAATTAACTCACATAAATTCATGAAAGAATACCGGACTTATAATTGGCTCTATCATCTCTCGTTCTCCACAGTTTAAAATCTCAAGTAAGAGACTCGTGGATGCTTAGCCTATTAAATCAAAGTTTTGGGTTTTTCGAGTCGCCTATAGGATCTTGCAAATTCTTAGACTTTTTCAAGTTTAGAAATCGCATTTTAAAGTTCCCTTGATAAACGACTCTCTAGGATCAATTATAGGAACTTGCGAAAGGTTCTTGTTCTTAACCCGTGAGAGTTAAGACTTTCGCGTTTTATAGCTCCCTATATAAAAGCCTAGCAAAACTTGACTTAAACACGTTAAGGATACTAGCTAGAGTAGACTCGGGTTGAGTCAAAAGATTCACAACGTTTGAAAATTAAAACCACTTTATTAAACATTTATTCTAGCAAGGAAAGAAAATAACTATACAAAGGGTAAAACTAATAGGCCAAAATAGATCAAAAATTTTGAAAAATGTCGAAAAATTGATTTTCCGGTTAAAATGAGGACAAATACAAGGAAAAGACCACTTAACTTCGATAGAAGTCCCCCTACACTTAATATAAACATTGTCCTCAATGTTTAAGCATGTGGGAGTAAACTCCCCTACACTTAGGACATTATGCACGTTGTTTAAATCTCGCTAAGGAAAAGACAACTAAAGAGATTCCTATTTTAATATTGAGAAAATATAAAATAGTGAATCGAAAAGAGTTTAGGATAGAACCAGGATAATGGAACACGGAATCACGGGTCGTCAAGAATCATCAAGAGTAGATCATTGAAGCTTGAATCCCTGATTAAGAAGTGAGGAGAGGAAAATAGCAAACCAAAGGGTCTCCCCTACACTTATGGTAAAAAAAAGAAAAAAAAAGATAGATAGATAATTGGGTTGCCTCCCGAAAAGCGCTTGTTTTTGTTAACCGAGTCACGAGCCTGACTCGTCCCCGAATTAAATGGTCCATGGGGAAACCTCTAATGTTATACCGGGATCAAAGACCTTGTCCTCGTTCCCGGAGGAATATAACAAAGGGGAGGCAGGAGGATAAGTCTTAAACGGAAGAAATGTCCTTTCAACATACGAGAAGTATGTGAAATCTTGATCCTCGGGAGGTGGGGTGGGTATAGGAATCACATTGTCATCCTCCAAAGAAAATGGTTGTGGACCAATTGGCAAAGCCGTAAGGTTATTAATCATAAAATGGTCATTGTCACCTCCCGGGTCAAAACACTCATCCTCCTTGCCCGGAGAGGGAAATTGATACATCACCCGCTTGGGTGTGCAGTCAGTAGGATGAGGGGGCAATATAGTAGGAGAAGTAAGAGAAGAATTACCTTCCACCTGCGATACCTTTCCAGTAGAGTCAGAACTCTCCACCTCTGCGATAGAAGGGGTCATGGCTATCAAAGTATGCTCATCAGTAACAAGAGAGTCATAGCTATCAATGTCTTCAATCCTTTCGTCAAAGAGAGGATTCACCGCACTAGATATGTAATCGTCATCAAAATCAAATAAAGGGTTCGAATAAATCTTGAAAGTTTCCTTCGGAACGTCTTCATCAGATAGTGACTCGTCATCACTAGAAGTAGAATCATCATCTTGATCGAAAAGAGGATTAAAGAAAACCATAGAATCCTCTTCCAAAGTGTTGGTGGAAGGAACATCATCAGAAGAAAGTGCATCATACTCATCGTCACTGTCGGATGTCAACTCAGATTCACTTGGAATTGAGACCAGGTTATCAGCGCTAGACGTATTGAATTCGTCGGATTCCTTTGCAGGAATTGTGCTAATATCCTCATCCCTTAAGATGGTTGAATCCTTAGGCTCCGGCAAGTCAGGAGAAGGAATAGCATTCTCATTGGTCCAAGAAATAGGACTCTCATCGTCATCACTGTCATAATAATATAGAGGCACAAGAGGAAGAGTATAAGCATTAAGGTTAGATACCTGCTCTTGGTGCTGATCCGCTTGCCATTTCTCCATCATCCCGTGGACAATTTCTTGAACTTTTTGAAAGTTGTCAAACAGTGTGGCCAGTAGATTAGGAGGAGAGGCATGACAGGGTTGAGGATTGACGGTGTGACGTGGGGGCTCATGGTTATAAACACTGGGATGATAGCACGGAACTTTCTCAAAGATCTTCGACGGATCACAAGAAAAAGCATCGTGAGGGCCCCCACAAATATAGCACCACGGGTATAGAGAAAAACCCGGTGCGGCTTGAGGATAGGGATTGTCATAGGGAGAGGGTGGGAAAGTATTGTAAGAGTTGAAGTATGAATGTGTTGAATTGCAAAATGGACAAAATCCAAATTGTGTATCGTCGATATCAAAACCACACCGCTCACAAGTACACCATTGACATGTTTGAAAACCATGCCAAGGTCGCCCACACCGCCCGCAAGACGAATCCATGAAGAATTATAGAGAAGAGGGGTAAAGAAAAGAATTAAACATAATAGAGGAGAAAGAGGAATATTTTTGGTGCAAAACTTTTGAAAATAAATGCTTTTTATGATTTTTCAAATGTTTTTGGGATTTTTAGAAAATTTTTGACACAAAAAATAACGTTCACAAGTGAGCGGATCCCAAAAAGCAACGTGTCTCTCACAGAAAACCATCAATCTTAACGAAAAGAGCCGGCAGCGGCGCCATTTTATACAATGCTTTTTGACACCCATATAAAAATTATTTTCGTTCAAGTATGTCTAATCGAATTGATCTAGGTTCTCTATGTGACTCAGTTTTATTTTGGTGGAAACAAATATTTTTGGTTGGTTTTTAATATAAATGTGCAAGACTTAAAAGTAAATGTCGTTAAAGTAAAGGGCAAGTATTAAAAGAACGTGAAAATTAAAGTGCGTGAAATTAAATCTAATTCTAACAAAAATAAATGTGCGGTATTTAAAAACTTGACGGAAAGTAAATTTAATTAAATGACTTAAAATAAAACGTGACGAGAATTAAAATTAGACAAGTATAGAAAATGATAACGTAAAAATAAAACAAGACAAAGTACTAAAAGTAACTCCCAATCGGAATATATTCCGATCAAACACGTCGGAATATACTCCCCTTACCTGTCGGAATGAAGATCGGAAAACCCCAATCGGAATATGTCACTTAACCCAATCGGAATAACCAAACTTTAGCCTCAGATTGGAATGTATAAAACCTACTCTGATCGGAATATGGAAAAGACCTTTGGTCGGAATGTTAATCGGAATCCGTGATCGGAATAGCTGTCACCTTTCCTACGATCGGAATACCCAAAATAACACCTCAATCGGAATATGGCGAAGTGCACCAATCGGAATAACTGTCACTGGACCCCAATCGGAATACTACTTACCTTGTCCTCGATCGGAATACCAAAGTCCACTAATCGGAAAGATGAAACCCTTTTCCGACCAAGCTAGAAGCTATGGTCGGAATGTAAAACCCTTATCCGATTGTCACGATCGGAAAACAGGGAAAAGTACACAAAATAAGATAGAAAAATAAGCTAAACTCCTAATAAGCACAAGACTAAATCCTAAGGTAAAACCGTGTAGAAATAAGCTACGAAACTGAAAGTTAACAACTTTTAAGACACGAAAAAGATAAACTTTAAGAAAAACAACTTTTTATATAAAAATAACTTTTGTAAAAACTATATAAACTTGAAAATAAATCAAATAAGCTATGAAATTAAGAGATTTAAAACAATCAAAAGCATAAAAATCAAATCTTTAAACAACTTAACAAGATAAAAACATGTAAATCAAAGATTAAAGAAAGGTAGAAGAAGATTAACAAGATAAAGTAAAGGTGCAAGTAATTAAAAGAAACACTTACTTGAAATTAAAGGTAATTAAAGGTGCAAAACATGTATTTAAATGTGCAAGTAATTAAAGGTGCATAAAATAAAGGTGGAAGAGATAGTTTGTCAAGCTATCCAACAAAATGAAAAGTAATTAGCTAATGACTATATATAGGGGATTAGGGAGGAGGTTAGAGGAAGCTTCCTCCCCTCCTTCCTTTCTTCCTTAATTGCATGCTTAGGTCCCTCCTCTTCTTTAATCTTTTTGTTAATTGCGCCATTAGTCCTTAAGCCTTCAAATCTTCTTTAATCTTGGACTTAAACGACTTTTGGCTCGGGATTTCTTTGGACTCGTCTTTTAATTCTTCGATAAATAAGACTTGAGTTCCTCGTCTTTAAGTAAACTTCCGTCTTTTGACTTTTTCTTCGATAAATCTTCAGAATTGGTCTTGGACTTCCGTTCTTTTTGCACTCTTGACTTCTTGACTTCGTCTTTCATCTTTTTCTTCAATAAAAGTCCGTAAATGCCCGTGAATTCCCGTGTTTTCTCCACTTTTCACCTTTTCGTCCTAAATCACAACAAAAACACAAACCACGCATAATTCCGACATAAAAGACATAAAATACACGTTTTGGTCCGGTTATTATTGCAATTAAGTGGTAGAAAAGATGTGTGTTTTCACACATATCAAATCCCCTACACTTGACCATTGCAATGTCCTCATGCAATGCATTAGCTACAAAGCACGTTTACATTTTTCATCATGATTAATCCATGTTGGCCTTTATTACAAAAATTAAAAGCAAAGAAATTAAAAAGCATACCTTGGGTTTTGGAAATGTCATGAATAATCATCATCCTCAACTTTTCACTTTCTCCAAAGAGTTGGCAGAAGAAACAGCTGAATAGTCGTGGTAAACTATTCAGAGTATCCTTTGTTCGTGATCATGTATATTATAGTAAATATATAAACCACAAAAGAAAAATACAAAAATATAAAACCAAGAAAAACCATAAAAAATATAAAACCTACAAAAACCATAAAAATTATAAAATCAAGAAAAACCAAAAATATTTTTCGTTTTTAAATCAGGCATGTCTTTTAGTACGGTAATATTTACGGCCTTAGAAATGTCGATTAATATTGACACGGTGCCATAAATAGAGTCCGTATAAAAGTTGTACATTTTTAAAACATGCCCATTATGGCTTGTAGTTATTTCTGACTACAACCCGGTTTTCATATTAAAGTCACGTATTTCTTTGGAAAACGTTGGCTCACAACGGGAATTAATTTTCTCGGGCATGATTTACAAGCCAAATCATGCAAAGGGATCAAGTTTACTTTACAACTTGGTCTAACACGAGTTAGTGTACGTCTCAGTGCATTAATTTGTCAAAATAAGAGAAATCTTATTGCCACCACGAATCAAACTTTTCAAGATATTAATTGGAAATGTTTTCATCATGTGCCTCGTTAAACAATGACTACAGCTCTTTAAATAGAAAACGGGTCATTGTTTAAGGGGGAGAAAATGTTACATCATCTTTCACATCAAAAAGATCTTCAAAAGTTTTCAAGGAAATTCAAAAAGCTCAATGGTTAATGGTTGGATTGCTTTGGCATTTGTCTTGTTGTTGCTCATAAGTTTGTCGTGAATAGATTTGTGCGTGCGTTAAGATAGGTTAGTCTCTAAGGCTCGGGAATTTAACATAAGATAGGGTCAAAAATGACAAGAATTAAATCTTGAAAAACAAAAGAATTTTGATTGTAGAAAGAGGAAAAATTGAGGGATTAAACTTGACAAGGTGTCAAACTTGTAAAAATTTGACCTAGTCAAATTCATCCCCCCGTCTCTTATTTTTCTTTCTCTTTTCTGATTGTGTTTTTCCCTTTTGCCCGCCATTAACAAACACACGAACACACAAACAATTTCTTTCATTCAATCTTCTAGATCAAGATCTTCAAAAGGTATTAAATCGGCTTAACATTCATTCATATCAAGTTAATTATCTCTTTTTAATCAGAATCAATCAATTTAAGTCTCTGCTTAAATTAGGGTTTAATTAAATTGGGGGTTTTGCCTGGGATTTATTCGGAATAGAACAAATGAACTGCTATGGCCTTTAGAACTCATGAATCAAATGAATTAGTGCCTAAATAGAAAAAATCGTATCTGTTTAAAAGTTTCCGAGTAGGATGATCTTTCCGTGTAAGAGCATTTTCCGAATAGAATGATCTTTCCGCATAAGAGCATTTTCCGAATAGAATGATCTTTCCGCATAAGAGCATTTTCCGAATAGGACGGACTTTCCGAATAAGGCATTTATTCAGAATAGAATGAACTTTCCGAATAGGAGGATTATTCCGCATAGAGAAATCTTTCCGAATAGAAGCTTTATTCCGCATAGGATAATCTTTCCGAATAGAAGCTTTATTCCGCATAGGATAATCTTTCCGAATAGAAGCTTTATTCCGCATTGAAAAATCTTTCCGAATAGAAGATGTTTGATTTATTCCGCATAGGCCTAATGTTCCGAATAGCCTTTTTATTCCGAATAGGGCTCTTATTCCGCATAGATTTATTCCGCATAGGCCTAATGTTCCGAATAGACTTTTTATTCCGCATAGGATGTTTATTCCGCATAGATTGTTTATTCCGCATAGACCAATTATTCCGAATTGAATGTTTATTCCGAATAGAAGATGTTTGAATGTTTTACAAGCTTAAGGGATTAGGTCATATGTTCAATGCTTAGGTTTAAAGTCATAATGATATTCATATTTGTATGTTTCAACCTTTGTGTTTTATCTTAAGCAGAGACGATGACTAACCCTACAGTACAACAAATACAAGACACCAGAGCCACCGCCATTGCCGAAGCCAAGACTCTAAAGTTTCTTCCAAACAACTTCCGTTTGAAGGAGGTATCTCATTCTACCCATAATGGATTTAAGGTAGGTACAGCCATACTTGATAAATCTCATCTAAAGCATGCGCTAAGGAGAAGTGCTTCAGTGCCCTATGACTACCTTTACGAGTTCTGGGCTACCAAAGAGAGAACGTCGAACAAAATCACATTTTCCTTGGACAACAAGCAGCAGACGCTTACTGTGTCAGACTTCAGGAAGATCTTTGGATTTCGGCCGACACTCAAAGGCCTATCATACTCAGCCAACCCGACTAAGGACCAGATCATGGAAATGTTCACTGCCATTGGATGTCTTGACATACGAACCGTGTCTGAGTTTACTACTGCCAAAGTTGGTCAACCATGGAAAGCTATTTTTGGGATTCTAAGCCGATGTTTCACACCCAAAACAACTGGGTTTGATGCTGTTCGTCCGCCAATCATCAAGATGTTTTATGGTATGTTCAAAGGTATGGGTATTGATTATGCATCATTGCTATGGGAGGAGTTTACTTTTCAACTCTTCACAAACACGAAGGGTAAGGTTAAAAGTTACCAGTACCCTAGGTTCATTAAGATGATCATACATTACTTTATGGAAAACGATGCATCTATTGATAAGCGTGTAGGTAGTCGTCACCACACGATAGATGATGATGATTTGGTAGACTTAAGGCAGGAGACTCATTCGAATACGGTTATTCCTGGTCCCATTCACAGTCATCTTCTGACCGATGAGATTATCGCATCTGATGATTACAAGAACTTGCTACAAGAAATTGAGAATCAACGAGCAAGCATTCTAGCAGGTGAAGACTCATCTACCACGGTTAAGAGCAAAGGTAAACGGAAGCAAACAGCTTTACCTGAACCCAAAGCCAAAAAGAAGAAGACTACAGTTAAGAAGGGAAAGGGTACGGCTGATGAGTTAGTTCTCCACGATGAAGAAGATATTGATGATCCTACTCTTAAAAAGGCTGAGAGAAAAGCAATGAAGATAGCTCTTGCAAGGAGTAGGAGAGATACGGGTGGTAGTGGTTCGGGTGCTCAGATGAATATTGAAGAAGAGTACGTGGAACCAGATGATGTTGATGAGTTTGGATCACCCGAACGGTATTCTACTTCAAAGGAAATATCCATCCCCGTTTCAACAAGTGTTGAAAAGGAGTCCGGTGATCCTACAATCATGGTACCTACTCAACCCTTAGTAACTCAACCTCCACCAATACAACCCTTACCAACCCGACCGGTTTCAAAACCATTTCTTCCTCCACCGATAACTCCCATCCTTAGTACCGTAGTAACAACCGAGCCTCTTCAACCTTCCCAAAGTAGCTTTGGAACATCTTCAATGGCTGCATTCGTCTTGGCAGAGATGTTGGACAAACACACGGATAATCAAAAAAGAGAGATGGATAATCTTCGCCAAGAGCTACTTCGAAGAGTGCAAAGTGAAGAAGCATCTAAGAAAGCTCAAGAAGAGATGATTGCTAAGTTCGCTGCAGATATGGAATTTACACGTAAAGCTCATGCAGAAGAACTTGCTCGGGTCAAAAAGGCTGAAGCTGATAGGCATGAAGCACGAATTACGAGACTTCGAGCTATTAAGGATAACTATAAAGAGCAGAAAGAAGCTCTTGAAGCTTCTATTGAGCAGAGAGTGAAAGAATCCGTTGAATCCCTTATGCCTAAACTGCGTGATGAGTTGAAGACACTCGCTGCTGATAATTTGATGATCAAGTCATCCAACCCTTCTAAATCCGCCTACAAAATTGCCTATGACTTGACGGATTTTGAGCTAAAGAAGATCCTCAAAGCTCGTATGAGGGAACTTGGATCGTCTGATAAATCTAAGATTCAACGGACACTCTATAAATCCCTGAATGACGCTATCATGGAGGATGATAAGTTGTTCAAGATGTTTGGAAGTGTGGTACCCTATCACATTCTGCCTGAGGAAGAAAGGGAAGAAAGTGAAGAAGAGGAGGGTACTGGTGAAGAAGAGGAAGAAGAAGGAGAAGAAGAAGAAAAGGATGATGACGATGACGATAACGATGATGGTGATGATGATGAGGATGATGATGATGATGATGATGATGATGGCGATAATGGTGGTGATGGTCATGAGGAGAGTGCTAGGGGGAGCAACGAGGATAACGATGAGGATGATGATGGGGGTAAACAGCTTAAAGAGGGGGATAAGGTTACCAGCTCAAAGAAACCTGCTAAGTCTGGAACCAAGTCCAAGAAAGATGCAACGCAGAAGGACAAATCAACATCAACGGAATCAAGACGATCTAAGTGGCGCCACGATGTGAATGCTACTACAGCGTCATCGATTCCAGGTACTTCTATTGCTGTATCTATACCTGTTACCACTAACCCTATTAGTCCTGTTGTTGTTGCTCCTGTGATTGCAGAATCGGTAACTGAACCTGAAGCTGCACAACACTCACCCGTTCATGACACTGCTGAGATGCCTGAATCAGAACAAGCAGATGTTCACGTCTCCACTCCTCTACAACAAGAACCACAATCTACTGTTCCAAGCACAAGGGACTGGGCAGACACGTTGGAGATTGACGAGACTGCACCACCACAGGCTTGGATCACGGCAGCAGCGCAATATGATCCGATCACAGACGCTGACAAAGATGTTTTGTATCTCCGTATCCGTAGTCCGATTGACTTATGTGCATTTCTTGCTCATGAGTATAAGACTTCGGTTACTCCATCTTTGGTGAAGAAAGCGCTGAAGGATAAGAGACTTCGCGCCAAAACCCGGTTAACCCAAATGGAGTTCGAGTATTATGCCGATGAGATCCTGAAAGCTCTGAACACCATTCAACGGCCAGGTCTTCATGAATCAGAAAGAGCCCCACCTCCACTTGATCCTACTCAAGATAATCAGATTGCTCTCGACTTCTTCGTCACCAATGATCTTGTGTATCTTCTGAAGGGGTCATCAAAGTACGCAACCTCCCTGACCTTGCTGAAAGTCGCCAACTGGGGGACAATACCCTTTATCGAGGAAAAGGTAAACTGACTCTGGGTCCCAAAGGTAAATCGTAATTATGATATGTATGCTGTCATAGGTGCATCACACTGGGACGAACGAGTTCGAAGGGCGTACAGGGGCTGCTGTCTAGTCAATTCAGGGAGTAACGTTAGATCCGATATCCGCATCTCCAGCATCTTAGGGTTGAAAACTGAAGCCAAGAATGGCTATTATCATGTGACGGAGATTCGTTTGAAAAGGGAGGATGACAGAGAATACAAAATCCAGCAGGGAGATTTTTCTATCATTCGCCTTGAGGATATCGAAGATATGTTGCTTCTGATGACCCGAGATCAACTCACACATATTCCTCGTGAAGACCTCATTGCCTTGAATACAACACTTCGTATGTTCACACGAAGTGTTGTTATCAAGAAACAAGTTGAAGATCTTCAGTTGGGAGTCGAAAGCTATCAAAGGAAGCTTAACCTAACCCGTCCAATGAATCAAGTGTTACCTCAACATGTAGATAGATGTCCCTATACCGGCATTTCTGTCCCGAATTGCGGCATTTTCTACTTGAACAGTCGAGGTTTAATGAAGTTTATGAGGGTGGGTGAGCTTTATAAGTACAGTGATGGGACTCTTCTACAAGTCAGAGGAAAATTGGAGCATCTTAATTCGGGTGGGACTTTACCAGAGATGACCGAGGACTGGCATAAGGGTTATCGGCAGATGGCGAATTATGTGATCAAGAAGATTGATCAAAAGCTCCGTGAACGTAGATTGATGAGGAGTTTGGAAAGATTCGTTGGTGGTAGACCATATCTAGTGCACCACAAGCTACTGCAACGATCCATCTAATGGGTCGTACATTTCAGGTCCACTTTATATTGGTTTTCAATTGTGAATATGTATATTTGTGAATATTGTGCTTGTACGGCTTGATGTAGTGTTAAGGTATGATAATTTTTCAAGAATTTCTCACGAGATTCTAAATCTTTCAAAATATATCATACTAAAGCACTACAACTATCCCTTATTAACTTAAGGGGGAGCATTAACATGTTCCGTGGCCAAACATCGATTTCATTTTTACCCAAAGACCGGTTAATCCATTCAATATCCCAAATATTAATGGTTAACATTTTGGATAAGGGGAGAAAATGGGATTAAGGAGATTTAAATGATACTTGGCTAAAAGATGAAAAAGACTTAACGATTATCCAACTTAATATGTGTAAAGCACGTATTAAGGGGGAGCGTTTTTGATGATCAAAAACACCTAAGGTACGAAACTTTTGATTTCAATATCACAAGTACTTTAGGTGATTTTCAATGATTTTTCATGGTGGCAATTCCTTCCCAAAACACGCTTAATTCACGACGAATGTGGTGACAAAAGGGTGGTAGAAATAAGTTTAGTCCAATGATTCATCAGAGCCGATGCAATCTTCCCAAGGACAATTCCCTAGATAGAATTAGTAGTCCTAGGAAAGATGGAGAAAGAATGTGAACGTAGCTGAGTACCGACTAATTACTGATGCTAGCACTGGAACAATCACAACAAGGTGTTAGTGATGATGTATTGGTAAGTACTGAAGGGGTTGAAGAATGAAAAAGAAATGTAAAGATAAAGGGTGTAAAGAAAGAAGCCCTCCTTACAACTTTAGGCAGAAACCGGGTCAATACATATGCTATTGAGATCATTTTTGTTAATGATTCTCGATATTGAAGAAAGACGTCATGGACCCAGTGATGCAATGCACAACCCTTCCCAGCTAACTCAAATATCTCTCAAAAGGTATTTGTTTTAATCACACGGAGATCAACACGTTATCTATTGGTTTATTCACTCCGAATAGACTGGTATTGAAAAGGTGACACTCCTCTCCAGCCATCGCTCACTAAATCAAAACGCACAATCGAGTCTAGAGCCAAGAGATCATCAAAAGTCTCATTAGGACACTTTCCATTTATTCCTTGCTTTCTCACACACTGTGAAAGGTAAGAGATTTTCATGAGTCCTACGCAGTATTCCTGTAATATTGCCAGAACATCCGAGTAATACGCAAGTATTACAATGAAGATGGAAATCCTGCTTGAGCCAACATCAAACAAGCTCATGGTAGGTTACACGTGCGGTTCTTTTAGAACCAATCTTGTGAAAAACTGGAAAGAAACAGTGGTTTAATTCTTAATTGAACTTAAACTCGTTCCAGGCCTCTACGCATTATCATATGATCTTGCCAGAACACTCAGAGTGACTCTTTATTGATCACAGTGATGAGTGGAAATCCTTCTAGTGTTAACATCAAACAGCACTTGGTAGGTGACGTGCAAGATTCTTTATGAATTGAGCTCGTGACAACTGGAAAGCAACGATGGTGAAAATCTTAATTGAAATTCACTTGTTCCAGGTTTCATGAATTGACGGCTTCAAATCACAAGGAAAAATTATCCAAGTGATTCACTCTTTATGTTCGCAGTCAGCTTTGGACGGTCGAATAAAGAGAACGGGTTTACCCACGAAATCCTGTCAGGAAGTTACTTAATTGAAACTATCCGTCACGGGTACGATATCTAATATCGTCCAACGGTCTTCACCGACCGGAGGTAAAATGCTACCGAATTAGAATAAAATGTTCAAAGCCATTTTATTCGTGTCGTTGCTGTGTACCTGTTAAAGACGGTGGCGTTGCTGTGTACCTGTTGAAGACGGTGGCGTTGCTGTGTACCAGTTAAAGACGGTGGTGTTGCGGTGTACCTGTAGAAGTCGTTTTCACATGCTTATGTTTTTCTGCAACAAAGTTCAGCAAAAAATTCAAGAAAGTACAAGATGAAGTCTTCCGCTGTACCAAACTCTGAAGCTTTCGAGAATTCAACAAAAAGACATAAGTGTGTGGAACATGAAGTCACGAGGAGGCAAATTCACAAGAAAGGCAAAGATCGCACGTGAAAGGCCAAAGAACAATGCTCACAAGCCAAAGCCTAAAAGATCAAACCAACATATTCACAACAAAAAGAAAAAGAAGAAAAGACTACGAGCTAAAGAACGAAGACTTAGTATAGTATGCTAGGTTTAGAACTTTGTAACGTGGAGTGACCTCCCTTAGGGGGAGATTGTTAGAAATACGTTTTAACGTATATTAGAAGTATCAGTCACTCCACAATATGATTTATGTTGTAATAGCTCGTAGTTAACAAATAGTTAATTGTTACTTATTAAGTTAAGTAAGAACCGCTCCATGGGCTTGTCATGGACCTGCCCAAGCCCAATGTTGCTTGGAAGTATAAATACCCCTTTCCACCATGGAAAGGGGTTGGTTGTTGTTCACATTTCATGTTTTCATATTAATAAAAGACACAGAGTTTCTCTCACTTTCTCTCTCTAGTTTCTCTCACTAGAAAACATCAACCCACTTCATAGATTCATAGGTTATCAATATTCTACAAGGTTTGAGGTGACTAATTTCTTATTATTATATTAAACTATTATACTATATTTTTATCCCACCTTTCTCCCTATAACCTTTTACTTACTCTCACGCCGAACTTGGTCTGGGTCTCAACACCCGGACGAGGCTAACACGTTTATTTTGGTTTCAGGATATCCGAAGGACAAGCCTAGCCTAGTCCGAAGGATCGTACTATCCAGACCTAAACAAGAAATTGTCCGAACAGAATCTAAATATATCCTATGTGTTAACTTATGAATCAAGTGATAGTCATTATTTTAGGGCATCTCTTAACATGATATAATACATTTCACATCATTCTAAGTGTATTAAAAACACTCGACATTACATTAAAGTTTAAAAAATAACATGCCATGTTTAAAGAAAGTTGAAAATGCGGAAAATAAACATATGAAAAGTGCAACAAAAGGTCCATTATCTATATTAGATATCTATACTAACTATAAAGGAGGAATGTTGATTGTTGAAAGTTGAAATTTTTTAACACAGCTTCTCCTATAAGTTTCATTCAAATCTATACTACTTATGGAAAAGATGTTTTGAAACGCAATATTCAAGTTGTTTCAAAGAATTATCAAGTTATAGAAACATATATAATGGAAATTATTGTATTTTGACAATAGGGAAGTATTATATTTTGAATGAAATTAGGCAAAGAAGGAAATAATGTTGGAGGTTTAAATGTATGGAAATAAGATTAGCTGTTTGCATTTGTATCTCGGTTGACTTCAAAACTATAAAAGTTTGGAAAGTATTACGGAATATGAATTATGAAACGTAATTATAATTATCAATTCAAACATAGAAATCTATATATGGCAATGCTCTTTCACATTGCCTATATAAACAAGCATATTTCTTACTTTAAAAACATCATCCTTGCTACTTACTACAAAGAAGATATGCTGAAATGAAAACCCAAAATAATGTCGAAGGTGCTTTGGAGGTTAGAAATCGTTTTCATTTGTATGTGATCAGCATTTTTTCTTGTTTCTTTTGGCATAACAAGACTTTTAATAGCTTATGTTTGTGACCCTCTTAAATCCAGGATGGTTGTATAGATTATCATGAGTTTGTTGCAATGATGCACAAGGGATCTGCTCTTATGACAAGAGACCGGAGCAAAAACAGTTTTGTCATTCGATTCAAGGAACCATTGTTCGCTTTATGATTTCAAGTAAAACAATTTCACATGTGTAAGAATTATCTTTTTTAAATTATATTGGATAAATCATAAGGATTAAATATGACCATTTGTGATGTAAACTCTCAATTCATTTGTTGCCCCTTTCCACATCGCTGAAGAAACATAATCCCGAAGAAAACTTTGCCTATAAAACGAGAGGTATGAGCACTGATTCATAAAAAGCTAGGTTCGTACAAAGTTGTCTAGTTCGTTCTCTGGTGGTCAACCACTGGTATTAAACCGGCTCATCAACTGGTTAAACCGATTGATTCGTCTAACTGGTTAAGGTTGCTCGATATTAAAACCATGTGTGACAACGAGAAGTAATAAAAGTCAACCAATAGCTTCTACCATTTGAATAGTTAAGAATATGCCCGGATACAAACAAACAAAGCTAAAAAATAGTAAAATCATTGCCAAATAAGGTCCTCATTAACACAAAAAAATATACGTTAATGATGTAAAGCTAAAATCATGATTCTAACACGTATAGCCCATTGTAGTCAATTGTTAATAAATGTATTATTATGTTTCCATAACAACATGTATTATTTTTTTTATTTTTTTTAAGTCTACTACTAATACAAGGGGTTACTTTTCTAGAATAACTTTTAGTTTTAGGTTGTTTTCGAAAAAATTTCTTAAGTCTTTAAGTCTCTTATTTTTCAAAGTGAATTATTCAATTTATTCTCTAAAGTATTTATATTATTTTAAGAAGCTACACAAAATAGTGGAAAATAATAACTCACTATTAGTCCATGAAAGTTTAATTAATATTTTAAAAATTGGGTGTCTAATTGATCCAGTTGAATAATTGTGTTCTTGGGTCACCAAGTTACCGGCTCAACTGGTTTCGAAAATATATATCCCCGGTTTAATTTGATTCATCTTTTTTATCACAGCTGAACCGACCGAGTCCAATCTGGTTTCAAAATAATATATTTAGTCTCCAAATCGTAAAACTTTTAATATTTTCGTTTATAACCTATAAACTATTTTTTATCGCTACTATTTGCCATTATAAAATCTATTTGTTATGCACGGGTACTCATCTAAAAAATCCAGAGGCTTTCAGCTTCACGGAATATTTTTATACTTTGTTTGATACATGTAAAAATTTATCTCATGTTACAAGCGTTTGCAATTTCATTTTAACAAATTTCAGTTTCAAAAAGTCTTACCACAAAATCGCATATTATTTAAATTAAATACCGCTAGGCATTCCTGCTGCTATGCGCGGGTATTCGTCTAGTTAAAAGAAAACATTTTTTAGAAATATTGTAAAATCAACTTACAACACTATACGCATAATGTACAAGTATATGAACATAATTAGAAACAAATGCATACATAATTTAATACTCATTATTAAAACTAACTAATATATAATATCAAAACTAATTAATATATAATTTAATACTCATATTAAAACTAATTAATGCACATTTAAAAATAAAAATAATTAATAAACCCTCATTATTTAGAAATACTATTATATATTCAAATTGTAGAACAATTAAAAACATATATATCTATAAAATCGTACATATTGTCTACCTATAATAATAGGGTTTAACTTGGAAACCAGAGCCACAGTCGTTTCAACTAACAAAAAACCTTCAGAAGACGAACCGAGATGACCCACCGAAACTGATAAAAAGACACCGTTAAATCAATTTGTACTACTTTTTTGAACATCACATAAATCTGTACTACTTATAAAAGAGATTGCAGTCACTCTTTCCAAAATTTTAAGTAGTACAACGTTATAAGGTTTTGGTACATACCTTTCCGACACAAAAAAATTATAAATTTATTTCTATATTAATTGGTTGACAATACACATTAAATGACAAAATTAATACAAATTAGTATGCAACATTTACAAATGATTATTAATATAAATTCCATTTTTTTAAACAATTATTCAAATTGTTCACTAATATAAGTTTAATATTAAATTTCAGTGTTTGATTTTGAACTATTCATTTTTTTTATAAATTTGTATTTTCGAAGACATATATCGTATATGTATGTACTTTAGTACAAATTTAGTGAAATACTAATCATTTTTCGAATTAATTCCATTAAATCATACATATCAAAGTAGGAAGATTTTAAGGTCATTATATGAAAACGTTTTATATTAAATGTTATATAATATTACGACGAATGTTACACACATTTTCAAATACCTTTCACCGTTAATCTCACGATTTCGTAATACTATTTTTATATGAAATGGTTTCTTATTGTTCAAAGTTATTCTAATTTAAAGTTATTATCATTATTTATAAATATAATTATAAAACATTACGTTTACGAAATTTTAATTTCAAAATATCTACAGTCGCAATGTACGAATACCCTGTTAGCTTAAATATAAACACGATATATTAAGAGAAATACTCATATTATACTTTAAAATATCAATATAATATTAAAGTCTGCCTTGTCATTCAATATTATCTTCTTTTGAATCCCAAATATTCTGCCTGAATCACCTGATAAAAATATACTAGCATTATCTTTTTTTGTGTGGAATATATGCAACTGGTATTCACTATTCAGCATACATGTCACGATTTTAAGTTTTTGTATTGATGGAATCCTAATAATATCAAATAAAAAAAAATCGTTTGAATGGGGAAGATAGAATATGTCTTCCCTATGCCTTATCGACATACAAAGTAAACGACTTGATGTAGACGTTTTATTTTTTAAGTTCTTACACATATGAAATTCAGTATCTTAAACATAAAAATTATATCATTATCTAGTAGCGATCGGGGTGTGCACGGTTCGGTTTGGGTCGGTTTTTTGTTAAAACCGAAACCGAACCGACATATTCGGTTTTTAAAAAACCAAAAACCGAAACCGTTCGGTTTTGGGCGGTTCGGTTTTTTCGGTTTGTAATCGGTTTCGGTTTTTCGGTTTAAAACCGTTTATATTTGGGTACGTCCGATTTAGATTAAAAAACTTGTTTTACGTGAAAAAAAAATAGTTTTTTTCTTTACTTTCAATCTAAGCCTAATAATGTTTATCTCAAATTTCTAATATATAATGACACGCATATTAATAAGATACACATACATGCAAGTAAACATGCTTACAAACGATTATTGTCAAATATGTAATGATACATTGTCAAGTGAACACAAATATATATCAAACACGTGTTTAAAAAATAAGATAAATATATTACTCATATTTCCTAAAAATATAAATATTATTTTATAATTTTGATATATTACTTATTTATTTATATTATATTATATTATATGTTTTTATATAATAAAATGATTCGGTTCGGTTCGGTTTTTACGGTTCGGTTTTTAGATGAAAACCGAAATCGAACCGAAACTTTTCGGTTTTTGAAAACGTAAAAACCGAACTATCGGTTTTTATATTCGGTCGGTTTTTTCGGTTCGGTTTTTTCGGTTTTTCGGTTCGGTTTCGGTTTTTTAGTTTTTTTTGCTCACCCCTAGTAGCGATATTTCAAATTAGTGCAAAGTTTTCTAAAAGACAACATATATTTCGAATTACATAGTGGTTTAGGCTATATTTATCAGTCTATGAGAGATCGTGAGGCCAATTCCACCTCATCTCACGCGTGAGATTTGTTAAAAGAGAATCGTTTGCGCGTGACGAAGTCAAAAATCAGCTCACTAGGATGAGCTGCTCACTACTCGATATTTATGTTATTGTGTGTGAGGTGGGTTTAATCATATATATTTGATTTGGTTGTTAGTGTAAGCGAGTGTAATTTAATTAAAGGATTAATTTTATATATCACTTTATTTTCAAAATCAATTTTCATATATATTTAAAATGTAATTATTTGTATAATGTATAATCTTACTTTCTTATAAAGCAAATTATACATTTTCTCTTATTAAAATAAAAATAAAAATTAAGAGGTACAACTTTACAAGCTAAATGTACAAGTCAAATGTACAATCAAATATGAAAAATGTAATAATGCTGCTCAAAAGGTCAGGGTCACTTACGATTGACATCATATGTTTTTCCTATCTATTGAGTTCAAATGTTTTCCTCCATAAAAATTCATTCTTTCATTCATCAAACCTGAAAAGCAAAGCAATATTTATAAAATCTTTTGAGTAAAAATCTAGAATATTTATATTCTATATATAAACCTGAGATTTTAATATTTTAGATTTAAACCACAGATTGACAAAAAAATAAACATAATATAAATATAAATAGCAGTTACTATTAATCCTGATTTACCGCCAATTACCTGATATATAAATATGAGATTTTTAATATATTAGATATAAACCACAGATTGTCAAAAAAATAAACATAATATAAATATAAATAGCAGTTACTATTAATCCTAATTTACCGCCAATTACCTGATTTACCTCCATATAATGTATTATAAAACCCAATTATTCAACAGAATCAATCATCACTTCACTCATTCACTTGCTATTGCTGCTGCTACTAAATATCTGACACATATAAAAAATGAACACACCAAACCCGAACAATGCATTGCTTGACCCGCTTCCATTCAACATTCAGGGTGGTGCACCCGTCATTCCAAACATTGTTCACCCAGTAATGGTTGGCCTTATCTTTCTCCAAATCATCATGCTATCCATGAATAAATCAAAAAACATAATTAAGCATTTTTTTTGAACGACAATTTTATTCAACACTACTAGCAAGGAGCTAGATTACAAAGAAATAAGATACGGGTTTTTAAACCATTCGTTCCAATCGAACGAAACTTTACATCTATCTTTACACCAATGAAAAGAACTAAAAAGAACATTATCAAAAATATCCGACTTCAATGGAGGTTTCGCATCAAAAAGGAGCTTATTACGGTAATTCCACACATGCCACCAAAAGCGAATACCAAACACCCTCGAATATTTGTTTAAGCTTAGACGCCATACTACGTGAAGTAAGCCACGTTTTCCACTCTTCATATGAGTTAACTTCAACATAGTTAATATTCCACCACCGAACTACCTTTTTACCGATTTCTTGAATCGTCTTACAACTAAAGAACAAGTGCTCTGACGATTCGACACCACAATCACAAATGGGACAATAACTGGCATTAATATCAATACCTCTCTGAGACAGATTAATCCGAGTTGGGAGACCATCACACCTTATTTTCCACGCAAGGATATAAACTTTAATAGGAACACACTTAACCCACGGAGTACTATCACTACTGTTCGGAAGGTACATCTCATCAATTTTCCTCCTAATAGAAGACACCAAAAAATCTCCTGTACTTTCCAGATTCCAGACCCACCGATCATTCATAGGAACAAGACTAATCGATCTAACCAGGTCTTCCAGCATAATAATTGCGTTTGTTTAGCACCCCCTAGGCCTATGACGAAAAGATATAGCCAGATGGGTATCCCTAAGTTTAGATCGAACAGTAACATCCTTACTCTCCTCTAAAGCAAACACCCGAGGAAAAATATCTTTAAGAATACCATCCTCATGCCATCTATCCAACCAAAATTTAACCGTTACCCCATTACCCAATTTAAATTTCATAAAATCAAAGAAATGCACACCTTTATTTTTAAGGATCTGAACTTCCTTGACAATAGAAGACCAGCATGACCGACCACCATAATTCCCTCCAGAACTCACATTACCATTAACTCCATGAATGGCCTTGATAACTTTCGTCCAAAGAGCGTCTTTATGCACGAAAAATTTCCAGAACCATTTAAGCATCAGCCATCTGTTAAGAGCGTATAAGCTTGAAACACCGAGACCTACACGTTTTTTATCCTTCATGACATTATTCCACTTCACCCACGAAGCCTTATTGCTACCAACTTCGTACCCATTGAAAAGCGGCCTCTAATTGATTCCAATAACTGGAGAATCTTAGAAGGAACTTTATATATAGACATATGAATTATCGGAATAGACCCTAATACATATTTCAACAAAGTTAGACGACCTCCTATGGATACTGTATTCATTTTCCACTTGGATAGACGCGACTTCACTTTTTCCACAACCTCTTGCCAAGCTTGAACCCGCGACATATTATCACCCACTTTAGTACCAAGGTATATGAAAGGCGTATCAAGAATTTTACAAACCAACTTAACCGCTGCTTGATTAACATATGAATAATCAACATTCACTCCCATGATCTTGCTCTTGCACAAACTAATCTTAAAACCTGAAGCATGATAAAAACAATCTAACACATGTAATAAAGTAGTAATGTTACCATCACTCCATTGCCCGACAAAAATAACATCATCCACGTAGAACATGTGAGATAGACACAACGAATTATTTAACGTTAAACCTTTAAACATCCATTTATCAACGACCCGCTGGAAAGATAGATGAAGACTCTCCATAACGAGAATAAACAAGAAGGGAGATAACGGATCCCCTTGCTTCAACCCTTTATTGAATTAGAATTCCTCGGTAGGACTTCCATTTACGAGGATAGAAACCCTTTGACGACTTTAGGCAACATAGAATCCAATTACACCACTTATTACCAAAGCCGAATTTCTTTAAAAGATCCTCTAGAAAATCCTCTAAAAAATCCCATCTAACCGAATCATAAGCTTTCTCAAAATCGACCTTGAATATTAAAGATTTTTTCTTCTTTTTAAAGCACCAATGAAGAACCTCATTCAGTATAAATGGCCCATCTAAAATTTGTCTCCATGCATTTAACGTCGATTGAACTTCGCTTACAATATTTTCCAAAACAGTACCAACCTATTAGTTAAAATTTTGGCAATAATCTTATAGATACTACCGATAAGACTAATAGGTCTAAAGTCTTTAACCATATTCGCGTCCGATATTTTCAGAATTAAAGCTATAAAAGAGGAATTACAGCCACCTGGAATACCACCATGATTAAAAAAAATGAATGACCGCCGCGTGAACATCTGTATTGATAATAGGCCAGAAATGTCTATAAAATTCGAAAGTGAAACCATCCGGGCCCGGAGATTTATCTATACCACCATTCCATACAGCCGTCTTAATCTCCTATATGGTCACTTCACGTTCGAGATCAGCTCGGTGCTCCCCTGTAATGGTATACGGATAACACATATCAATAATAGCCTGACGATCCATAGGTTTAGCAAATCTGTCTTGAAAATGCTTCAAAAACTCCCTCTTGACAGCGTTCGGTTGAACATCCCACACGCCATCAGCCATAATGCCCCTAATATTCGATTGATTACGCTTTTTATTCAACATCCCATGAAAGTACCTCGAGTTCTCATCGCCTTCTATGAACCATTTAATCTTGGCCTTTTGAGCCAAATCCATATCATGCAATTGATTTATATTTCGTAGAGAATTTAACACCTCAACCCTTTTACTAAAAACCTCATCAGACCCTAAACCTTTATCAATAACATCGTCCATCATACGTAACTCCTCCTTTAGCTTATCAGAAGTAACATTTCTCTCGCATCTATTTTCTTTAATCCATACTTTCATGTTGGTTTTAAGGAATTTCAACTTACCCGCCAAAAACATACTTAAGCATGTACACTAATCACGATGAGCAAAATAATTTTGGGCTTTATAAAATGTCGTGATGTATTTTGTTTACTAGCTCACTATTTAAAGTGTCAAATTACAGGCTCATCATTGAATTTTTTTAACTAATATGGACCTCAATTTAAACCACACTTATATAATCTAACTAAAAAGTCTTACATTTCTAATACCTAGACAACAAACATTACCCAAAAGTTCAGATCTGAACAAGATAAACATACGCAAAAGTTAAATTAATTTAGCTAAATTTTCAAAAACCACAAAAAACTACAAATTCCGTATTTCGAAAAAATAAGTAACAATCAATCACTCACATCCATATATTGAAACTAGTTAATCACTCACATGCAAAATATCATCATCTAATAAAATTTAATCGAAGAAGACAAAAAATTGAAAGATCTGTAAGTCGCTGGTATTACATTTTGAAACCATCTTGGATTTGCAATGGGTTGAAAACTGATAACGGTGAGCAGAGGCAGAGCCAATGGGTGGGCTAGCGGGTTCTCAGTCACCCCCAACTAGGCTTGATTGATCGAATTTTAACCATAAAAAAGCAACCTGCAGAATACACGATTTATTGGGGTTTGCCAAGAGATCAACCATGTAAAATATTATATAAATAGTTGCGAAGAGATCAACTACGCAATATCAAAGAAAAGGTAATAAAAAAAACATTAAATTCTTATCTGTATATTGTGCAACCAGACAAGTTCGTTTGCAATGGCCAATAATCACGGTCAGGCTAGAAACATCCTGCAAGCAGAATAAAATAATAATAAGAGGAAATAGTTCAGAATGAATCCGTCACATGCTCTCTATGAACCTAAGAACAGGAGAATGAATGATATGTTTCTAAATTAGATACTGAGAGCAACCCTTGTTCTTAATTGGCATCATCGACTTAGAAATGCCAAGTCGGTATTCAAGCGCACTTATTTTGGTTTCCCTAATGAAATGAAAAGATTTTAGGATAGCCAGGCGTCTTTTCTAACTTCAATATATGTATCAATATTCATATAAGTATGTATATTTAAGTCTCCTATAAGGCATTATGAAACTACAGAATACACGAATTTTTTTTGTTATCTTATAGAGAACCATCAATGGATGCGAAGAAATCAACATACAAAATGAGATGCTCGCGAAGACTGTGTTGAAGGAGCTATAGTATTTTCCAGTAGAACTAAAATTGATAAAGTCGAATAATGAAGGTTTTTTTTGTGTATATTGCTTAATAAACAACTAAACACGTTCAGAGGTAATTAGTCCTGTCGAATAGCCCGAACACATTAGTAGGAACAACTTCCCACTTATAAACAACTTTCATAGGAACAACTTCCCACTTATGCATTTAGTAAAAAAATCTTAAATGAAAGAAACTAAGCTAAATTATAGGGTTCTTTCAATGTACATATCGGGACCCAGGATTTTTAAGAAAGTCATTTCTTAGAGGAATCTGAGGTTAAATTTCTTTGGCCCACAATTCCGTGGTTGAAGGAGTATCAACCTCCGACTATTGTTGAACTTCCATGTTCTAAAAATTTTTATTTGTGTTCTTCCTTCACCTTCAGCATCAAGTTCATATTGAGCATAAAAATCATCGAGACAAATTAGCAAACATCTTGTGTGCATTTTAATAAACATGTTTTCCAAGTCCTATTTTATCAAATTTTCTTCAAATAACTAATGTACACATTGTATCATGTCACAAAAGTCTTAAAATCTGTGCACCTATGAACAAACCTAATGATTATCGAAGCAAACTTATTAAACAAAGCCCAACTCATAACAATCAATAATTACAAATAAAGTCAAACTAATATATAAAAGCTTTATAAATGATCTTATATAACAAAAGCTAACAAAATTATAATTATAAAACATACTTCGATCGCCGATTTCTGGAATCTGATCATTGAAGCAGTAATCAGATTTATTTGGAAGAAGGGAAAAGGACCAACGAACCAGGGGAAAATTAGAAAGTGATATATATGACAAATAGTTCAAGTTTAGTTGAAGTAGAAAAATAAATGAATATTAGGATTCTTTGACTTTCTACCTTTGCATTATTCCCAATCTTGCTTTATATAATATTTTTTTAATTTATTGTTTATTACGATGAAATAAACAAATTCTAATCTTCCAATTTATTTAATAGTAACATTTTCTATTAATTTTTTAAATAGTAATAATAAATACTAATGTTTTGAAACCCGATTTTTAAATCGACCCGATCGAGTCATCGGATTTGAAAACATTGATAAATACTACAAATGTTATGATATGAGAAACTTGTATAAATGCATTAACTTTACAATAGGGTCAAAATTTTATACTACATGTAAAGTTTTCGACGTGACAATACGTTGTCGGTCAACACGCTTTTGACGACAATAAAGACGAGATGTACACTTCAATCGTTGTGAATCGAGAAATCTTATGATAAAAGTAGAATTGACATGTGTAACTTATGCACTCATCACTAGATTTTTTGTCTATCGATTGTTACACTTTAAGTATACAATATCGTGATGCATTTGGTTTACTAGCTCATTATTTGGTCTGTGACATCTTGCGGACATACTACAACATTTTGTAACCATAGTATTTATTTTAGGTTACCCGCCGCCGCATCGCGCAGGTACCCTACTAGTGATTTTTAAACATGTTTGAGTATATATGAAATTGATTTTAATAGCATGATATATTAAATTGTCTCTTAATTAAATGTTTTATTTTGGAGTATACTTTTATTTGGTTAAAATTTCAATCTCTACTACTTATAAAGGGTGTATAACTTTTTTCAAAAAGCTCTTCATTTCTATAATAAGTAATTTCTCTCAACACTTCCTTAATTAAATTATCAACATATCCATAATAAGAAAGCCCAGTCTCACAAAAAGAAACCAGAGAATTTATCAGCAGAATCAATACAAATCTTATTGTCATATTTAAGGCATTCTTCTTCAACACGACTCAAAAATCAAAACACATTTAATCTCTACTACTTATAAAGGCTGTATAATTTTTTTCGAAAAACTATTCATTTCTATAATAAGTAATTTCTCTCAACACTTCCTTAATTAAATTATCAACATATCTATAATAAGAAAGCCCTTTCTCACAGAAACCAAGAAATTTATCAACGCATGATCAATACAAATCTTATTGCCATATTTAAAGCATTCTTCTTCAACACGACTCAAAAATCAAAACACATTAACACTACATTCCTCGCCCACAAACTTTATTCTCCCTTAACCCTAATTCACATAAACCTTATTCCGCCGCCACCATAATTTTATCACCATCGTATCTGTCAAATCCGCCCCATCTCTTGATGGTTTTGGTGGTTTCAAGGTAGTTTCGATTGAAGATATTGGTTGGTAGTACTGGTGGTTGGTTTATGTGGTTTTTATTGATGTGGTGGTTATGGACCATCTACTGAATCAATATCTACCCACACAATTGCAGGTTGTTGTTTTCCACATGATGAATTACAACCTCAATGCTCCATGAATTGGACTTCGCATCTGGACACCGAATAGAGGTTTGAAGCATTGGTTGTTTTAGGTTATTAATCTAATCAATTCAGTTGACTACTTTCGATGGCTTATTTGAGCAGTTTCAATTAAAGGCGTACACGCCCGTGATTTGGCACGGTAAACAATCTGGTTTGCAACCATCACGGGCTCCTGCATTTTATGAAACTTTTTGGATATCTCGACTTTGTCAGTGTATTCAGATATGATCCCAATCATATATTGTGCCCCTCTAAGTGGAACATAACAGTGATTTGAGGTTTAGGTGATTTTCGCTGATTTGGGTGATTTTTGCTGATTTGGGTGGTCCGATGATTTTGATTAAGGTACTAATCAAACTGTTTTTTTAGAGATGAATGATAATTTACTGGTAAGTTATTGCAATTCGGTTTTAATATTAGCTTTGTGTATTAAGTTTGTTACTTTCGTATAAATAACCGTTGTCTGTAATTTTCACAGGCGAAAGAGGTTCTGGACCTGTTAGAGAATAAGGAGGTTGTGGTAGGATGACGATAGTGACGATACTGGAAAATAGGATTAAGAAGAGGAATTATATCACAGATCGGTAACTTTTATGTCTTTTGAATACAGTTAGATTAAGTGTATTGGAATTAGTATAATACACAACGATGTTTGCATATATGTTCGGTGGCGGATTATCAAATTTATGAGTTTATCGGCTTATAGAGAATAATCTTACCTTTTCGTGTTTATGAGCATAGTGCTTATTTAATTAGATAAACTTCTTGCTTGCTTAGTGGTGAGCGAATAATTACTTAAATAACCAATTTCAAACAACCCTGTTAAACAGTTGTATTACTTCTCTCTATTTAAAGCGCCTTAAAATATGTACTTCAGTTCTGATCTAAAAGAAACATGTAAGATATGTACTTCAGTTCTGAGAAGTGCCTTCTACCTATCATCTAAAAGAAACATGTAAGAAAGATAGGTCAACACATAACGAAGAAACAAATTTGATGCTATAAAAAGGAAAATTCCTACATAGTATTCCTTCATGTTATTCATGTTTAAAATGACCAATGTTGTCCTTATTTTTATCTGTCTATGTAGAGCTGTAATAGATTCGAGGAGTCGCACGAGTCTTTCTAAAAAGATCATCTAACGCCACAATTAGAGGCTCAGTTTTATCGGAAACCGTTGCATGTTTTCTTGCTGGCATCGGTATGGTGGCTAATGGTTGACTGTCACACCCCACCATGGCGGAATATGGGGCGCGACGTATGGATATCATCACAACATGGCGTGTCTATAGAGATAACTATATGAAATAAGAAATGTCATAAAATGGTGACACAAAAGTCATGACAATATCTCATCAAATGCAGGAGTCTAGGTAAGTAGGTAACAGTCCTACCACTTATCCAAGACAAACAATAAATATAAACCAAACAAACATATAGGTGCCAACATGTATCACTTATCAAAAAAAAAACATGAAGGTAAACTAAGAAGGAACGGGGATCTCCTTCTATATGCAATCCTAAGGCATCCAAGTCTAGCCACTTCTATCCTCAAGCTTAAACACATTCACACCTGAAAGAGACACTAAAACACGTCAACATAAAGTTGGTGAGAGTCATAGGTTTAGACTCCAACGCTAAATCAGTTACAAGCTGTGAATAACAACCATCAACACAATAACATATGGACAATGTGCTACAATTATGTATTAACAACTAGCATTCTAGATCAATCATTCCAAACCAAAATCCAAGGCTCCTACCTTGCCAAACAACATGGTACCATAGATGATCACACTATGTACCTATCCCAAGGCCACTACCTTGTCAAACCACAAGGACACTATCTTGTCAAACCTCAAGGCCACTACCTTGTCAAACCACAATAACTGAGACGACACATGTCCCCCGATCCAAATCATACACAATCAAAAATCACATAGCAGTTAATCACATAATGTACACACAAGTCCATCTCATATCACAAAAACATTCACATCATCAATTTAGAAAATAACTCAACACTGTGTCTCTTTCATCCCATCTGGAAGTCAAAATCAATAATAAACATGGGACTATGAAACTCACCTGATTGCTTCTTCACAAGTCCTCGCACTAGCAACAAGCTAACAAACCAAAAACACGCAATCAATACATGAACCAATCACTAAGATGGCTCATAAACCTATGATGGACATCTAGCCTATTCCCATATAAATACCTCATTGATAAGCTCTAATCACCCCATTAACCTTCCTTAACAAGTCCTTAACTTGGTTAAGTTTAATAACTATCCCGTTCATATTTTAAGCAAAACAGTCCCAGTTTTTAGGTCTCAAAACTTTAAGTCAAACGTCCACTTAAACATACCCATGGTTTCTTTAAAAGGAATATTCATACTTTTACATATGTTAGCTAAAACCTCCCACTTGCCCTAACCTTAAAGCTACTGTTAAGGCCCGATATATGTATATATATTGCTACCTATCCAGAATTCACTGATTTTAAACGTATGAAAAGTTTGTTACCATTAGAGGGTCTTACCCTAAACCAAAATCTTAGCCCAAGTGCAGATACTTACTACAATATATAAACCATCTCTCATGCTCGTGAGAAGATCCCAATGCAACCCTAAGTATCCCAAACAACCCAAAACATAAAAAGAAAACAGGCTGACTTCAAAACTGTTTTGACCTCCGACTGTTGTAACCTATTTTTGACCCACTTCCCGACCTCCAATTTAACTCTAGTTTCTTGCATTGGAAAGCCACTTCAAATAGCTTTCCAGGGATATGTGGATCGCAAAATAAGAGTTTGTAGAACTCCCAATATGATCAAAACAATTGACTCAAAATTCTGTCCAGTTTTTAAAAACGGGTGTAACAAAATCAACCTCATTAATTAACCCTAATCCCTCTAATTACAAGCCCTAATTTATGTAATCATCATATTATGATTAATACAACATTAATTTACTGTTTTTAAATTAAACCCTAACCTAAATCCATCATAATATGATTAAAGAAATCATAAAAACAATTTAATTGAAAAGGGTTTGAAGATTTTACCTTTGATTTTTTTGGAAAACAAGATTTTTGATGAAGAACCCTAATTTTCTCCATAGATGTCGACCCATACTTGATCTCCAGGGATTTTATGAAGTGTTTTGATAAAAATAAGGCTTTCTATACTTTCTTAACAAGTCCTTGGCCCATATACAAAAGCCCGGTTCCATTTTTCTCTTTTTCCCCTTTTCTTTTCTTTGGTGCGTCTAAACCGACCCAAACACCCCTAATTTCGTTTTTTTTTATTTTTATTATTTAATATTATGTAATTAACATTACCTTAATTTACCTTAATTTATTTCAGCTCCTAAAGCTTCCAAAACCTCAAAACCGTCAAACTAGTCAAATTTACGCGTTTTACCGTAAAAGACGTAAAATATACACTTTTAATAAAAATCTCAAATTTTGAAATAAACTTTATAACTAAGTCCTAAATGACTTAAAACCATCCCGAAAAATATTCATATGACTAATTGCCTCATCCGAGACCTCTAAATGCTAAACCGTAAATCGTAAAAATACGATTTTCTATAATACATATACGTATACGTAAAACCACTAAATAACACCATCTCACTTCATAGTCACCACCATGTGAACTCATGAACATGAAATCATCACACATCGTTTCACTCACAAGGTACCCCGTACCGGAAACGATATCCAAACCACAATCTATTCACACCAATTAGCACATAAACACGTAAAGACACGTAACTAGCACAAAACAAAACTAAGTGACGAACCTCAAAACCAGGGTTGTCACATCACTCCCTCCTAATAGAAATCTCGTCCCGAGATTTACTCCTTAGGATAAAACACACAAACAACAAACCACATGAGGATACTTGTTCTAAACGAACTCCTCTTATTTCCATGTGAACTTTAGTTCAAGTTTCAAAATACCACATATACAAACCAAAAATAATGAAACTCATTGCCAAACTCTTGACCTCACAGTCAATAAATCTCACAGATGACTCTTTGATAAAACAAAGACTCTTACTAACACAAGTCCCGAATAACCGTACATGCAAAATTCATTCTCAAACAACCTTTACCAATCTCAATAGATGAAATGTATCATGTATGCAACTTATTTCCCCCAGGTAATTCTATGCTCATAAGCTAATGGTCTGATCTTTCCAAAGATCATAAATGGACCTACAAAACTCTACATCAACTCTTCCATTTTACCAAAACGTACCACCCGTTACTATGGGTGAAACTTCATACATAACTCTGTCACTAACTCTAGTGGTTTCCTCCTTTTCTACATAGCCATTAGTTCTTCCAATCCAAATCAACTTATGATCTATACACATCATCAAAAAGACGGTTATCTCGGTTAGACCAAGCCCTTCGTCCCTATGGCACATCACACCTATAAGTCCTCATCCATTCGATACTAAGCCTCCCAAACAATCAATATAGGTCAGTGCTATTTCCTTTTCCACACTACGACAGCATTAGCCTACGTTGTGCTTTATTCTACTCATTAGGCTCTACCAAAGTTTTACCTTCGGTTCCTATCTCGACCTATTTCATTCATGATTCACTTCTATACACACTTCCTTCTTTCTTCCTCAACTCCTACCATACATCACGATGTGATGCTTCCCATCGCTTCTTCCCTTGCCATAATCCTTCATAAGGCATTCCATACATATTAGGCTAACTTTTACGCAGAACCCTCTATTCCATCACATCCGTACGTAATCCTTCCAACTTCTCAACTATGTGACTTCTCCTTCCTCTTGAAATATGTGATGAATTAGTCAGTCTATCGACTATCACCCAACTCCCATCGTACTTAATCCTCCACCGCATTATGTATCCCTTCCACCAACTTTGTCCTTACATCGCCCTTTCTAAGCTGCTCATATCTATGTAGGAAGTATAGTCTACGTCCTTTTCTCCATATGATTGTCCAAGCCACGCAACATACATGTTGACGTGTTCTCTGCTTTAGACAACTCAACTCGTGCAACCTACATCCTTCATCCAAACCACCCTAATACGTCATCCATATAGTTCAAGTTCATCTCAGCTTCACTTCATTCTTCTTACTCCAAGTATCATCAACCATGCTTGCCTTTCCCAGATGGTACTTGGCCTTGCAATTTTCTTACATCACTTAACTCCACCCATCATATTTGTCAAATGTTCAATCAAGATGATTGAGTATGTGTTGGAGACGTTCATGATCCGTATAGATCATTCTCTACGTCTCGTACACCAAATGCCTCTAGCATTCTAGGCAGATATAACAATCCAGCTCCACTAACTAAGTCTATCCAGTTCTTCCAAATCTTCAGTTCCTGCAACGTATAAGCAACCGCCTTTCTTTGTCGTTCTCGTATACATCCAAATCCTTGCTCCACGTATCATCATACTTCGTGAATTCATCCAGTCCTTCCGATAATGCCAAGATCGGCTCATTATCCAATCCACCTCTTCAGCCTCCAAAATGCTTCCTCATCCTTCTTCACTTCGCCCCTTGCTGGTTCCATGATATGCCATCATCTCTAACTACTCGTCATGGTAAACTTAATACTACAACTCACAATCGAAAATCTCGCGTATAACTCCACTCCAAAACCAACACATAATTCGCCTCACTCTCCTTCTCAGATTTGAGTAAATCAAGACGTCGTCGATGCTCCCGATGACAACTCATTTATACATGTTCATGCACACTTGGTTCATTGACACCGTGAAAACCGTTAGTGTTTTGGCGAATCCAAATGCATAACCGTAAGCCCGAAGCGTTCATACAACATCCTTAGCAGTTTCAACTATGTCCTCCTTGCATCCTCTATTAGCGGCAATACGAATAAATTCCTACCTCGTTCTACTTGCGAAATTCTACACGCATTTTAACAGACCAACACTTCCTCTCATCAGACCACATTAGTTCGTCTACGAACTTCTTTCCTCCCCACTAAGGGTATTCCGACCGTTCTCTCATGGTCACCTACTTAATCGTGTAGGCGCGACCAAGTCTTTCATATGACTACCTCAACGCTCCCGAACAATACGAAACCAAAACTACATCTGAATCCATCAGATACGATCAGCGAATCAAACCCACGGATAACTAATGACATTTCACGTGTACCAGTTAAAACAAGTCAAAAACCACGAGTCTCAAAAGAAAACTCAAACCCAAAACGTGTATCAATTCAAAATGACCCATGACAACGAAAAATAATCCAAGAAACACCCAATGGCAACCAAACATATTACGCCCCGCGACATATTTTTTTTAAACCGTGCAAAAGATCGACTTTTCCAAAAGAATATATATCTTTTTTTTATTATTATTTATTATTACCTCCCACATCTATGTGACTCAAACAATCTACCAACAACCCTCTTGACGAACTCAAAACTCAACTCAAAACTAGGTATCCCGTGCATCCCAAATCATAAAAATAAACTACTATTCAAACTCAACCTCTAACCCGACACTTGTACAATAATTTCGGCCAAGATACTGACCTCCCATGACTATACAATCTGAATATTTGAAAATTACGTTCCGAGTACATAATTTTTGGCTTTTGAATCACTCAAAAAGCTCTAAAAACGAACAAGTTATGACCAAATCAGTTTTATACTAGTTGTTTAAAAAAACTAAAGAATAAACTTAGTGATCAATGTAATCCTTTTAAATGACAGATATAATTGTATGTGAAATCTTCATAAACTTAATTTAACCTTGTATAAATAATTAAAAATGACATAAATCGGTCAAACTCAATTATATAAACTATGTAGGTAGAAAGAAATTTTTACTTCGCTTTATTTCAAAGAAAGTCTTTTAGAATTTGAAATATATAAGTGTTGATTAAAAAAAATCTTATGTTACATCTTGTTTTAAACACGACTCCAACACCTTACCCTTATTTTACCGAATACAACCAACCATCTAACTCAATATATACCGACCAAAAGAAATGCAAGACCCAACACAAAAGATTTCATTATCTCAAAAGAAATCCCAAGTTATTTCAATAGACTTGAAACCAAAAACACCATTTTAAAACGTACACGTGAAATACGAAACTCAAAGAATACGCTACAAGACACACTTCAAAAGATTCAAAACGTCGTTGGAACTCCAACAAAATCCAGCACCATAAAACACGAACAAACACAAGGTACGTTCAAGTTATAATAACTAGTGAACGACCATATACCATAACCTAACACGTAGTAGTATATATACATCCGCATATATATACCTATTAAATCTCCCAAAACATACTCGTTATCATACATATCAAGTCGATCGCGTCATACACTCGTTTTTCCATACGAGTAATCACCTTTTCACCATCTCACCATGCCGCAACAAGGCACAAAACCCATATATTATAAATATACCCAAAATCCACATCTCATCATATACAAGCATGTACTAACTCTCTTTCATGCAATCATACTTGAGAACCCATTGAAGTTGTCGTACTTGTATAACTATGTTGGCCACCATACTTATACAATTACCCTTTCCCCAATGCACTCCCTCCTATGATGACACTTATAAGAATCAATACAACATATAACACATAAATCCATCTACTCACATAAGCTCATAACCACATAACCAAATAGGTCCAAAACCCCATCTATTAAAATAACATAGTAAAACTCTTGGAATACCGAAATCCATAGTCTAGCTAAAACAACATAGACTAAATCCAAAACGAAAAACATAATCAGTTATAAGTCATGTCGCCCATAAGAGTGGAAACAGCTTAAAATCCTTCCTACCCATGTACTCCTAGTAACTCGAACCACCACACGATTCTTAGGGAACATGACTTAAACATCAAAAGAAAAATAACATACCTCAGGTATGTAAAATAACTCGACAAAAGATAGAAACTACCTTGTACCAAATTATGTACTATAATGTACAATTTAAGAAAAATAGAACAATGACTAGCGTGGACGATTATGGTTCAACCCGCACCAGTCACAAACCCGAAAAGAAAATAACATGTGACTAAGTATGAACATACTATGGTTCAATTCATACTAGTCAAAACATCGCAATAAATAACATCCAAACACATCAATTATTATAAAATGCACACATACTCCTATGACGCATATATGCAGGGACCCTTAAGCTATAGACTAGGCTACACGACTAGGCAACCTAATTCTCTATAACCATTGTCTCTGATACCATTCTGTCACACCCCCCCATGGTGAAATATGGGATGCGACGTATGGATATCATCACAACATGGCGTGTCTATAGAGATAACTATATGAAATAAGAAATGTCATAAAATGGTGACACAAAAGTCATGATAATATCTCATCAAATGCAGGAGTCTAGGTAAGTAGGTAACAGTCCTACCACTTACCCAAGACAAACAATAAATATAAACCAAACAAACATATAGGTGCCAACATGTATCACTTATAAAAAAAAACATGAAGGTAAACTAAGAAGGAACGGAGATCTCCTTCTATATGCAATCCTAAGGCATCCAAGTCTAGCCACTTCTATCCTCAAGCTTAAACACATTCACACCTGAAAGAGACACTAAAACACGTCAACATAAAGTTGGTGAGAGTCATAGGTTTAGACTCCAACGCTAAATCAGTTACAAGCTGTGAATAACAACCATCAACACAATAACATATGGACAATGTGCTACAATTATGTATTAACAACTAGCATTCTAGATCAATCATTCCAAACCAAAATCCAAGGCTCCTACCTTGCCAAACAACATGGTACCATAGATGATCACACTATGTACCTATCCCAAGGCCACTACCTTGTCAAACCACAAGGCCACTACCTTGTCAAACCTCAAGGCCACTACTTTGTCAAACCACAATAACTGAGACGGCACATGTCCCCCGATCCAAATCATACACAATCAAAAATCACATAGCAGTTAATCACATAATGTACACACAAGTCCATCTCAAATCACAAAAACATTCACAACATCAATTTAGAAAATAACTCAACACTGTGTCTCTTTCATCCCATCTGGAAGTCAAAATCAATAATAAACATGGGACTATGAAACTCACCTGATTGCTTCTTCACAAGTCCTCGCACTAGCAACAAGCTAACAAACCAAAAACACGCAATCAATACATGAACCAATCACTAAGATGGCTCATCAACCTATGATGGACATCTAGCCTATTCCCATATAAATACCTCATTGATAAGCTCTAATCACCCCATTACCCTTCCTTAACAAGTCCTTAACTTGGTTAAGTTTAATAACTATCCCGTTCATATTTTACACAAAACAGTCCCAGTTTTTAGGTCTCAAAACTTTAAGTCAAACGTCCACTTAAACATACCCATGGTTTCGTTAAAAGGAATATTCATACTTTTAAATATGTTAGATAAAACCTCCCACTTGCCCTAACCTTAAAGCTACTGTTAAGGCCCCGATATATGTATATATATTGCTACCTATCCAGAATTCACTGATTTTAAACGTATGAAAAGTTTGTTACCATTAGAGGGTCTTACCCTAAACCAAAATCTTAGCCCAAGTGCAGATACTTACTACAATATATAAACCATCTCTCATGCTCGTGAGAAGATCCCAATGCAACCCTAAGTACCCCAAACAACCCAAAACATAAAAAGAAAACAGGATGACTTCAAAACTGTTTTGACCTCCGACTGTTGTAACCTATTTTTGACCCACTTCCCGACCTCCAATTTAACTCTAGTTTCTTGCATTGGAAAGCCACTTCAAATATCTTTCCAGGGATATGTGGATCGCAAAATAAGAGTTTGTAGAACTCCTAATATTATCAAAACAATTGACTCAAAATTCTGCCCAGTTTTTAAAAACGGGTGTAACAAAATCAACCTCATTAATTAACCCTAATCCCTCTAATTACAAGCCCTAATTTATGTAATCATCATATTATGATTAATACAACATAAATTTACTGTTTTTAAATTAAACCCTAACCTAAATCCATCATAAGATGATTAAAGAAATCATAAAAACAATTTAATTGAAAAGGGTTTGAAGATTTTACCTTTGATTTTTTTGAAAAACAAGATTTTTGATGAAGAACCCTAATTTTCTCCATGGATGTCGACCCATACTTGATCTCCAGGGATTTTATGAAGTGTTTTGATAAAAATAAGGCTTTCTATACTTTCTTAACAAGTCCTTGGCCCATATACAAAAGCCCGGTTCCATTTTCCCCTTTTTTCCCCTTTTCTTTTCTTTGGTGCGTCTAAACCGACCCAAACACCCCTAATTTCGTTTTTTTATTTTTATTATTTAATATTATGTAATTTACATTACCTTAATTTACCTTAATTTATTTCAGCTCCTAAAGCTTCCAAAACCTCAAAACCGTCAAACTAGTAAAATTTACGTGTTTTACCGTAAAAGACGTAAAATATACACTTTTAATAAAAATCTCAAATTTTGAAATAAACTTTATAAATAAGTCCTAAATGACTTAAAACCATCCCGAAAAATATTCATATGACTAATTGCCTCATCCGAGACCTCTAAATGCTAAACCGTAAATCGTAAAAATACGATTTTCTATAATACATATACGTATACGTAAAACCACTAAATAACACCATCTCACTTCATAGTCACCACCATGTGAACTCATGAACATGAAATCATCACACATCGTTTCACTCACAAGGTACCCCGTACCGGAAACGATATCCAAACCACAATCTATTCACACCAATTAGCACATAAACACGTAAAGACACGTAACTAGCACAAAACAAAACTAAGTGACGGACCTCAAAACCAGGGTTGTCACATTGACTTATACGTTTTTTTCTTTATATACAATTATAACCCATGTGACACAAGCCCACAACCAATTGCGTGCCTTGGTAAGAACCGCTAACTGTGATCAGAGAAGATGTCGAGTTATGTAGATCGATATTGTTCAGGTATCACCGTTTTATCAATAGTGAAGTTTGCGATAGTTGGGTCTGAAATTTACCTTTTATTGACATAGAAATGCTTTTTTTAAAGCCATTCTAAAGAATCTATAATGATTTAGAAATTAATTGTTTAATTACGAACATTAATCAAGTGTGGAGGAGTTTCATTGGGATGCACAATTATGTTGCAGATGGCCCATCAGGGACGCACTTTACCAGCACAAGGTCTTATATGGCGCCTGGTCTTGACCTTGATTCCCCACCGTTCATAGACCAGACCCTTCTTTGTGCCCGAGACCCACCGAGTCTTTGAGCACATGGAATACCAGTTCACTTCAATCGAACATGTTTGGAAGTGTATGTGTGCGACACACAGACTGCCGGATGATCAGGACACTAAGCTCTACATTGCCACTAATAGGCGGGATTATCTACAGCCCCCTCTGCCACTGGGCTATTTTGGGGATGCTATCTTCTCAACCACTCTTATAACATTAGCCAATGATAGGTTAGTTTTTACTGTATTCTTCCCTTTTGGTTATACTATGTGCAGATAAAAGCATAGAGGAGATGCGTTTTTTGCTTTTAAAACTCAAAGACAAAAACCAAGTTCTAATATTGATTTTGATCTTTGAAATGATAAAAATATCTGGTACTTTTGGAAACCTTCACTTATTAGACATTAAATTAGAAAATACTCTATAAATTATCCCAAGTCATCAAACGTTAATGGTTATAAAAAATTTGATCAGAAGATTGGTGTGTAAATTATTCAAAATGCCCTCCAGGTAAATGTTTATCTTTCCCGTTATTAGTATCTCAAATGCAGGTCATCTCTTCTTCTAGAACATTTGTTTTTAACACATTATATTTGTCGTGTATGTGAAGTCATTTGTGCACACAATTAATAGCAACGCTAGAGTTGAGGATGTTGTTGTTGTTAGGAAACTGTTGGAGCAGGATAACACTAATCTTGGATAAGGTGCTCTGCCAAAGGTCATATATTTTCTTCTTCTTGTGAAATGACATGATTATAAACGGAATGACCCAAAAATGGAAATACTAATGTCGATATTTTATGTTCATATGGTAATCATGGTATAGGGACATATAAAACCTATTTATTCTATTTGTTTGGACCGGAGTGGTAAATATTTGGCATTAATTAGTGAGGACTATATTCGTGCCTGGTCTATGATGTCAGGAAACGAAGGTGAATGTGTAGATTATCCCACTAAACTTCCATTTGAAAACATTTATCTTCTTTTTGTTTTATTTTAAAGGCAATAATATGGGCGTTGCGCGATGGTCCATCCAAATATTTAATGAGAGTTGTCACACGTGCACGATCATGTGTCTCTAACTGATGTTGATCCGGAGGTTTGGATTTTTTAGTTACCAAAGATTCGTAGAAACCTCCCATGATGTTGAGTCTGTCGATATGTTATTTAGCGTGAACAGCTTCCAAGAGAAAAATAAAGAGATTCCCATGTCAAATGATCGAGATTTTAAAGATATACATGAAGAAGAGGATATAAATTTAGAAGGATCGAAGATTGTTGTGGAACAAAAGCCAAACTTTAAAGAAAACAAACCATATGAGCATGAGGTATATGATCCATCGGCCTATGGTATCTGGTATTGCATCTGGTAGTGACACAGCAGTTGTACCAGTAGCAGGAGAAAAGAAATTAAATAAAAAAGGTATATAAGCTCTAACTTTCATTGATTTACATATGATAAATTGGATTCAGATTACAAACTCATAATTTTAATTATTAGTTATTGGTTATTTAGTTGCTGACTTTTTGAATAATTAGAAGATCTCAAACACTAAAAAATTTGATTATTGTATCAGATTTTGATGATGTTGCAAGTCAAGAAACCGAGATTAGAAAGATGTTTGGAATAAATCAACGAGAAAAATTCGGATGAATGGATATTAGATTATGCTCTTCCAAAAGTTGTCGGTGAACTTTCCCCTGCACAGAAACAAAAGTGGCTTTGCTTATCAAAGCTTTCGAAACCGTGGCTCCTGCCCAAGAAGCAGAACATACCGTGACTAGGTAACTGATACGATTCTGGCAGAGACAAGACAAAGACAACTATTATTATCTATTTTATTAGCTTATTTACTTTCCATTTATTATTTCTTAATGAATAAGTTTATCGTCTATTATAAATAGAGATTAGGTCTGTAATATGAATTATCCAGAAATATGAGTATGGTTTATTTTGGTTTATTGTTTTCTTAGTTAACGGGGAGAGCTTATTCGACCTCTCGAACGTCGATTACTTATCTTTACTGTTCTTTTCATCTCTTTAATCGATTCGGTTCATATCAATTGGTATCAGAGCTGTTTCGATTCTAGGGTTAAAAAAAAAAAACTGTTCATCGGTTACTGTTCATCGTCAGTTACTGTTCATTAGAAAAAGTAAGTTACTGGTATGGAAGCGGAAGCACAGAGGTGGCAAGAATGGCATCAATGGAATCAAAGGTGTCAGGAATGGCATCAATGGAATCGGAGGTGTCAAGAATGGCATGAATGGAATCAAAGAAGGGAACAAATGGCTATTAGAGCTTATGAAGAGGAGAAGAGGCGTACATAATTGAATCAAAAGATTGAAGAGGATAAGAGGCGTGAAGCATGGAATCAAAAGATTGAAGAGATGATAAATCTAATTCAGTCTTTCATCTCGCCTGTTCAAAAGCCTCCAACACAACCTGCCACCACAGAAAAGTGTGGTGAAGCTGTTCGTCTCGGGTCAGATTCAGAAGCCGTGGGAAAGAAGCTGGAAAAAGATGGAACAGATTCTTTAGGGGTCCAGCTAAATCAACGGATTCCTAACAAGAAGATCAAGGCAAGGCTGTTTTGGAATAAGTTTGTGGTGGCACGTGTCCGAACTAGAAAACCTACAAAGTTAGGTACCTCCCTTGGCACTGGATTTGAAAGATCAGATTCACGTGAAGAATTAGGAGTCTGCACTAAGCTCAAATACATATACCAAGCGTGCTGCTTGCTCTTGAAGCGCACAAAGGGGATAAAACGAAGAACTTGGGATCCCGGAATCACATCTGGCAAGATAACAACACCTTAAGGACAAGGTGTTTTTGCGGGGCGGAGTAATGATACGATTCTGGCAGAGACAAGACAAAGACAACTATTATTATCTATTTTATTAGCTTATTTACTTTCCTTTTATTATTTCTTAATGAATAAGTTTATCGTCTATTATACATAGAGATTAGGTCTGTAATATGAATTATCCAGAAATATGAGTATGGTTTATTTTGGTTTATTGTTTTCTTAGTTAACGGGGAGAGCTTATTCGACCTCTCGAACGTCGATTACTTATCTTTACTGTTCTTTTCATCCCTTTAATCGATTCGGTTCATATCAGTAACTAAGCTTGATTACATATTAAACTTATTGTCATATTATGATAAAGTGCAATATCTTAAATAATAAATTGTTAATGCATATGATCCTATTATCAGAAAACATAGGACATTGTATCAGATGTTCTTGGAGTGGAAATATGCAGCTTCGTTTCTTAACATATCATAAGTTTGTAATCTATGTTCTTTATTCTCCAAATACTTTATTTTCATTTTTTGCGTTTTTACTTAAACATGGAAAACTGTTCTAACATTTATATTTTAGGATTTCAGGATAGAATTATCGGGAACCATGCATATAGGGGACCTCATTGTCATCGTTATCCATTTAATATCTGATTTATAAAAGACAGTTTAGGGATTCAGTTGTGTAATTACAATGCAACCTTCAAATTATGTATGCATCTTTTTCTTATTCAACTTTTTACTCAACTATATCTTTTTGGTTTTGTTCCTTCTCAGTTTTTAATTCTTTAACACAACAATTTGTGTTAAACATAGTCAGAGTAGTTGAAAACTTGAATGATTTTTGCATTGGCTTAATGGTCTTAACGCCGTTTTATGCTTCTTTGTAGCTTATATTTCTCTTGGATCCCAAAGTTTCCGTGTTGTCGTACACCACAGTGGAAGAACCGTATGGCTGGAGCTGAGAACCTCAAACACGAGACTGCCGATACTTCCCGCATCTCCTTTGTACATACAAGAATAGTGGGACATCTGATTGAGTCGACTTGCCAAATGGATAACTTTCTCAACTTTATGCAGAAAATGAGCAGCCTATTATTGACTTTACCAAGATTCAGCAGTTTCGACCCATAACATAGAATTTTTAAATTTGGGTCCTATTTTTGTATGGTTAAATTTGGTAAACTGATGTAATTAATGAAATAGTCGTATGTTTTTGTACGGTTAAATTTAGGTCTTATTCTTGACAAGTTTGCCATGGAGGCTTGAACCTCAAACACAATCTTAAGCCCCTGATTCTGATATCGAACATGAGGGTAACTTGATTACCATCTTCTTCACGTGGGCTTGACTTGAATGTCGCTACACTACCTCATTTAAACAAAGCATTAACTCCTTCAAATGATACCTCTAGGGACGAAGACAATGCTGTTGCAGATCATAGTGCCACATATGAAAATTGCCCATAAGGTGATTATTACTGTTGTTTGTCATTGAAAACTGAAACTTGGTTCTTCCAAGACTCCAGTTCAACTCTAGCTCAAAATTTTATAATGTGAACACAAATGAACTAATTGTCTAATTATTTAATGAAAGGTGGAGCTGGGATCCAAAGCAGGGGCACTTAGACAAATCCTTCTTAGTATGTTAGAGGATTCTCAAGAAATACGTCGCCTTTGTATTGTGGGCAGAAACTGTATCTTAGGTCATAACAACAGCGTGGAGTGCTCCGTTTCGCTCGATAAACAGATTGCTGAGGTACATGATTATTTGACATTTATATCTAAATTTGAATTATCGTATGTTAATGGACTTTCCATTTCATTTTATTCTTACCAAAAAATATTGTATCGTTTATTATTCGACATCGGGCAATTACGCTGCTATACGCGGGTATACACCTAGTGACTAATAAAGAGTAAATTGTGAGAGAAAATGAAGATAAAAAGAACCAATATGAAATTAACATGTCAGATAAAAAATTATTTTCTGCGATAACCTGCTTTATATTTTTTAGACCAAACATCACACATGACCATGATTTAAGGATTCATGTGATAGGTTGATGTTACACCTAATGGTATATAATACAACGAAATGTTGACTATATGCAATTAAAAGACCTGCCCTAAATCGACAATTATTGATCAAGTCAACTATTGAAGATATAATTCTTTTTATGTATATTTTTGAATTTATAGTTAACATTCTGTGTATGAAATGGAAAACTTTTCATTTGATTATTTAGTGAAGGTAAACACGTATACAATATACAGAATCTTAATATATCTTTAGATATAAATTAATTTATCTCAACTTACATCTGACTTGTTAAAAATGAATACACACTAGAATATAAACATTCGTCATATACTAGAAATAAAAAAATTACATTCAAACTTGAATTAAGAATTTATAGCGTACAAGCAAAGTTATTACCTGTTCTATAACTCTTTTTATACACATAAACACTTACGAGTATTACATTACTCGTATTTAAGGATGGATACAAGATTTTTAATAGAGTATTGCAAAAAAAAAATGTTGGGTTAACTAAAATATACTTAAGATTTTAAAAACTAAAGTAGCAATTTTTTTTTCAAAAGTTTCACATTTAAAATAAGCGGACATTTTTGAAACTTTTTTATATTTCGTGACTCCAAAACAAACGTAACTCGTGTTGCACCCAACATCTATGTGGATATGTCCTTACTCGTACTTGCTACCCACGACGACAAGGAGGGTAATTTGATATTTACACAATAAAGCATCGAAATTTATATTTTACTAACAGGGTACCCGCGCGTTGCGGTTGCGCGTATTCTGTAACATAATTTTGGGTTAATAATATCTTAATTTTACGTTTTTGTTACAACGACGTCTTATAAACGATAATTAAAAGTTAAGGTAACTTTATATACTTAGAACCAATAGTGACTTTGGTTCTCGGTTGAAATCGTTGGTCTGATTGTGCATCAAAAGTCTATACACCATTATTTAGGCAAATAACATATATATTATGATTGTGGAAATATATGTTTTAAATTGTTGTATAATATGAATATAAAATTATATATTTAAGTTTTTTTTTTTTTTTGAAAAATTATATATTTAAGTAATGAAAGGTATTAATTATATATAAATTGATATTGATTAATTAAAAAAAAAATAGTTTGAAGTGACATGTGTACAATATGTTGTTTTATTTGTAAATTATGATAAAGGGGTATTTTAATTATTATCATATTAATTATAGTATTAAATGTAATGTGTTGTTGTAAAAATATTTATGCTTGTTATGTTTGTACATATGTATTAATATATTGTATTACTTAAATAAGATTTTATTAAGTGTATTAAGAAGATGTACAATAGGATATTGTAGTTGTACTACTTAAAATTTTAGTATTTATTTAGGAGAGATATACTAATTTGCTTAATAAGTAGTATAGATTAAACATTAAATTTGATAAATATAACATTTTAAAGTTTAAATCGAGAAAACATAAAATCATTTCAGATCTATAAATTCAAAGACGTTTTTATGAAACTGACAATTAGAGAAAACAAGACACAATATTTTAACGATTAAGTTACTAGCATTTAAACATAATCCAAACCACAATATGCTAATTGTCGAAAGTTTATATTTCAAACGCTAAACACTAGTTACTAGCTCCAAAATCAAAATACTTCACGCGAAAGGGTTAAAGGTGATCACGATTCAAAAATTAGACCGAACCGACCAAAATCAGATTGGACCGAACCGAATTTGCCTAAAACGCCAAATCAAGGACCTGACCGCAATTGCCATGCCCGGTTCAGTTTTTGGTCCGATGTAACAAAACATAATCGTCAGGCCAAGGTGAACTGAAAACTACATATAAAAAAAACATGAACCAAAAACCGAATCAAAATATACCCGATCCAATATACTTTGCCCTAGAAAGGATATCCTTAGCAAACTTGCCTAAAACGGTTCACTGATTAAATCAAGGTTATCAATTTAAAAAACTCGAATTATAACAGATAAAGGAATGTTGGGCCGGCCCAATCAGAACATAGTAACAATTTTACACCGGAAATGGAGACATGTCATACACCGGCGTTACGTTTTCCGGCAAGTTCACTCCAGCACAAGTTCAACGGGTCAATAAAAAAACCATCAAACTTACAACTTTGTTCTACACAAAGCAACAATATAAGTAACCAGACAGAAAACCGGATGTTTATTCTCGGAATGGGCTACGTTGGTCAATTTGTTGGTCAACACTTGATTAATCAAGGATGGTATTCATTTTTTACATTTTTTCAACTTTACTTATTTACGTTTTCTGGCTTATTTTTAATCTTTTCAGCTTATACTATAAGCCAGAAAATTTCAAAATAGGCCACAAAAAGTTTAGCTTATGAAATGTATATGTTTTAAATTTGAGTTTGTTACAGGGATGTATCTGGAACTTGTACAAACATAGCCAAGAAGGACAAGTTGAAGGATATGGGATTTGATGTTCATTTATTCGATGCTAATGGCGATCCTCATCTTAAGTTAGTTTTCTTACTCTCATCAACTCAAATTTACGACATTATTTATAATCATGGTTGTAAACCTTGTAGTCAGGTAAATGTCCATAGGATAGGACCATAAGATTATTTTGACTAAGTTAATACGGAGTTCTGACTGAGTTTACACCGCATTTTGATCAAAGCGATAATTTTGGCCAATTTGGCTTAACTCGTCTCGGTCGCTGACTTGTAGCGACTAACTGTGAAATGTCGATTTAGCTCAACACCGCGCTAAAGTAGCTCAAAATTTTTATTGTGAAATGCGTCAAGTTTACTACAGTAGTAAATATGTTTAATCAATAGTCATTTGGATTAGATTTAGATCTAAAGCTAGTCGTTAATCTAAACTAAACCAAGTTCCAAACTATTGATTCTACCAAACATTGACCAAGTGTATCGTGTTGCTTTCACTGATATATAGAGAGAGTTTGTAACAGAGTTTATGATATTGTTCAGGCTTGAAGTTGTAGATATGTTGAATGAATATACGCATATCCTAGTTTCTATCCCTCCTTGCAACGATATCGGTGATCCGGTAATACTTGATCTTATCTATTGGTAACGTTATTGGGTGTTCAAAGTTAGGCCTTGTTTGTTTTTTAGAAAAAACCTCTTTTTACCTCTTTTTGCCTCTTTTCTCTGAAGCGGGAAGAGGTTTCTTGTTTGTTTTTTTACAGACAAAAGAGCTAAAAACCTCTTTTTTCCTCTTCACAATATAGACTATCATCTTCCTCTTTTTTCCTCTTCTCTTCTCTTCTTAAAACACAAATCTTATCACCACTATTCCAACACCACCTCTTTTCTTCTCTTCAAAAGAGAAGAAAACAAATGGTCTTCTTTTTGAAGATGTAGACTTTAGATATACCTCTTCTTCTGTAGACATGGTTTACAGATGAAGAGGAAAAAGCTCTAAAAAAACAAACGAAGCCTTGGTCTATGTTTTATTGCCTTACTGATTCTGTCGTGCAGATGCTTCAACATGTTGACCTTTTAAAAAAGAGACTAAATCATGAATGCCTTCAATGGCTTTGCTATCTATCTACAACAGGTCAGTTTAGTTCATTCTGTATTACTTTGTCACTGAGAACAAGATGTATCTGTCGATGCAAATAGTTATAAAGTATTGTTTGTAGTGTTGTGTTATGTTTGGCCATGCTTGAACCTCTGCTTTCTTATTGATATGCAGGTGTTTATGGTGATTGTGATGGTGCGTGGGTGGACGAAAAGTAAGTTTAATCTGATGTCACTGTCGACTGGCGTAAGAGATTCTTATTTGGATTATAATCTTGCTGCAGCTATAAACCGAACCCTCCAACAGAATTGCTTAAACTGAGGTTAGCTGCTGAGGAGGGATGGTTAAGTTTAGGGCATGATCTTGGGTTCGCAGCACATATATTCCGGCTTGGAGGTATATATGGTCCTGGCAGAAGGTTGTACATAGTTGCGTTGCGATCCAACTTTAAAAACTTGTTTGTTCTGGTCTAATAATATGGTTTATTCCACAGTGCTATTGATACCATCATAAAAAGAGGGGCTTTATCAGATGTTCAGAGAGGTAGATCATTCAAGAAATACACATCACGCGTTCATGTTGCTGATATATGCAATGCTTTGAATGAAAGTATTCACAAACCATCTCCAGGGTATGTTTTTATTTCATTAGGTACCCTTGGTTTGTTCAACTTAAATGATACGCAGAACTGTGCTATCTGTTGTTATTTCAGAAGAATTTACAACATTGTGGATGATGACCCCGCCCCAAGAACAGAAGTGTTTTCATACGCTCATAAACTGATTAGTGAGAAATGGCCATCCGAGAGCAAGAAAGTGGCGTCTCCAGCTACAACTGAATTGTTTACTAGACAGGGGACTTTGAAGGGAGAAAAAAGAGTGGTGAATGCACGTATGAAGAAAGAACTTGGAATGAAGTTGCTTTATCCAAGCTATAGGTCTGGATTGCAGAGCATTTGTGATCAGATGCAGAATTATCCTATATCAAGTTCATGCGAATAATTCCCTTTGATTCACTAGAGTTTTTACATTGGAAGCTCATAATCAACAGCCATCGAAAGGGAAATCATGCGGCGCAACTGTGCCAGTTAACAAACTATTTACTCTGTATCTGAGTAAAGCTTTTCAGAGAAAAAGGTCATTTGATAAATAAAAAAGAGATGAAATAATGTTCACCATTAGAATAAGGCCACTGAAATTTTTATTATTGGAGATGCCTTAAGTAGTTTAGTGAGAGCATTCATTGTTTTGTAAGAATTGAAATTTTTGTTATTGGACATTTGACTTACTGGTGTCTTGGTATCGGTAATAAACAAAAGGCTGCAGGTTTAAATCTTATTCAGAAGTAAGGCTGATCATTGATGATCATTTTAGTATTTGAGTGTATTGGTAATAACCAATGTTTTGAAAATTTGTTACGATCCAACCGGTTCAATCGGTTGAACCGATTTCAGAATACTAACTGGATTTTGAGCTCTTGAAACCCAGTTTGACTCGTCATGTTCAACGTGATACGCGTCAAAAATTGGCCGAAAACAACATTCACTCAAAAACGAAAGTGATGAAAATGTTGTCATAATTTGTATTGATTCTGATAGGCATGTTTGAATTTATCGTGATGATACATAATTGTTGTGATATCACTCAAAAGCAACATTCAAATCAGACATCATCACTATCATCAGAATTTAAAAACTCAAAATATTCTTCAGGGACTTTTTCTTCCTGGTAAAATTGAAAATCCAAGGTGATTAATAAAATCTAAACCAAATAAATAATGATTTCAGATGGTACCTTTGGTAGAGACTCCAGATGTTCACACATAAGGTCAAAATCATCCTTCTTCATACAACACTGGCTGTGATCGTGTTTAAAAGATGGTTCTTCGTCTTCTTCAGAAATCGACCCAAGTATCCTCATTAGATGCCTAGACCTCTTCTTCTTGTCTTGTACAGAAATCAACTCAACTCTCCTCATTGAATGCCTAGACCTCTTCTTTGGTATGACACTCTTCTCTGGGGAAAAAACAAATACCACTACTTATTTGGCTTAAGCATTAAAGAAGGATAAGTGAAATCATACACTATGCATGAATAAATCAATTCTGAAAAGAACATGAATATTTACTTTGTTTGCTTGACCTTCTTTTCTCAACATTATTGTGCAATTGTGGACGATGATTCTGCAGCCCAAAGATCAAGTGAGAGATAGATAAAGGTCATAAACATATGCGTTTTAAGCACAAACAACAAAACAAATACTATATAACATGGATATCAAAGAAACAGAATTAAACATATTTGTAGTAGTAAGCTATGTTGCACGGAGACGGATACGGAAACGGGAACGGGAACGGGGACGGGGACGGGTACTTAGAAACGCCAATTTCCCAAAATCCATGAAACGGGTACGGCTGGAAACGTTTTTGTTTTTTATAAATATTTATTAATAAATTAAATAAACATGATTTTTTAACCGATAAAGCAAGAAAAAATAAATACCGATAGTGAGACATAACATATACTTAACATTAAACAAATACTGATAATCAATTTTTACAGGTTTGTTAGAAGATATGACGACCTACCATATATTTATACAATATAAATGGACCAAAAAATGTTTCATGGCCCAAAAAATGTTTCATGGCCCAAAAACTAGCCCAGAAACGTGTTAAAAGCCCAAGAAACGTTTCCCTTCGCGTTTCTGCTAGAGCCTCAGCGTTTCCCATCTTCAGGAAACGTTTCCCTTTTTGGGGAAACGTTTCCGCCGCGTTTCCGGGCATTTCCAGCCGTTTCCCGTTTCCGAAATGTTTCCGGGACGGACACGGCACCCGAGAGGCGTTCCCGTGGAACATAGGTAGTAAGTAAATGATAAAGAGATAACCACTCCAAGTGTGTCCATTCCAGCATTACTGATACAGTGATACCCACTTCCAAGTTGCACACGTGAATCAGAAAAAGACAAACCTAAATCGCTAAATTATTTAGCTCATGACTCATGAGAGCGCGCGGATTAGGATTGCTGAAATATATTTATCAGCTACATTAATAGCACTTACGTATTATTTCTAAAGTATAGACCCAATGATAGATTTTGAAAATCAACAAAATTCAATTAGCCATATCAATCAAAGCAAAGCAAAAAGACAACCTGAGCAGGAAGAATAGTGCCTGCAGTGACAACAGTAAGGTGCCGAGAAAAAGCTTCTTTAATAGTGGGATCAGAAACCTTATTGCAAATTTCTTTAAGCTCATTCTCCAACTTTGATTTGTATTCCTTGACCATCGAAGACACGTCAAGGTGGTACCACTTCTCCACATCCTGATATCCGTAGATATCATACAATTCATGACAACCATTAGTGATGTTTCGGAAGGCGTCGCTGAGGATTCTTTTTGTCTCGGTGGCTTGATTCGTGAGGATGAATCTTTCCATGAACCACAATGTTTTATTGTACCGCATTTTAAGTTGCCCCACTGTCGCTTGTTTTTCCGACCAAATGTCTAGTTTCTCCTGATAATCTTTCTGCTGTTGCAGCTCGAGTTTGGTAAGCTGTGGAGCCTTTCGTTTTGTTTTACTTTTACCTGCTTTTTATGTTTTGAAAAACGAAGAGACCATATGACTTTAGTTACCATTTTTGGAAGCAAAACACTAATACATATTGCACGTAAAGCTAGTAGTTCATTTTGCCCCCCTCCTTAAAAATCTTATTGGATAGTAATCGCCTGCCTTACAGCTAGAACATAACACTAGTAATCGCCCCTAACTAGTTGTAATTGACATTTATATAAAGAAAGGGTTAATAATTGTGAAGTGTTGATGCATATATATAGATAGTAATGGTGTTTACAACTGTACAACATAACATGATTAAGGCGCTTAACCAACTTAGGGGGTGTTTGTTTGGGCTTATGGCTTATTTGATTTTGGGGTTAAGTTGTATAAGCTCACTTTTTGTGTCTTATTTTAAAACTTTTCGGCTTATATAAGTCCATTAAGTGATAATAACTTATATAAGCTGAAAAGTTTGAACATAAGTCACAAAAAGTGAGCTTATAAAACATAAGCCCAAAACCAAATAAGCCATAAGCCAGCTAAATAAGCTGAAAACAAGGATGAAATAATTACCAGTGGTATCCTTGTCCGCAGCCTGAGTTTTAGATTTAAAGTGAAGAAGGAAGTCCTTAAAGGCTGCCATGTTGTTATCATCATCATCATCAGAAGAAGCATGATTATCTCACATGTATTGAAGCTCATTCTCAACTTTTGATCTATACTCATTAATAACCAAAGGCACATCATCCCTGGGCTTATGCAGCCTGTCGGTGGTTTTCGATAACATTATATCCTTCAAATCTTTGATAACAGCTTCGAACTTATCCAACGCGAAACAGACGTCTGAAAAGTATATATAGCAGCATCTAGATATATATGTTCAGCTTCTCACGCGGCCCTCGACCATATCATTCTGGTTGCCATTGTACGAATACTAGGTGGCTAGCTAGGGTTTCAATTCAATTTTAATACGTACGTAACCGTTATGGATTTGGGCAAAGATCGATAGATAAATGAACAATTATGGATTCAGGTTGAGTTTAAATAGTTTCGGATCGGGTTTGAGTTGTCCCATCGGTTCGGGTTAAGATAAATTAAGTGGTTAACCCTGTCAATTCGTTTTTTTTTTTAAATTAATTATTATTTATATTTTACTGAGTTAAAATTTATGTATACTTTTAAATTAGCATACACCTATTCAATCAATTATAATCAATTATTTTTTTAAAAACTCCCTTCCCGTCACTTTTTTAAAAATTAAATATCTCACAAACGATAAATCGTCAAACGAAAAAAAATACACCATTGTAACAAAAATTAAATCATCTTTCTATCGAGGGGCACATTATATATTTTCGACGAACTTTTTTTTCGACTTTTTTTCTTAAGTCACGTATGAGAGAATCATATATGATTCATCACGAATCATATATGATTTTCAGAAAATCATATATTATATGATTTGTGATATGAATCATATATGATTTTCTGAAAATCATATATGTTTCGTGACGAATCATATATGATTCTCTCATACGTGACTTAAAAAAAAGTCGAAAAAAAGTTCGTCGAAAGTATATACATGTGCCCCTCGATAGATAGATGATTTAATTCTCGTCGCGATGATATGTTTTGTTTTACGTAACGATATACGGTTTGTGAGATATTTAATTTTTAAAAAATGAGTTTTTTTTGTTACATGATAAAAATGGGTGGTTGTGATTGGTTGATTGAGTCTATGCTAAACTAAGGGTATATGTTGAACTTTTTCCTTACTTTACTAGCATGTTACCAGCGTAATGCGATAACGAGTATCTAGTGACGATTTTTTAAATGACAAATGTCACTACTTTTGCCTGTTAAATTTGTATTCAAGGATTAAAGTTGTAAAAAATTAAATCAAAATAAAATAAACTTTCAAAAAATGAGAAAAATTAAAAATTAATTAAAATATGTCAAAATAGATAGATTTAAGTTCATTTGGATATCATACTTTTCTTTGAATATGAGGGGACTAATCCTACCATTCATCTTATTTTAATCCAATGGATAAGATTAAACACAAAATATAATTTCAATCTTCTTTTTTCAAACATTAATATCTCTTAAACCGTTAATCGTTATGCGAAAAAACATACCGTTACAAAGAACATTTAATTATCTTTTTATAGATATGCTATATGATACATTTTTGATAATTTTTTTTATTTTTTCACGTTTTCGAAAATTATCATATATGATACTAATATCATATATGATGTATGACCAGTATCATATATGATATAACCTATTATATATGATAGAAACCCGTATCATATATGATTTAACACTGTTATCATATATGATGAAATAATATTATCATATATGATATTTCACGTAAATATTAACAAGAAGAAAAAAAAAATGAATTTTTTTTCTTCAAAAGTATATCATATTACATATTGGTAGAAAGATAATTAAACGCTCGTCGCGATGGTATAATTATTTTACTTTAACACTTAACGGTTTAAAAGGTATTTAAATTACAAAAAATAAGTAAAAAATAAAATATATTAAATCTCATCCATTAATGAAAATGAGATGGATGGTAAGGATAAGTCCCCTCATATCCAAGAAAAAATATGATATCCAAAATAACTCAACTCAAATAGATATTGAATTAAAGTTTTAGAGAATACGATGAAATTGTATTATGAATCCATTAGATGAAAATGAGATGGATTGTGAGGATGAGTCCCCTCATATCCAAGAAAAAGTATGATATCCAGAATAACTCAACTCAAATAGATATTGAATTAAAGAGTATAAAATTTTAGAGAATACGATGAAATTGTATTATGAAAAGAATAATTAGATAAACGGATATTTAAATTTTAAAGATAAATATGAATTTTTTTTATAGGTTGTTACAAAAGGTGGTTAAAAAAAGTTGTTACAAATGGAGATGAATGGTCAATTATAAAATGAATGTTTTCATAAAAGTCAATTTTTAATGTTTTACTTTTCAAACTTTCTTAAAATAGAAATGTCTCAAATGATTTATAATAACATTAATACCTTCCTATTTTGATATGTAAGATTTAATCGAATTAATTAGCATAATTATTAATATTCTACTAAATTTGTACTAAAATACATATCTAGACGATATATGATTTTGAATATGCAAATTTATAAAAAAAAATTGAATGGTTCATAATCAAAACATATTTAATATTAAATTTACATTATTGAACAATTTGATTAATTGTATGTTAAAATTATAGTTTATAGCAATAATTATTTGTACATGTTGCATATTAATTAGTAGTCACTTTGTCCTTTAATGCGTATTGCTTTCATCTAATATAAAAATAAATTTATGAAGTTGATGTTTTAAAGGTTTGTATCAAAAGCTAGTAAGAGTGTACTATTTTAATTTTGGAGAGAAAGTACAATATCTTTATGTGTAGTATAAAGGTTTGTATCAAAAGTTGAACTGACTATGACTTCGGTTTCTAGTTGAACCTGTTGGTCTGGTTCGGTTTTAAAAACTATGTACACCATCATTTTGTATAGACAGCATGTACAATTTTGTAGATTATGTTTTTGATTGTTGTACAATATGTATATGTAATTGTATTTTTTATTTGATATTGTAGGCTTCCATCATACAAAAAAACATAAAAATCAGGATGCGTATGCTAAATACCAGTCGCATATATTCCACACAAAAAAGAAGATAATATATTTTTGACATTGGTTTAATGAGAATATATGACTTTCAAAGATAAATCGTATCATATGTGATATTTACGAAGATGGTGTATTCATGAAAGAACAAGGGAATGAATCTCCATAACACAATTCGTTTTAATCCAATGGTTACAATCTAATCCGCCAACCCTAAAAACACCACTACCACTCGCCAGAGAAGACTCATCAGAAAATTACAAAAAACTTCGCTAGAACCATACAACGCCGGATCTATAACAAACCTCGCCGGAAAACACAAACCACACTGGAAAACACAAACCTAGCTGAAAAACAACAAATCTCGCCGAAAATGGAGGTTTATTCAGTTTTTGGCGATGGATGTTTTGAATCCGACGATAGTTGTTTATTCGGACGATGGTTGTTGATTTTCCAACGAGCCAAATCACATTTGATTCAGCCTGAATCACATTTGTTTGAAGTTGAATCACATATGTGTCGGGATGAATCACATGATGTGTTTCATGAAAAATATTGTATGTAATTCAGCCTCGAACACATGTGATTTATCCTGAAACACATGTGATTCAACCTCAAACACATGTGATCATGGCTCGTTGAAAAATCAACAACCATCTCCGAAAAATAAACAGCCATCGCTGTAAAGTAAATATATCTCCTAGAAAACCACAACACCCGTCGGAAACTACCCTACACAACATCAAACTTTCAAATCATATAAGTTCCATCATCTCATTTGTCTACACACCAGATCTGGCGGTTGGTGGTAGAGGTAGCGGCGGCGGTGGTATTGTGGTAGTGGTCGAAATTTTAGATTGTTCTTTGAAAAGATAAGGTGTGTGTTTTCTGGTCCGAATGTGTGTGTGTGTGTGTGTTTTGGGTGTTAAATCTAAACCATTAGATGTGTTTAAAATTGAATGGTCAAAATTTGTTCCACCAATCTTTTTTAAATACATGTTTTCTCTCGAAACCAAAATATGTATTAAAATTAACATATAAAACTTGACAAACCTAAAATAAGTGTTTTATAAGTAGAATAAAGTTAATGCTAGATGATATTAAGTATTACCGGATCACCTGTATCTGTCAAGGAGGGATGGAAACAAGGATATGCGTATGTTGATATGAGTTTAGTTATTTTTTGCATCTATAATCTAAGAGATTAATCATAGCCATTCTTTACCTAAGATTAAATCTCAAAAAATAACTACGGAGGGGCTTTTTTTTTGCTAAAATATCCAAAAATTACAAAAAATCGACGGAGAGACTAAAGATATAAATTTTCTAAACTAATTTTATCAATGTTGATATTTCGCTAGTGAAAATAACAATGAAGATATTTCATTGCGTTTTTCACTAGTGAAATATACCATTGATAAAATTAGTTCGGAAAATTTACAACTTTAGTCACTCCGCCAGATTTTTGAAACATTTAGACTTTTTGGCAAAAATGGCCCCTTTGTGTTTTCTTTTTCTAATCTTAGGTTAATCTTCATTCTTATAACCTCCATATGTGAAAAAGTTTAAAAAGATACTTCATTTGTCAGCATATTTCTCTTACTCTCAAACACACAAAATCAACACCAACATCAAATCTCAAACCCGATTTCTTCATCAAAACATAGATCAAAACCTAATATCGAACCTCAAACCAGCACCATCACACAACATCTTCACCCTCTTCCTATCGTCACAATCACCTTTAGCCACTAAAATATTCATAAACACACTGGTTACTAAACAACAACAATGACATAAACATTGAAATCATACCCATCATAAACAACAATGGTTACGAGCAGCGACGTCCAACAAAGAGCGGGTTTCGACGAGTGTTACGAATAATGGGTTTTCATGAAGAACAAATCCTAACAAATCTTTTATATTGTAATTTTTTTAGATCTAAGAAAGTAATAATACTATGTTCTTTGGGTTGACTTAAATATTTGGTTGACTTATTCGTACATGAGAAGTTTAAGAATTTGATTTACTTAGGTGTTACGTGAGTGCAATGCGAAACTGCTTTGATGAATTGAAGAGTTTGAGATTACGGATTTATGCTTTTGAATTTTGATTATGATTTTGAATTTTGATCTATGTTTTTATATGGAAATGAATACAGTATTTGTTTTGAATTTATCTATTTTGATTCTTTCTGCATACATAATTAAAATCAGGGAAATTTTTTAGTTTTTTGATAAAGATGAGTGTAAATTCAATAAAAAATTAAATAAGGAAGAACACAAGGGTGTACAAATGTACGTGTTATCGGTAATAAAGTTATCAAACTGATGTGGTATATCCAACTAGGATAAAAAAATAAAAAAATGACGTGTCAGTCATTATTTATTTTTAACTAACACCTAGACGGACATATTGCATATATTGTAAAATATTAGCTGGTTTGAATAATCATATTAGTAATAAATTAGTTGATTACCTAGATTTGTAAACGATGGAGTGTACATTACTAATGTATGGACTTAATGCATTTTTAAGATATGTCAACTAAACTAGATTTATTTTTAAAGGTAGTTTTTCTTATAAATAAACACATGCTTCGATAAGCTCTCGTAAGCTTGAGCGCCAAACGTGCTCTAAATATTCATCGTAATGGTATATTTTTTCACTTATCCATTAACAATTTATTAAATATATTAATGTTTGAAAAACATATGAAAAATGGCTTTGATTTTAATCTAATACATCGTAGATGTAGGAAGAGGATTGGTCCATTGTTATTCAAATAAAATTTATTATTCAGATGAACTTGATACTATATAAAAAGGGTATATTTTCATCATAACTCTAAACAAAAAGTTAAAATTAACATATCAAATATCAACCATTAGATCATTTCTAATCCAAATCTAACTCCAAACGAAATGTGCAATCTTGATAATCGGATGTGCATTTTGATCCGAATCCCGAAATCGAACCAGGAACCGTACCGATTCTCGGTATCCAAATCCCTTTCGGTACGCTATTGGGACTACGAATTAAGGTGGAAAAAAATTGGGAACTACTAATCCGGTACGGGACCAGTACCAAGTCGGGAAATTCTCGAAAAAAACGGGAAAAACCCGATTTCTCAGTACCGGTACCGATACCCGTACCGGTACCGATATCCGAATCATGTTCGATACGATATACCAGTACCACTAATTTATGTTTGGGAAAGGATCGATATCAATTCGGTACGGGGTCGGTATGAGACCGGTACCGTGTTCATCCCTACAATTCATCCATCTCTTTTATAACAAATTTTTGTAACAAAATTTCAACTTATTAAAATCTTTTTTTATTTTTAAATTGAAATATATTTTAATTTGTTTATACTTTTCATAATCAAATTTCATAATTTAATTCAACATCTATTTTGATGTATTTACAAATTTTTTCGTTTTTCTTTTCATTTTTAGTTATTCTATTTATTTTAATTCAAATTTTTTACAATTTGACATTTATTTGATTGTCAAAAATATAGTCACCGGCTACTCGTCGCTACATTTTATACGAGTACCATGCTAGTTGAATTTAACATTCTTATAGGCCATTTCAATAAAAGGGATTTTGAACTTTCGCTTATAGATTTTGCATTTGAGTGGATAAAAAACAATCAAAACTTATACAACAATCAACAAAATTTCATATAAGGTCAAAATGCAGTTTGAGTTTTACTCTATGGCTTTTGTATCTATATTTCTGTAATATGTTTTTGGTCTTTGGGGTACCCAACCAATTGGAGGTACAACTGATAAAATCAATCAATATTATATTCAAAGTACACAACATCAAGAGAGAATGTATGAATGCGAACTACGTTTTCCTAACTGATAAAATCAATCAATATTAAAAATCAATCAAATAGACCAATAACTGAACCTTGTCATAGACCAGGGTTAAAAGTCAAGTTGCCGGTTTACCGGGTCACCGGTTTAACCGGTTCAACCGCCGGGTCAAACCGGTTTATATGATATGAATGCGAACTACGTTTTCCTAAAAACCCATGGGTATTATCAAATATGCATTCGAAGTTTTTAAACTTCCAAGACCACTATGTAAATACTTTTATATTAAATTAATACATTGGAATTAGCTATATCACAAAGTCCTATGACCACAAAGTGGCTGGTATAATGGTTTGTCCAGTACACTATACATTTCCTTCTCATACATTTGTTACCACTCAAGATCTCAACAACCTTTGCATCATCTTCATCCATCGGTGGCCATCACTATCAAATTTTTTATTAAAACAAATGAGTTTTTAATTCATTTGTAACCTACTCATCACCTCAAACCATCTTTGCATCATCTTCAACATCCATAATCTGCATCATTTTAACACAACATATCTTTGTTTTTAACCACCACCACTACATCATATTGGTCTATTTGATTGATTTTTAACCCTGGTCTATGACAAGGTTCAGTTATACATTCAACAAATCTAGTGACATAATCTAATCTTGCAGCATCGTCTTCCTTTTCCTTTGATAAATGATGAACCGGCCGGTTTTGATCCGGCGGTTCAACCCGGGTCGGCATAAACCCGGCGGTTCAATCCGGTTCAAGTTTTAGTGAAAACCCGGCTTACTACGGACCGGACGTCACTCCGGTTCCCGGTTCAACCGGTTCAACCGGCCGGTTCGAACCGGGTTTTAAAACATTGCTCACGACCGTTTGTCTCATGACTTCCAAATATTAGATCCAACCAAGCCACATGTCATAATAAGAATGGTCAATCATACTTCTTATCATTATTCATCTGATTCAACCCACGTGCATCTTCATGCATTTTCTTTCTAAATCACAGTAAGCTTCATTAGAGAAAAAGCAAAGAAAGAACAGTTTGATTAATAAAGTGTTGATGAGGTTTTGTTGTAGTTCTTCTAGGATGGAAAGGTAGAAGAGGTGGAGGTGAGATAAATAGGTTGGAGTGATGGTTTTGTTTTAGGATACGCAAGATTTGAGAGATATATTTGGATATTGGTGAAGATTATTTTTTTATCTTACTATATACTACTTTCTAGAAAAAATCAAACACTTATTATGAGGTTTATAAAGACTAGGTTTAATGTCCGTGCACACAAGGGGCTAACACGTAAACAATTAATCACAAATTTTTAAAAGGTACTATACTTTCTTTAGTGTTGTTAAAATTAAAAGGCCAAAGTTAACAATTATTCATAATCAACGCAGTGGCTTTAAATAATTCACAATGTAAAGTGGCTAACACATATACTCATACATCTCAAAGAAAAAAAAAAAGCTCAATATCCCAAAAATTAGAATCTGACCTAGTGTACTCAAACGTGGGAATAACTGAATAAGACAATAAACGGTTAATTCAATGAGAACATATAACAATGGAAATTCAGGGTAAAAAATACCATGGCTTTACAACAGACTCTTTCTCATTGGAGCGTTAAAGGTTTTTAAAGCTAGGACAAAGCTTTAAGTGAAATAAGGTTTCAAAATTCGACTCTTTCCAATTGTTCTCTTTTAAGAAAATATACAAATCGTTCTCATCAGACACCAGTGCATGCAAAAAACAATATGTATCAATACCTAATACTTGCTTCATCGCCCCCTTTTTACACCAACATATATAATCCTGTATTGTTTCATCACCTAAGTCGTTAAACTCAAAATTTGGTGAATCAGACACACATAGAAAACTATTAAGGATTATCATAATTTGGTTAAAAATATTACATTCTACTTCTTTAGAAGGATATCAAATCCATTTAGGAGACTCTTAAATTAAGAAAGAATACAAATGAAGTTGTAAAAAAATCATGCCATGACCCCTTATTTATGTATAAATGAACAAAAATCCCTTCTATTTTTTGATCTTCTGTCTTATCCAATGAACACTAAATAAATATAAATGATTCAACAAACCACACTATTGTATAGTCTAAATAAATAGAAATGATTTCAAATCACATTATAACAGTAATAATGTGAAATACTTTGAAGATTTTAAAGAACACTTGTGAGAGCATAAGTAGGCGACATGTTTTCAAAAGTATGCACCGCTTCTCATGTTACCAATCCCCACCAAAACTGAATCACCTGCACAAAATTAACACAAAATGATTTGAAATCATCTTCTTCCAGAATTGATTAAAGGACGCTTTTACTGGCCAACCATTACTATTTGCGTTTGTGTTAATTTTGAACTCATATTATATAGTTACCTATTTTGACCCCGTTACCAAAACACCAGCCACATAGTTCCAGACACATACATTAGTTTTACAAAATAATTTTATTATGAGCATTATGTATAAGATCTTTTCATGAAGTCTATACATTACAAAACTTATACCGATTGCTATTAAATTGGAATGCTTATAAGTAGGTGTAGATTCTACGTTTCCTAAGTTGAGGATAGGTAGCTAAATGGGCAAGTTATCTAGTTTCTTCATGCACATCCATTCACTTTCACACTTGATATACAATACCTCTTCAACAAAGTTGCATTTATGCACATACTTATTACTCACATAATCTAAGTCATCGATCTTATGTTACTTGTCAAAAATACCACTCCTAGAAAATGTTATTGACTATTTTACCTCGTATCTTTGCATTGTGTACTCCTCAGAGGTGGTAATATATTAAGAGTACGTATTAGTTAGAGCAAATACTATTTATTTTCTTCTTATTCTTGGTATCTCTTGCTTTAGTTTCTGCCGACGCCAAAATCATTAGGAATGGTGAAACTGGTATGCAATATTATAAAGTATATAAGAGCATTGAGTCTATAGTTTGAATCTTTTAAAATAATCAATTTGACCCGTGAAAGATTAACTGCCAAATTAAAGAAAAAGTGAAGTCAAAACCATAAGTAGAGCTCCAGCATTTTTATGTGTTCCCAATTAAGCACCCACAAGTACGGTATGTTTAACCCATAAAATTGTAGAAAAACATGAATCAAGAGACCTCAAACCTTAAACCTTTATATTAAATAGATCAAAAGATACCAAACTTTAAACAAAAAATAAAGAGGCTACCAGTGCTACTCACGTGTAGCCCTATTATCTACATGATAATAGTTTTACAAGAGAGATCAATAACAAAAACAAATACAAGTTTCTGAGATCAAATGTTAAGAGAGAGTAATGAATGTGTGATGAAAACACACAGAAGAAAAAGAGGCGATGTAAACAATGAAACCAAGACGCTCCTTCATATAACCAAGAGTCAAAGATAAGAGCCGTTGGGTCAAGTTGACTGGACTTGATTGGGCTTGACTGGGCTTGAGCCCAAAAGGCTTAACTTGTGCATATCACCACTTTAGTCCCTTTTCCACCAGCATGCTTTCACTCCTAGTCCTTTAGATAACTGAAAGATTAAAAAGATACATAATAAGTCCCCAAAGTTTATGAAAGGGTATCAGATTATATCTTTTAACGCCCCCTCTTAATCTGATAACCCATACAGATTTAGCATTCCAAGTTTGTTAACAAACTTTTGATGCAAATCAATGTCTAACCCCTTAGTGAGCACATCTGCAATTTGATTTGCAGTGTCTACTTTCACAGTTTTAATAACACCATTTAAAATCTTTTCTCTAACAAAATGAAGGTCAATTTCCAGGTGTTTAGTTCGTTCATGAAACACAGGGTTAGCTGCTATCTTAATAGCAGAATTGCTATCACAAAACAGATTCACAGGTAAAAGATCATGACAATTAAGATCTTTTAAGACTTTCAGAATCCATATGACTTCACTTGTAGTGGAAGCAAGAGCTCTATACTCAGCTTCAACTGAGGATTTAGAGAGAGTAAGTTGTTTCTTACTTTTCTAAGAAATCAGGTTGTTGTTCAAGAAAACACAATAACCTGTAACAGACCTTCTTGTAACAATGCATTTAGCCCAGTCTGCATCACAGAAAGCTTTGAGAATCATACCTGAGTTTTTGACCACATGAATCCCAAGCCCAGGACTTCCCTTTAGGTACCTCAAGATTCTAAAGGCAATCTTTTGGTGAGACCTCAAGGGTGTGTGCATGAACTGACTCAAACAGTGAACAGCATAAGATATATCAGGTCTAGTATTGGTCAAGTAGATCAACTTACCCATAAGTTTCTGGTATTCAACAATGTTCTCAAGAAAAGGATCATTATCAGACTCTTCATTAGTGATTAACAATTTTGAAAACAAAGGTGTTTTAACAGGTTTGCAAGCCAACATGCCATATTCAGACAATAAATCTAACACATATTTTCTTTGATTTAAGCAAACCCCTGAATCAGTGTAAATAACTTCAATCCCCAAAAAATATTGAAGTTTTCCCAAGTCTTTGATTTTAAAATTTCCTTTTAACAAATCTTTGAATTTGTCAATCTCCTTTTGATCATTACCAGTCACAATAATATCATCAACATACACAAGAACAACAACAAACAGTTTATCAATATTCTTGGTGTAAAGGGAATAATCAGATTTGCTTTGCACAAATCCATTCTCAACAAGGACAGAAGTGAGCTTAGAATTCCACTGCCTAGGAGACTGTTTAAGCCAATAGATGGATTTTTTAAGCCTACACACAAGATTTTTGTTTCCAGTGTAAAATCCTTGTGGAGGTTTCATGTAGACAGTTTCATCAAGTTCACCATATAGGAAGGCATTGTTAACATCAAGTTGATAAATAGGCCAAGATTGGTTAACAACAAGATTAACTAAACATCTAACAGTGACCATTTTGACAACAGGAGAAAAGGTTTCCTCATAATTAATACCTTCCTTTTTCCCACATCCCATGGCAACAAGTCTAGCTTTATATCTTTCAATTTCACCATTGGACTTAAACTTAAGCTTCCAAACCCATTTAGAGTTTAAAGCATTTCTACCATGAGGCAACTCAACTAAGTCCCAAGTATCATTTTCAAGAAGAGCAGCAAACTCTAAATTCATGGCATCAACCCATTGAGGGTTTTGGGATGCTTCAAAAAAATTCCTAGGTTCACTATTTTTATTCAACTGAGTAACAAAACACAAAGCATCACCCTTGATCCTAGAGTATCCCACAAACCTCTCAATCCCATACTTCACCTTTGATTTTACAACAAAATCATTATAATTTTTTGGAAAAACAAAAGGTCTAGAAGACCTTCTTAACTCTTGATTACCCTGAGAATTAGTATTAGGATTATCACCCAAGTTTTCTCCCATGCTTTGAACATGAGGAGGAAGAGTTGGGTTAAATTCAGAATGACCCTCAGACATGTGATTTTCATCAAGTGTGGCAGCCTCATTCTCATTTGAGCTGGCATCTGTGGTATCGTTGCCTGAGGCAATGTGTCCACTGTCACCTAGACTCGTGAGAGGGCTGCTAGCACTTGGTGACCCATTGTCACCATTATGTGCATTAGTTACTCTCTCATCATCATAGGATAGCTCAGGGTTTTCTAAGTCAAAAAGGTTAACACTTTATCATTTTGCAAAACATCAATTTGATCATTATTGTTCCTTTTGTTCAAAGTACCATCCTTAAAAGGAAAAATAGACTCAAAGAACTTCACATCTCTAGAGACAAAGAATTGATGTCTGTCAAGACTATAAAGTTTGTAACCCTTTTGAGAATTAGAAAATCCCATCATAACACATTTTTCAGACCTACTGGACAATTTATCATGACTATTTAAAATAGTAGCAAAGCAAAGACATCCAAAGGTCCTAATATGAGAGAGGTTTGGGGATGACTTATAAATCATCTCATAAGGAGATCTACCATTTAGCACAGAAGAGGGCAATCTGTTGATAAGATAAGTAGCAGTTAGAATGCATTCAGTCCAAAATCTCAAGGGTATTCCCCCCTGAAACATAAGGCATCTAGTGACATTTAACAAATGCCTATGTTTCCTTTCATCCACCCCATTTTGTTGTGGGGTATAGGGACAAGAGGTTTGGTGTACAATCCCATGATTATGACAGAAATTTTGAAATGAGTGATTAATAAACTCTGTTCCATTGTCACTTCTAAAAATCTTGACATTTCTTTTAAACTGATTTTTTAACAAGTTAAAAAAGGTTTCAATATAGCTCCCAACTTCATCTTTACTTTTTATTAAGTACACCCAAACAACTCTTGTATAGTCATCCACAATAGTGAGAAAAAATCTATGCCCAGTATGACTGATCACCCTATAAGGACCCCATAAGTCTAAATGCACCAAATCACCAAGAACTTTAGTTTTATGATCACTTAAAGGAAATGGTTCTCTAGTTTGTTTAGCTCTTTGACATATTTCACACAAATCAGATTGACCAACTTCAGTTATGTTCAAAGAATTTTTAAGGACATTTAGAGCAGGGTCAGCAGGGTGACCTAACCTAACATGCCAGTCATGTTTAGAAAGAGAGCAAGTAGGCACACTGAAATTATGAATCACCTTAGTATCTTCTATATCTAAATAGTAAAGACCACCACATTGTCTACCAGTCCCTAAAACAGTTTGGTGATTCAAATCATGATTCACAAAAAAAACATTTATCTTCATAAAAAACAACCAAGACCTTATTGTCCTTAGCAAGCTTATGCACAGAGATAAGGGTAACACAATAATCAGGGATAACAAGAACATCAAACAAAACCAACCCATTAGGAAGTTTAAGGTTACCAATTTTAGAAATAATAGCTTCAGTCCCATTGGGATGAGCAACCTTGATATTTAAATGAGTGATGTCAAAAACATTGTCCATTTCAGATTCATTATTTGACATATGTTGATTTGCCCCAGAATCAACCACCTTTCCCTTATAAGTGAGTTTGGTTTTGATGTTAGTGTTGGAACAGAAAAACTTTCCAAAATTATCATTAAAAACTTTGCTATTGTTAAAGTAAATACCTGCCATATTGGCATGAACCACCTTTTGAGTATCATTAGCATTGCTTTTGTTATCTTTAATGAAAGAGATCAAAGTAGACAATTGTTCATCAGTGAATCCAGAAGAAGAGGGTGTTCCAACAGAATTGTTAGACACATTTTTTCTTTTGTAATTTTGCCCCCCTTTCCTTTTTCCAAAATCACTAGGATAACCAATTATCTTAAAACATCTGTCAATAGTATGCCCATTATACCCACAGTTCTCACAAACAATGTCAGAATTACCATTCCCATTAGGTCTATACCCATTGTTGTTGTTAGGGGTATTAGGACTAAAGGTAGTAGTAGTAGAATTAGGTCTAAAGTTCCCATTGTTACCAGAATTAGGTCTGTAATTACTCACTTGAGAACCTTGAGAGGTCTGAGGTCTTTGGGTGTTGTTTCTAGCAGGCCCATTAGAGAAAAAAGCAGAGTTTTGAGTCCTCTGAGAAGACCTTGAACTACCACTAGAAGCTAACCTATGAGATTCCTCACTGGATATTATGGCATAAGCTCCCTTAACATCAGGGAGATTCTCTCTAGATAAGATAGAACTTCTAATGGTCATATAGGAATCATCTAATCCCATCAAGAATTGCATTAACTTCAACAACTGGTTATGTTTTTTGAACTCATTAGAAGCAGTATACACACAAGCAGGTAACTCAACCATAGCATCATATTGTTTCCAATAGGCATTAAGTTTATGATAATAATCAGACAAATTAGACCCATTCTGTTTCAAAGTATTGATCTTATAATGCAAATTAAAAATCACAGACCCATCAACCTTATGATAGGTCTCTTTGAGTTCTCTCCATACATGTTTAGCCTTTTTTGAAAAAAATTGCCCCAAAAAGAGTTCTTCAGAAATGGAATTAAGAATCCACCCCAACACAACAGCATTCACCCTATCCCACTGTTTTCCCAAAACTTCATTAGTTATAGATCTCTTACAAGACCCATCAATAAACCCTGTTTTGTTCTTTCCTTCCAAAGCAAGTAACATAGCATTAGCCCAAATCTGATAATTTTCAGTTCCTTTAAGTTTCACATTCACAACAGTTAAAACAGCAGAATCATTTGGGTGCAAGTGTAAAGGATCACTCAAATCAAGCTTACTGATCAGTGTAACTTGGTCAGTTACACTCTCAGTATCAGTATCACTATGTTCAGACATGGTGACAAGTCAAAGGGGTCAAAAAATAACTCAGTCCAAAGCCAACAAAGTTCCCAGGCTTCCAAACCACTCAAGGTGGTAGGTCAAGGGCAAGGCAGAGGGTGAGGTTCCAGTTAAAGGGTGAAGATAAGGCAAATAAATAAAAAACCAACAAACAAAAAAATCAATAGTAACACAAAATAAGGAGAGAGAGCGTGAGAGGTGTTACCAACCCAAACCAAAGCACAATCGAACTGTTGTGTCTAGATTCACTTAGTCTAGAACACAACAGAACCTCCAAAATTACAAACCCTAATTTCCTTCGAGGGAAATTAGAAGTAAATGATCAAAACTTCAAGCTACCAGTATGAACAACGTTCTTTTAAGAAAAGAACCCACCAAACAACCAATCTTTCAACAAAAAATGAAACCCTAATTTTTTCTTTGGAAAAAAAATTGGGGAAAATCACTTTAATCGAAAGAAGATATCACCAAACGTATGATAAAGTCACCAGAAAGACAGAAACACCAGATCTCAAAAACCCTAATTTTTCAAAATCAAATTGAGGCCTCAAAACTTTGAATCAACAAGTAATATTAACAGATCCTGCTCTCTCAATAGCAGATCTACTCAAAAAAATATGTAATATCAAAAACCCCCAAAAAAACTTGAAACCCTAAAAATATTTTTCATCGATTTTTAATAACCAGGCTCTGATACCATGTAGAAAAACATGAATCAAGAGACCTCAAACCTTAAACCTTTATATTAAATAGATCAAAAGATACCAAACTTTAAACAAAAAATAAAGAGGCTACCAGTGCTACTCACGTGTATCCCTATTATCTACATGATAATAGTTTTACAAGAGAGATCAATAACGAAAACAAATACAAGTTTCTGAGATCAAATGTTAAGAGAGAGTAATGAATGTGTGATGAAAACACACAGAAGAAAAAGAGGCAATGTAAACAATGAAACCAAGACGCTCCTTCATATAACCAAGAGTCAAAGATAAGAGCCGTTGGGTCAAGTTGACTGGACTTGATTGGGCTTGACTGGGCTTGAGCCCAAAAGGCTTAACTTGTGCATATCACCACTTTAGTCCCTTTTCCACCAGCATGCTTTCACTCCTAGTCCTTTAGATAACTGAAAGATTAAAAAGATACATAATAAGTCCCCAAAGTTTATGAAAGGGTATCAAATTATATCTTTTAACAAAATACACTTATTCATATGTTCGATACTCTAGTTCAGTCATGGTTTGAAAATCATTAATTTTAGTGTGGTTCAGTTTAACTTTCATTGCAACAGTAAAAAGGTATCCGCTATGGCTAAGAAATTCTCATAGATACAATAACTGTTATGTAGCTAGTATAAGGATCAAACTTTAATTAACTCGCAAAGAATGAGGTCGAGCCATATTTTGTCATTCAAATTAAAAACAAATGATAAAACATTATAACTAAATTTCCCCAAGATACCCCACATAATAGGCACAACTACCTTAAATATTCGTCCAAGAAGATTTTGCACATTATATAACCACAACAATATTAAATTGCTGGGAAATCCTATATGAGTTAGAGGTTGTAATTTGATATACCTTGCCATTAATTCTGATATCCTTCTGCGCATGAAAATAGCCCATACGATGGCTTCTTTTGTCACTTTCTTGAACAATCAAATCCGTACTTGAACTAACACGCCCAACGTTTAAAAATATGTAATTGGAAAGAAAATCATATGTCAATATCTGCGAAACACGCAAAAATCATAAGAAAACAACCAAATGTAATTATTTCTGGATTAAGAAAAAAAATAAATGCCTATCCTAACCGAGCCAATTCAATACATAGGTCATCCCTAACTTGTTTATGTACATTTATGATGCAATTAGAAAACATACATTTGATTAGCTAAGCTTTGTGGACTCGTGATCTTCTATTAAATCGTCTTGAATAGTATAATCATTATCAAAATGCAATATATAATACATCATTATCTCTTATGTTAATTTTTTATCTACTATCTGGTTGAAATCATTATCAAAATGCATTCTATAATACATGATTATCTCTTATGTTAATTTTTAGCAAATCTCTACACAAATGCCTTAATATAAACTTAATAAAGTAATATCATTTGCTTTTAATCCTTATTATTTCATTTTGGTAAACAACTTAACTGCCTTAGGGGTGAAACATTAATAGGCTAATCAGACTATTCAAACATACTTTTAAAAATACTTTTAGACATCCGTGTATTGAATACATCCTAACTAATGAACTAAAAACATAAGCTGATGAAGTAGCACCAGATTTTAATCCTAAAAATCCTACATATGTAAATGTATATCATAAACGTGTAACATAGGAACTAAAAAATTGAAAACTAACACCTTTTCCCATATCAATCACGAATCCAGTTGCGTAGTTCTTGTTTGGGCATAGTAACTATATTATAATACGACCTATTTATAGAATCAACAATAGATTAACTCAATTACTTATAAGTATAAAAACCCCTAATTATCCTTTACTTGTTATGTAAAAGATTGCTGATGTAATTAAAAAAATATACCTTTGATTATATAATCATTGAGGAATCATGATCTTCAATTACTAATAATGATCATGCTACCAGTTATTGGATATGGCAAAAAAGAGGATTTGGGTCGGGAAGTTGTTGGTGGGATATGTTGGGAGGCGGCTGTGATATTTAGGTAGATATTACTCATATTAGGGTAAGTATTATAAACTGTACCACACTACCTTTGGTCCTTCTAACTTAATGATATTGACTCTGTTTTTTTTAAGTCTTCTTTTTCACACTTTGGCCACGTATATTTTCCATCGAAAACTTTAAATTTACACGTTTTGAGACTGATTTTGACCAGATTTTGTTTAATTTTGACTTTTTATTAACCAATCATGTTGCATCTTTTTGCCTATGTGACACAATCAAGCAATTTGATTGGTCTAATTTTTTTTTATCAACCTCCACTTTTCACCAAAACTCTCTAAAAATCTAATTCTTTTATTATATAAAAGATACGGCCCATGTAGCCCAAAGAGTATATCATAACTTCTAGAAAAATTTATACAAAAAGGAGTATAGTAGTAGTGGCTTTTACATAAAAGTTAGTATTATATATAATGTATAATTTTATTATTAGTTAGCTCGGGTTGAGTTGTTGATAAATGATAGAAAAATTGAAATTAGTTGTATCTGTTGGTTGTATATATGAAGGTGTAAATAAATAATATTTTAATGAGATGTTGAGTTGGAAAAGGTTGTAAATAAACATGGTCAAAGAAATTTTCAAAATGAAGGTGATGCCTCTAACATCGCTCCTTTCCCTGTATTATCTTTTTGTCCCAAAAATCAGATGCGCAAAAGAAGAAAACATGTGAGAAATGTAGTGAAAACGAAGACCAAATTAACAAAGGACCATCCACAATTATATAGAAATCCACATAGCATAAACTACTAGCATAATTTTATTTAAAATAAAAGAAGGCACCGACGAGATAGTACTCCACAATCTGTAGAAAAACATGATCAAGAGGATCTAAACAAGATAAATAGCACTAAATCAAAACCTTATATAAATAAAAGAGATTAAACGTCAAAAGAGAAAAGAGATCACCACAGCTACTCTGGCGTGATCCTATTATCTAAGTGATAATAGTTTTATAAAAGATTAAAGAACAAAAAAGATCTTGGTTACATGATTATCAAAACGAGAGAAAACCCTAAGAAAAACATAGATGAAAATAACCCAGATAACTACACATGAGAGAGGTGTCTAGGTTATATCGAATGGTCAAAGGAGCCATTGTAGGCTAAGATGGATATGGGCTGGGATGGTCATGGGCTTGTGAAGTTTCCACACTTGACAGCTTCAGTCCTTAACGTTAGATGCTGTTATCACCAAGAGTTCAATAGCAAACTGAAAAAATTAAATTAAGCACAATAAGTCCCTAAATTGTTAGAAAGGTATCTGATTAGGTCCAATAATTTAACATCCCTCCTTAATCAGATACCTCATACATGTTAAACATCCCATTTTTTTAACAAGGGCATTGTGTTGTAATGTATCCAATCCTTTAGTGAGGATATCAACTATTTGATTAGCATAATCCACTTTACATGTTTTAACCACCCCATTTAAAAAAATTTCCCTTACAAAATGCAAGTCAATTTCTAAATATTTGGTTCTTTCATGAAATACTGGATTTGTAGTTATTTTAATAGCTGAATTACTGTCACAATATAAAGTTACAGGTAAAAGATTATCACAGTGCAAATCTTTTAGGACCTTAAGGATCCAAATAACCTCACTGGTCACAGAAGCAAGAGCTCTATACTCTGCTTCTGTGGATGATTTAGAGAGAGTATTTTGTTTTTTACTCTTCCAAGAAACAAGGTTATTATTAACAAAGACACAATAACCAGTAACAGATTTCCTAGTGACAATGCACTTAGCCCAATCAGCATCAGAATAAGCTTTAAGAAACATACCAAATGTGCTTTTAATATGAATGCCTAAACCTGGAGTACCTTTGAGATATCTTAATATCTTGAAGGCTATCTTTAGATGAGAATTCAAAGGAGAGTGCATAAAATGACTTAAGCAATGCACAACATAAGAAATGTCGGGTCTGGTATTGGTCAAATAGATAAGTTTACCCATCAATTTTTGATAATCAACATTATTTTCAAGAAACGAGTCATCATCAGTGGGTTCATTAGATATAGCAAGTTTAGAAACCAAGGGGTCTTAGCCGGTTTGCAAGCAAGCATACCATACTCAGAAAGTAAATCTAACACATAGTTACTTTGATTCAAACAAATGCCAAATTCAGTGTCAATAACTTAAATACCCAAAAAATATTTCAATTTACCTAAATCCTTAATCATGAACTTAGTTCTCAAAAAAGTTTTAAACTTCTCAATTTCAACAATGTTGTTACCAGTGATAATGATATCATCAACATACACAAGTAAGACAAGAAAGATACCACCATCAGATTTGGTAAAGAGAGTAGTCAGACTTACTTTGACAAAAACTATTTTCATTTAGGACATAATTAAGTTTGGCATTCCACTGCCTGGGTGTCTGTTTAAGAACATACAGGGACTTTTTAAGTCTACAGACCATGTTGTCACCTCCAGGAAGATATCCTTGAGGTGGCTTCATGTATACAGTCTCATCAAGGTCACCATACAAGAAAGCATTATTAATATCTAGTTGAAAGACAGGCCAAAATTGCATAATGGCTAATTTAAGAAGGCATCTAATGGTAACCATCTTGACAATAAGGGCAAAAGTCTCATCATACTCTATTCCTTCCTTTTGACCAAATCCATGTGCAACAACCCTAACTTTATATCTTTCTGTCTCCCCAATAGATTTAAATTTTAACTTTTAAATCCATTTACAACCTAAGGCTTTCCTACCTTTAGGGAGTTCAACAATTTCCCAAGTATCATTCTCAAGAAGGGCTGCAAGTTCAGCATTCATAGCATCAACCCAAAGAGGGTTTTGAGAAGCTTTAAAAAAACTTTTTGGCTCACTATTTTTGTTAAGTTGGGTGACACAACATAAATTCTCATGATTAAGTTTAGAGTAACCAACAAATTTTTCAAGACCATACTTAACTTTAGAGTTAACAATAAAATCATTATAATTCTTTGGAAAAACAGAAGTTCTAGTAGACCTTCTAACATTTTGATCTCCCGGAGCAGAAGTGCTTGGATTTTGATCCAAGTGACCTTCAGACTCATTATTATCATCAAGTGTAGCTGCCCCCTCTTCCAACCCAGCATTAATGTCATCACTGTTTTGAGCATCATCCCCAATATTTGGGGAATCAACAGTGTCCACATTATCCCCTTGGTTGAAGGAGTGGCTACCCTCACTGTGTGACTCATGGTCACTATTATGACTAAGTGTTACTCTCTCATCATCATTAGGTAGCTCAGGGTTAGCTAAATAAAAAAAGTTTAACAGATTTTTATCTTGATTAACACTAGGAACATTGGACTCATCATGCTTGTTTTTAGAGACTGAATCCTTAAAAGGAAAAATAGACTCAAAGAAACTAACATCTCTAGAGACAAAGAATTGATTACTATCAAGACTAAAATGCCTGTAGCCCTTTTGAGAATTAGAATAACCCATCATAACACATTTTTTAGATCTATTAGACAGTTTATCATGGCTATTTAAAATAGTAGCAAAGCACAAACAGCCAAACATTCTGATAAGAGAGAGACTAGGACAAGTATTATAAATCATTTCATAAGGGGACTTTCTATTTAACACAAAAGAAGGTAATCCGTTAATGAGAAAAGTGACAGTTAGAATGCATTCAGACCAATATTTCAAAGGAATCCCCCCTAAAACATAAGACACCTAGCCACATTTAAAAGGTGTCTTTGTTTCCTTTCAGCCACCCATTTTGCTAAGGAGAATCTGCACAAGAAGTTTGATGAAGTATGACTTTATTATTAAAAAACTTGTTAAAGGTTTGTTAACAAACCCAGTCCCATTGTCACTTCTAAAGACTTTAATATTCTTTTTAAACTGATTTTGAATCAAATTCTAAAAAGTTTCAATAAAAGTGACAACTTCATCTTTAGACTTAATGAGAAATACCCAAACAGCTCTGCTATAGTAATCTACAATGGTTAAAAATATCTATGGCCAGTATGACTAGTCACCTTATAGGGTCCCCACAAACCAAGGTGAACAATATCCCCTAAAGATTTTGTTGTATGGTCACTTAGAGGAAAAGGTTTTCTGGTCTGCTTAGCTCTTTGACAAACTTCATAATAGTCATATTTATCATTTTTATTGATTTTTAAAGAACCTTTTAAGACATCTAGGGCAGGGTCAGCAGGGTGACCAAGCTTGTAGTGCTAGTCATAGTAAGAAAGACAACATACAGTAACAATTTGATTCACATTGCACTTAATACCTTTAGTATCCAAGTAGTATAAACCACCACACTGATTACCAATCCCTAGAATGTTTCTCAGATTCAAATCCTGATTCAAAAATAAACATTTATTCTCATCAAACACAACAAAGATTTTGTTATCCTTAGCAAGTTTATGAATAGAAATCAAGGTGACACAATACTCAGGAATAACCAACACATCAAACAAAACAAGAACATTCCCCAACTTAAGATTCCCAATTTTAGATATGAAAGCTTCAGTAACATTAGGGTGTGCAACTTTAATTTTGAGATGAGATATGTCAAAAACATTATCTAATTCCTTTTCATTGTTGGTCATGTGTTGGTTAGCCCCTGAGTCAATAACTTTGCCATGTTGATTACTTTAGAGTGAATATTAGAACAAAAAAATTTCTCAAAGTTATCATTGAAAACTTTACTAGTATTGAGGTAAGTACCTGCCATATTGGCCTGTACACCTTTTTCAGAACCAATATTTTCTTTGATAAGAGAGAGTTAAGTGGTAAGTTGTTCATCAGAAAACATAGAGTTTGAGTTAGTGCCCACAGAGTTGTTAGAAACATTTTTTCCTTTAAAGGTTTGTCCAGGTCTATTTTTTCCAAAGCCAGTTGGAAATCCAATAAGTTTGAAACACCTATCAATAGTATGCCCAATATACCTACAATTTTCACAAGTTACTTGAGTATTACTATTAGGTCTGTAATTGTTAGGTCTGGGAGGCACATTGGGCCTAGGGTTACTATTGTTAGGTCTAAAGCCACCAGAGTTGAAGCTCTGGTTTCTTTGAAACTCATTTCTGGTAGGCCCATTAGAAAGAAAAGTAGATTCCTGAGTCCTCTGAGAGGAACCAACCAAGTTTCCAGAAGCAACTCTGTGAGACTCCTCACTAGAAATGATAGCATAAGCACCTTTAACATCTGGTAAAACTTCTCTAGAGAGAATAAAGCTTCTAATGGCCATATAAGAGTCATCAAGTCCCATTAAGAATTGCATTAATTTCAACAACTTGTTATGATTCTTAAATTCATTAGTAACAGTACACACAATTAGGAAGTTAAATCATAGCATCATACTGTTTCCACAAAGCATTCAAACCATGATAATAATCAGGCAAATTTGAGCCATTTTGATTTAAAGTGTTAATCTTATGATGAAGATTAAATATCACAGACCCATCAACTTTATGATAAGTTTCTCTCAAATCATTCCAAACATGTTCAACCCTTTTAGAGAATATTTGACCAAGAAACAATTCATCAGATATAGAATTAAGTATCCAACCTAACACCACATCATTGACTTTGTCCCATTACCCAAAATATAATTAGTTAAGGATCTTTTGCAAGAACCATTTATAAAACCAATTTTATTTTTTCCTTCTAAAGCAAGTAACATATTAGACCAAACTTGATAATTCTCAGTGCCTTTAAGTTTAACAGAAATCACAGTTAAGCTGGCAGAGTCATTAGGGTGAAGGTGCAAAGGGTCACTAATGTCAAGCTTACTAATCAAGGTGACAGATTCACCCCAACCTGTTCACCTTATTCATATTTGTGTCACCATGCACACTAGTCATGGTGAGCAACACAAATACAACTCACCACCCAAAAAAATAACTTAATCAGTGTCAACAAAGTTCCCAGGATTCCAGACCACTCAAGGGTGGTAGGTCAAGGGCAAGATAAAGATTAAGGGTCCAGATAATCAACACAGCCAAGAATAAACAATAACTAACAAAAAGCCAGCAAGAGAGAGAGAGAGTATAAGAATAGAAATAATAAACCAAGATCACGTATAAGCAAACAAGTAAGCAGATAATCAACAAAAAAGTATGAGAGAGAAAATAGGTGTTACAGTGCATGCAACCAAAAAGCACAATCGATCTGTTTCTCCTAGATTCACTTAGTCTAGGAAGAAATAGAACCTCCTCACCAAACCCTAATTTATAAAAATTAGAGAAATGCAAAATCGCCAACAGATCTAAGTAATAGATCCAAGAATCAACCTCCATGCAATAAGAACAAGGTTAGGACATAAAAGATATCGAAACCCCTAAACATTTTTGAAACCCTAAATTTTTTTTCCAACTGATTATGAAGAAAATAGATGAAAAAATTACGGATCTAGCTATTTCAATAGCAGATCTATTCAAAAAACATATTAATTTCAAAAACCCCCAATTTTTTTGAAACACTTAAAATTTTTAAATGATTTTTGAGCAACCAAGCTCTGATACCATGTAGAAAAACATGATCAAGAGGATATAAACAAGATAAATAGCACTAAATCAAAACCTTATATAAATAAAAAAGATTAAACGTCAAAAGAGAAAAGAGATCACCACAGCTACTCTGGTGATCCTATTATCTAAGTGATAATAGTTTTACAAAAGATTAAAGAACAAAAAAGATATGAGTTACATGATTATCAAAACGAGAGAAAACCCTAAGAAAAACATAGATGAAAATAACCCAGATAACTTTAAATGAGAGAGTTATCTAGGTTATATCGAATGGTCAAAGGAGCCGTTGTAGGCTAAGATGGATATGGGCTGGGCTGGTCATGGGCTTGTGAAGTTTCCACACTTGACAGCTTCAGTCCTTAACATTAGATGCTGGTATCACCAAGAGTCCAATAGCAAACTGAAACAATTAAAATAGCACAATAAGTCCATGAAGAGTTAGAAAGGTATCTGATTAGATAAAATAATTTAACACAATTATATATCAAAACCCTAATACTTGAATCATCCAATGTATTTCTTCTTTTAGGATAGAAATTGCCATAACTTAAAAACCACACTTAGATCAGAAATCATCAATGTCATCACAATTTAAAAACTCAATATATTCTTCAAGATATCCTTCAAGGACTTCTTCTTCCTGGTAAAATTGAAAATCCAAGGTGATTAATAAAATCTAAACCAAATAAATAATGATTTTAGAGGGTAACTTTGGTGGAGACTCCATAAGATGTTCACACATAAGGTCAAAATCATCCATCTTCATACAACACTGGCTGTGATCGTGTTCAAAAGATGGTTATTCTTCGCTTTCTTCAAAGATCAACTCAAGTGTCCTCATTAACTGCCTAGACCTCTTCTCTTTGTCTTGTACAGAAATCAACTGAATTCTCCTCATTGAAGGCCTTAACCTCTTCTTTGGTATGACACTCTTCTCTGTGGAAAAACAGATACCACTACTTATTTGGCTTAAGCATTGTAAAAGGATAAGTGAAATCATACACTATGCATGAATAAATCGATTTGGACAAAAAAATGAATATTTACTTTGTTTGCTTGGCCTTCTTTTCTCAACATTATTGTGCAAATGTGGACGATGATTCCGCAGCGCAAAGATCAAGTGAGAGATAGATAAAGGTCATAAACATATGCTTTTTAAGCACAAACAACAAAACAAATATATACCATGGATATCAAAGAAACAGAATGAAACATATTTGTAGTAGTAAGTAGATGATAAAGAGATAACCAATCCAAGTGTACCCATTCCAGCATTAATGATACCTAGGGGCGGATGCATGTAGTGTGTGTGTGTGGGGAGGAGGGGGGGGGGGGGGCGCATTGCTAGTGTAATTTTTGTTCAACTTCGAGCGTTTTTTAATATTTCCCCTCACTCACACACTAAAGTCCAACTTTTAACACTTTAAAACTTATGAAATTTTCATTTTTAAGTAAGAATACTCGATGTTTTGTTACGATTCATGTCTTTTTCACCTCGTTATTGCCCAAATTCTTTTGCCCCCACATTCCAATTTCCTAGTTCTGCCACTGGTGATACCCACTTCCAAGTTGTACACGTGAATAAAAAAAAGATAAACCTAAATCGCTAAATTATTTAGCTCATGACTCATGAGAGGGCGCGGATTAGGATTTGCTGAAATATATTTATCGGCTACATTAATAGCACTTACGTATTATTACTAAAGTATAGACCCAATGATAGATTTTGAAAATCAACAAAAAATTAGCCATATTAATCAAAGCAAAACAAAATGACAACCTGAGCAAGAATAATAGTGTCTGCAGTGACTTTAGCATGGTGCCAAGAAAAAGCTTCTTTAATAGTGGGATCAAAAACCTTATCGCAAATTTCTTTAACCTCATTCTCCACCTTTGATTTGTATTCCTTAACCATCGAAGACACGTCAAGATGGTACCGCTTCTCCACATCTTGATATCCGTAGATCTTATACAACTCACGACAACCATTAGCGATGTTTTGGAAGGCGTCGGCGAGGATCCTTTTCATTTCAGTGGCTTGCTTGTTAGGATGAATCTTTCCATGAACGACACTGTTTTATCGTAACCCATTATAAGTTGCCCCACTGTCCTTTGTTTTTCCGACCAAATGTAGTTTCTCTTGATAATCTTTCTGCTGTTGCAGCTCGAGTATGGTAAGCTGTGGAGCTTTTAACCAAACCCCTGAGTAATAACCATAGCCTTGTACGCTTCTATCTCCCTGATGCGCGTCTTGCACTCCTTGTTTTAAATTTATAAACAAGACTTATTAATTCCATAACTACGCATACGAGCATGTATACTCGTTCTATTGTAGCAAAGTCGGGTAAGTCTAGGTCGTCCCATGATATTTGCACATAATCAAAATGTTGTGGTGGTGTAGGTAATAGGGTTGTCACTACCGTTACTACCGCAAGAATTAACATGGTAAAGGTAAACATAACTAAAAACAATACTTGTGTGAATTCTATTTCATCCGTAGGAGAGATAATTTGCATGCATTAGCAACTATGAATCACAAATCTAAAGTATATAAATTCCATTCCATGATATTTTTCATAGAATTCATATTAACAAATTGGTGTAGACAAACCCTTTCGGCCTATGATCATCTATTCTAATTCATTATAATCACCATTTGTTAGAAAACATAAAGAGATAAGTTTAGTTTGAATGGGTTCTTTCGACCTATACCCAAGATAAATCTTTTGACAAATTCCTTTAACCAACTCGTCAAGGTGAGTGTCAATCACCAAGAAACCAAATTGACTCATGCATAAATCTTTTGGAACATAGTTTACCAGAAATCCTTTCGACCTCTAAATCCAATAAAAAGCTATATTTCATTTGATTATCAAAACATGTTTCAAGAATTATCAACCATAAAAACCCATTTACATTATCTTCTTCATAAAACCAAACTCCGCTTTAGAATTCATGTTCATCACACATGTTAGTGCAAACATTACGATGTTTAATCAAGATGACCCCTTCATGTTTTGGTGATGACAAACGTATAACTCGCAATACATAATGTAAAATGTGTAAGGTACTCGTAATCACTCAAGCATACTTATGTATACTTCTCTCGACACCTTGAAGATTACATTCGTCATGAAAGACAAGAAGGACGCGCGGTTCTCTTATAGAACACGCGGTTCCTTAGTGATATCGAACCACGGGAAGATATGGAACCGCGGGCAGTCAAGCCGGTTTAGGCTAACTCAAGATTTCTGGAAGCTTCTAGAAGATGGATGGAAACTAATAAATTCAAAATTCAAATTTTGAATTTGGGCTCCAAGAATAAAAGGTGCATCCTTTTATCCAATGGGTAGTCCACTCTTTTATCCAATGGGTAGTCCAATCTTTTATCCATTGGGTAAAAAGGTGCTCTCCAAGGCAAGGTTTAGCTATAAATAGAAGACTCCTCTCTTCCATTTCACTTGCACAAAAACACACAAAACCTTCCAACATCCCATTCCTCATCCTCCTCAAGAGCAATGAGAAGAACACTTTCACCCTTGTGAAGTGTTAGTGTCTAGAGTCATAACATGATGAAGATCTCTCTAGACCAAGTCATGATTATTGTCTTCCTACTATGTATATGTAGAAGATCCAAGTTGTGGGTACACTTGGATGTGTTTGTAAGGGTAGAATATCCAAGTGATGGGTATCCTTGGATTAGGTGTTAGTTGTGTAGATCCAAGTCTTGTTAGTACTTGGATATAGTGTTAGAGTTATAGATCTAAGTGTTGTGTGCTTAGATCTATATGGTTTATGTGTTTAGGCCATAAAACACAAGGTTTGTTATGTTGGGCCATAAAATATAACTAGTGGGTAGATTAGGTTGTGTCTTGGTAGTTCTCACTAAACTCTAAAGTGATGTGGTTGTGTCTAGGTAGTTCTCACTAAACTATAAAGTGATGTGGTTGTGTCTTGTGAGTTCTCACTAAACTTTAAAGTGACTAGTAGTTGTGGTGTGTGAAGTTCTCACTTAGCTTCAAAGTGAAGAGTCGTGAAGATTGGTTCTAGCTTTCGATTAGAACTCGACATCTAGCCTTGTGTCATTAAATGGTGAAGTAGGCAACGTTGTGTAGATTGGTTCTACCTAAGATTAGGACTCGACATCTAGCTTAGTGTCGGAAATGTGTAAGCGACGTTGTGTATGGTTTCTCCACCTTAAGGAGTTTGTTGACTAGTGAAGTAACTCTCGAGTAAGGTGTACTCGAGGAGTGGAGTAGGGCGAAGAGGAGCTTCGTGACCGAACCACTATAAGTCATTGTGTCGGTAACTTCCTTTACATTTATGTCTTTACCTTTGTAGATGTATTTATAGTTGCATACTTGTGTTGTGTGTCTTTGTGTGCATCACATAATCTAAACATCTAAGTTGCGGAAAAGCTATGGCTTAGTACGTGTGTGCTTCATGTTTAGATTATGGTCAAGTGTACATCACTTAGTCTAAACATCCTAGTTGCGGAAAAGCTTGTGCTTAGTACGTGTGTGCTTAGTGTTTAGACTATTGATTGATGTACTCTTGATTTGATGTGCTTGTGTGTTTTCTTACTTGTAGTATTTATCTCTCAATCAAACACATCTCACATCTAGTCAAGATTGATAAGGAATTTGATACAAAGGATTGTTAAGGTTTCAAATTAACAATGTTGCTACGTCCACTGTCGGCGGTTCGTTATTGGACCGGCGGTTCCTTATCAATAAGGAACCGCGGGCAGAGATAAGGAACCGCGGGCAGTGGATTGAGCCGAAATGTTTTAAAAATGAACTAGAAACTATTCAACCCCCCATTCTAGTTTCTACAATTGGTATCAGAGCGAGGTTACTCAAGATCTTTGAAGTATATTGTACTTTAAATCTTGGATCGATCTTTGCTCTCTTTTTCAAAACAAATGGTTTTTAAAAATGAAAACGGTTTTTAAAAATAGAGACGATCTTTGTATCAAATTGTTCATGAAGAGTGATTACTTATGACATGTGTTTCGTTGTTTCATTCGTACAAGTTTTGGTGTTAAATAAACTTTGTATAATAGCTTGAATTAAATCTTTTCATGTTTGGAAGTATAAAAATCTTTTGTGTCATAATTAACTCTAAAATACGAGTTCTATGTGTCTAAAATGATTTTTTAGAGTCCTAAGTCCTTCCAAAAAGTTACCAAATGATTTTGGCCAAAAACTCATTTTTTGTCCTCTGACCACGATTCTTTATTGTTCCCCGCGGATCCTTATCAATAAGGAACCGCAGTCAGTCTGACTCAGATTTTTGAAAACTTTGAAAAATCATATAAAATCAACCGTAAGTCCGTAGAAGTCGTGCCACCCGTCATTTTGAACGTAATTGAATTTTCTTTCAATTAAAAATGCTTCCAAACCTTTATTCAAACTTTAAAATTTGGATGGTTTCTAAGTTCCATACTTTGTCCAAAGTATTGAGCGTCGGTTTGTCGTAAAACTTGTGTTTTACTCTTTTCTATTAAGTTGGACATCTCTTGGTGATATATCTTTGAAAATTGATATATTTACAAAGTGTTAAACTTAATTAAATTTTAAATGGGTCAAAGACTATTTTCAAATAAAATCAAGCTATGAATACTTTGTTGTATCTAACACTCAAAACATGGACGAATGGTTTTATGTGTTAAATTAATTGTTTGTGTATGTTTCCTTGTGTGTTATTATTATATGTAGACATTATTAAGTGTTCCTTGCTATTTGTAGTAGTATTGCTTATATGTCTAGTCTCTTGTGCCTTGCTTGGTATTTGTTAGTATCTAGTTTTTCCTAATTAGGATGTATGCTAGATTTCTTGCATTTTGGTTGCAACATTATTTGTGCATTGCATATAGGATCAACATCTCTAGGTTTATATATGTTATATAAACATCATGTACACCTCGTTATGTTTATTAACACTCTTAGGTTTGAAAGCTTTGGGAGCTTATCAAATCTATTGATTTGGGTTGTCTTACTCGATCATTGTGTTATTAGTTCAAGTAGATAAATGTCTTACTATAAAACATGAAACACCCTTTGAAAATCTTAGCTATTTTCTCTTAAAAGAGTGTTTGTGGGAATCAAGAAAGATTTCGATTAAATATCAATGCATTATTCAAACTATGATCGGTATCATTATCGAATCTAATTGACATGTTTTTTTTAGTGTAGACATGAATGTGGTTTATTAATAATATACATTGGATCATAACTCACACTTGTGTTGATGGTGTTATATTGAATCTACTTGTTCAAATTGTTAGACATATTTTGTTTAATAATTACTTATAATGCACAATAGAGTCGGTTTGATAACTTAGATGTTTCATCCGAAATACTCAAGTAATTTACATTGCTATGCAATTTATAAATGTGTCATTTCCGAAAGACCAATCAAGAGTGTTCTAACAAATTGTGTAAACTTGGTTTGTACAATTCAATGTTATTGGCCTCAAGATCTATTAAGGTAATTAACCTTAACTAGACTCTTTTGTCAAGATATGCAATGGTGCATTCTTAACCCTCATTAGGTCATGCATTGTGTCGCCATGCAAGTTTCATCCTTGCTAAACTTTATTAGGCAAATGTTGGAATTGCATTTTGTCTAATTTGAGAATGACTACTAGAGAATTTATGCATTAGGATCTTAATTTGACCTAACGGTTGAATTACTTCCACGTGGGAAGTTGAGTTGGTGTATAACTCGTAAAAATGGTCGTGTTTAGCCTTAATTGAGCACCTCTAGTGATAGTCTCATACTCATTCTCTAAATTGGCTAAATGGCTCTTCCTATATATGACTAATGATAGTTTACTTTGATGAACTTTGTATGTCATTAGGAGTCTTTTTCTTTTGTAGCCATTAGGTTTTTCTTAGCTTTCTTCTTACGTGCTAATTGAACCTATGTGTCTTTCCTTTGTGTGTGTTCTAGTTTTTATTGCTCTTAAGCATGACTTTATGATAAGTTAGACTAGAACATTATGATTTGCTTAATTGGAAAATCCTCCTTCACCACCTAAACCAAGCCTCACCACCTTAACCAAGCCTCTGTAGGCGGTTCTTTAAATATACCGCGACTCCATATCAATATGGAACCGGCGGTAGAGATAAAGAACCGCGAGCAGAAGCTCTCAAATTCGGGTTTTCTGAAACTACCCAATTGTTCCAACACCCTTTGGAATCTTTGTTTCAGACCTTTGATCACTCCCAAAATATCTTGGGCTTTCCCCTTTTAACCCTTTACTAGTTTGGATCATCCCCTCACCCTTTTAAGCCCTCCTTGTTAGCCTTGTTCTTCACACCTCAAACCATTCATCCTTACCCCTTAAACCACCCATTACTACCATGGTTTCTACAAGAACCTTCAATTCATCCAAAACCTCCTCTTCAAAGAGGCACCTCAAAATTAAGATTAAGTTACCCAAACTTAACTCTTCACCCTTTCACACACCCAAGAATGAGATTGTTCCAATTCTCATCTCTTCATCACCCTCACCACCTCTTGCTCCATGCAAGACTACCTCAACCCATGGTACCAACCATTCACATGGTTCTACCTCCTCTTCATTCCAATCTAGAATGAATGAGCTAACCTCACCCTTCACTCCAAGTACTCTCTTGGATGTGACTACCCAACCTCAACCCATCCAAAGCATTCCCATTGTGAATGACTTTGTTGATACCTTGGTGACTTCACCTTTTACCCCTTCAAACTCACCCACATCACCCATCCAAAGCATTTCCATTGTGAATGACTTTGTTAAACCATTGGTGACTTCACCTTTCACCCCACCAAATTCCGCCACCACCCTTGTCTTTCATTTAAGCATGTGGATTGCTTATTGCTAAGACATCTAATTTACGCAAATCTTAGGATTCTAGTGTGACTAAGATTAAAATTATGCTTAAGTTTTAGGCTTGTTTTTTTTATATACATCTTTGTATGATCTTTATTCTCTTGTATTTCCTTTCATGTTTTTCAACATGATTTTTCTTTGAGTCTTAGATCTTGTTGTTATTTTGTTTCTTTCTTTTCTCTTATTTTGAGTCCTTTTCTTAAACTAATAAGAATTAGGAATCTTCTTAGAGATTTACATTACATGTAGCTTGATTTGCGATTTCTAGATAGATAACTTGCTTGTATGTTACTTGCTTATATATCTTCTTACTTATCCGTATGCTATATGCTTAATTGATTAGTTATTGAATGCATGCTTATTATAAAGGTTTTGTCTTTGTCAAGCAATTCCTATATAATATCTCTTAGATGTGTCTAACTCATGCATGTCCTTAAATGCTACGTGTTAACTTGTTTTACTTAGTCTTCTCTTTTTAAGTTATCATGTTTCTTGCATGCCATATGTGTTAATTGCGCACCTTCTCTACATTGGTTTATTGTAGACTTCATTAGGCATTGCATGAATTATCCTATGTGCTTACTTGATTATGTGTTTGATTTTGTACTAACTCTTCATGTCTTCTTAAGCTTCTTTTGAGTTTCTTCTCTCATTTTCTTTCGAGATTTCACTATCACCTTCTAAGGTATAGTATTCATGAATCAATTTGTGAAGTTCTCCTTAACTTCTTTGTTGAGTCTCTCTCAATTCATTTTAATCATGCTCTTCTAAGTCGAGTCTCTTTCTTCTAGTCTTTCTAAACTAAGTTGAGTCGAGCCTTACCCTTTCCTCATCATGTAATTGTTCTTTGAACATCCACAATGATTGGGAAGAGCTACAAAACTTTGAGCATGTAGTTTATCGTATGCTAAACACCACTTGGTGTCGACATTCATACGCATTTTTGCCTATAATGTCCTATATCCCATTTTTTTCTTAAAGCGTCGATTTATCCGCTTTTGGTTTTCCTTTATTTTTTTTTATTTTTTTTGGTCAAAAATGTCTCTAGGTTGAGATATTTTTGTTCCGCTTTTTAAGAGTTGATTGCGGTTAAAATTTACAATTGGTATGGGTGATTCCATCAATTCTAAGTTTTTAACCCCTTGAGATGATATCTTCAAATTCTTGGATGTTTCTTTTCTACATCTACTCCAACAATTTTGAATTGATTTCCTCAAAATCCTCTTCTTGTTTTTTGAGAGTTGAGGGTTAAATCTTGAATTTTCTTGGGTGATTCAAAAAAATTCTAAGCTTTTTACCCTTTGACATATTATCATTACAATTGGGTGATTCCAACAATTGTTAATTGAACTTGTCAAGATCCTCTCTTTTGACTTGTTTTTGGATTGATAGCATCGCGTGCACACTTCTTTCTTCAATGCTTGTCATTGTTTGTACAAACAACTTGTTTATCATCCTCTTTTTTTTCTTTTCATCATAGTCCTTCTTTCTCTCTTTTCGACTATGTGGAATTGTTTTTATTGTCCATGTCATACTCTCTTTAGTTTGGTATTTTTGCCAAGATATTAAAGCGGAGTATGTCCTCTCGACAATATATGCTCTTTTTATATATTCTCTTGTCTACTAACCTTGTTTTGTAGGATACTTCTAACCCATTTTGTAGCTCGTCACTATTCTTGCTTTGTTGGTGCCTCAAGCAAGGGGGAGCTCATATCAAGGGGGAGCATTTTAAAGAGTTCAACTCATTACATTTGCGATCGTTCACTCACTTAAATTGCATTTATTGAACATCTTGCAAGTAATGAATTATGGGATCTTGAAGACATGGAGGTGGTTAACCTATGGTGATTGAAGACTTCACTAGGATGACGCAAGCTCAATATCTTTGGATGATGGGATTACGGTTCGGATTCTCTCCTCTCAACCGAATATCTTTTGGATGCAAGCTATCTCAAAGTTGATTCTTCTCTTCTACAAACGACGACTACCTTTGGATGCGTGATCTTCCTCAAATGATATGGATTCTACTCTTCCTCAAATGACGACTACCTTTTTGATTCGACAAAAGGGGGAGAAGTAAGTGTAAACGAGTACGTTTCACATTTTACTATGCGTTACGGTTTACTTGTTTGTCATCATCAAAAAAGGGGAGATTGTTAGTGCAAACATTACGATGTTTAATCAAGATGATCCCTTCATGTTTTGGTGATGACAAACGTATAACTCGCAATACATAATGTAAAATGTGTAAGGTACTCGTAATCACTCAAGCATACTTATGTATACTTCTCTCGACACCTTGAAGATTACATTCGTCATGAAAGACAAGAAGGACGCGCGGTTCTCTTATAGAACACGCGGTTCCTTAGTGATATCGAACCGCGGGAAGATATGGAACCGCGGGCAGTCAAGCCGGTTTAGGCTAACTCAAGATTTCTGGAAGCTTCTAGAAGATGGAGGGAAACTAATAAATTCAAAATTCAAATTTTGAATTTGGGCTCCAAGAATAAAAGGTGCATCCTTTTATCCAATGGGTAGTCCACTCTTTTATCCAATGGGTAGTCCACTCTTTTATCCATTGGGTAAAAAGGTGCTCTCCAAGGCAAGGTTTAGCTATAAATAGAAGACTCCTCTCTTCCATTTCACTTGCACAAAAACACACAAAACCTTCCAACATCCCATTCCTCATCATCCTCAAGAGCAATGAGAAGAACACTTTCACCCTTGTGAAGTGTTAGTGTCTAGAGTCATAACATGATGAAGATCTCTCTAGATCAAGTCATGATTATTGTCTTCCTACTATGTATATGTAGAAGATCCAAGTTGTGGGTACACTTGGATGTGTTTGTAAGGGAAGAATATCCAAGTGATGGGTATCCTTGGATTAGGTGTTAGTTGTGTAGATCCAAGTCTTGTTAGTACTTGGATATAGTGTTAGAGTTATAGATCTAAGTGTTGTGTGCTTAGATCTATATGGTTTATGTGTTTAGGCCATAAAACACAAGGTTTGTTATGTTGGGCCATAAAACATAACTAGTGGGTAGATTAGGTTGTGTCTTGGTAGTTCTCACTAAACTCTAAAGTGATGTGGTTGTGTCTAGGTAGTTCTCACTAAACTATAAAGTGATGTGGTTGTGTCTTGTGAGTTCTCACTAAACTTTAAAGTGACTAGTAGTTGTGGTGTGTGAAGTTCTCACTTAGCTTCAAAGTGAAGAGTCGTGAAGATTGGTTCTAGCTTTCGATTAGAACTCGACATCTAGCCTTGTGTCGTTAAATGGTGAAGTAGGCAACGTTGTGTAGATTGGTTCTACCTAAGATTAGGACTCGACATCTAGCTTAGTGTCAGAAATGTGTAAGCGACGTTGTGTATGGTTTCTCCACCTTAAGGAGTTTGTTGACTAGTGAAGTAACTCTCGAGTAAGGTGTACTCGAGGAGTGGAGTAGGGCGAAGAGGAGCTTCGTGACCGAACCACTATAAATCATCGTGTCGGTAACTTCCTTTACATTTATGTCTTTACCTTTGTAGATGTATTTATAGTTGTATACTTGTGTTGTGTGTCTTTGTGTGCATCACATAATCTAAACATCTAAGTTGCGGAAAAGCTATGGCTTAGTACATGTGTGCTTCATGTTTAGATTATGGTCAAGTGTACATCACTTAGTCTAAACATCCTAGTTGCGGAAAAGCTTGTGCTTAGTACATGTGTGCTTAGTGTTTAGACTATTGCTTGATGTACTCTTGATTTGATGTTCTTGTGTGTTTTCTTACTTGTAGTATTTATCTCTCAATCAAACACATCTCACATCTAGTCAAGATTGATAAGGAATTTGATACAAAGGATTGTTAAGGTTTCAAATTAACAATGTTGCTACGTCCACTGTCGGCGGTTCGTTATTGGACCGACGGTTCCTTATCAATAAGGAACCGCGGCCAGAGATAAGGAACCGCGGGCAGTGGATTGAGCCGAAATGTTTTGAAAATGAACTAGAAACTATTCAACCCCCCCTTCTAGTTTCTACAACACAAGTATATCACAGTACTCGGAATTTAAACACATTTCAACACAATTCATAATTTTCTCAAACATTCAATAGCAGATTAATCCAAGTACAAGAATTTACCAATAGTTCTTCCAAAAACAAGAAATAACAAAAACATAATTTGTAGCAATTCCAAGCCTCCAATTGATCAATGTTCCTCCACCCGTATCTCTCCTTCACGAAATTCGTCCTCCCCTTGAGAATTAACAGAGGTTTATTGTCTTTTGGGTTATATAAGTTTGGTGATTCTAACATTTGTCAAGGGTTAGAATGATCAATGGATGAAGCACACTCAAACAAATGACCCTAAGGTCTAATTTATACATGATTATGCTTGGAGAGGAGGAAATAAACTCCAGGAATTGTTAATGGGAGGAAAATGAGAAGCCTCTCATTGATGGTGGGAGTTTATGAGTGACTCTTGCTAGACTTGACTAACAACATGCTGGTGGCAACTGTTGGTGGATTTTCCGGTGGCACGGACTTGCTTGCCGGTGGCAACTGAATGCTACATTGATGTTGGTGGCAAATGAAGGTTGGTTTGATGGAGGCAAGCTAAGTGTTGCTGGTGACAACTGAGCCATTTTCCATACTTTTCCCTCTGGTCCTTCTTCTTTCTTTTCTTTATTCTAAACTTCCCAAAACTCCTTCATCATCTTTTATTCTTCACACGAAATCTTACGCTTTCATGCTTCGTTTATTTCTTCTTCTTCAATTCGCGCATTTTATTCCTTTATTCACGTTTCTTCGTCCTTTCTTCGTACAAAACACAATAACCGAACTTTGCACAATATTAGTAATAAAAGTCCGTTTATTACCACAAATAATACACCAATAGTGAAGATAACGCTTATTAATACATGTTGGATTTGAGCGTTATCAAATCCCCTCACACTTAAGTATTGCTCGCCCTCGAGCAAGTAAAGTAAAATCACAAATTCAAAATCTAAACATAAACTTGTTTTAGACTCTCTAAACCTATAGAAGGCTAAAGACTCAAGAAATAGTAGACATATCTTAATCCGATGGGGCGTGAGCACCCGACAATTTAGCAAAAAGGACTTTATCAATTTTGACAAATAAAAGCAAAAATACTAACCACCAAATGATCACTTCCATCTCTCTCATCATACCCTCCTCGTCTTTCTCCAATTTTTTTATTATTTTATTTTTCAACTTCAAGTACCACGTCTTGACACATTGGTCAATCGATACTACCATTTTACTTCTTCTTCCTTCGTCTTCATAATTTATAGCTCATTGGCTATTTATAATTTAGCTTATAGCTCATTGGCTATTTTCTTCTTTTCCGCAATCCCCTCACACTTTGGATGAACATACGCTACAAAAAATACAAAATAGAGTAGCTAATCATTTTTTGTTGAAATAACTCATGCGAATTAAAGTGTGACCAACTTGATCATCAAAAATCATTTTTATAAAATAGGTGATTAGCAACAACTTTTTAAAATATTTTGCCTTTTATCATCTATTCTTGCCATAATCACACAAATTGTGATCTCACTACGGATTAATACACTACTAAAATGAAAATTCAAAATTTAATTATATTTTTTTACGTTTCTTTTGGAAAGTAACTAAATTTGACAAACTAGACCATTTTTCCTATTTGACCACCCCCTCACACTTAAGTTTGACATTGTCCTCAATGGTAATAAACGTACTTAAAAGTATAAGAAAATGGGGAAAAATAAGGTCAAATGATACTACCGAAATATGAACCATGAACTCCATATGGTTTTGTTGCATCATGAGTCTACAGAAAACTCCATATATTTCCACCAATGTTGAATTCACATGTCAATTCCTGCAAATACTGCACTAACAAAAATTTTTCTTCTTCCAAATAAAATAAAATAAAATAAAATAAAATAAAAATCAAAATAATGTCTAAAAATCAACCCAAGTTATCATTCTACAACCATAATCCTTTGGAAATAAAATAAAATAAAATAAAATAATTTTTTTTTTGAAAATAATATCTTACAAACTTCACATGATATGGTGTCTTCAATCTTCCATTTCATCGTCATCATCATGAACTCCTCTTGATGATCCCCCGGCATCAAAATTTTGAGAACAATGGCGCTACTTCCAACGTATCCACCCGTTTGTGGATCTATGTAGTCATCAACGGACACTCCTTCTCCTCCACAATTACTTTCATTCCCATAAGAATAGTGTGTGTGTGGATGAGGATAAGGTACATACAAATATGGATATGGTGGAACATTTGGTGGCTCATAGGTTGGGTAACTATAATGTGCTTGATCCGCCAAATGGTGTAGGATTGGCACAGAATGCTCAAGGATGTAGTTGTTTCTCATGGTCATACTATCTCTCCATATCATCATCCTTTCTATCTCACTTAAACTTGCATTCCATTCTCCCCAACTAGAGTTCACTCCACTCGTATCATGCTTCTCTTCTCCTTATTTTTCGTCTTCTTGTTGTCGACTCCGGATACCTTAGACATTTCTTTTGCTTGTCTAACTCCCTTTCCAAAGCTCTTATATCCCAAGATTCATTTCCAACCGGCTTCGATAAATTTTTCGTAACAATGTCGTTTAAAACATCGAGCCTTATAGCTATCCAAGTCACATAATGACCTCCACATATTTCACTAACTGTTTTCAATCCTGGGGCTTTCTTATACAAGTACTCGGTAATTCCCCGTACTATATTCACTTGCCTTTCTCCACTTGCTACACTCAACAACCATAGGTTAGTTAATTGGAATCTATCCCTAGTTCCCGATCGATGCTCAAGTTGTCCTACTATGAACCTATGTAAGATTCTCAATAGTGGATCTCTAACCGAAACAAGTTTCTTAATCCCTACAGTATTTTCAGCTATGCTTGCCCAATATTCGTTTACGGGTAAAAACTTCTTATTTGTTTCTAATTTAGAAAAGTGTAGCTCGAATGGATTGTCTAAATCTTCCTTATCATACAATCCTAACACCTCTCCAAACTGCGCTAGTGTAAAACAGTAATTTACACCTAACAACCTAAACCAAATGCAAGGTTCATCTTTTGCATCTTCAATGTCCTTGTTGAAATAAAAAGTTGAAAATAATTCAAGACATAACTCACTATATACCTCACCTTATATGTCTAAGGCCCTTCTGAATGAATAGTCCTCAAAAGTTGATCCCGACCTATGAGTATATGTCATTTTCAACTTCTTTCTCAAAGCTTCCTCACAATTGAACTTCCTAAGCAAGTCCCAATCAGCTATTCTTGGTCTGCCAAAAGCTTTCACTTGTAACCCCGCTAATCTCTTATTGTAGACATGGTGTTCCATTTCTCCTAATCCTCTCCATTTCAAATGTTCATAAGACACAGACTCACCTTGTACTGTATCTCTTCTTGACCATACTTACGCTCATATTTTTCGATCAATGGGTTAGGAGGCGTTGTCTTCTTTTGCTTCTAAAAAAAATTACAACACTTGAAATGTTAGCATGTTAGTACAACAATCAAATAAACCTATCTAAACAAAGTGTATTAAAACAAAATACATTAATAAAAACAAACAAACAAAATAAATATTTTTTTTAGAGTGACTTGCAGGCGGCAAGGCCATGGTGTCGGCGGCAAGGTGAAACGATGGTTGTTTTGTCGGTCGGCAGCCTTGTCTTGCCGGCGGCAACCCTTCCTATTTTTTTTTATTTTTTTTTATTCATCTCCATTAACACTTTGTATGGTTTTCATTATCCCTAAAATGGATCAAAATATTATGAACATCATCCATTTCTGAAAATTATTTTTCTAAACAAATTAAAACTAATAACATTACACCTATAACATCAATATGTTCATCATTCTAAACTAACTAATCAATCTTACATGATTAAAAACAACTAATTTGATGAAAACTCACTTGAGTTCATCATCATCTAATCAAAATTAATCTACCCTCACACTATCAATGGCTCAATTCCTTAAATTCATACTATATCTTAATCTATTTTCTATCATGCTTAATCAATTCAATCTATCATAACAAGATTCATGAAACAAAGAAAATCAAAATCAAAAGATGGTTGTTGGATTTAGTTACCTTGTTGGGTGCCATCTTAATTCCTTCAAGAAAATACAAGAACTCAATTTTTTTTTTCTTTCTCCTGCGTTTTTTTATGTGTATGTGGGGTGTTTGGAAAAAACTCACCCAACTCCTCCTTATGGGTTTATATCTTCCTAAGTTCCCATATTTTCTTTTAACGGGTGTTATCCCGTCAATGACTTTTCAAAAATTTCACAATATATCTAAAACTAGACTATAGACCCGCGGGTTTCGCGGGTGGCGCTAAGAATGTTTTTTAGCATTATCACAAACTATTGCAACTTACAATTCGTGGGTCAAAAGAATATAAAATCTAAAAGCACAATCGTACAATTTTATAGTTAAGGCTTGTAGCAATAATACAATTTTTGTAACACATAAACGAAGTGATACTAAAGGTGTAAAATGAAACTATACGTGAACTTATAAGATGCATATATTTGTTAACAATAATTAGCCCAAATCCAATTATAAGTCGCCAAACATATTACTTAAAATGTAAGTTAAAGACAATATATCTCGTATGACGTTGAACGCACTAAACTCATGCATTAGGCGATGGGGAAATGATAATTACCTATGTAGTAAAAGATTCGAATCGAACACCAAAACTTATTCATATATAATTGAGTTGGTGAAAAAAGAAATCATATGTGTGATCATGAAATTAGACTGTGCCTAATAGCAAACTTCGTAGAAAAGGTTTAATGGGTCGGGTTAAGTGTACCCGTTTATAGTAAATTGAAGTTGACTGTCAATGCAAATACAATACTTGTATACATCTTGTAAAAATGCAATCGCACGAAAGCAATACTAAAGTTGCTTCTCAAAAGATAAATATACTAACTAATACGGTAATATTATAAATTATATTTAGCTTAAGATAAAGTTTTTGCTAACTGATGCATGTTCCTATCCGGTAGAAAAAAATGTGTGAATAACTTGACATCTTTATGCTTATAAATCTGACCATATATGTTTTACCAAAAGATAAAAAAATCTCGAAATGATAACCAAGAACATGGATATATATTATAAATTATTCTAAAACAAGTATTTAAGCCCGGGCTTCGCCCCGGGTTATTGGTCATCCGTACATGAAGTTAGAGTTACTATAAGCCAGTTTTGATCAAAACGTACAGCTTTAATCGTATGTGGCATTCCACCTAAGAAGCTTTGTGACGGCGATCTTGAAATTGCCTCCTCTGCAGCAGTAGTTGCAGCTTCAATTTTACTAATTTTCTCCTTAACAGCAGCCATGGCAGCTTCATTCATCCGAAAATTTGTACAAATAACATTAAATAAACTTGCACTTAATGCATTAGTGTCTTAGCGATTAGTAGCAGTTGTACAAAGAATAAAGTACGAACCAATGAAGAAAGATCGGCTCCACTTAAATTTGCGCATCTGTCTACATCGTTGACGTCCACTTTTTCATAGGAAGAGGGAACCCAACAATCGTAATGCAATCCCCAACTTATTAAGTTCATTTGTAATAAGGTTGCTGGGAGGAGACAGTAACGAAGCCAAAACACATGCATTTTCCACTAACATTGTCGTAGGTAACCTGCCTTCAAAGTTTGCTCCGGTTAAAGTTCTAACTTTGGAAAACTTTTAAAAAGCCTACAAAAACATTATCCTTAAGGTTGCTCGAGGCCAAATCCAATATCCAACAAAGGTCGATATTAATGGGTAAACATGGAATAAAAGGATCGTTTGTGCGAAAAAACTGTTCATCTTAATCAATGTATCAGCAAAGCGCATCTTTTGAGTTTTTGATATTATCAACTTAAGCTTATGAGCTATGGTGGATAAGCTCATAACCCTAGAAAAATAAGTTTATTAGTACATTCGTAAGCCCAAGAAATAAGCAAACACCCCTTAAACTATTTTTTTTCAACATAAGCAAATTCGAAGAGGTTTTTCCAAAAACCAAACCATTAACGCGTAAGCACTTCTAAACCATACTCGACCTTTTACATAGTCGCAACAACTTATGAGAACTTTACGTAAATACCAAGCTTACGCCCGTACATTTCAGAAAAACTAATTTTTTTTTGCATTTAGCTAAGCACAACATGTACGGGATCTAACCCCTATATATCAGGAAAAAACAGATGCTTTTAGCCAAGGGCCTCAATAAGTTTGACCTTTGTATCTAGCTCCTTGCTACAATAGTTTTTTTTTCAATTTTACCGATACTCGCAGTTAAAAAAAAGCTAAGGGCCTAGATACAAATCACTTAATCCCATTAAACCCTATTTATCTTTGATTTGTATTGTATTTTTACAAACACATTTTACCAAAATGTATATAGAAAAGAAAAAGAAAGTACCCCTTAAGCCAAGTATTGAGGATTGAGATATTAAGTCTAGATTGGGATGAAAAAAAACTAGTACTATATAGTTTAGCAGCATAGGGCTCACTGTATTATGCTTTTGTAGGTTCTGTCTCTCTATATATAGTACACACTGCACCAATCCGCCTGATTAGGGACTACATTCTGGTTATAGGGTAAATATCATTACCACTCATGGTAGCATGTTGTGGTTCACCGGATGGTTCCTGTGATGTGACACAGGCAGTGGTTTTTTTAGAGAAAATCGTAAGATCAATATTTTTCGAGTGAATGGCTGCTTTTGCTGGTTCTGCTTCAAAGATACTGCACATGCATATGCTCATGCTCGTGCCTGTGCCAATGGTCTCGTTTGGTGAAGAGTCTTTGTAAGGCTGGGGAGGTTCGCCTATAAAGGTTCAAATACATGGACCATTAGAAAATTAAACGATAGTCATAATACTGTAATTCAATTTATATTGATTAAAAGTAAAATATACGATTTTTTTAACCTTTCTAACTGTAGTTTGATAAAAGCAGGCAAGTTGTTTAGTGTTAATTTGAAGCCAATAGATGCTTTTTCTGAGAGCCTAGATACAGACCACTCGATCCCATTAACGCCTAAATGCCTAATTAGCTTTAATTTGTAGTAGTATTAAGTATTGAGATCTTATGGGTAGATGATGATTTAAAAATAAAGCAAACAGGTTTTAATTGTAGTACTAAATTTACTCACTATTTTCTGCTTTTGCACATTATGCAACACTGTCAAACATGCAAGAAAAAATGTAGCAGTCAGATGTCTATTTAACCGATAATACCTATGCTACATTCTAACAAAAAAGTAATATGACCAATGTAGCCTCACGTACCGATCATTGATGTTCAAAGTTGCTGTCACCTGACCCTTTTCACAGACGCTGAATCCGTAATCAAGCCAAATCCATCCACCTATGTGCAATAATAGCTGAGACCAACAAAGATGTAGAAAGGACCCTGCAAAATCCAAGTATTAGAACCATGTACTACAGATCACGGGGCCAAAATGTAAACACGTACATATAGATGAATCAAATCAATATATAAACAATAATGTCGTAAAAATTGTAATTTTACCTTCGATTCAAATATTCTCACGCCCTCCAATTCCCGAAAAGCTGGGACCTAAACATCATAAATTGCAACATGAAGCAACAATAGCATGCTGCGGTCGAAACATCATTTCGTACGTATAGGGGCGAGTTTATTTCATGAAATCTAATTACGAACGCATCTGTTATTCTACCAGCTTCTTTCAAGTTTTATAGATAATGTTTTTAGCGGACGGTCTATGCTTACTTTGATAGATGCATAGATAGTTAGATATATGTGTGATTATAACTTGGAGCCAAAAGTTATTCAAGTCAAAGCCCTTGAACATGAATACCTTCTTCATTGAGACCCTTCAATGCCCACAAATCACTCATTATCAGCCCTCCTCATGATTCTCCTCTCCAAGCATGTGTACAACCTAAGCCACTCGCTCCACTGAAGTTATACAACCCTAAGCATATAAAACACTTTCAATAAGCAATCCAAAGTAGATAAGGTTTCTCTAGGATGCAAAGGCATTTCTCATGTTTCATTATATGATGACACTGGTTTTATAAAAAATTGGATATTCAAATTGCATTGCATTTTTATTATAATTTACAATGGTTTAAAAGATTATAGTTGTGTTCACTCTGCCATTCAAATACGCCCATATCACATTATCGCGTAAAGCTATGCTTTTATTTGTTTCAGGGCAAGCATGTGGTTAAAATATAAAAGAATATCATGTTCTCTTTTTCGTTGCTGACCGATCGAGATGCGAACAACCGTACCTGAATATAAAAAGGCATGAAAATAAAAGCCTTTAAGGATATTCCATTAGCCATATGTATTAGAAATGTTCCACCTACAAATAAGCGAACGTTTAATAAATAATCAGATAGACGACTATGCGAAGTAGAAAGATAGTTATAATTACATACCAGCTCTGCATAAGGATCTTATCGTGATTCATGAGCAAGAGCGTTGCATTCTGAGACACCATCTTCATTCTAGGCCAAACATTTGCACACTGGTGCCAAGCCGTAGAGACGTCCCACCCACGTTATGTTTGAAAGTGAGCATTGAGTATTTTGCCAACATACCTCATATCATGTCGAGCATAACTTATGCCTTTGGACTCTCCACTTTGGGCAGTTAAGCTGCTAGCTCAACAGGGGATACATATGCAGCTGGAAAACGAACATGCATCTAATGTTAGTCAAACAACTTATAAGCTCAAAAGCTTTGAAGCATAAGAAATATAAAAACCTAAAAAGCTATTGTATCAAAACATGGTGTTTGTATTAGCTTATTTTATGGGTTCTTAACTATTGCATTTAATTTTTTATTGTTGGGCATAATTTTTTCTTTTCTATCTATTGCAACAATACATATAAAAATATTTAAGAACAAAAGCACAACTCCAAGTTTTCTGGTATACTAAACGTTCCTATACCTGAAAAATGGTATTAGAACCCGTATAACCGCCTCCTGAGACACATTCCATAGGTGCATCCTTGACTTTCAGCACCATAGACGCAACTACTACTTCACTACCAACCTGCGACACACCTGCAACACTCCAAACAAAAAAACCCAAAGTTTATAAAAACTACAATGTAAAAAGTCATTAAACATCAATTCAATCAAAACAACTAAAAGATAAAATGAGACTTACTGTTTGGAGGTCAAATTTTGATATATTATACTTTTTCTCCATCTTCATCACCAAAAGCACAATCTTTAATTGACCAATTTACCTAATTATCAGGAAACCAAAACCCATAAACGTAAGTAATCAATTAAGATAATAGTAACAATCAAACCCGAGATAAAAAGAAGTTTGATTAGTACCTTAGTTAACATCTTCGAACCACCACCAACAAACGTAGTAAAATTGTTCAGATTTACTACCCAAAAAACTTTGGAAAAATGGGTTTTCTCAATGAAACACGAGACATGCATATTTCATTATATAATCCCAAACAGCCCAATACCCCATATACGTATATGAATTAGCAAACACACCAATAATTTAACATTCTCTCAATTAAATAGTGGTTTTTATTATATTACACAATTAAACATACTTTGATTAACACAAATTATGTATGATAGAACTACAAAATTAGCAAAAACAATAGAGAGTTATTCAAATTGTAAATCAGTCAAAGAATAATAACCAAATTAACCTAATGAATTGAAGATTAAAGATTGAGTTCATACCACAATGGCCGAAAGCTGGAAACAAATCTTCGAGTTATTGAATACAAACACTTGTGCGCATCAAAATAAATCGAAAACTCAAAAATCTTAATATGATGCATTATGATCAAACCAACAAAAAGTAACATAAAAATGACAGAATAATTGACGTTCAATCTTGAATAGCTATAGAATACTGTATCAATTTTTACAGTTTTTCAAATTCGAAGATAGAAAAAAACGGAGAGAAAATGGCAACGGTTGAGATCTGTATAGAAAACAGATGTGTGGAATTATGACGTCAATATATGACGTCAGAATTGGGGTTGGTGGGATTCAAAAAGATTTTCTTTTATTAGGAATAAATATTCCTAAAAGTAAATTGAGTAAATAAAACAAAATAACTAAACAAACCAAAATTACCAGGAACCAAAAGTGTCTAAGTTACCAAGTCATTAAGAAAATAACCAAAATAGTTTTTAAGGTAAAAACCGAAATTTAAAAGAAAAATCAAGCCTTTGTCTTGAATGCTTTTATTTTTTATCCCCTTGCTTCTCTAATCCATGAAGTGTTTCATGTCCAATATGTCATCGGGCTTCAACTTCTTTGAGAGTTCTCTTTTGGTAGGCTTCGTCTTGAATGCTCGTGTGTACATGTTTCCACACGGTGTAGTAATTTTGATCTTTGCATGCCGAAACTTGTCTCCTTCTAGTCTTGCATACTTACTATCCCCATCCGGACCCCAATCGCGGTTCTTTAATTGCACCGGTAGCGATCCCAATAAATCTGTCATCTTCTTGAAAACTAGGATGTTCTTGAAAGGATTGAAGTAGGCTTCAATAGCTAAAGCCTTTTCCATAGGATCATCACAATTAAGGTATGGTGCCCCCAAAGGTCCATACAAAGGAAACCCATCGGCATCTCTTCCAACTTCAAAACAACTCAACCACTCGTCTTCCATCTCGCTCTCGAAGTCAAAATACCAAGGCTTCTCCCTCGGTCTTGGTGCATAGATGTGAACGGAAATCCCGTCATTAATTGAAATCGTCCTTCGTCCTAAGTCAATAATTGCCCCACACGTTTTTAGAAAAGGCCTTCCCAACAATAAGGGTAGGTCTTTGTCTTCCGGTATATCCATAATTAGAAAATCCATGACATATGCTTGGAACCCAATTTGTACTCGGACGTTCCTTACCATACCTATAGGTTTGGTTTGTGTATTATCCGCCATGGTTAGGTTTGAAAAGTATGGCTCCGGGTTGGTCAAGCCAAGGTCTTGGTAGATAGAATATGGCATGATACTCACACTAGCCCCCGTGTCGGCTAATGCATCGAACAGTGTGGTTCCATTAATGAGAATTAGGATGACGAAGTTCCCGGGTCTTGCATCTTCTTGGGCAAACCGTGTTCAATGATTCTCTCCTTAAGATTTTCATTGAATTCTTTTCCTTTTAGACGAGCTTTTCCCATCTCCATCTCATCGAGCTTTTTCCGGTAACTCACATAATTTCCCAAGACTTCTAAAATTGGTTTGGATTCCTTGAGTTCTTCCTCTTTTTTGTTCAATATAATTCTTATCCTCTCCTTTTTTTATTGGAGATTGGATAAGCTAAGGGCAATGGGTTGGGTACAAAGGCGGAAGGAGATCCTTCCTCTAGGTCGGCCGGTGTTGGCAAGAAGTCATTTGGAGTCAACTTGCTAGCCTCCATGTTTTTGTTTCTTTTCGACTTTGCCATCTTCACCACTTCACTTTAATCTTCAGCTTTAGGTCCATCCTCGACCAAGAACTCAATGTAATCATCTTTTTCGCCTTTGAGCTTGGTCAAGTTGACCGTCAATTTGCCTTGCTCGAAGTCCACTACACATCTTGTTTCCCACAAAAACTTGTAACCGAAGACCACCGATGGTTCGCCTATATCGGCGTGGTCTATGATAAAAAATTCTGTCAAGAACACGTAACCATGGATATTAACCCGCACATTTCGTACTACCCGTCTCCCGTACTCGGTGTAATCAACGATCATGAATCCTAACTTACCCAACATTTCTTCCGTCATGTAACTTGCCGGGTAGGTTAGATTCAATTATGCATCCCAAGCTTTTTGCTCTTTAACTTTGCATGGAATGGCAAATTGCATCAATGGTTCGGTATACAAACGATATTCGGCCCTTTTATAGACCGCTTTTTCAAAACCTTCTTCTCGGATTACTACGCTTTTGTGAGGCAATGCTTCCCATAATTCCTTTTCTTCTTGGGTCTTTTCGACATGAGTGACGTGTGAGTTAAACTCGTCACTTAGTTCTCCGTCTAATCCATTCAAGAACTCGGAAATTTCGCTAAGTGTGTTCATCTTTTTTTTAGAATAAAAATAACAAGACAAAGTTAACAAACATTAGGGTTAGCGTTAGTTAAAGAAAACAAAAATAATACAAATAAACATTCACTCAAATTCCTAAAACTAATAAAACAATTAAACAAAGAAATAAAAAAAATCTCTTTTTTTTTGGTCTGACAACCTTGCCGGCCGGCATGGGTGTGTTGCCGGCGGCAAGGTGAAGCAATATGTCTTTTGCCGGCCGGCAACCATGTGGTGCCGGCGGCATGGGTGAAACAGTGGGTCAGTTGCTGGCCGGCAGCCATGTCTTGCCGGCGGTAACTACTCCAGTGCAGATTTTTTTTTGATTTACCATTTCTTTTTCAAAACAATTTTCTGAATTTTTATAAAAACATCTTTTTGAAGCTTTTCATTAGAGGAAAAAAATCAAATAAACTAAAATCATAAAACTTTTAACCTAAACAAAATAAAGCTTAATCCAAACACTATCTAAATCGCTTTTATTCTTTTTTTGTAATTATATGTGTATGAATGTTTTTATGAAATTTCTAGTACAAACATAAAATAACTTAAAACACATTTTATTCAAGCATTTTATTTAAACTATGAGATCCTAAACCTATTATCCTTCAATTTTTAATAGAACTAAAAACTAAATTTCTAACACCACTATTAATTTATAATGATTATAACATGAAAAGTAAACAAATCCCCAGCAGCGGCGCCAAAAACTTGATGCGCATCTTGCACTCCTAGTTTTAAATTTATACACAAGACTTATTAATTTATTAACTATGCATACGAGCAAGTATACTCGTTCTATTGTAGCAAAGTCGGGTAAGTCTAGGTCGTCCCATGGGATTTGCGCATAATCAAAATGTTGTGGTGGTGTAGGTAATAGGGTTGTCACTACCGTTACTACCGCAAGAATTAACATGGTAGAGGTAAACATAACTAAAAACAATACTTGTGTGAATTCCATTTCATCCGTAGGAGAGATAATTTGCATGCACTAGCAACTATGAATCACAAATCTAAAGTATATAAATTCCATTCCATGGTATTTTTCATAGAATTCGTAGACAAACCCTTTCGGCCTATGATCATCTATTCCAATTCATTATAATCACCATTTGTTAGAAAACATAAAGAGATAAGTTTGGTTTGAATGGGTTCTTTCGACCTATACCCAAGATAAATCTTTTGACAAATTCTTTTAACCAACTCGTCAAGGTGAGTGTCAATCACCAAGAAACCAAATTGACTCATGCATAAATCTTTTGGAACATAGTTTACCGAAAATCCCTTCGACCTCTAAATCCAATAAAAAACTATATTTCATTTGATTATCAAAACATGTTTCAAGAATTATCAACCATAAAAACCCATTTACATTCTCTTGTTCATAAAACCAAACTCCCCTTTAGAATTCATGTTCATTACAGAAGTATATCACACTACTCGAAATTTAAACACATTTCAACACAATTCATAACTTTCTCAAACATTAAATAGCACTTAAATTTTAATGAAGATTAATCCAAGTACAAGAATTTACCAATAGTTCTTCCAAAAACAAGAAATAACAAAAATAGAATTTGTAGCAATTCCAAGCCTCCAATTGATTAATGCTCCTCCACCCGAATCTCTCCTTCACGAAATTCGCACTCCCCTTGAGAATTAACAGAGGTTTATTGTCTTTTGGGTTATATAAGTTTGGTGATTCTAACCTTTGTCAAGGGTTAGAATGATCAATGGATTAAGCACACTTAAACAAATGACCCTAAGGTCTAATTTATACATGATTATGCTTGGAGAGGAGGAAATAAACTCCACGGAGTGTTAATGGGAGGAAAATGAGAAGCCTCTCATTGATGGTGGGAGTTTATGAGTGACTCTTGCTAGACTTGACTAACAACATGTTGGTGGCAACTGATGGTGGATTTTCCGGTGGCACGGACTTGCTTGCCGGTGGAAACTGAATGCTACTTTGATGTTGGTGGCAAATGAAGGTTGGTTTGATGGAGGCAAGCTAAGTGATGCTGGTGGCAACTGAGCCATTTTCCATACTTTTCCCTCTAGTCCTTCTTCTTTCTTTTCTTTCTTCTAAACTTCCCAAAACTCCTTCATCATCTTTTATTCTTCACACAAAATCTTACGCTTTCATGCTTCGTTTATTCCTTCTTCTTCAATTCGCGCATTTTATTCCTTTATTTACGTTTCTTCGTCCTTTCTTCCTACAAAACACAATAACCGAACTTTGCACAATATTAGTAATAAAAGTTCGTTTATTACCACAAATAATACACCAATAGTGAAGATAACGCTTATTAATACATGTTGGATTTGAGCGTTATCACTCCCCACTGGACTTAAATTTAAGTTTCTATATCCATTTGCAATATAACGCTTTCCTACCTTTAAGAAGCTCAACAATTTCCCAAGTATCAATTTCAAGAAGAGCAACAAGCTCAGTATCCATAGAATCAACCCAAAGAGGGTTCTAAGATGCTTCAAAAAAACTTTTGAGTTCACTAATTTTATTAATTTGAGTGACAAAGTAGAATTTTTTTATTAAGCTTGGAATAACCAACAATCTTTTCAAGACCATACTTGACCTTAGAGTTAACAACAAAATCATTGTAATTTTTGGAATAATAGAAGGTCTAGTAGACCTTCTCAAATTTTGAGTTCCCTGAGCTGAAATATTTAGATTTTGATCTAAATTTCCTCTAGACACATTGCTTTCATCAAGTGTAGTAGCCACCTCTTACAACCCAGCATTAGTTTCCTCACTGTTATGAGTATCATCCCTAATGATTGGGGAATCAACAGTGTACACACTATCCCCATGGTTATGAGAGTGGCCAACTTCACTATGTGACCCATGGTCATTGTTTGATAAGGTGTTACTCTCTCATCATCATTAGAAAGCTCAGGGTTATGATGATCAAAGAAGGTTAATAGGTTTAAATCTTAAAAAACATTTGAATTCTTACCTTTATTGGCTTTAGAGTCAAAATCTTTAAAAGGAAATATGGTCTCAAAAAATATAACATCTCTAGAAATAATAAACTGATATCTATCAAGACTATAAACCCTATAGCCCTTCTGAGAAATAGAATAACCCATCATAACACATTTTTTAGATCTGTTAGTGAGTTTATCATGACTATTAAGAATAGTCACAAAACAAAGACAACAAAAAATTCTTATATGAGTGATATTAGGGCAAGTATTGTAAATCATTTCAAAAGGAGATTTTCCATTTAGCACATAAGAGGTAATATGTTAATAAGATAGGTAGCAGTCAACACACATCCAGTCCAATATTTAAGAAGGATTCCCCTTTAAACATAAGACATCTATCAACATTTAGCAGATTTCTATGTTTCCTTTCAACTACACCATTATGTTGAGGGGTGTAAGCACAAGATATTTGGTGTATTATTCCTCTTTCATTGCAAAACTTGGTAAAGTTTTGATTCACAAATTTTGTTCTAGTGTCACTTCTAAAAATATTGACAGTTCTTTTAAATTGATTTTTAATCAGATTATAAAAGATGTCAATAGAAAACATGACTTCATCTTTAGTTTTTATAAGATACACCCAAACAGCCCTGGTGTAGTCATCCACAACAGTTAAAAATTCTTATGACCAGAGTAACTAGCCACCTTACAGGGACTCCACAAATCTAAATGCACAATGTCACCAATAAATTTAGTCTTATGGTCACTTAAAGGAAACAGTTTCCTAGTTTATTTAGCTCTTTGACATATTTCATAAAACAAAGTTTTATCATCTTTATCTAATTTTAATGCTTTAGCGCATTAAGTGTAGGGTCAGCAGGGTGGCTAAATCTACATTACCAATCATAGTGGGACAAAGAGAAAGCAATCACATTGTTACATCAATTATTCTTAGTATATTGAGTGTCTAAATGGTATAAACCACCACACTGTTTACCAATCCCCAAAACATTTTTCAAATTCAAATCCTGATTCACAAAGAAACACTTACTCTCATCAAACACAACAAAGATTTTATTGTCTTTAGCCAATTTATGAACAGAGATTAAGTGACACAATATCCTGGTATAACTAGCACATGAAACAAAGTCATCCCATTAGGAAGTCTAAGGTTTCTGATTTTATATATGATAGCCTCAGTCCCATTAGGATGAGCAACTTTGATATTAAGGTGAGAAATGTCATAAACATTATCTAGCTCTTTATCATTATTGGTCATATGTTGGGTAGCCCCAGAATCTATCACCTTCCCATTATAATTCATACCAGATTTAGCACTATTGTTAGAATAATAATTTTTTTGAAATTATCATTAAAATTTTTGTTAGCGTTAAAATAGGTACGTGCCATATTGGCATGCACATGCTTTCCATTTCCATTGTTATCCTTAAAAAGAGAGAGTAAAGTAGCCATTCGTTCATTAGTGAAACCAGTAACACAAGTAGACCCAACAGAGTTATTTGAAACATTTTTTCCTTTAAAATTTTGACTAGGTTTTTTCTTCCTAAAATCAGTAGGATACCCAATGATCATAAAACACCTATCAATGGTGTGACCATTGTACCCACAATTCTCACAAACCAACTTAGAATTAGAGGTAACATTAGGTCTAATAGCATTAGGATTATTAGGTCTAAATCCAGTGGTTCTATTGGTAGGTCTGAAATTGTTAGTAATAGGTCTCAACACATTAGCTAATGACGTATAGTCCCTAGTCGGACTGGAAAGTCCGACTCACGGGTACTACCCGCATCCATCAGGAATGGATTGAATGCTTGTGGGATGCGCGCGCGCGGCCCAGGAGGTTCGGTAAGCCGCTGTCGCACATAAGGCTGATTACTTAGCCAGGTCCTTGTCGTAGCGCGACAAGATCAGACAAGAATATAATCTATCATATAGATATATTCGCCTAAAGGGAAGAGATATACACTTGCCTTGGTTATGCGATAAAGATCAAACTATTTTAGGTCATTATCTCTTTGATACACTTATTTTGATTGGGGTTCAGATTAGTTCTCGGAATCTTCTCGAATTGATCACGGTTCAAAGTGGAATAGTTTGTTCTTGGTTACTAAAAAGGGTTGGTTTGTTATCTATTTTAAACTAATAGTAAATTAATGTAAATGTAGTTGAGTGAAAAGAGTTTTAAAGATTAAACTAAATTGACAAGTTAAAAATAAATGCTTGAAAACTTAAAAACTATATTAGAAAAAATACTTGGAAACTTAATTAAACTAACACTTAAAAACTTTGCAAGAACAAGAAATTAAACCATCGGAATGCACAATGTGAATCTGATCGGAATATATGGCCGGAATATGACATACCACTCGTCGGAATGCTGCAATCGGAAAGTGCAATCGGAAAGCCCCCTAGTCGGAATGTTGGCGTTGGAATATGGCCAATCGGAATACCAAAAATGGAGTTAAATCGGAATGTTAACAAAGGGTGCAGATCGGAATGCTTAAACAAGACACCTAATCGGAATAATAAAGCCCTATTCCGATCCAAGGTGATCGGAATACAGAGGTGCAAATCGGAATGTCTTAAAACCCTACAATCGGAATAACCCAAAACCCTTTTCCGATCAAACGATCGGAATAAAGGGGGTGCTAATCGGAAAACTCCAATCGGAAAAGGGTTTATCCCTTTTCCGATTTCCCTTTTTGATTCGAAATAAGCAAGCTATAAGCTATAGGAATAAGCTCAAACTAAAACTTAAACGAATCTAAAGTGAAAAGGACTAAATAAGCTCAAATAACAACTTATCTAAACTTAAAATAAGCATACTTTTAAATCAAACCATAAAAAGATAAAATTTTTAAGAAAAATTTTAAAAAGTAAATAAGCTAAACATATAAATAAGCCAATAAGCACAAAGATCTTAAAGCTTATTCGTATGAAAAATTAAGTAAGCATAAAAAGATTAACTTTTTAAGCACGAAATCATTAAGAACAACACGGATCAAATGAAATTCGCACCAAAATTAATCTAAAATCAAAGAAAGGTAGAAAGAGATGAAAGATTAAAAGCTTAAACTTAAACTTGATTAATGAAATCCAAATACAAAGGGCTTAATCTTGAAAGATTAAAAGAAAGAAAGATGAAAACTTAGTGAGAGAAAGTTGAGAACTTTCTCTCTCTAAAACTAGAAAGAAAAGTGAAAAATGGAACTAAAACTAAAAACTAACTCTCTAAATTGTAAAGAGAAGGCCTATTTATAGGTGTTGCTTGTGGGCTTGTAAATGGGCTTGTACATGGGCTTTTCTTCTTCTTTCTTCTTTAGTCTTTACGTATCTCTAAATAAACGTTTCCGACTTTAGATTTTGAGAAGTGTCGGTGAATAATTCCAAGTCGTCTTATAATCTTTTGTTTAATAGACTCGAGTTCTTCGACATATATGAATCTTCCATCTTTGGCCCTTTTCTTCGATAAATCTTCAAATAGGCACAATGACTTCAAATCTTTTGCATCTCTTGGACAATAGACTTCGTCTTGAGTCTTTTTCTTTGATGAAACCCGTGCAATCCCATGTTTTCTTCAATATTTATCCGGTTAGCTCTGAAAACACAACAAGCACACAAACCACGCATAATTCCAAACAAATGATATTAAATACGCGTTTTGGTCTTGTTTTAGCAAGAAATAAGTAAGGATGGGTGTTTTCACACCTATCACTCTTCCTTTGGCCGCAAGAGTAGGAGAGCCCAGCCAGGACTCTCTCGGGTATAAAAGGAACCCCATAGGTTCCACAGAGGTACGATACACATAATACCCTAAACACTACATACTCAAATCGATTACTTACTCTCACATGGGAGTCTAATCGTGGGTCAAAAACCCACGGTAAGCCTAACGGTGTTTGTTTAGTGCGCAGGATCCCCAAAACAAGTTTCACTTGGTGCAAGAGCCGGAGTCCACAAGGCCCCAAATTAAGCCTAATTTGGGTCAAGCTCGGTCTATCCAAATTTTGTATCAACAAGTTGGCGCCATCCGTGGGACCCAAACTAAGCTTTAAAGTGATGACAAAAAGCGGCGCAAACCCACCCCCGCCAAAGGGGGGATCCAAGAAGCCAACAGGTCCATACTCAAGCTTTGAACCTAATAACCCACATCGTGGAGGGAAAGGACTACAAGTATCTTTCTCTCCGCTAGTCACTTCTACCCCACAAGCAGTTGGGACTGCATCGTCCTCTCAAGAGATCCCTAATCAAGGCCACAAGGATGCTCTGGACGCGAGGGCTGTGATATATCCACAAGCTGAGACAGAAATTCCCCCTCGGTGAAGGAAAGTATGAGCAATTATGTCGTAGAAAACTATGAGGCTTTGATCCCAATAATGAGGGCGCAGATGAGGGCGAATCCAACAAGAGATCTTCGGATCAGTCTAGACTTCGATAAAGAATTTAAGCCTAGGGAAGGGTCAAGACCTAGCAAGGAGGCTTGAAAGGAGAAGAGAAAGAAAGGAAGAACAACTTAGATCCCAACATCTCCTTCGGATGCGTCTCTCATTGAATACGCATCGTCCTCAGACAGTTTTGAGAACCTAAGAGAAGAGGAGGGTTTCATTACACCAGTCAATAACCATCGACGCACAAGCGTGAAGGACAGATTAGGGCCCGACCCTACTGGTAGACGAAGCGCCCTTGAAAGACTGGGCCCCTTAGAAGGAGATTCATCTCAGGATCTGCAAGTTCAAGAAAGGAATAAGAGCACTCGAAGGACGAGCAGGAGGAACTCTTCAAGTGAAGATTTCTCGGACTCTAATTATAGCGACCGCCACCCTCTCCATAAAAGGGTCTCCCCTTCATCCACTGAGGATTCTGATTCCTCTGACTACGACAGAAAACACCGTAGGACACCCAAAAGACCAAGGATACAAGGTGAAGATCAATGGACCTTGCCATGGCGTCGAGAGAAAGGAATTGCATTCTCGGAGCGCATAACTACTTTCAGGAATAACAAAAAAAGACGCATGTCGTCCAATGTCAAGACCTACGATGGTACGACAGATCCAGATGATCAACTAAAAGTGATCGAATCTCAAGCTGGGATAGAACAATGGCCAGAAGCCGTGTGGTGTCACATGTTCAACTCAAAGCTCATCGGGAACGCTCAGACATGGTTCGACTGTCTCCTGCGAAGGAGAATTCATGGGTTCGAAGAACTTAGGAAAGCGTTTTGAAGAAATTATGTGCAACAGAAGAAGTACGACAAAAGCCCCGTTTCACTTACGAGAGTAAAGCAGAGGCACAACGAAAGCCTAGAAGACTTCATGGAGCGCTTCAAATCTGAATGCAACCAGATTAAGGATTGCCCGGAGATTCTTAAAATTTCTGGATTCCTTGCAGGCATCACCAACCCGGACCTAATAAAAAAGTTGAACGACAAACCCCGACAACATTTAATGGGGTAATGAAAAAGGTCCGAGCATTTATCCAAGGAGAAACCGCAGAAACAGATAGCAGGCAGATGACATCAGGCTACAAGTACCAAGACCGACCCAAGAAACAATCATATGGGCAAAACATCAGTCGCGCATTGGACTTCCAAGGAGCGGCAAAGCAAGGGCGCAACAACAACAACAAGTTCACCCCGTTGCAAAAAACCTCCAGGGATATATTCCTATCAGAAGGAGCAACTTTTCCAAATCCTAGCCCAATGATGGGACCCGCAGATAAACGGGATAACACAAAACATTGCGAATACCATGATGATAAAGGACATGCTACTGATGAGTGCATTCAACTGAAAAGGCACATTGAGAGCCTGGTCAAAGCAGGGAAGCTACACCACCTGATAAGAGACTGGAGAAAGAACACGGATACGAAGAAGGGTGAAGCGAAGAAATAGAAGGATAAACCCATAACCATATACATGGTAGAAAGGGAAAAATCTTTCATGCAAAGAAGGGTAGTGGCAGAATTTTCGCACGATAAAGAAATATCATTCCCTTTTCTTTCAGATATGGACTATAGAGTCGGGTCGCTAACCATTGACATAACCCTCGGGGACCACACTATAGAAGGGATGTGCGTCGACGGAGGGTCTGCAGCAAACATATTGAATGAGCATTGTTTCGCGCGGCTACCATGGGAAATAAGGAAGGAGCTGGAAGAAACAGCGTAGATCCTCACAGGGTTTAGCGGGGATAAAACTCGACCACTAGGACACCTCTGCACATAGGTGACCATTGGAAACACAGAACACTCGACGGCGAAGTGGATGGACTTCATGGTTGTGCAGTCTCAATCATAGTACAACGGGATAATTGGACAGCCGACACTAAAAACGCTGCGTGCAATATTCTCCAAAAACAGCACATGGCATGTTCAAATTTCCAGTACAAGATGGAGTAGTCACCATCCGTAACATAGACACACTCAAAGGGGATAACAACACTTTTAGCACCAGCGCCAAAAGGAAGCGCGTAGGCAGGTGTCATCATGATATGGAGCCCAGCTCACAGATGAAAAGAAGGAGGCATATCTCGGAAGAGTCCCAGGAAAAGAGTACATTTGTACGTGAAGACTCGCTGTCAGAGCTCCCGTGGGTCCTCTTCTCGACAGGTTTCGTAGGAAACGGAGGACTAGATGTAGGGTTCATCCTCACGAATCAGGGCGACATAAAAATCACCTACGTATTGCTCTTTGACTTCCCTACAACTAGCATGGAAGCATATTTTGAAGCCCTCATAACAGGTCTAAGATTGGCACTTAGAATGGGCATGAAGAGCCTAGTGGCCTACGCGTACAACCCTTTGGTAGCAAGTAGGGTCGAGGGGTCATGCGAGCCACGAGGGCAGGTGCTAATCCAGTACACAGAAAAGATACTGGACATGACAACACAGTTCGCAGAATTTGCTATACGAAGGGTTGTAGGAAAGAAGGGCGAAATCTTGGTGGACATGGACCAACTTTCAATTGTGGACATGAAAAAACCTCCTAGTCACGTTCTGGTCGATTTTATCTTGCACAAAAATGTGAGCGCGGACATGGAGTCACCAACATAGATGACACCTGTTAGAAAGTTTTTGTCGCATAACAAGTTGCCGAGCAGCAGAAGGAAGGCTAGGCAAATACATGTGAGAGCTAGGTACTTTAAAATTATCAAAGGAACGTTGTACTGACAATCAGGCAACGGTCCGATGTTGCAATGCCTAGCACCAGATCAAGCGCGATCAGTGGTGGAAGCCGTGCACAGAAGAGTATGTCCTCATGGCCCGATAGTTGTGGTTGAGGAAATTACTCGCTCAGGTTACTTTTGGCCATTTATGCACAAGGATGCTCATAAAAGAGTGGTGCGTTGTCAGATATGCCAGACGGACTCAAAACGTAGGATAAATTCTAACATGGTTACTGGTCCACCCTCAACCCAAGGCGCATAGGGAGGAGGAATGCTCTCAAAGCTAGGGCGTACTATTGGCTCCTGAGCAACATCAATAGTAAATATGGCGCAGCGGGTAGCAACACTACTCCCATCCAAAGGTAACCACCAGTAACAACGCAGGGGAGCAGTCGCCCCCGCAACCAGGATAACTGCTCGCACTATGCGGCAGCGGGATCGTACAGGCATACTATCGGCAACACGAAGCACGCAACAACGCGGTGAGGCAAGCAAAGGACTCTCACGGACTGGGATGAGTGCGCGTAGCTAAACGGAGTCATTATCCAGCCATGTGAGAAGTAACTTAAGAGGCAACCAGAATTATGGACGATATTCTCCCTGTGATATCGCATAGTTAGCATGGACCATTCTCTTGGCTACTGATAGCCCCAATAAGGATCCATGTATTTTTTTCTTTATTATCGTTTTTTAGGGTTTTCTTTTTGTTATTTGTTTCAACATTTAAAAAATGTATGAATAAAACGCTGCGGTTCCTAGCTAGTTCCGCAACCCAAATGATTTTTTTTTAATTTATCTTTTATGCATAAGGGTATTGTTTCTTTTCTAAAATATATAAATTTGGCCTTCCTGTGTACATGTACAATAAAATGTTTCCAGGTGAAATAAGAGGAATAAGTTTACCCTACCAATTAAACTTGTCGTGTAAGAGGGATGCACCCCAGTGGCACCGGATCAGGTATCCTTTGTTAGGCAGCTTCCCACAAGACGTTGTGGTAAGTGTAGCAGTCCACATACTTTATGACGGATATGCACAAGACACAGTGCGCACGACTAACAAACATGTCATTCTGTAGGACATTGCTTATGGTAGTAGTGGCAGGCCCACATGTAATGAACTTTCAGCTCACCCATAAGTTCAGAGTCACACTCCAATGAGTGTACTCATAAACAGGCGTTCTGTCTCACAAACTCAGGCGTGAATGCAGAAACCTGGGCACACATATGTAATAATGATCATGAGCGTAGCGCAGGACGCTACATGCTGGCAAACATACAGATTGCTATAAATATTATACAAATTCCTTAATTTACAAAGTTATTGTGCGTAGTTAGTACAAGGCGGATAGTAAGGAAAGGTGCCTTTTATAGAAGGTCGCTCGATGACAACAACCTCTTCAACCTGCGATGTGCTGGGTTCAATGACACGTGATGCTGTATCCATGCCTCCTTCATGCACTACAACACGCGTGTATGATATACATCGATGGAAAGCAAGCTAACTGGTACACCATCGGATCGGCTAGGGTGTGCTAAACCTAAACCAATAGCGACACCTTTAGTTAAAGTCCGATTCTTCTTCACAACACGTCTCACGTGCTGTTTCAACTTGTTTTCCAACGAAATCATTATTGGTGCACCAGAGATATAGATAGGGGTAGTTGAGAAATATCCGGTTTGGCCAGGGCATGGGGACCTTCTTCCGTTCTTTCTACGCATTGGCTTGCTAAGGTAAGGCCGACCATGATCAAACTTATAGGAAAATCTGGTCTTTCTCAATGCGATCTATGATGGGCAGTGGGAGGTTTTTAAGTCTGTGGAATGTAGCATCAAAGAGTTCTTGTGTGTACCTGGAATAAATTTCACTCCCCTCCAGGGGTCTGGTTAGTAAATTCTCCTTAAAGGCGCGCTCCATGGCAAGGCTTTGTCCTAGTAGGCGCGTAGCATCGAAGATGTCCTTGATCGCTTTATTGAGGTTAGGCAGCTCCACGACACTTTTCGCAACTAATGGCAGACCATGCTTTATTAACCAATGATTCTTCGCGCGCACGGCGGTGAGGTGTGGATAAAGCTCTTCATCAAAATTGGTGCTCATATATTTCAGAATCTGGGATTTCTTAGCCATATCTTTGTGACAATTGGCAACAAAATTGTTACAATTTGAAGTAAGGGCACTCATACCTTCTTCTAGCTTGGACATAACCCAACGATCTTCATCCTCTTGCTTCAGACGCAAGCAGCGCTTGCGATCTATAAGTTCAGATAATGATGCCTTTTCGTCCTCTAAATATTAGATGGACACGGCATTTATGCTGGACACAACGCGAAAACGTGCAAGTTCGCACTTGGCAATTGTGAGTTCGCGGTCTTTCTGTTCTGTTGCTTGGTTAACCTTTTGATTTGCCTGTGCCAGTCGCTCTGATAGATGTGATACCTTCTTTTTCAAATGCACAACTAGAGTTATTTCCTGTGAGGTAACTGTATCAAACTCTCTCATTAGTATTGTATCGGGCATTTTCCTGCAAGTGTTGGGGGTGGCTAGGGGGATTTAAGTGTTGGAGGAAATCCTCACATACAACTGCGTTATCTAGTGCACATGAGTGGGTGCAGTTCCAGAGAGGGAGGAATCTAGTAAACTTAGAGGTGCTGACACCAACTTTGGTCGTTGCACCATGGGAGCTTCAAATTTGATATCCTACGAGTATTAGGGAAGTGCACGCGTTGTTTGTTTCAAACTAATGGTGAGGAATGGCATGGTGATGTACCTGGATATATGTGTCTTTTCCCGCGGCCTTGAGAGTATTCCCCATGAAGTCACATCTGCGCGAGGTCTCGTCTACAATGTTCTCCCTCTTTTGGGAATTTGCTGTGTGGGGGAGCACAGTAATTGGTTTGGTAACTATGAACAGGTATGATCTCTTCTGATGGACCTATGGGGGAGTCCCCTTTGAAACCATGGTCTTCTTCATCTCCCAGATTTGTTTCTTCTAACGAAGACTCTATGGTAAATGGAACACTTCGAATGGGAGTAGCATTTACTGCAGTTATCCTCTCGGCGCTCCTTCCAGGTGTTGGGGAAGGGAACTCCAGGGCCACGGTGCGTTGACCAACGCGTCATCCATTAGATAGCTCGAATGGTGTGAAAATTCGAGCGCGCATAGTCACCGCGCACGGATTTTCGCGCTTCACGAGCTGTGTATAAGTTAGTTCTGCAAAAGTATGAGGAATATCTGAGTACATGCGCATAAGTCATTTGAATTTTTGATTTTTTGGGACCACAAGGTCCTTACCATGGTCGAATTCATCAAAGTATTAGGGAAGGTGGTTCGCAGGAAGGGTCGATGTATGGCTCAGTCCTAGGGCGTATAGTAGGGCCTCTGGGTATTCCTGCATTGGTATCCGATCGGTGGTAATTATCTGTGCGTCTGCTTCATTGTACGAGCCAGCAATGGGGCGGTCATCTTTCATCATTGTCTCAGGGGTGATGAAATCATAATCGAAAGGAAATACAACCTTATCTACCCAAAAGAATTTATCGTTCCACTTCTTCAGAGAATCTATCTTTACTGAGTAACATTGTAATTGACCAGGGCGTTTTGCAAAAGATATCCATCCGTTTATCCACGAGGGTCGGTAGAAGGCGCAAAACAAGTTTATTGTTGGGTCGACGTTCTTAAGTAAGTAGTTTATTTCAAAATTTGAGAATTTGGCGGCACCTATACAATGCAGCTGTGAAAGGTGTATGCTGTAGTAGCTTAGTATACCCATCAGGAAACGGCTTAGGGTATGCGATTGTTGGAAAACTCGATGAACCTGGTGTATATACCAATTTTTCCATCAAGGAAACTTCTAATATGTGCTTGTGGATATGGCACAGTTGGATGGTGATCTGAAGATATATGGTATTTAGTGGCGAAACGGGAGAGTTCTTGTTCTGATATACGGGACGTCATATCAAACAGCTGTGCTACCATTTTTTCCTTGCCAATATTTTGAGACGGGGATGGAGTGAGTATTTGATCAAAAGTATTGTTTCCTGCTATTTTCAACAATGGTGGGAGGGTTTTTTAGATAGGCAAAGAAGAAGGTTGAATGTCTGTCAGACTGTATTTATATACACTATAGACGCATGGGATCTTGTGGCACATGTCTAAAATGCTTTGTTCATCCTACGGTGTTTGCTAGTTAGCTCCTCTGACGTGGTTAGTGTCTTTCCCAGTTATCGATGCAGGGTTGTGATAGTGGAGTCTGACGTGGATACTTATTCAAACTCATTTCATGTGGGTTGTGCGTGGTATTTCTTTTGAAGATGTTTGCACAAGGTCCTGAATGGTTCATAGTCTAGTAGCCGCGGTTGGAACCTGCGACCACTAGACTAGGGGGACATGATGACGTATAATCCCTAGTCAGGCTGGATAGTCCGACTCACGGGTACTACCCGCATCCATCAGGAATAGATTGAATGCTTGTGCGATGCGCCCGCACAGCCCAGGAGGCCCGGTAAGCCACTGTTGCACATAAGGCTGATTACTTAGCCAGGTCCTTGTCGCAGCGCGATAGGCTCAGACATGAATATAATCTACCATATAGATATATTCGCCTAAAGGGAAGAGATATACACTTGCCTTGGTTATGCGATAAAGAGAAAACTATTTTAGGTCATTATCTCTTCCCTTGGCCGTAAGAGTAGGAGAGCCCAACCAGGACTCTCTCGGGTATAAAAGGAACCCCATAGGTTCCACAAAGGTACGATACACATAATACCCTAAACACTACATACTCAAATCGATTACTTACTCTCACGCCGGAGTCTAATCGTGGGTCACAAACCCACGGTAAGCCTAACGGTGCCTGTTTAGTGCGCATGGTCCCCAAAACAAGTTTCACTTGGTGCAAGAGCTGGAGTCCACAAGGCCCCAAATTAAGCCTAATTTGGGTCAAGCTCAGTCTATCTAACTTTTGTATCAACAATTAGGGTTATTATTTCTTTGAAAATTGTTTCTAGTGGGCCCATTAAAAGAAAGCAAAGGTCTGTGCTTTGTGGGAGGACCCAGATCCACTACAAGATGCCACTCTGTGAGACTCCTCACTAGAAATGATGGCATATGCACCATTCACATCAGAAAGGTTTTCCCTATACAAGATAAACTCCTAATACTCATGTAAGAATCATCAAGACCTATTAAAAATGCATGAGTTTCAACAGTTGATCATGCTTTTTAGACTCACTATAAAGCAGAGCACACACAATTAGGCAATTCAATCATGGCATCATATTGTTTCCACAAAGCATTCAACTTATGATAATAATCAGACAAATTGGAACCATTTTGTTTCAAAAGTATTATTCTTATAATGAAGATTAAATATAACAGAACCACCTGATGATAACTCTTTTAATTCTTTCCAAACATGTTTATCCTTTTTTAAAAAAATCTGACCAAGGAACAATTCCTTAGATATAGAGTTAAGAATCCACCCCAAAACAACAACATTAACTATGTCCTATTGTTTTCCCAAAACTTCATCAGTTATGGACCTCTTGCAAGTACCATCAATAAAACCAGTTTTATTTTTTCCTTCCAAATCTAACAACATAGCATTAGCCCAGGCTTGATAATTTTTAGTTCCTTTTAATTTAACAGACACAACATTCAACACTATTGAATCATCTGGGCGTAAGTGCAGAGGGTTGCTTACATCAAGTTTGCTGATGAGTGTGACTGGATCAGTCACACTCTCAGTATCCGATTCACCATGTTTAGACATGGTGAAGGTCAACAAGGTCAAAAAATGAACTCAACTAGAGCCAACTAAGTTCCAAAGCTTCCAAACCACTCAAGGTGGTAGGTCAAGGCCAAGGCCAAGGCCAAGGACAAGGTCGAGGGTCCAGATAAAGGGTAGAACAAAACTAAACAAACAAACAACCCGAACAATGAGCCACAAAAGCAAACAAGTAACATATATGACCAAGCAATCAATAACAAATAAAACAACTCAAATAAATAAAGAGAGAGAGAGAGTGAAGAGAGGTGTTATAGTGCACGCGAATAAGCACAATCAAACTGTTAGTCCTAGATTCACTTAGTCTAGGATGCAACAGAACCTCCCACGAACAAACCCTAAATTTTCTTCTTGGGAAAAATTAGGACAAACCACCTATAAGGGTAGATCAACCACCCAATCAATCAGAATAATCACAAGAACCACCACAAGGTAACCAATCTTCCAAAAGAGTGAAACCCTAATTTTTTTTCAGGGATAAATTAGGGAAAATCACCTCAATATAAAATAAGCAACCAATCAATAGAATCAGTAACAAAAACGATTACCACCACCAGATCTCTAAAACTCTAATTTTTTCTCAAAAAATTAAAGGAATGAAATCAACAGATCTAGTTAAAATATTAACAGATCTAGCTATCCCAAGAGCATATCTAATAAAAAAGTATAGATAAACAAAACCCCCAATTTTTATCAAAACTTTAAAAAGTTTTTCATCGATTTTTAGTAACCTGTCTCTGATACCATGTAAAACAACATGATTCACGAGATCTTAAAATGAATTTACTTATAATAACCAAGATTTTAAACGAACAATAGATAAAAATAAAGAGACTACCACTGGTAATCAAGTGTAGTCATATTATCTACATGAGAATAGTTTTACAAGATCAAAACATAAAGGATTAAAAAGGAATTAGGGTTACAGAGATCAAGACTAGCGAGAGAGAGAGAGAGATAACTCAAAAAACACATATAGAATCTATCACAACTAACAACAATAAGAGAGGCTAGGGTTTTATCTCCAATGTACCCGTTGAAACAACATGGGCTTGGATGTCTATGGGCTTGGACTATAACCGGCCTTGGATAACTTTTCCACATAAACAACTTTAGTCCCCAATGTCTAGTGATAGCTTATTCTGAGATCCACAATGTATAAACTGAAACATAAACTAAGCAACATTAGTCCCTCAACTCTAAATAGGTTATCAGATTAGGTCAGTAATTTTAATAGGTCAGATGCACAATTATCCTATTTCAAGTTTATGTGAATAATCCCCTTCGATTCACTAGAGTTTTTACATTGGAAGCTCATAATCAACAACCATCAAAAGGGAAATCACGCAACTGTGCCAGTTATTTCAGAGAAAAAGGTCATTTGATAAAATTAAAAAGAGATGAAATAATAATGTTTACAATTAGAAAAAAGGCCATTGAAAATTTTGTTATTGGAGATGCGTTTAGGCATTCCAATAAGAGTGTTTTTCATTGTTTTGTAATAAATGAATAGGTTTTTATACATTTTGGGGGTAACTTTTGAGTGATGTTATAACCATGCACACTAAAGGACATTTGGCTTAGTGATGTCTTAGACCAAAAGGTATCACAACAACAAGACTCTTTGATGAATCCGAGCTGGCAAGCTCGCCACCCTTAGCTGAATCTCGTTGCGCCTTGTTTACTGCACAAGGTAAATAAAGATGCATAGAAAACAAATGTTGCATTAGACATAAAATTTGAAGAAAAGTAAGATCAAGCCACTAGGACCGTCATCGGTCAAAATATGATCAGATGCGGCCTAAACAAAAGTGAAATAGGAACCTGAGGCGAGTGTCTAAAAAGAAGGTCCAGTATGTGCAATGAGACATGTGGTCAGAACATGGCCGGTTTGGATAATATCCGTGAGACAAGAACCACTACAACAAATTAGTTGATTTTTCACACTTTCTACGGCATTTTTTCACACGTTAAAGTGTGTAAATTTGACAAGTTTATACTATCATTAATGTTCTTGGTGTGAACAAATTGATTGTAACAAATAATTTTACGCTTTTAAGTGTGAACATTTATAATAAACTTCACATTAAAAAAAACGTCACACTTTAAAGTGGTGATATTTAAAAGTATGATTTGTAAAATAATTCATCATACTTTTATGTGTGAACTTTTTAGTACTTCACATTAAATTTTTAAGTGTGAAGAATTTTGAAACAAATGTTAACACTCATAAGTTTGAATATTCTATATATAAAATTCGCACTTTTTTCTAAAGTGTGAAGAAAAAAATTTAAATATTGTAGTGAACCCAAATAAAGGTAGCAGCATTAGTAAGTTGGCTACAAAATGGAATGCCTAGTGCAACAAAATTTTGATGTATTATGGTCCATGAAAATAGTAAAAATAAAAAGCACAAGTTTTTGAGTGTGTTTGTTACTGGTATGTCACAAAATAAAAAAATCGGTAGCACTCTAGGTCACAAACGCGATAATCTAGTTAAACCAAACGACCGCGTTAGCGTCTATAAAAGGGGAGGGATATAGATTGTTATTAGTAGAAAGCACATTCTATTCTAATCTGTTGGCATTTGGAGATAATGACTGAGATTTCACGCACCATGTAGATCAATGATAGGATATAATATGTGGCCGATGCAAAATGCTTTTGCTAAATGAAATACTTGATTAGTAACAAAATAAAACTGAAACTATAACGTCAAGCAAGCCATTCAATGTCATTCAACATCCTCCCATTACTAAGTTTCTCCACATCAAACTCTTTATGCCATTTAAAACAATGCTATAAAAATCCTAACAAGAAGCTAGCTAGGATAAAGAAGTTACATAGATGAGGATAAAGGCATAGAGTGTTATAAGAACTATCGAACCACAGCCTCTCTATCCAATTTAAAGATGGAAATTTAGACATAGTAGAGATCTCATTTACACAAGACTGAAAAGAATATGTTCTGTTAATTTCAATTGTGTACAAGTTATAAGGATGACATTTCTTTGGCTTCTTAGCTGCTCATTTGTTGTCGAAGGGGTGAGATATGAGTGCAAGCAAAGTTAAACATGTAAGGGTTCAGTGAAGTCTTTAAGCTTAGTGTAATCATGTTTAGGTTAAGATTTCAACCTCTTCAAGAGCAAATAAGTTCAGTTTTTATCAAGTTAGAGTTTCATGTTAGAAGCATAATCTGATTAGGAGTTTAGGACTGATTATGATTATTTTATTCTAGATAAAAGTTATATTAAATTTTAAAAGATTAAACTGCAAAATTCATCCTTTTGGTTTGAACTTTTTCACATAATATGTTGTCTCATATTTTAGATGATATAAGATAGAAATAAAGAAGAAAATAAGATGGATTCTAGAGAGAGAAAGTAGTGAGAGAAAGTAGAGAGAAGGAGGTGATTAACTTAGGAAATTAGATTAAGAATATGAGAACATCCACCCTCCTAACATGCTAGGAGGGTGCTTATATAGTTCACCCACATGCGGGCTCTCTAATGGACTATATTGTTTTAGGCCGGGCTTGAATAAATGCTTAGTACCTTAAAAGAGGCCTTTTAAGCTAACCATCAAGCCCGTAATATCACGACTATTTTAACTAACTATTACAACATTCTAATAAATATTACAATATAAACCTATGACCGAACATTCTTGTTTGACTCAATATTTTGAGGCTAACAATCTCCCCCAATGTAAGGTCATTCCTCTTCTATATTTGTAGTTTAATGGAGATTATGAATTTCGTCATAAATGAGTCTTGAACGTGTAATAGTAGTGTCGTTCCTTTATGCTGTGATCTTTGATCCTTTGTCGTTGTCTTTCGAATTTGTCTTTTATCTTGAGATCTTCAAATCATTCTTGACTTGTCTTTGCCATCTTTCGATCTTGTGTCTTCATCCACATGCTCATACTTTGCATAATCTTGAAAGCTTGCTAACAATCTACCTTGAAGATAAGTCATTCCTCTACATTAATTGATAAGGAAGATTTTGATCATCAGAGTTGCGGAAGTCTTTAACTTTCTTGATTATTGAATGTATTTGGGTATGAGAATGTGGTTTTGAATCTTTGACTTTGCTTAGTACACCGTAACGTCACCTTCTCGAGACAAAACTTAGACACGGACTGAATGGCTTTAACATTCATCCTAAATCGGTAGAGTTTTACCTCCGGTCGGCGAAGACCGTTACACGATATTAAATATCGTACCTGTGATTAGGTAGATTCAATTAAGAACCTCGTTGACAGGGTTTCGCGGCAGTACTATCCGTTCTCTTTACTCGACCGTCTCAAAGCAAAACTGCGAACATAAAGAGTGAATCAATTAGATAAATATCCGCTTGATTAAAGTCGTCAATTCAAATTCCTGGAACAAGTTTGATTCATTAAGAATCTTACCATTGTTGCTACCATTGTTGCTTTCCAGTTGACACAAGCTTGATTTATAAGAATCTCGCAAGTTACCTACCGTAGCGCTATTTAATGTTGACGCTAGAAGGATATCCATTCGTCACTATGAATATTAGAGAAAATCACTCTGAATGTTCTGGCAAGACCATAAAGATATTGCGTAGAAACCTGAAACGAGTTTGAATCAATTCAGAATCAAACCACTGTTGCTTTTCAGTTTACACATGTTCAATTCTAAAAGAATCTTACACATGACCTACCGCAGTGCTGTTTGATGTTAACACTGGAAGGATTTCCACTCATCATTGTGAGTACTAGGTAGTATCACTCTGTGTGTTCTAGCAATATCGCAAGGATATAGCATAGGACTCTCTTGAATCTTCATCCGTGTGTCCTAACGAGATTTGATTGATCTCTTGGCTCTAGACTCGATTTGTGCATTTTTAGTGGTCGGAGGCTGGAGCAGATGCCACCTATTCAATATCAACTATCTCGGAGTGAGAAAATCAATAGAATTCGTGTTGATCTCCGTGACAATAAAAAAAACTTCTTTTGAGAGAAGCCTGAGTTAGCTGGGGAAGGGTTATGCAATACATCACTGGGTCCATGATGTGTAGTCTTCATGATGTGTTGACCCGGTTTGTGCCTAAGTTGTATGGAGGGCTTCTTTCTTTACACCCTTTATCCTTACATTTCTTTTTCATTCTTCAACCCCTTCAATGCTTACCAAGACATCATTAATAGCACCTTTTTGTGATTGTTCCAGTGCTATCATCAGTACTTAGTCGGCATTCAGCTTCGTTCACATTCTACTCCATCTTTCCAAAGGACTTCTAATAATCTATTGGATTGTCCCTGGGAAGATCCCTCCGGTTCTGGTTGGATCATAAGACTTAAACCTAACCACCTTTTGACACCAATAACATCGTGAATTAAAGATGTTGTGGATATTTGATTGTAACCATGCGTGCTTGAGTCTATAGATCACATTTTAATCATATTTTCTCCGCTATCTCTAATATATAAAATCGTTTGATATTAGAGATACCAAATTTGATTAAAATATATTGTTAAAAATAGTCTTGAAAACTTGGGAGAAAAATGTGTCAAACTTGGCATGAATTTTAAACGCTCCACCTCAAAAATTGATCCAATGGAATTGTCATTACGAGGATATGATCCACATTAAACTTTTGAGGATAGGAGTTGTTGAACACACATTTTTTGAAAGATTTTGAATATCATTGAGGAATTCTTGAAAAAATTGTGTTCAATGCTTTTTGAAAAACTCTATTTCTTTTTGGCGAAAAAAGTTTTTCTAAAGCATAAACTTGAGTTCATATACTTTGAATGTCTTGACAAATCCACTCAAGTGTAAGAAGATTGAACTTCTTTTGCTGAGGGTAAGAGCACGAAATCGTACACTCCCCCGTGAATATAGATCCGGGTTATAATTTGAAAGTAGTTACAAGCCATTGTGTTGAGCTCAAAACGTTGAATGTTTTGTGACAAGCTCAACCCGTGATAGATTGCTCTACCCGTTGTTGGAAATATTGTCCAAAAAAATACAATTTTCTTTATAAAAGATAGAAATGACATGCTTTGAAAAATATTTACAACTTTCATTCGAGCTTTATGTACACACCCGTGTCGTTATTGAGCGACATTTCTAGGTACGTCCATATTATCGATACTGAAAGACATGTCGAGAAGAATATTTTTGGATTATCAACGATTTTTTAATTTTGTATTTTGCTTTTTTCATTAATATTTACAAGTAGATGTTTGATAGATGAATCAAGCAGGCTTCTTTGCCAGAATCTCTAGTTCTGCTGGAGTCAAACATCTCATACCAATTTGCCTAACTAGATACGCAAACCTCTCTTTCGAAAGAGCTTTTGTAAACAAGTCAGCTAATTGATAATCAGTTCCAACAAAGTAAATTTCAATGATACCCTTTTTAACTTGTTCCTTAATAAAGTGATATCTTACATCAATGTGCTTCGTGCGGGAATGCTGTACCGGATTGTAGGAGATGGCTATGGCGGACTTTGAGTCACAGTACATAGGTACTTTATCAAAGTGGAAGCCATAATCCGTGAGTTGTGTTCTCATCCATAGAACTTGAGCACAACACGCAGATAGAGACACATACTCCGCTTCGGCTGATGACAGTGACGTGCAATCCTGCTTCTTGGAAGACCATCCCACAAGCTTATCTTGACCTAGAAATTGTGCACCACCAAAAGTACTTTTTCGTGTATCAAGACACCCTGCATGATCAGAATCTGAATAGGCCGTTAGAAAGAAACCGGTTTCCCTCGGATACCAGAGTCCCATGTGAATGGTATTCTTAAGGTACCGAAAGATCCGTTTAACCTCCTTGAGGTGCTTTTCAGTGGGTTGTGCTTGATATCGTGCATAATAACACGTAGCAAGTGATAAATCTGGTCGACTTGCTGTTAAGTACATGAGGGAGCCTATCATTGAACAATATCTCGTTTGATCTATGGCATCTCCTTCCAAATCAACATCTAGGGATGTGGTTGATAATGGTGTCCCAACGGGGTCACATGAAGTCATACCATGCTTTTTGATTATCTCTTGACAATACTTAGCTTGGTTTATAAAGATACCACTTGGGGATTGGTGAACTTGAATTCCTAGAAAGAATTTTAGTTCGCCCATCATTGACATTTCAAATTTGCTGTGCATGACTTTTTCAAACCATTTTGAAAGTTTTGGGTTTGTAGACCCGAAAATAATGTCATCAACATAAATCTACACAAGCAAAATGTCATCCCCATATTTTTAAGTGAACAAAGTTAGATCAATGGAACCTTTTGAGAAACCTTTGGAGACCAAAAATTTTGAGAGCTCGTCGTACCACGCCCTTGGAGCTTGCTTGAGTCCATAAAGTGCTTTGTGGAGACGATACACCTTGTCAGGATAATGAGGATTGACGAATCCTTCCGGCTGTGTGACATAGACTTCTTCCTTCAAATGACCGTTAAGAAACGCCGTCTTTACGTCCATTTGATAGACAGTGAATCCCTTATGTGCAACATAAGCAAGGAAAATCCTGACCGCTTCCAAACGAGCTACTGGTGCAAATGATTCTTCAAAATCAATACCCTCTTTCTGGCCATACCCTTTAGCCACTAGCCTAGATTTATTCTTGATGATCGTGTTCTCTTCATCCATCTTGTTTTTCCAGATCCATCGAAGATTTAATGGTATTACATCGTATGGTCTGTCAACAAGTTCCCAAACTTTAAGTCTTTCAAATTGTTGAAGTTCACCCGTCATCGATTCAATCCAAGCATGATCAGCCATGGCTTCTTTATATTTGTTGGTTCAGCTGTACTCACGGCGAGTGCGAACATACAAACATCGCCATCGGTTTCAAGCTGTCGTCTTGTACGAACGGGCTGTGAAGGGTTTCCAATTACTTGAACCAAAGGATGATATCGGTTCCAATGATATGTTGAAGGATGTAGTTGGTAGAATGTATGCATATTTGACGGATCAACATGGCGAGTACAAGACTCTCCAGTTTCGTGTACCGGTGTACCGAATGGGTTGATAAATTCGTCTTCGTCAGATAATGCATTGTCTGCTTGATTTGTGTTCTCTGGAGCAATGATAGTAGTTGTAGATGTTGTAGGAGCGGTTGTTGATGTGATATTCTGAGGAGGTAAATCTGCACAACCCATGTTGAAGCAGATGAAGTTGTATCCTTTTGTTGACGATGATCGGTATCATCATTCTTATCATGAGTGACAGCGAAAGACTTCGATACAACATGTTTATCCCCCGTGAAATATTCATCATACATTGGTCCATATACATTTCCAACTCTTCAATTTTCGTGTTGACTGTCATATCTGCTCTTGGAACATTTCCTTGAACCAGCGTTGAACTTGACGGTTCATTGCTGTGGTCTTGAGTTCCGAGTTCCATGCGGTTATGAACGGAAGTCGTTTTTCGTTGTGGATCAGGACTTAAACTGATTTGTTTAAGTGCCATTTCTTGTAATTCATCAAATCTGATATGAATAGTCTCGACTATAAGTTTTGTTCTCTTGTTGTAAACTCTATATCCCTTAGACCGAGTTTTATATCCCACTAGAATACATGTATCACCTTTCTCTTTCATCTTATCCAAAATTTCACCATCTCGAATTATGTAACAAGTACAACCAAAAACATGAAGGTGTTTGAGTGAAGGTTTTCGATCATGTATTATGTGATATGGTGTCTTTTCGTGTCTTGGGATAATTAAGGATCGGTTTTGTGTGTAACAGCATGTAGTTGACACGACTTCGGCCCAAAAGTATAGTGGAAGTTTTGAAGCGGATAATAATGTTCGAGTAGCCTCAACTAAAGTGCGGTTTCGTCTTTCAACAACGCCGTTTTGTTCAGGTGTTCGAGCAATAGATGTTTCATGTTCAATTCCTTCAGCTTCAAAATAATTTCTCAGAGTTGAATTCAAAAATTATGTGCCTCTGTCAGTACGAACCACTTTGACTTGAGCTTGAAGACCACGTTGTATCAGTTTAAGGAAGCTGATGAGAACTTCGGGTGTTTCATCCTTGGACCTCAAGAAATGAGTCCATGTGTACCTTGAGTAATCATCGACAATTACCATAACATATTTCTTCCTATTGATACTATGAACACGCATGGGACCACACAAATCTATATGAAGAAGATCTAACCGTCCTTTATAGCTTGGTGTAGTCTTTATCTTAAAGCTACTTCGTTTAGCTTTACAAAGCTCACAAGAAGAACAAAGATGATCTTTGATGAATTTCAAGCTTGGAAGGCCTCTCACAATATCTTTCTTGGAAATCAAGTTGATGGTATCAAAGTTGAGATGAGATAAACGTTGATGCCATAACAATGCCTGAGTCATTGAAGCTTTAGCCATGAAGCAAATTGGAGTTGATGAAGTTGTGTCTTGTAGTGAGATTGTGTAAAGATCAGTACCCCGTGTATCGGTAAGTAAGTCATTCCCATCATAATCACGAACAAAACATGTCTTCTTTCTGAAAGCAACATCCAAATCCGCATCATAGAATTGACTAACCGAGAAAAGATTGTGATTGAGCCCTTCGACGTAGTATACCCTTTTGATCGTAATATTCCCCTGAACCAAATCTCCATATCCTAGGATCGGTGAAAATTGATCATTTCCGAATCGGACCATACCCAGGAACTTCTCCACGAAGTTAATTAAAAGCTTGAGATTCCCAATCATGTGCTTCGTGCATCCGGAGTCCAGTATGAAGAGAATTATTTGTATCACCTGCAGAAGAGTTAGAACACGATGGAGCATTTGCTAAATTAGATACCATAGTAGTTGTGATTGTAGAATCATTAGTGTCTTTAGCAATATTTAAAGGCATACTAACACTCGTTGTCACATTTTCTGTCCTAACTTTAGGTATCTATTTATATCCTAGAGGACATTGATTAGCAAACCACCATTTACAAGACTTGCTAGCAGACTCATATAATTTCTTAATTCTACTTTTAGGGTTCTTAGTGGTGGAGTATGATGCATTACTTTTCTTAGAGGGGGTTGCACCAGAATGGTTCACTTTGTGTTTGGGTTTACTAGCACTAATATGCATCGCAACTTGCTTCTTAGTTCTAGTTTCTACGCCTTTGACATTATTCATAGCACACATAGAATGATTATCATTAACACACTTTCCACTTTTGACACAAACAAATTTCACATTCATAGCATTCAAATCATTCAAATCATTCAAATCATTCAAATCATTCAAATCATTCAAATCATTCAAATCATTCAAATCATTCAAATCATTCAAATCGTCATTACATGCGATTACAAACTTTTTATTCTTAAAAACATTCAAATTCCTAGGGCCTGCTTCTACTTCCTTCATCTTCTCTTGACTCTTGTGTTTCCAGACCTTATGATTCACTTGAGTGCTCTTAAGCTGAGGCCGGCTAACACTAGCAGTGGAGACTACTCCTGTAGTAGAAGACACATGAATATTAGTGTTTCTAGAAGTCTGAGGTGAGTGACTAACTTTCTTTGTGGGTTTAGTGGTCATTCTATACATGGTTTAATCACATTATTGTGCTTAACGCTTGGTGCTATAGCATTCCTTATGGGTTGATTATGTGGTAACCTTTCTTTTCCATCCATCTTGGGGGCAAACACAGGTTTTGCAAACGAATAATTTGAGAAAGCAGATGGTTTTCCCAAGATAGAGGATCTATTCACTCTAGAGGCATTGGGTTGTCTAACAACAGGTTGCTTAACGCTAGGTTCCACAACTTTCCCACCCATCTTAGCAACGAGTTTCTTCAACTTTGCTATTGCTATGTCTTTTTCTTGTAACTGAGCTTTCAAATCCGAAATATCAAGACTTTTTTCGTTTAATAATCGACATGACTCAGATAATTTTACTTCTAAAGGTGTATCATTTGAAAAGCTGCCAACTTTATTTTGCAAAGCAAGTACAAGTGAGTGACAATGTTTTTGAAGATAATCATATCTATGTTGAAGTAACGAAAACTCTTTTTGGTCGATTTTATTCGAAAGCTCAGTTTCAAGAGGTTCACATTCTTTAACTTGATCAAGATATTTGCATGCAACATCAGAATATTCATCAAAATCGGCACAAGATGTAACATAAACACACATAATATCTTTTGAGAGACAATCATGTAAAAGAAGATCATATGCAGTAGAAAACTCGTCTCTTTCAGGTTGATGGTCGTTCACTTCTTGTTCAAGAGATTCCACATATTTCAAATCATCAAACATTTCTTGCTTTATTTATGTTTCAAATTCCAAAATATGTTTTTGTGTTCTTTCCATAAGCGGAATCAAAATACTTTTCACAAGCACAGTTATATCGTGAGGAATTTCTTTGTCTCCTTTCGAAAGTTCATGTTTTTATCATCAACAACCTTTTTGAATTTTTCAATGTTACTCTTGAGAATACTAAGTGCTTGCTTACTCTTGCTTACAGAAGCTTTAAATGGCAAGTATTCAATAAATTTTGAAACATTAGTTTTCTTAGTGGCAAAAGCTTGTCTCCATTTAATTCTTATTTGTCCACATTCGAAAAATATTTGCTCACGAGTTTTCTGTGTTTGCGGTGTGAAGAGACCATAAAGACTGTTTTCATAAGCATAATTATATGGTTTAACGAATTCTTTATTAACTTTTGGTCTACTCTCTTCTTCCAAATCATTTGTCTCTTCACTATCGGGCCTAACAATAAGACAATCAAGATCGGTCCATTGGGACTCTTCAAGATATAAGTGCTGATTCGCAGACTGGGCTTGCTCAAGGTACTTAGGATTTGCAAAACTAGGTCTATCCTTGAAAAACGAACGAGGTGCTAACATTCTTATGGTTTGAATTGATTGATTAGTTTTGTAAACAATTTTCTTGTAAAAATCAAGTTGAGTTTCAAGTTCAACCATTTTGTCGATGTCATTCGCTTGTTTAGTTTTGAAATCCTTTTCCATCTTTTCAACCACAACTTTCTTTTCATTAACAAGTTTAGTTTTATCCTCTTGAAGAAAACCATTTACTTGAGTTAGCTCATTGTCTTTAGTGGTAGCAAGATACGTTTTGTGACGTTCAGTACTTAAAGAGGTGTTATAATTACGTTTCTCTTGTTCTAGAAGTTTAAGAGTTTCGTTATATTTCTGTTGAAAATCGTCCTTCTTAACATTAATTAAACAACCTTTGTACCCCTCAATCTCATTAGTATTTTTAAGAAGCTGAGCTCTATAGCTATCAATGGTCTCACTAGATTTAATTAGAGCAGCTTTGCATTCTTCTAAGTTTTAAGTGAGCGTAGCGTTTGCCTTCTTTAATTATTTTTGACTCTTTCTAGTTTCTTTGACATCTTTTTGTAAAGAAGCAATTAAGTTAGCAAGCGCAATACGCTCCTCGTCATCATCATACTCATTTGCATGTTGATCATCCTCAGACTCATTATTGCACATGTCTGATGAATCAGGTGTGTTATTGCTATCAACCGTTTCCATCATACATGTGTCATTAATGGCTTTGGGTAGCTCAGAATGCTCATGAATGTTACCAAACACATTATATTCCTCTTCAGTGTGTACCTTATCGATTGGCTCAGTATCAAAGATAGGACCATGGTCATCTTCAGTGACGTTGAGAACTTCTTCAATGTTTGCCATGTACGAGTAATGTGCTTCAAGTTCTTGGTCGGAGGCTTCATCATTAGTATCATCAAGCATTGCTCCTTCCTCAGCCGACAATTTAACCCCAGCTTCCATCTTCTTGCAAAGCACCATCTTTTCTTTATGATAGCCAGAGTCCCTAACCTGTTTCGGCTTCCTACATTCGTTTGCCATATGCCCATAGCCTTGACAATTAAAGCACTGAATCCCAGTTTGTTGACCCACTTGAGTACCAACAGTTTCCCTATTCCCAGAAGCAGTAGCAATCCTCTGAGCATCATACTTAACAGTTTGTCGATCATACGGAGCAGAACCCTCAACATGTGTTGGATTACGTCGATCATACCTTGGAGGAATTTCATCACGTTGACGTGTGTCATACCTTCGAGGAGTCTCAACATATTGATTCCTTGTATTTGATGATGTTCGAAGATTGTTGTTGGTGGGTTTGAAGATTTTCTTGTAGGTCTTCATAATGAAAGCAATTTGTTGCTTCATCTCCCTATCCTTCTGAGCTAGTTCTTCATCACTGTCCTCTTCAGATGATGGCTCAGGTGATGGTGATGGTGCTCTTGGTTCTTTGTCTCGTGATCGTATGGGAGCTGAATACTTAGAGGAAGTAGAGTATCTTGGTGAGGAGGATGTAGTGGAGTACCTTGGTGAGGAGGATGTAGTGGAGTATGACTTTGGAGCACGAGATCGATGATCTTGAGTGTGTTGAGTGGTAGACACCAAAGCAAGTGGATTAGCAGTCTTTGCTATAATTTTAGCTCGAAGTTCATTTGCCTCATTCTGAAATTGTTTCAAAATGTCAAAGAGCGTGTGATAGTTGACCTCGTCTAACTTACTTTGTTGTTTCACCAAAGTTACAAATCGTGTCCACTATGGTTGAAGTTGCTGTAGAAATTGCACATTGACTTGCATGGTGAAGACTTGCAAATTGTTTCTTGTCATGTCATTCATCATCTTGTAGAACCTTGAGTAATATGAATCAATTGATTTCCCATCCAATGATGTAAACTTACCAAAGTTCCAGAACAAGTTAGTTTTGACATCTTGCTTGTTAAGTGATTCACCTTGTTGCAAACGTTCAATGGTAAACCACATCTCTTTAGCAGTAGAACATGCATCAACCGTTGAGTAAATATCATCCCCAATCCCACTTAGAATCAAATAGATTGCTTATTTCTCTGCATCAATCAAAGCACGTTTCTCTGTCGAAGTATTCTCATATGTTTCCTCAATTGTTTGCTCATCGGAACCAGTCGTCGAGTCGGTTGCTGGATTTGCAGGAATGGTTATTGTAGTGGAGGGGTCCTTCTTTGATGCAACGTCGAAGAACATCACCATTGGGCTTAGTGTCAAGATATCGAAGGAATCGTGATTGCCATTGTGCATAGCGACCCGTCACAAGCATTGGTGGTCTTTCTTTGTTACCCGCCACCATGATGTTGTTGTTTGTGACACGATACTCTTGAGTAGAATCCATTGCGAGATGCTTGAAATTGTTGAAGTGAAAAGGATCTTAAGTAGATGTGTTGTGATTGTTGTTGTCGAGGAAAAATGTTAAATCCTCTAAAGAATTGTCTTCACAAGAAACCAAAAATTCTAAGGCCAAAAACAAATTTTCACTTTCGCAAAAATCAACCTTTCGTAGAAACAGGCTTTCGTAGAAAGCTTTCGTAAGAATATGGTTTCGTAGAAGAAAAACCTTTCGTAAGAAAATCCTTTCGTAGGAATTAGGTTTCGTAGAAGGAAAACCTTTCGTAACAAAATCCTTTCGTAGCAAAATCCTTTCGCAACCAATTCCTTTCGTAACAGCTTCCTTTCGTAACAAATTCTTTTCGTAACAAATTCCTTTCGTAACAAATTCCTTTCGTAACAATTTCCTTTCGTAACAAATTCTTTTCGTAGAAAGTTTAGGTTTCGTAGAAAATAGATTTCGTAGGAAAATACCTTTCGTAGAACAAAGTTTTCGTTGAAATCATTTGCTGAAACCTTTCGTCGAATCCTTTCGTAGAATCCTTTCGTAGAAACCTGTCGATGAATCTTTTCGTAACTTGATTTCCTTTCGTAGGACTTTCGAAACTGAAAGCTTTCGTAAGAATAAGCTTTTGTAACAAGAAGGTTTCGTAACTTTTCAAAACCCTTTTACGAAAGGAATCAACCTTTAAACCCTTTTACGAAAGCTTTCGTTTGGCAGCTTTCGTAAGAAACTCATAAACCCTTTTACGAAAAGAATACCAGCCAATCCTCAAAACTAAAACCGAACCAACTGTTTACAAACCGTAACCCAAAATCAATCCAAAACGCCCCAAAAACTTGTGATTTTAACCACTATAACTAATCTAAATCTCTACCACAACTTTATAGGTGATTTAAATCAAGATTTAGAGCTCGAAAAACACTAAAAAAATTTAATTTGTGAAGGTTTACGATTAAATCACACAAATCAAATCAATAGCAACAACCAATCACAAATCTACCCCGTGGCGATTGATACCAAATATTGTCCTATATTTTAGATGATATAAGATAGAAATAAAGAAGAAAATAAGATAGATTCTAGAGAGAGAAAGTAGTGAGAGAAAGTAGAGAGAATGAGGTGATTAACTTGGGAAATTAGATTAAGAATATGAGAACATCCACCCTCCTAACATGCTAGGAGGGTGCTTATATAGTCCACCCACATGCGGGCTCTCTAATGGACTATATAGTTTTGGGTCGGGCTTGAATAAATGCTTTGTACCTTAAAAGAGGCCTTTTAAGCTAACCATCAAGCCCGTAATGTCACGACTATACAACGTTCTAATAAATATTACAATATAAACCTATGACCGAACATTCTTGTTTGACTCAATATTTTGAGGCTAACACAATACATCCCTCGCTCAAAGTATTGACACTATATATCACCCGTTAGGCAAACATTTGCCACAATACATCCCTCAGGACTAACGATGTAAATATTTTTCGTTATCTCCTGACGAGGGATGTATTTTGCAAAAAAAAAGTTTAATTTTTTCGAGAAAAAGTTTTGCTCTTTTTGTTTTAACTTTTTTCGAAAAAGTATTATTTAAAAAAAAATGAGTTCGAATAAAGTTTTAAAATTGTTTAAACATTAAAATTTAAAATTGTTTTTTTTTACTTTTTTAAAAGATAAACGTTTATTTTTCCAAAAAAATGTTTTAAAAAATATAAATTTAAATTTTTAAGCAATTTTAAAACTTTTTTCGGAAAGAAATTTAAACTCATTTTGTTTTTTTGAAAAATAAAACTTTTTTTTTCAAAAAAATAAAACTTTTTTTGCAAAATACATCTCTCGTCAGAAGATAACAAAAAATATATGCATCATTAGTCCTGAGGGATATATTGTGACAAGCGTTTACCTAACGGATGATGTATAGTATCAATACTTTCAGCGAGAAATGTATTGTGTGAAAAAATTCAAATCATAAGAATCAAATCTTATGCTAAGTTTGAGTCTATGCAATTAATGTCTGTAAAATATTTTTCAAATAAAAAGACTGATAAAAAGAGAGTCAGATTGTAATTCATAACAAAGAAAATATAACAGTCTTTCTTATAGAACATTACAGATTTACAGTACATATAAATAGAACAAAATATTTAACAATAAATCACAACCATCACACAAAATACAAAATTTTCGACATTATTACCGATTGTTACCTTGGAAAGAATCATCAGTGGACACCTCTTTAAGAACACAAAAAAACAGCAAGCGTAAGAACACCAATCACCTCTCGGTTTTCTTTTTGCACGACAAATCAACTACGATATAGAGCCCTGATCCCTCGAATGTCATCTGAACCTATACCTTTTGTTACTCCTGACCTAAACGTAGGCCACATTATTGCATTTTGAACTCTGCTGTGACCAAGCCCTAGAAGGTGTCCTATTTCGTGTAAAGCCAAAGTCTCAACGTCGTAAGCATTTGGAACTCTTCCTACAACCCATCTGTCATCTGCATCAAAATGGAGCCTTCCATTTGTAGGTGCAAAAGCATGTGCTAACACTCCACCAGGCCCATCAAATGGGGTCCCATCTCCATGATCTCGGCGTGCAAAACTTATCTTTAGGTCAGCACGTGCATAAGTTCTAGCTCTTGAAAATGTGAAATAACGAGAAGCAGTGGTCCATTTTCTAAATGCTCTTACTACAGGAGGCATGAATCGGGTAGGGAAACGTGGTCCAAAACCATAGGTTAGACGCCTTTTTGACCTGGGCCATTTTGGTCTACCTGGAAAGAATGAATAATGGGAGACTATATGTAATGGGCCATTGCTATGGTGGTGGCCTTCCTTATCAGGAAATCCACAACGAGGCATGACCATCTTGGACAATGTTGGCGCATCAAGCGTCCCTGTGGCATTGAGATGGTAATAGACTTGGTACGACTTGAGGGCTGCCTCAAGCTCCTCATCGAAATGATCTTTCTTAGGGTCGGTGATATTAGGGTCAGTTTGGTAGTTTAGGTATCCGAAACGACTAAGATAGAGCTTAAGGTCATGTATTCCTTTTACATCCTCGCCTTTTCGACACCCTTTCACACCTTTGAGGAACCCATAAGGTGACGAATATGTGCTATTAACCAATAACCCTTTTGGGTTCAAATGAGGGTATGGTAAATGTGAAAAGGCGGGTAGAACTGAGAAAACAAGAAAGGAAATTAATGATATAGCAAAAGACAGTTTTAAGGCCATTTGAAAGACTACTTTCAAATCTTGAAGTATATTTACAAGTTTCATAAGCCCTATTTATACTAAAGCTATAAGATGTTTTTTTTTTTCAAATTTAATTATAAAATCCTTGTAACGGGAATTAGAATTTGGTGTACAGTGACATTAAGGTTACTTTATTCTTAAAGACGGAGTATAAGTATTTAAAAATTAAGGTGATGTTAAGTTGGCTTCCATAACCCAAAAAAGTCAACCTAGCTACATGCAGAGCAATGTTGTTTATACCTTATATTATCCATTTGTGACTATAAAATCATAGGGTTATTATGTATACTTTGGCACGATGCAACTCATCAAGTTTTGTCAACCAAAGACTGAATAAGATGATGACTTTTTCTTGAACAACATGATGATTGATAGACTCGAATAACATGATTTAAATATGAAGTATATTCCTTGGATGACTTTATGATTGAGACACGTATTTTATGGGAATTGATTGGCACATTCATAAAATTGATTGGGACACTCAACAGTATGCATTACAGAGTTGTACTGTGTTTTATAGTATGTTTTATTTGCTTGTACTGTGAGTGTCTCAATCAATTTTATGAGTGTGCAAATCATCTATCGTACTTTATACTCTCTGTTTCATAATTATAGTTGATCGACACAAAATACGTTATTTAATTAAAACATTATCTTTTTAGTTTTTTTACATTATTATTAAACAATTAATTTAGAACGTACAAAAATAATAATTTAGATTATAATTATAGGCCGAGGGAGTATTTACACTATTGCACTAGTAATTCATTTTCTTGACTTTTGTATGATCTTAGAACTCATGGGAAACACAGTTAATCATTTTACAATAACTAAATCACTAGTTGAACTACTAAGTAAATCATGTTTATTATTGAGGGATACTATTTTCCACCAACGATAAAAAATATTTGAAAACCAATAAACAACGTTAAGTTTTAAATTTTAATGTAAAAGTGGCAATGAGCTAAATTAAGAACTTGTCAACCGAATGATATAAGACGATTATAGAAAATACGTTTCAGTCATAATCAGATATTTTTAAAAAGAATACGAGAAAAGGTAATAGCAGCCGAGTCCCTTTCTTTTCTGCCAGGAGAACGCGCTTTACATGCACAGGTGCGAATAGAAGTATTAAAGCCTCCCTTTCTCAGATTTCCTGTCAGTGTCATCTACTCGGGAACTTTTGCTTTGATCAAGCCATATATATTTTTGGACAAGTTTAGGAGTTCATAAGATGCAATGTAAATTATGTGCGAGTTGTATCGTAGTGCAAGTCAGAGAACAAAACGTCTAAAAATAATTGTAGACGTGAACTGGAAACATATCTGCTTAAAATTTCTGGCATGCTAGAATCTGTATCATGTTTCGGTTTTGTTTCTCGCATGTGGAAATTAATACCGGCACGAAAATAAACAGTTTTCAATTGAGTCTAAATAGTTGTTAAAAAAAAAAAAGTTGTTGGGTCGTTTTCGATTTAACCCGTTTATTAGGGTGAGTGTTCGGATTTTGGTCTTTAGAAATCATCGGTTGCGCTTTCGTGTTGGTTTGGTTTTTTGTTTCGTTTCTCTTTCGTTTTTACAAAGTTGATTTGAAGTATATCATAAAATGAGAAAAGTTCTATAAGGAACATGCATCCAAAAAAGAACAAATGAAGCAATCTTCACCATCCAATATTAATCTTTTTAAATTTAATTAAAAAAACACATTTTCATCCTATTTCTTAAAAATTAAATATCTCTCAAACCGTTAATCGTTATGAAAAAATAATTATACCGTCACGACGGGAATTAAATTATCTTTCCATAGATATGCACTTTTATATACTTTCGGCGAACTTTTTCTAAAAATTTCGTAAAAAAATCACATGTAATTCTCGAAAAATTACATGTAATTCTCGAAAACTCATGTTTGATTAATTATTTTAAAAATCACATTTGAATTTGTAACGTCACATGCGATTTGTGAAATCACGTGTATTTTTTTTGACGAGAATTTCAACATTGTAAAATCGTTAAAAGTATATGAAAATAACCGTCTATTAAATGACAAAAATATTTTCGTTATTATTTTAAAACCACACGTGATTTATGTGAATTACATTAAAATGTTTGAATCACATATAATTTTGTTAATATATTAAAATGTTTGTTGCCATTAATATAAAATATGTTCATTTTACTGGGGTGGAGTCCCCTTTACCCAAAAAAAATATATGTAAAACAAATTGGCTTCTGAATTACATGTGATTCGCTGATAATTACATGTGATTTTGCTCGCATTACATATGATTCAAGCATACCGAAACCGTAACTTTTTCTAACAAACCCACATTAGATGAATCACATGTGATTTTTTTAATCACGTATTATGTTTTCATTTATGTAAAATCTATAAAACAAATTGGCTTCTAAATTACATGTGATTTTGTTTGAATCACATGTAATTCTGCTTGAATTGCATGTGATTCGCTGATAATTACATATGATTTTTCTTGCATTACATGTGATTCAAGCATTCCGAAACCTTAACTTTTTCTAACAAACCCACTTTAGATGAATCACATGTGATTTTTTTAGTCACATGTAATCTTGTTAATATATTAAATTGTCTGCTTGAATTACATGTAATTCGATGATAATTACATGTGATTTGCTTGCATTGGATCACATGTAATTCGATGATAATTACATGTGAATTTGCTTGCATTACATGTGATTCAAACATTTCAAAACTTTAACTTCTTCTAACAAACCCACTTTAGATGAATCACATGTGCTTTTGTTTGAATCACATGTAATTTACCACGAATTACATGTAATGCAAGCAAATTCACATGTAATTATCATACATGGATCACAAGATAGCATACATGGATCACAAGACCACTTTAGATAGCATACATGGATCACAAGACCACTTCGGAAGGATGGATGATGTGAGGAATGGAGAGAAAATGTTATTTACCATGAATCACATGTGATTTACCACGAATTACATGTGATTTATCACGAATTGCATGTGATTTACTTGGTTTCTAGATTATTGGTATTAAAGTTGAAAATAAAAATCTATGAAAACATGTAACTTAAAAAAAAGACTAACGCGTCAAATGGGACGAAAGTTAGATGTAAAGTTATGTGAGTCTACAAGAATCACATGTGATTTAAAGCAAAATTACATGTAATTATTTATAAAATCACATGTGATTTAAAGCAAAATTACATGTAATTTTGTATAAAATCACATGTAATTCGAGCAAAATTACATGTAATTATTTATAAAATCACATGTGATTTGAGCAAAATTACATGTAATTCACACAAAATTACATGTAATTCTCATTCAACACTAACTAACCACTTTATTACAAAAATCACATGTAATTCACACATAATTACATGTGATTTGCATTTAACACTAATAAACTATTTTATTACAAAAATTACATGTAATTCACACATAATTACATGTAATTCACACAAAAGTTAACGATTTACAGTGTTAAAAATTCTCGCCAAAAAAATTACACGTAATTTTCGAAAATTACATGTAATTTTTCGAGAATCACATGTAATTTTTTATGCGTAAATTTTTAAAAAAAAAGTTTGCCGAAAGTGTATAGAAGTGCCTATCTACAGAAAGATAACTTAATTCCCGTCGCGATGGTATAATTAGTTTTTCGTAACGATTAACGGTTTGAGAGATATTTAATTTTTAAGAAATAGGATGAAAATGAGTTTTTAAATTAAATTTAAAAAGATTAATATATACCATTAGATGGAACTTGAATGAATGGTTGAGATTGTTTCCTTCCTTCTTTTTTTGATGCATATTCTATAAGGATCTCACCTCATCATAAAATAACACCTTCAAATCTTTAAAGAATATTAAAAAAAACAAAAAACAAAAAACACAACAATAACAATAAGAAAGAAGAGAAAAATTCTATAAGGAACATGCATTCAAAAAAGAACAAAGGAAGCAATCTCCACCATCCAATATTAATCTTTTTAAATTCAATTAAAAAAACACATTTTCATCCTATTTCTTAAAAATTAAATATCTCTCAAACCGTTAATCGTTATGAAAAAATAATTATACCGTCACGACGGGAATTAAATTATCTTTCCATAGATATGCACTTCTATATACTTTCGGCGAACTTTTTTTAAAAAATTTCGTAAAAAAATCACATGTAATTCTCGAAAAATTACATGTAATTCTCGAAAACTCATGTTTGATTAATTATTTTAAAAATAACATTTGAATTTGTAACGTCACATGCGATTTATGAAATCACGTGTATTTTTTTACGAGAATTTCAACATTGTAAAATCGTTAAAAGTATATGAAAATAACCGTCTATTAAATGACAAAAATATTTTCGTTATTATTTTAAAACCACACGTGATTTATGTGAATTACATTAAAATGTTTGAATCACATGTAATTTTGTTAATATATTAAAATATTTGTTGCCATTAATATAAAATATGTTCATTTTACCGGGGTGGAGTCCCCTTTACCCAAAAAAATATATGTAAAACAAATTGGCTTCTGAATTACATGTGATTCGGTGATAATTACATGTGATTTTGCTTGCATTACATATGATTCAAGCATACCGAAACCGTAACTTTTTCTAACAAACCCACATTAGATGAATCACATGTGATTTTTTTAATCACGTATTATGTTTTCATTTATGTAAAATATATAAAACAAATTGGCTTCTAAATTACATGTGATTTTGTTTGAATCACATGTAATTCTGCTTGAATTGCATGTGATTCGGTGATAATTACATATGATTTTTCTTGCATTACATGTGATTCAAGCATTCCGAAACCTTAACTTTTTCTAACAAACCCACTTTAGATGAATCACATGTGATTTTTTTAATCACATGTAATCTTGTTAATATATTAAATTGTCTGCTTGAATTACATGTAATTCGATGATAATTACATGTGATTTTGCTTGCATTGGATCACATGTAATTCGATGGTAATTACATGTGAATTTGCTTGCATTACATGTGATTCAAACATTTCAAAACTTTAACTTCTTCTAACAAACCCACTTTAGATGAATCACATGTGCTTTTGTTTGAATCACATGTAATTTACCACGAATTACATGTAATGCAAGAAAATTCACATGTAATTATCATACATGGATCACAAGATAGCATACATGGATCACAAGACCACTTTAGATAGCATACATGGATCATAAGACCACTTCGGAAGGATGAATGATGTGAGGAATGGAGAGAAAATGTTATTTACCACGAATCACATGTGATTTACCACGAATTACATGTGATTTATCACGAATCGCACGTGATTTACTTGGTTTCTAGATTATTGGTATTAAAGTTGAAAATAAAAATCTATGAAAACATGTAACTTAAAAAAAGACTAACGCGTCAAATGGGACGAAAGTTAGATGTAAAGTTATGTGAGTCTACATGAATCACATGTGATTTAAAGCAAAATTACATGTAATTATTTATAAAATCACATGTGATTTAAAGCAAAATTACATGTAATTTTGTATAAAATCACATGTAATTTGAGCAAAATTACATGTAATTATTTATAAAATCACATGTGATTTGAGCAAAATTACATGTAATTCACACAAAATTACATGTAATTTTCATTCAACACTAACTAACCACTTTATTACAAAAATCACATGTAATTCACACATAATTACATGTGATTTGCATTTAACACTAATAAACTATTTTATTACAAAAATTACATGTAATTCACACATAATTACATGTAATTCACACAAAAGTTAACGATTTACAGTGTTAAAAATTCTCGCCAAAAAAATTACACGTAATTTTCGAAAATTACATGTAATTTTTCGAGAATCACATGTAATTTTTATGCGTAAATTAAAAAAAAAAAGTTTGCCGAAAGTGTATAGAAGTGCCTATCTATAGAAAGATAACTTAATTTCCATCGCGATGGTATAATTAGTTTTTCGTAACGATTAACGGTTTGAGAGATATTTAATTTTTAAGAAATAGGATGAAAATGGGTTTTTAAATTAAATTTAAAAAGATTAAATCTAGACCATTAGATGGAACTTGAATGGATGGTTGAGATTGTTTCCTTCCTTCTTTTTTTGATGCATATTCTATAAGGAAAACGTTAAAATGTGTCGTAAAGCAACATAGAAACAAGTTAACAACGAAAAAACCTAAACCAAAATTCCATTACAAGAGAAGTTATTATTTGTCCTAAATGCCATGTTCAAAAAACATTTTGATTATAAACACCGGTTTGATTTCTATTTGTTTTTTTAATGCTAAAAACTAAACCAAATGGTTTTTCCAAAATCTAAAAACCGACAGATTAATTTTTCAATCGTTTCGATTTTTATGGTTTCGGCTCATATTTTTTTCGGTTTAGGTTCGTTTTTTTTCGGTTTCCTGCTCACCATACGGTTTATTAAGCATGCCAGGTTCGTGTTAGAAATATGTTAACCGGGTCGACCCGCCAACCTGTTATATATATATATATATATATATATATATATATATATATATATATATATATATATATATATATATATATATATATATATATATATATATATTTTTCATAAATTACAATTACATATTGTTAAATGGGATAAACGTCAATCCACAAACCCGTTTGAGAAGTGTATTATGTTAATTTTGTTTGATAAATGGGTCGACCAGTTTAAACTACTTAACATGTGTAACCTATTTACCTCACTAACTCATATATATACACGGGTCAAAATATGTCGTGTTTGGGCTATGTATATGTTAACATGACTGTACCCAACTATTTAAAGAAGTCGTGTTCGGGGTAGACTTCCTAACCCAACCCGCTAACATCAACCCGCCAACTCGAACCTGGCCCATATTGTCACCACTGCATAAACCTATCGAAGAAAATTTCATAGTATGTGAGCCAATTCTTTATGCAGAAGGTGTCGTTATGTCATACCGATAACTTGACGTGGAAACTCTTGCATAGATTCCAAAACACCACATTGATGTTAGTAGTATGTATTGTTAGGCCCGTATATGTATTTAGTTGCTATTGGGTCTAGCCCATTCATCTCATGTATTGTCTATTTATACTCATTCAGTTAATGATAATAGACACGGGAAGAATATAATTCTACATGGTATCAGACCAAGAATTATCCCAAAAACCCTAATCACACTAGCCACCATCTTACCACCACCAAATCTCATTGCCGTCACTTTTACTACCACATATACGATTGTTGATACAAAAGTTGGATGGACCGAGCTTGACTCGAATTAGGCTTAATTCGGGGTCTTGTGGACTCCGGCTCTTGCACCAAGTGAAACTTGTTTGAGAACCCTGCGCACTAAAAACAGACACCGTTAGGCTTACCGTGGGTTTGTGACCCACGATTAGACTCCGACGTGAGAGTAAGTAATCGATTTGAGTATGTTAGGGTTTAGGATATTACGTGTATCGTACCTTTGTGGAACATGGGGGTTCCTTTTATACTCGAGAGAGTCCTGGCTGGGCTCCCTATTCTTGCGGCCTAAGGAAAGGATAATAACTCAAAATAGATTGATCATTATCGCATAACTGAGGTAAGGGTATATCCTCTTTCCTTAGGCGAATATAATCATAAGATAGATTATATTCTTGTCTGATCCTGTCGTAGTGCGACAAGGACACGGTTAAGTAATAAACCGTATGTGCGACAACGACTTACTAGGCCTCCTGGGCTGCACGCACGTTACATAAATATCAATCCACTCCTGATAGATACGGGTAGTAGCCGTGAGTCGGACTATCCAGCTCGACTAGGGACTAAACGTCATCATGTCCCCCCAGTCTAGTGGTCGCAGGTTCTAACCGCGACTACTAGACTACAATCTTCTAAGCGCTCAAAAACCAACATGCGTGTAGACCACACATGAGTAACCAATTCAAACATTCCCGCCAACCTCCTCGAAACCCAGGAAAAGCGTCTGCCACATCATAGTTACCCCTTCATCTTCCACCGTTGGATTTAGCAAGTGGGTAACACATGGCGTAGATCTAAGCATTGAACAGTAATTTAGTAGGGCTATATATATATATACCCTTGACGCCCCCCTTTGACTGTTTCATCACTTCTTAAACTCTCAAACTCCATTAACGTTTTCATAAAAACACCATCTTCGCCAGTTTTCTTCTAAGGTAACCTTTGCAACCACCTTATTTCGTACGCGCAATCATGGTTAGGCAACTTCACGAAATCACTTCTACCCTCACCATAGATGAGCTTGACCAGTGCACGATGGAATATTATATTCCTAGTTATTTACACCCTGAAGTTCCCAATCCTCGGCACAATATCAGTCAGGCGCCAGCGGGGAAATTAGGAATATACACCCGGTTTTTTGACTACGCTAATCAGCGGATTCCTATGTCACGCTTCCTTATAAGTGTGTTAATACATTATGAGACCCACGTGTCTCAATTGCATTGTGTAGGGGCGGCCAAAATTTCTAACTTTGAAATTAATTGCCGTACGTTAGGTATAGAGCCCACTGTAGAATTATTTCATGTCTTTTACCAAAGGCAACTAGCCAATGGTTGGGTTTCCTTCGCTAAGCGAAAGAGCGGGATGCCATGCTATGATGGGAAAATAGATTCCCTAAGGGACTGGAATGATAGGTTCTTTTGGGTTGACGAAGCCGCCTTTTCCTTTCATTTTCTTTTTTTGACCCCTGGAACGGTGAGGAAGGACCCAATGCCTGGCCCTAACTCCTACAATACTGGGGGCGCGAAGACCTTGAATAACAACCGCATTCCTGTGCAACCGTACACTGAGACGTTGTTGGGTATCCTTGGTTTGAGTCGCGCAGTCATCTGTGGCACGCATCAGATACCTGTCTTCCGCACCCAAAGTGTCCAGGGTTAGTGGTTCTTCTCGCGTTCTTCATAGCATCCTGTAAGTACCATCTTTTTCTAAAAACTAAAATTTGTTCTCTTGTTTGTCTGTTTGTCTGTTGCGCAGCAATGGATGTTCTTGACCTTGTTCGTGGTGCCTTTCCCGAGGATCTGATAGTATACTCCCGCCCTGAGAAGGAGAATGAGGAGTCAATTCAGGAATGGGCACGAAAGAACACTATGGACCTGGAAGTAGGAGAAGCGTCCGCGACGCAGGAGCAAGAAGACACCATCGTAGAGCAACCACAACCACAACAAGCGTAACAATAACAAAAACCACTACAAGAACAACCACCACCACGTTAGTACCTCGGACTGAGTTCCTCCTTATCCGAGGAAAATTATACTGACAATGCTGAGTACGCCTCGCAACAATTTGAAAAGGACGAGGAGGCGAACTCTTAATTTCTAGGGAAGAGGCAGAGAGGCTCTCCATCGACATCTCGTAAGTCTGCTCGCACGGGGGCTGAGCCCTCGTCCACAGAGGCGCGCTGTCACTAGGAGGAAACCTCGAGCGTGCGCCAGACCTAAGAAAACATCGAGGAGGATGCTGCAAAGACCCCTCCACGAACTATACCTACCACCATCACCCTAAGGTAAATACACTTGTCGCTGCTTAGTATTACCGCACTTATGTTTTCTGTATTATTCCTCTAATCTCTCCTTTCCTTTAGCAGTGATGACCCAGAAGACTTATCCCCTAAGGCGACAAACGTGCCTTCCCCTTTAAAGGATACCGCATCAGCAGGGGGAAGCGCGTTTGCCCCAGATCCCCCGTTTGTCCCAAACTGGGATTTGCCCTTGTCTTCAGAGCTGACCGGCTCCTTTGACTACACCAGCTTCTTGGACAACATTGTGCCTCCTGGTCGAGCTGCCGTGCTAGAAGAGATGAATGATTCAGTTCTTGCGGATGAGGTAAGTTATATCTCGTTGCAGAACGTGACGCTAATGTCACGCATCAAGAAGAGGTTTTTAGAGCTGTCCGCCCAAGTCCAATCCACAAAAGAGAGACTTGGGCGAATTGTTGAGGATAAGACTCTCGCCTTTAAGGAGATGCCGGAAAAATTGACCAAGAAGCCGAAAGAGGATGCCAAGATGCCAATCTCATCCACTCCCTCACTACAGAAAGAGATGACTTGGCTGCCACTCTTGCAGATGAGCGCGCCCAGTTCGCCCAGCTCAAGGCTTCAAATGAAGAGGCAAGGAAAGCCTTTGAGCAGGGAAAGGACCAGTTTGTGGCCGGTGTGGATGCGCTGTGTGCAAGGCTAAGTGGTGATGTGAAGGACCTTAGCAGCCAGCTGAAGAGACTAAACATTAAGCTTGACACTGACTTGTATCCGCGCTTGATGCAAGAGATAGCTGAGAAACGTTGGCTGGTGCGCCACGGCCCGCTCCTAGCTGCCATGGGTAACTTGGAAGACCCTACTCTACGGGCCGCCTTCGCCCAGTCTGTTATTTCTGCGGTGAATGAGGGTACCTCCAAGGGTCTAGAGAAAGCGCACGAAGCTGAACTGTTGAAGAAACACTTGGGAGAAGTGCCTTTTTACGATTCTTCAACTAATTCCAAGCTCACAACCGCTCTAAAGGCCATGAGTGCCTGCCCTTTTCCATCTTTCGGTCTTGGCGACAAGGATCATGAGCTGTCAATTGAGGTCGTTATGGAAGGCCTAACTCTGGCGCGCCATAAGGTAGAGGGCGAAGAGACACAAGCGGACTTTCACTTGAAGCTTTCCTTAGAGCAGCTGATGGTACCAATATTTTCTCATTCCATGGATGTGCTTGACCCATTTAGGGTTGAGAAGGAGGTGTCATTGTCTGAGGTGCTCGTGGCGCATGATAGTCGTGCTGCCACCAAGAAGACTTCACAGAATATAGAGGTTGCGCCTTCTGTTTGTGCTGCCCACCTTTCTTCCTCCATCCCTGTGTTGCCTTTGCCGCTTCTAGAGAGAGACGCGCGCGTGATGGACCTAATGTAGAAGGACATGAAAGAGAACCGCGTCGCGGCATATTGCCCCCTGTTGAAGTTGAAGAGATCTTCTTCCGACACCAATATACTTTCCAATAGTTTAGCTGATTTGGAAATATTTGTGTATTTTGTATGTGCGAATGTTCGCCTGTTATTTGTAATGAACACTTCCCACTTTTTGTTTTGAAAAATATGTTTCTAATGTTTATAGCGCATATTTTTTTTATGAATTAATGTAAACTCATAAATTGTCCTTATGGGTGAGGCAGACTCATTACGTGCGGTATACCGCTACTACCATAAGGACGGCCAGGTGAGGCTGATCAATTTTTAGGTGTGCACGATTGTGTCTTATCAGTCTCAGCATGTACTGGCTGTATAACTTGCTACGACGTCACTAAAAGCAAGGGGCCTAACAAGGAAACATGATCCGTGGTCGATGGGGTTGCATCCCTCTTACTCGACGAGTCTAATTAGTAGGTTAGACCCATTCCTCTTATTTCTCATGGAAACGTTGTGCGCGCGTGTGCCAGGCAATATGTAATATATACAAAGTGTATGTATGATAAAAAAGAAAAACATTTTTAGAGTACGTCGTGGAACTAGCTAGGAACCAGGACAGTTTTATTAATACTTGCAAGATTTTAAATAAATGACATAAAAGAAAAAAGAAGTATAATACATTGGTCTTAGAAGTTCACTGCAAAAGGTAGCACTTTTTTAGATGGCAAATGTTCCAAGTCCTCCGTAGGTCGTGACCATCCATGTTGCGCAGTCGATATACGCCGTTCCCCAATGCGTCTGTCACCATGTAAGGTCCCTCCCACTTAGGTCCAAGCTTTCCTGTATTTTCAGCGCGGCTAGCCGTGTTTGAGCGATACACAAAGTTACCTGGCCTAAAGGAAGTATTTCACACCCTAGCATCGTAGTAACCCTTCATTTTTGCTTTTGACTTGGCCTCGTGGATAGCTGTCAATTATCTGCGTTCATCAATTATGTCCAAGTTCAGCCGTAGTTCACCATTGTTTGTGACCATGTCTACTTCTGCTGTGCGGAGCGTTTGTAACCCGATTTCGATTGGGATGACCGCCTATGTTCCGTACGTTAGGGCGAAAGGGGTATCGCTCGTAGCGGTTTTTATCATTGTGCAATGTGCCCACAAGACATGTGATAACTCGTCGACCCATTTTTTGTTGTTTTCCCCTAGTCGCGCCTTTATGCCGTCTCCCAGACTCCTACTTGCTCTTTCCACAAGTCCATTGGTTTGTGGATGGGATACCGATGCAAACCTTTGATTGATGTTATTTTTCGTGCACCAATCCTTGAATGGATTCTCCGCAAATTGTTTTCCATTATCAGAGACAATCTCTCCAGGTAGCCCGAAGCGGCATACTATATTGTCACATACGAACCTTTTCACTTGGTTTCCTATGATTGTAGCTACTGCCTTTGCTTCAATCCACCTTGTGAAGTAGTCCATCATGACTATTAAGAACTTAAACCCACCCGCTGCCACAGGGAAAGGTCCTGCGATGTCTATTCCCCATTTGAAAAATGGCCAAGGGGAAGTGATAGGTGTTAGTTCCTCTTGGGGCTAGCACGGTACCGACCGGTGTACCTGGCAGTCATTGCATTTGCGGATGAATGTACGTGCGTCCGCGTACATGGTTGGCCAATAATACCCGCTGCGTAATACTGTCACCACCACTGACCTTGGTCATGCATGCATGCCGCATGCCTCGTGTATCCGCTAATGACATACCGTGCTTGCCGCGGCCTCACGCACCTTAGCCACGACTAAAAGAATGAGCGTTTGTAAAGAATCCCGTCCCTGACTTCGAACTCTCTTGAGCGCCTTCGTATTCGTCGCGCTTCGGTTTCGTTATGCGGGAGTGAGTCCTTCGTAAATAGTCTACGATCGGTGTCATCCATGTAGGACCTTCTTCATCCCCAACCGATGTGACTTCTTGCTCTTTTATGGATTTGTCTTTAAGGATCTCAACCAGGACCTGCTTCGATAGGTGTGCAAAGCTTGTGGACGCTATTTTTCTGAGTGCGTCTGCTTTCTTGTTCTCCCCTCTAGGTACTTGGCGTATTAGGAACTTTTCGAATCTTTCAATCAATGACTTGGATTTTTGCAAGTATTGTATCATATTCTCTTCTTTTGCCTCATATTCACCAAGTATGTGGTTTGCTACCAGGCGAGAATCTAGATTTTCCTCGAGATTGCGCACGCCCATTCGGGCTATAATTCTTAGTCCTGCTATAAGCGCCTCTTATTCCGCCTCGTTATTTGTAGTTGTGAATTCAAAACGCATCGCGTATGTAAATTCCATTCCTTCAGGATTGGTGAGTATGAGTCCTGCGCCAGATCCATCAGTGCATGATGACCCATCAGTGAATAAGATCCATGGGTCTTGGTATTCTTCCTCCTGTTTTGGTTCCTGCACGCCTTCTTCTGGTTTTTCAACGATGAAGTCTGCCAGAATTTGTCCTTTTACGGTGTTGTGTGGTCTGTGATCTTCCTGCTACATCTGGCTTTGATATTATCTGTTTTATGGGTTGGTCTGTGATCACCACTATGGGATGTGCTTGTAAATATCTGTGCAACCTGTTTGCCGCAAATACTAGTGCGAGTACCAACTTCTCCATAGAAGTATAATTCAGTTTCGAGCTCTGTAATGCTCTGCTTATAAAGTATACTGGTGTTTGCACGTCCTCCATATCCGTCATTAACACTGCGTTGATCGCTCCGTGTGTAGCTGACAAGTACATTATTAGCTCTTCTTTTGGGCGTGGTGTGACTAACATTGGGAGCGACGCTAAACGTGTTTTTAGTTCCTCGAAGGCCTTTTCATCTTCCTTTGTCCAATTTAAGTCTCCCTTTTTATATAATTCTTGAGTGTTTTAAATAAAGGGAGCGATTTCTCTGCAGATTTGGACAAGAACCTGTTCAGCCCTACGAGCTTCCCGTTTAGCGATTGCACTTCCTTTTTTGTCTTTGGGCTTTGAAGCTGAATGACTGTGTTTGTCTTTTCCGGGCATGGGTTTGATGCCATTGGGGTCAATCATGTATCCTAGGAACATGCCTTCTGTTGCCCCAAAGGTGAACTTTTTTGGGTTTAACTTCATGTTTATTCTCCTGAGTGTTGAGAATGTTTCCTCTATATCCCAGATAAGTCCATCCTCTGTGTGACTTTTTATCACCAGGTCATCAACATAGACCTCCAAGTTCCGCCCAATTTGACCTTCGAACGCCTTATCAACCAATCGCTGGTATGTGGCCCCGACATTCTTAAGTCTGAATGGCATTTTTGTGTAGCAATACACACCCTGACTAGTATGAAATGCTATTTTTTCTTCGTCTTGCTCTGCCATTTGTATCTGGTGGTATCCTTTGTATGCGTCTAGGAAGCATTTAAAAGGATATTCGCATAGGGATTCTACCTTCCAATCTATCTTTGGGAGTGGATAGCAGTCTCGGGGACAAGCTTTATTGAGGCCTGTGAAGTCAACACACATGCGCCAGCTGCCATCATGTTTTTTAACCATCACTGGGTTAGCGAGCCAATCATGGTAGTATACTTCTCGCATGATTCCAGCATCTACCAGCTTCTTCACCTCTTCAAGTATCACATTGATGTGCTCTGGAGCCTGTCCTCTTTTCTTCTGTCTGACCGGGGGATATCCTTCGCGGATTTGCAACTTGTGTTCGGCTATTGACCTTGGTACCCCCGTCATGTCTTTGGGTTCCCACGCGAAGATGTCTAGGTTATCCTTTAAGAGGTGGCATATGTCAGCCTTTCCTTTGGCAGACAATGTACCTCCAATCGTTATCTCGTGATCCGAATATTGTGGATAGACTGCCACTTTTAGGTTCGATGGTGAATCTATCCTGGGTTCCGTTGGAACCCGAGGAGGTTCCGCGATTGTGTTGCACTCTGGGAGTGCGATGGCTGTGTTGATGATCGTTACAATTCCTCCCTTCACTGGGAACTTCATCATGTCATGGGCTGTAGGAGGTACTGCTCGCATCGCTAGTATGGTAGGTCGCCCAATGATTCCGTTTTACTGCAATGGTGATCGTATTATCAGGAAGTTCATTGAGACCTTTGTCGAGTGTTCATCGCTTCCCACTTTCACTACTAGCTTTAGTTGGCCCAAGGGCCACACCGCTTCTCCACTGAATCCGATGAGCGGTGAGGTTGCAGGTACCATCTGGCTCCTTACTTCTGTGCTCAGTTTCAGGAAACAGTGTTCATACATTATTTCTGCTGATGAGCCTCCATCGACGTACATACGATGTATACTGTGTTCACTGATGTTTATTTCTATCACTAACGGGCCTTCTGCCACATTCCTCGCGCTGAGGGGGAGGGGAAAGAGATGTCTGTTCCTTTCGAGAATTTTTGGCTCACCTTTTGCTTTGTCCTTCGCTGACATGCTTCTACCATGTAAACATTTGCGTTAGCGGTTTTTGGTTTCCCATCCTCCACGGTTTCTTTGACAAGGTGTTTTAGCTTACCTTCTTTGACCATGTTTTCGATATGTTTTTGCAGCTGAATACATTCATTCGTAGCGTGTCCATTCTCATCATGATATTCACAATATCTGTTGCCAATGCGCCTTTCTACCAGAGTGGTCATTGGCAATGGTCTTGGAAAGTTTGCGCCTTCTGAAATAAGGATTTCCCTCGGAGTTAACTTAAGGGGGGGGGGGGGGGGGGTAAACCTGAAGTTACTGGCTCGCCCCTCTCTTTTATTTCCTTGGTAATCGAGACCTCCAGGCCTGCTTTGCCAACTAGACCCTTTATTAGGTGCGTCGCGGGGTCTATAACCTTGGGCGTTTTGTATGACTTCTGAGGCAGCTGATTCCCCCTGTATGAAGGATCTTACCGCCGTAGTACCCCATCGAAGGTTTTTGGGGTTTTTTCATTTAGATTTTTTATTAGATCACTGTTGCGTATACCTGCCATGAAACAAGATACTTTTAAGATCTCTTTGGCATTCCTTTCTTTGAAGACATTAGCTTTTGAAACGTTCTAGAAAGTCCTCAAGGTATTCGCCCTGGTTCTGCTTAATTCTGGCGCGTGATAGCACTCCTATCATGTCTTTTCTGTTGCACATAGTTTCTTTTGAATGCTTTCCTCAATACTTCAAACCCATTAATTGTTCTTGGCGGAAGTCTATCGAACCAGATCCACGCATTTCCTACAAGTGTAGAATTGAACATATTTCACCATACGGGTTCTGGCCATTTATCAATGCCTGCTTGGGATTCGAAGACTTTTAGGTGGTCTTCTAGATATGAGGTGCCATCGTATGTTTTTACGTTGACTGGCATGCGACGCTTTCTTGTATCCGAGTAATACTGTATGCGCCTTATGAAAGCATTTTTTCTAGCTCTTCTCCAGGGTTGTGAAAAGTCTAGGTCATGTGAAGAGTAATATTCACGCATGCGCTTTGCAGGGTGGTTATCACCCGATCTTGATGGATCGCTTTCAGAGGATTGATCGTGTTCTGCGGCTCCTTTCCTTTCGTTCCCTTCTGATTTTCCTGTGTTTGGCAACTAGTGGGATGAGGGCTTGCAGATTATTCGCTACATATTCTTCCATCGCGCGTGCCTCAGTGGCGATTACTTCCCCGCTTTTTTCTGATGTGGGGGGGGGGGGGTATCCTTATTTTGTGTTTATTAGGAGGAGGCTGAGTTGACTCCTGTCCTACGTTTCTTTCCTCAACAATAGGTAGGTGAGTTAAGAATAGTATACTTGTTCCTCTGAAAGTTGGATTTGTTACATCCCGACTGTTTACCTCGCTGACGGATCCAGGAGTAACATTCGCGGATGCAATATGACCATGTCACCATCTACTGTCGAGGATCTTCGATGGCCTTAGTTCATACCGTTTTTCATCATTGCTTAGAGTTTAGTGTAGGGTCCCACGGATGGCGCCAACGTGTTAATATAAAAGTTGGATGGAACGAGCTTGACCCGGATTAGGCTTAATTCGGGGTCCTGTGGACTCCGGCTCTTGCACCAAGTGAAACTTGTTTGAGAATCCTGCGCACTAAAAACAGACACCGTTAGGCTTACTGTAAAACCCGCATGCTTTTACCATGAACAGTGCACTTATGATCGTACATACGGGATTAAAACTTTCCTTTTATAGAACGAATACGTGTCACGAATGTTAATTACAAGAATTACGTACGTGTTATTACATGATAATTATTACGTACGTATTAATGCACGATAGTTATTAACTATGATGAATAAATCACGAACATATAATCACGAACATCTAACATGATTATCGCGTATATTAATTTGACGCGACGAGTAATTACGTATATTAATTACGTACGATAAGTAATTACATATATTATGATTATTAATAATACACGACATGAATTTACGGATAATAAGTAAAACCACAAAATAATAATTCATGACATTTAATTCACGCAACACGAATAATTCATGATTATTTTGCGTATATTAAATTAAACACGATAAGTCATTTACATATGTAATAATTACGTTTAACACGTATTATGCGTAACTACGGAAATTCACGTCACATTTAAACACGAATATGAGTAACTTCGTTTAGAGACGCGAATTATAATGTATAAGGGCTTTTGGGCCGTTTAGACAAGAGAAGACAAGACAAACATGGGCTCTAGGCCCATTTGGGGTTCAAATCAGCTTAAAAAGAAAAGAACGGGGGGAGTATATTGTTTTAGACAACCGAAATTCCAAACCCTAAAACATGCGACAGGCCGCTACTCTTTCTTCTTCTTTTGTGCTTCTGCCGCCGACCAACACCAAGACAAGGGAGAGATCGTGGGTCGATCCAAGTGAAAACAAGGTTGGTGTTCATGTTTTAGTGTCCTAAACCCTAAAAACGAATTGGTAACCTTTGATCTCGTTTTATTATTTTCTTTCGGGTAATAGATCAAGAACCGAATAAACAGATTGTAAAATGTTATAAACGTGGGAAATAACCAAGGTTGTGGGTTGTGACGTTGGTTACAGCCGGATAGCACACAAACCGAGAGTCCCAAACTCTCGGTGGCCTTTTTGCTCCATCAGCCGCAAGCCCCTGCTGCCAGCAGGGATGCGTTTGGCCTATCAGTGACAACGGCAGGGGTGTGTTGTTCAGGCAGTGGGAACCGAGACCTGGGTGGTCTCGGTGGGAATTTTAGATGAGTAGGGGAAACCGGCTACTGCCGGTGGCAGTAACAGCACTGCCAGGGGGAAACTGGCAGATTAGGGGGTGTTTGGTTTTTGATTTTTGACGGAATTAAGGGTGCGTTTGGTTGGCAGTTTACGGGCAATTATGGGGCTGTTTGTTTCGGTCTTGTTCAAGGGGAGCCGGTCCGGTTCATAGTTTAGTATTATTAAAACACGAGTTTTGTCACGGGAACATTGTACGGATCACGTTTTCTACAAGTATAATATTTTTATAAGTTATATTTTTACAAGCGTATTATTTTTTTTACCAAGAAAGTTAAATTAATTAAATCATGGCTATAATTAATTTAACTAAGACATGAACTTAGATTAATTATTATTATTTATAATACATGTTTTTAACCTAAGTATGTAATTATTTATTTTCATACTATAGTATTAATTAACTATTAAACAGGACATATAATTAATTTAAAAACATGACTTAGGGTATATTAATTTAATATTGATACATGTTTAACCTAAGTATTTTTATACATATAATTTAATTAAATCATGCTATTTAATTAAACCTTACAACCCATAGTTTATTTAATTTACATGTAATAATTAATAAACTATACTATTTAATCACATGACTTAGAATATTAATCAGTAAACACGTAAGCTTATATTAATAGCTTAATAATCCAACTTATTTTTAATTATGGAAACTTTCTATTTTTAGAAACTTATTTAATTACGACAGTTAATCTGTTTATGGAAACTTTCTATTTTTAGAAACTTATCTATTTTAGGCAGTAAATCTATTTTTAGAACCTTTCTATTTTTGGAAACTTTCTATTTTAGGAAACCTGCTATTTTTAGAAAGTTACTTATTATTACATAAGAAGTATAATAATACAAGAAATACAAGTAATACTTAATCAAAATAGACAAAATACATGAAAAACATAGCATAACGTTAAAAACAGTAAAACAAGACATGAACATATAAACAAGTTAAGACATGATATAAAACCAGTTACGTACTCAGTAATCAGAATACTTATACACGTATACTATTTATGTAGCATTAGTGAGATCGAAGTAGGACCCTCTTCCGCTCGTCTTCTTCGTTAACTGGACTTAAGGTATGGATTCTCCGTCCTTTCAGTATGGACATTCTTTCCTTATTAGGATTCCCCGTATGCAGCCAACTGTTTTTCCAGTATATGTTTTATATGTTTTTGAATTGCTTATGTTTAATTAGATACCTAAAGCCATATACATGCATGACTAGTTTCACCTAGTTATGGAGGTACCATAACCATAACGCTGGAGGCACCAGTGTTATGACTTCACCACGGCGGAGTGATAGCTCGTGGCATCCCTTCAGCTTTTGGCCATATTATTATTATTAATAACTAGGCTTTTGGCCAGTTCGTTGTGGTGGTCTAATCGAATTGATCTAGGTTCTATGTGTGCGACTCAGCTGTCTTTGGTGAAAACAAAAGTGTGTCGTTGTAGTATATTAAAATAAAAGTGCAAAAACAATTAAAGTAAATGGGCGTTAAAGTAAATCTAAGTTTAATTAAAATAAATGGTGCAAGTATTTAAAAGCGTGACTAAAATTAAAGGGCACTAAAAATAAATAACGCAAACTTAAATCTAACTAAGGCAAACTTAAAACGCAACTAAAACTAAAACTAAGGCAAGGCTAAAATAAATCTAAGGCAAATAAACTTAAAGTGCGACTAAGTAAAAAGGCGGGAAAAATAAAGTTCGAAATAAAAGACAGAAATTAAAGAAACTAAAAATTACCTTATCCGGAATAAACCACTATTCGGAATAAAAGTCTTACTCGGAATAAGGTTCCTATCCAGAATATTGGCTACCCGGAATAAGTTCCCCTATGCAGAATACAAGCCTATCCGGAATAATTGGTCCTATGCGGAATACCCAAGCTATTCGGAATATTCCCTATGCGGAATATTTCCCTTATGCTGAATATTTCCCTTATGCGGAATATTTCCCTTATGCTGAATATTTCCCTTATGCTGAATATTTCCCTTATGCTGAATATTTCCCTTATGCTGAATATTTCCCTTATGCTGAATATTTCCTTTATGCTGACTATTTCCCTTATGCTGAATAATCAGTATTCCGCATGGACCACCTGGTAAAACCTTGATTCGGAATACTGGGGAGATCAGCACCTGGGAAATACAGTAACAAACACCCCGAAGAACAAGGGAAAGAAATATAACACGAATTTAATCAAAACAAAGCTAAATCAACCACAAGATTAAATCAAACAAACAAATAAACATCTATTAATCATAAGCAATCAATCCAAAACAACAAAACTCACAAAACTAATCAAGATAATCAAAACCCACTTTGATCAAAATAAGAACATAAGAACATGAACATGAACATAAACAATAAAAATCAAAGATTAAGAAAGGTAGAATGAGAGCTTAACAATAAAGATAAAGATTAACAAGAATAAAAGAAAAACTTACTTGAAATTAAATGGTAATTAAGGTGCAAGACAGTATTTAAATTTGACAAGTATTTAAATGACAAGGTAATTAAAAGTGGAAGAACTAATTGTCACTATTAGCCAACAAAATGAAAATTATTAAGAACTAATCTATATATAGGGGAGGATTAAGGAATGCTTAGGAAGCTTCCTCCCCTCTTTCCTTTTCTCTTAATTGCATCATTAGGCCCTTCCTTCTTAATCTCTTTGTTAATTGCACCATTAGTCCTTAAGCCTTTAAATCTTCTTTAATCTTGGACTTTAATGACTTTTGGCTCGGGATTTCTTTGAACTCGTCTTTTAATTCTTCAATAAAATAGACTTGAGTTCTTCGGCTTTAAGTAAACTTCCGTCTTTCGACTTTTTCTTCGATAAATCTTCAGAATTGGTCTTGGACTTCCGTTCTTTTTGTACTCTTGACTTCTCGACTTCATCTTTCATCTTTTTATTCAATAAAAGCCCGTGAATGCCGTGTTTTCTCCACTTTTCACAATTTCGTCCTAAATCACAACAAAAACACAAACCAGCATAATTCCGACATAAAAGACATAAAATACACGTTTTAGCTCGGTTATTACTGTAATTAAGTGGTAAAAAGCATGGGTGTTTACACACCTATCAATTATCATGTGGGGCGTATGGGTGCATCCTAGGTTACATGTTTCAGTAGATTATTCAGGTGAATGTGGTGTGTGCCTTGCATCCTTCACAAGGAGCTGAATCCTCCTACCCAAAAACTTATATTAATTAGAGGCAACCCTCTAATTGCATGACGAGGTCACCTCTCCAAGTATTGATGCATGTTGATATTTCATGACCTATATTGGCTAATGTTTAACATGTTAAACAGTTTTCATAAGATAAACATAAGGCTTTTCAAAGTATAAAACCAGTTTTATTAAGTTAATACCAGGTTTTCCAGGACTTAATCAATTCCGCTGCTATATGTTTTACATGCTTATATTATTCGTTCCATGCTTGTATATCCGTGCACTGAGCGTTATGCTCAGCCGTTACTTTCCTTTCCATGTTCCAAAACGGCAGGTACCTAAGGACAGACTCGAGCATTTGGAGGACGTGCATAGGATGGAAGCTGACATAGACTTCTTCTCATTTTTCCTTCGTATACTTATGCTTGTTTAGTCTTTCATTCATTTTATTTACTTTATTTATGTTTTGGGCTTATGTTTGGGAACCGATGTTTGATTCCGCTTTTCCTTATGGTCATGTATGTTTTACTACATATTACCTTGCATGCTTTGATGACACGCCATAATTACGCGTAACGGTCCACTTATCAAAGTGGGGCGTTACAATTATGGTATCAGAGCCAAGGCTTCGACCTGTAGGCTCTAAAACTTGACCTGTGACTAGTGAGTACTCATCATGAGCTTCCTAAGCCAACGCTTGTTATTCCATGTACTTATGTTTTCAGCACCTTGTTGTTTTAACCATGATGTTTTCAACATCTTGTTGTTTTAACCATGATGTTTTCATCAGTATTTCTTTTATTAATATGGACTGAACAACCGTCATCCATACTTAGTTACGTGCCATTGTTTCATGCACGATGTTCCTTGTGAACTGTGGCTAATGTGAACTGAACCCAGTAGTTCATAATTGGTCACATAAATTTTTTCTGTTAAGTTTTGACAGCTGAGTTTCATTATTTATTCCATGTATCATTGTCGCAGGTTTATGACTAAGTAACGGTTGGTACAGGACTGGCCCTATTTAGTCGCATGTGCTTTTATCGAAACTTTTAACTTTGGGACCGACCCATATGCGTCCCCTCGCCATGTCTTTTGTTTTGGGTAAACTGACCATTGGCATTTACCCTCGTACATATAAAGGTTTTTATAAACTGCATCATCCATTCATGCACTGTTTTTCATGCATAAAATTTTTCTCTTGATTTATTGGCATAATTTTTTTTCATCTCCCCTCATAATTTACTATGTTTTTATGTCAAGTATGTTTTCATACTGTCATGGTTAACTTCAATTTCATGCTGATTATGTTATACACTCCTTCATGTTAGGTCGTTTCATGTTTCTTCATGATGACTTCGTCTTCACATGATTATGTCTCACGTCTCTTTTGTTGTTTATGCTTTCATGCAAGACACTGTTGGAATTCATTTAAATCCTACTTTCATGATAGTCATGGTTGGTTTTCATTAATCAGGCTTTCAGGAAAATCATCGTTGGAATTCGTTTAACCACACGTTAGCATTTCTCCATGCAACTCAGAATGAGGTATATACTGGCATTGCCAGGTTATCATGATGGTCTTTCTAACCATTTAACCAATTATTTTCCTTTAAACCCATGCCAAATGATCGACCTCATACCGATCATTTCATGTGCATTCCATGTGTACTTCATGTACCGTATCCCATGTGCGTATTCCACTTGCTGATAAACTACAAATTGCTGATGCCGCTCATAGCTTGGAGATGTTACTAAAGGTTGATGCTGCGGATTTTAGATACGCTACGAGATGCTGATGCTGTTCACAACCTGGAGATCTTACAAGACGAAGACAAAGGCGTTAGATCAAGGTGATCGGACGAGAACATGCTTCACCACCAAACGATTTCCATCAATCATTGTCCCTAATCCTTAGTTACATGTCACACGTCATGCAGTTGTCGTTTCAGTCATATGAGTGCGAACCGGTACCAGCCGGTCACTCAACCGAATAGTTACATGAATCACAGTCAGGAGAATGACCGTCATGAAACTGATAGACAAGACGATAGTAACCACTAGTGTGGCAGCAACTATCCTAGCAATCGCAACCGAAGCTCCGGCCGCGGACGTGATCAGAAATACAAAGGATCAATAGTCCAACCGATCTGCCAATTCTGGCATAATAACCTAATATTTGTAGTTCTATTCGCTTCACATCTCGAGACACATGTCAAGACATCAGTCAAGAAACATGTCTGACGTATACTTTCTGAAGACATATGTTAAGACACCAGTCAAGACACATGTCATGCTTATATTTACCAAGACACGAGTCAAGACACATGACTCACGTCCAATTCTGGAACATCCCTAAGAAATTCAGGGTAACCTCCAAAGGGTATATCCATTTTGTGGTGCCATGTATTAATCAGGCCACAATAATTTTAGTACCATCACCGGCGTATCGGTGAGATCTATCACGTTTGCTCGATGACACTTTCATTTCTTGTACCCATATTTCATATATTCATGACCATAAAGGATGCCATTCGTATTCTTCATGTATACGAAGGTTTTCCTTCAGCCTAATGATGAGATCCAAGCTGCTAACGCATTACCTCGGACAGACACGAGTTAAATTTAATCCTAATTATGGACTACGAACAACACACCCTGCTACGATTCATGATTTTATACAGTAATGTTCAGGCTCCTGAATACATTAAGCATGGCTTTACATCAGGAAAATCTGTACAAATTATCTATGCTCTACAAGCACGTGCTTTGTTAGACATGACTCCAAAAATTTTCTAGCTGTCAGTTAAGGAACGACCACTAAAGTTCCTTTTACGCATAACCAACCGACTATTCCAAAATCTTCCCATACATTCCAAAAGAACCTTCAAGGAGAAGGACGGTAACATGAGATTATGTGTCGACTACTGTCGATGTAAACAAATCACCATTCATAACCGTTATTCTCCTCCACGTATTGAAAACATGTCCAATCGACTTTAGGGTGTTAATCACTTTTCCAAGATTGGACCCATGATCATGCTGCCAATAGTGACGAGTGAAAGAGCAGGACATGTCCATGACTGCTATTTGTACACGACTCGGTCATGTTAGATTCATAATTTTGTTCTAGTCTCATAAATGCTCCAACATCATTATGGACTTAATAAATCGAGTTTCCATGAACTCATAAACAAATTCATCAGTGTTTTCTTCAAGGACAACCTGACTTTATCTAAGTCTGGAGAAGAGCAGGAAGACCATATTTGCACTATGTTGCAAATTCTACGACAGGAGAAATTTTACCCTAGAAATTTTCCAATATCAATTCTGTTTGATTACAGTGACATGCTGAATCATATGGATTCCCACGGTTAATCTTACCATGACTCAGCTTATGCATAAAGGTGAGAACCCTACACTACATTAGGTGTTCTAGAAAATCCTACTCTAAGAGAATTCTAACTTCGGAGACTCATAGTGTCGCAAATTTCTATGTATCAAGTTTGTACGAAGCAAGATACAGTTACGTTCATATCTAGGCACCTGACATACCAACAGGTTAAGATAGAACACCAACTGACTAGGATTCCATCATCGGGAAAAAGGTGAACATAAATGAGACAAGATCTCCATGGATTTTGGTTACCAGATTAACGCAAACTCAGAAGAAGCATGGTGCTATCTGGGTTATTGTCAACGGTTTGATCAAGTTTGCAGAATCTTTACATCCGTAAGGATTTCAGAACCAACAGATTGATCGGACATGTTTCAGCCAAGGCTCATCCGATCACTTGTTAATCCCTCAGCTATCGGGCCAGACGAAGGTTCACAATTGTGCTCCTTATTTACGTTCACGTCCTTGTTCTAATTTCACGACTTGCTTTCACACTTACGTTCATGACACTATTCACGTTCATGATCGTATCTTGGCTTATGATTTTACGTTCATCTTTGTTCTAGGAAGTTTTGCAAGGACTTGAGAGACCAGACCCAAGTTTAGTATAACGTTTTATTCTCAGATAGACGTTTCACGTCACATTCCATGTCTCACCTTACAGCGTTTGGCATTACCGTCGTCGTATCCCATGTTCATGATATGTTTCACATGTCATGTTCATTCCACGTTCCTCATATCACGTTCACGGTATGTTATACGTATCATTGATCACGATATGTTTGCTCATACTACACTCACCATATCTCACGTATCACGTTCAAAATTGTTCACGTATCACGTTCACAATTTTTCACGTACTACGTTTCAGTATGTCTCGCGCATCATTGCTAAGACATTACTATTATCAGTTACTCTAGGTTATTTTGCATCATAAAGTTTCAGTTACCCTTGCACGTTAATTCTGATCCCCTCGATCAAATTCAGGGGATCTATCTTACGTTGATACCCAAGAACTTTTAGCTCTAGTCAAGGTCAGAAGCACCAAGATTATCATATGTGTCAAGATCTAGTAGAGGAACCGTTCCAAGAGGGAATCCACTTGGAAACGGAGGAGTCCATCCAGATTTTATCCTCTCATCCTTCTAAAATTGAGTAAGACTCTTTCAGTCATGTCATGTCCCACGTCCTTTTAAGCTATGTCATCTTTCACGTCACCTTCATTTTCCTTTTATCTTGCATACCTTCCAGTTTGAGTCGGGTACGTTACGCTTCCAGTTACGTTATCTATAATTCTGGGACGCATTATTCTTTTTAGGGGGAAGAGTTGTAAAATCCGCATGCTTTTACCATGAACAGTACACTTATGATCGTACGTACAAGATTAAAACTTTCCTTTTATAGCACGAACACGTGTCACGAATGTTAATTACAAGAATTACGTACGTGTTATTACACGATAATTATTACGTACGTATTAATGCACGATAACTATTAACTATGATGAATAAATCACAAACATATAATCACGAACATCTAACATGATTATCGCGTATATTAATTAGACGCGACGAGTAATTACGTATATTAATTACGTACGATAAATAATTACGTATATTATGTTTATTAATAATATACGACATGAATTTACGGATAATAAGTAAAACCACAAAATAATAATTCACTACATTTAATTCACGCAACACGAATAATCCACGATTATTTTGCGTATATTAATTTAAACACGATAAGTCATTTACATATATAATAATTACGTTTAGCACGTATTATGCGTAACTACGGAAATTCACGACACATTTAAACACGAATATGAGTAACTTCGTTTAAAGACGCGAATTATAATGTATAAGGGCTTTTGGGCCATTTAGACAAAAGAAGACAAGACAAACATGGGCTCTAGGCCCATTTGGGGTTCAGATCGGCTTAAAAAGAAAAGAACGGGGGGCGTATATTGTTTTAGACAACCAAAATTCCAAACCCTAAAACATGTGACAAGCCACTACTCTTTCTTCTTCTTTTGTGCTTCTGCCGTTGACCAACACCAAGACAAGGGAGAGATCGTGGGTCGATCCAAGTGAAAACAAGGTTGGTGTTCATGTTTTAGTTTCCTAAACCCTAAAAACGAATTGGTAACCTTTGATCTCGTTTTTTTATTTTCTTTCGGGTAATAGATCAAGAACCGAATAAACAGATTGTAAAATGATATAAATGTGGGAAATAACCAAGGTTGTGGGTTGTGACGTTGGTTGCAGCCGGATAGCACACAAACTGAGAGTCCCAGACTCTCGGTGGCCTTTTTGCTCCATCAGCCGCAAGCCCCTGCTGCCAGCAGGGGTGCGTTTGGCCTATCAGTGGCAACGACATGGGTGTGTTGTTCAGGCAGTGGGAACCGAGACCTGGGTGGTCTCGGTAGGAATTTTTGACGAGTAGGGGAAACTAGCTACTGCTGGTGGCAGTAACAACACTGCTAGGGGGAAACTGGCAGATTAGGGGGTGTTTGGTTTTTGATTTTTGACAGAATTAAGGGTGGGGTTGGTTGGCAGTTTAAGGGCAATTAAGGGGCTGTTTGTTTCGGTCCGGTTCAAGGGGAGCCGGTCCGGTTCATAGTTTAGTATAATTAAAAAACGGGTTTTGTCACGGGAACATTGTACGGATCACGTTTTCTACAAGTATAATATTTTTATATTTAATTTTTACAAGCGTATTATTTTTTTTACCAAGAAAGTTAAATTAATTAAATCATGGCTATAATTAATTTAACTAAGACATGAACTTAGGTTAATTATTATTATGTATAATATATGTTTTTAACCTAAGTATGTAATTATTTATTTTTACACTATAATATTAATTAATTATTAAACAGGACATATAATTAACTAATAAACATGACTTAGGGTATATTAATTTAATATTAATACATGTTTAACCTAAGTATTTTTATACATATAATTTAATTAAATCATGCTATATTTAATTAAATCTTATAACCTATAGTTTATTTAATTTACATGTAATAATTAATAAACTATACTATTTAATCACATGACTTAGAATATTAATCAGTAAACACGTAAGCTGATATTATTTGCTTAATAATCCAACTTATTTCTATTTATGTAAACTTTCTATTTTTAGAAACTTATTTAATTAAGGCAGTTAATCTATTTATAGAAACTTTTTATTTTTAGAAACTTATTTATTTTAAGCAGTAAATCTATTTTTGGAAAATTTCTATTTTTGGAAACTTTCTATTTTAGGAAACCTGCTATTTTTAGAAAGTTACTTATTATTACACAACAAGTATAATAATACAAGAAATACAAGTAATACTTAATCAGAATAGACAGAATACATGATAAACATAGCATAACGTTAAAAACAGTAAAACAAGACATGAACATATAAAACAAGCTAAGACATGATATAAAACCAGTTACGTACTCAGTAATTAGAATACTTATACACGTATACTATTTATGTAGCATTAGTGTGATCGAAGTAGGACCCTCTTCTGTTCGTCTTCTTCTTTCACTGGACTTAAGGTACAGATTCTCTGTCCTTTCAGTATCGACATTCTTTCCTTAATAGGATTCCCCGTATGCAGCCAACTGTTTTCCCAATATATGTTTTATATGTTTTTGAATTGCTTATGTTTAATTAGATACCTAAAGCCATATACATGCATGACCAGTTTCACCTAGTTATGGAGGTACCATAACCATAACACTGGAGGCACCAGTGTTATGACTTCACCACGACGGAGTGATAGCTCATGGCGTCCCTTCAGATTTTGGCCATATTATTATTATCATGTGGGGCGTATGGGTGCATCCTAGGTTACATGTTTCAGTAGATTATTCAGGTGAATGTGGTGTGTGCCTTGCATCCTTCACAAGGAGCTGATCCATCCTACCCAAAAACTTATATTAATTAGAGGCAGCCCCTCTAATTGCATGACGAGGTCACCCCTCCAAGTATTCATGCACGTTGATATTTCGTGACCTATATTGGCTAATGGTTAACATGTTAAACCATTTTTATAAGATAAACATAAGGCTTTTCAAACTATAAAACCAGTTTTATTAAGTTAATACCAGGTTTTCCAGGACTTAATCAATTCCGCTCCTATATGTTTTACATGCTTATATTATTCATTCCATGCTTGTATATCCGTGCACTGAGCGTTATGCTCAGCCGTTACTTTCCTTTCCATGTCCCAAAACGGCAGGTACCTAAGGACAGACTCGAGCATTTGGAGGACGTGCATAGGATGGAAGCTGCCATAGACTTCTTCTCCTCTTGCCTTCGTATACTTATGCTTGTTTAGTCTTTCATTCACTTCATTTACTTTATTTATATTTTGGGCTTATGTTTGGGATCCGGTGTTTGATTCCGGTTTTCCCTATGGTCATGTATGATTTACTACATATTACCTTGCATGCTTTGATGACACGCCATAATTACGCCTAACGGTCCACTTATCAAAGTATGGCGTTACACTTACCGTGGGTTTGTGACCCACGATTAGACTCCAGCGTGAGAGTAAGTAATCGATTTGAGTATGTTAGGGTTTAGGGTATTGTGTGTATTGTACCTTCGTGGAACCATGGGGGTTCCTTTTATACTCGAGAGAGTCCAGGCTAGGCTCCTTATTCTTGCGGCCTAAGGAAAGGATAATGACTAAAAATAGATTGATCTTTATCGCATAACTGAGGTAAGTGTATATCCTCTTTCCTTAGGCGAATATAATCATAAGATAGATTATATTCTTGTTTGATCCTGTCATAGTACGACAAGGACACTGTTAAGTTATAAACCGTATGTGCGACAACAACTTACTGGGCCTCCTGGGTTGCGCGCACATCACATAAATATCAATCCACTCCTGATAGATATGGGCAGTACCCGTGAGTCAGACTATCCAGCTCGACTAGGGACTATACGTCATCAACGATTAATCCATCTGTTGCTTGTTACTCATTTGTTATATCATAACTAGTCACCATGGTTAATGACACACAAATCCCATCCAAATACACAAAGCTGCTCTCAATCAATAACTTCAAAAACCTTATGGTTGTGACCCTAGATGCCGACAAATTAAACTATTTCAACTGGAGTACCCTCTTCAAGATCCATATACAAGGTTGAATTGCCCTCGAATTCATCCAGGCTCCTGTGTCATCGTCTAGTTCGCATCCTACTGCCCCTACCTCCCACGGATGAATGGCTAACTATGGACTCCATCATTTAATCATAGATCCTCTCCACATCTCAGAATGTCTCATAGAACGCGTCCTTAAAACCAAACCTCAAACCGCAAAAGATATTTGGGACCGTATGGAAAAGTTTTTCACGGATAACAAACGCTCAAAAATTGTGGAATTCGTCGGTGAGTTACGGAACTTGTTTATTGGTGACCTAACAGTGGACGCATACTTCCGAAAGATTGACTCACCTGCATCACGTTTGGACAATCTCGGGTCTACCATGACCGAAGATGACTTGGTCACGTATGCCGTGGAAGGTCTTGGTGATAAATATGCACACGTGGCTCATGTTATATGATATGAGTGATTATACTCATATAATTTGTATCTTAAAACAAAATTAAAATGCATGTAATGTATTATAAAGACCTTGTATATGCATGTTTTGTTTGTTTCGTGTGTGTAGGTACCAAGTTCAAGAAATCCGGCAAAAATAACACGAGATTGATTAAAAGATCAACAAAGCCGATTACAAGTCGTTTTATTCACGGATTTATCAAGTTTGAAGACAAGTGGGTCCCACATTTTCTAAATGAGCCTGAAAAGCCCACAAATATTTCAAAAGATTTATATAAAAGGCCATTTTAAGCAAAAGCCCAAAGAAATAAAGGAAGAAGGGATGGATTAAATTTAATCCATTGTTTTTGGATCAAAATTTCAACCAAAAGCCCATGATGACACCAAATGAATAAACGGTGGAAAACGTATATTAAGTATACTTTTCTTGGTCAACATTCATTTATCACCCACACACATTTTCACCATAAATACTTTCGTTATTTACTATGCATCTCATCCCTCACCTCACCAAATAAACCTGTAAAAGTAACTATTCCCTCAAACCCTAATTTAACCATATCACAAAATTACTCACTTTAATTTGGGGGTTTTGGTTGGCACGTGTGATTCACACAAAGAGAATTAAATCCCCTATATTTTCGGAACTTGAAGATGGAGAGATGTGTGAAACGTGGCAGCATGTTATTGGGTGAACCACATCATCATTCATCATCCACCAATAGAAAAGAGCCATCTCAGCCTCAAAGAAACACAAGAAGCACAACAGATTGCCACGTTGGCAATCCGTGTGACTATGGATTCATTTTAGCCTTCAGATCAAAACCAACAAGAAAGAGAAAGAAAAGATGCCGATCCAAGGGCTCAAGTTGATTCTTCCTCAACAAACACCTCAACCCACAACCTCTCGGTTCACCTATAAAAACCCTCCTCAAATCATGTATTTGGTATCCCATTTTTACTTTACAGTTATAATGTCAAAATAGATGTAGGAGTAATTGTATTTTTAATTTCATAGTATTGTACTCATTTTAAAGTGATTAATAAAAGTTTGTTTTGATTTAAATATATCTTGATTTAATTTACTGTCAAATTCTATTGCAATTATTTCTCATTTAATCTATATTGTTATTATAAGAAATTATTATTTGATTGAGTTTATTAAATAGCTTAAATCAATTAATAAAGGTAAGTTTGGGATGAAAGTTAAACCCACTGTTTAGATTTTAAATAAATGATGGAAAAGCTGTTTGGTTACTGTCTGGTTCGAGATGTGGTAAGTGGCTCGTGATGTGGTAAGTGGCTCGTGATGTTCTGCTCGTTTAATGATGGTTCGAAGCGTTTTGGTATCGGTTTACTTCCAAGGTAGCTCAGCGCTTACCTTCGTCTCAACGGTTTACTTCATTAAAGGTTAAGCACTTTTTAATTTTCTGTAATAATTAGTTTATTATGCTATTGTTCTTTGTGTTAGAGGAAATGGATTGTTTTAAAATTTGATCTGTTTGGTTTCGATTTGTGTGTTTTTTATCTGATTTAGTTTTATGATAATAGTAGATCTGCTTGCTGAGATGTGTAGAATCATGTTTCGTTTTAGGATTATACCTGCTTGTTTGCGTTATTAATTGTTATTGTTGATTGATTCCTTAATGTGTATTTCGCTGAATATACGTATGCTACGAATGGTATAGTTGGAATTTGATTTAGCGGTTTAATTTGATGTTTAGTTTTAAGTAACTGAATGGTTTTTGTTATCTGATGATTATTGTTAAAGCATTTATTCTGATTTTTAGTCACAAGCTGTTATAGAGAATCTAAGTTTGCTATATGCTTCTTTTAGTTTGTTAGCTGCTGGGTTTATATAACGTTAACCTGAGTTTACACTTACAACTGCTGAAAATAAGTTTGGGGTAACTTGAGTACTAAAGTTTCTGTTTAGAACGTATTTAATCTTTTTGCTAAATAGGTTTGATGTATAAGTTTGATAGCTTATTATGTTTTTTTAGTTAACTGATGAGATTTGGGTATACTTTGATCTGCTGATTCATTTAGCTAACAGGTTTAATTGTTCAGATTTGTAATAATAAGCTTACTAATATACTGTTAGATGACTCAAAATTGCTTGTAGTATTTTTCTTGTTTCAGTCGTAGTTTTTTTAACTAATTTGAGCTTATTCGAGTGTTAGTTTGCTTGGTCTTTGTGTTATCAGTACTTGTTTAGAGTTTACTGCATATTTTGACCACAAAGATTCATTTAGTCTGTGTGGGTTTGCAAAATCTACCAAAAGTCATCTCCTGTGACTTGTATAATCTTTGTTTTCCAAAAAAAAATATATTCACCAAAAATGACCACTCTTGTGGTTCAAACCCGAGACCTCTCGGTTATAGGTCCAGTTACCTAACCAACTGGGCTGGACTCTTGTTTGTGTTAATTTCTCCTTTAGTAATTAATACAGCTTATTTAATTGCTGTCAGTTTTAGTTTTGTTTAAAATTCTTACTTTTACTTTTATTTACATTTTAATCCAATTTAATTTTCTTTATTAAAAGTGTTCAAATAAATAAATAATAACAAAACAAAAAAAAATATGTTTTAAAGTTTTAGAAATTAAATTAGTTATTTAAAATTAGATTTTAGTTAATTTTAGATTTCAAATAATTTAGTTTCATAAATAGATATTCTTTAAATAGAATAAAAGTATTTTAATTAAATAGTTTATTTTAAATAGATTTTTAAATAGTTTAAATTTCAAATAGTTTTAATTTTAAGTAATTGTTTCTAGATTAAAATAATTCGGGGTAACGATTCATGCACTTTAGGATAGAATTTAGGTTTTAAATTTTGTAGAATTTAATTTTAGTTTTAAAAACAGAAACCAATTTGAATCAATTGTCCTAATCAAAGCAAAACGTATCAAATTCATAAGATCTTCGTGTACAACGAACTTGGTTCACCAATGTGTTTAATTGAATCCGTCTTTGGTAATTTTAGACTATTACTTTTTCCTAAAGGTAATTTTCTAATTTACCCTATAACGTATCTAATTATCACATATACTATCACGATCACATCAAAAATTTTGGCGCCGCTGCCGGTGATCTTGTGTACGATTCATTTTCGTTGAGATTTGTTGATCGTTGATTTGAAGACCCTTTCCGTCCTCGGAAAGTTTTTATTGATTTATGAAAAATACCAAAAATAATCTTCTTAATCCTCTATCATGTTTAATTCTTTTTCTCCTCACCCTCCAATTTTTAATTCTTCCATGAATTCCTTCGTCAATTGTGAAGGGTGTGGAGAACCGTTATATGGTTTTTTACCATGTCGGTGGTGTACGTGTGAGCGTTGTGGAAATGATTTACGTCACGATATACGAGTTGGATTTTGTCCTTGTTGTAATGAGATTACTTCATGTGAAAAACCGAATTTTTCGAATAATTCTCTCGATTTTTACCCACCTCCACATCCTACATACGAGACACCCTCGTGTGAGTTTTGTGGAAATAATTCTCATTTAGGAATTAATTGTTCGCATCGATTCTCGCTTAATTACGAGCAAGAACCGAGCTATAATCAAAACTTTAATGATAATTGTTATCCACAAGATTTACCGAGTTTATCACAACAACATCTTTGTTGTGATTATTGTGGAGGTCCTCACGAGAGCTTTAATTGTCAACCGAGAGATCAAAGTTTTTATGAGCCTAGTCCTTGCTATAATTCGATTCCTTCCGGTTTTGACCAATCTCCACAATATTCTTTCGATATTGAACGACTTGAAACAATGTTCCAACAAATAATGAATCAAAGAAATGTTGAAGTTGATGAAAAGAGCATTGAAGATATGTTGCTTGAAAAGAGGCAAATCAATCAAGATATTAATGATATAACTAATGAATTAGGAAGTCGACGATTTCATGGAGAAATAATTGACGAGGAATTTAAAAGAGATTGTGAACTTAAGATTAGACAACTTTCACAAGATTATAATGGATTAAGCATTGAAATTCGAAAGAAAGACAAGCTCAAGCGGAAGCAAAATACCTTGCTAATCGTGAACTCGAGCGTTCTCTTCTTTTGGATGATGACGAAGAGAGTGCTATTTCTTTGAGAGATCTTATTGCTCTACATCCTTCTTCTAGTGCAATCGTACTTCCTTTTCGTATCTTGCCGGCTAAGGAGCCCGAGGATTCTCCCATCCTAGATGACGAGGAAATCTCTCATGATATCACCACTCCTATTCATGATTCTTCCACCGTGGAATCCAAAAATTCTCTAAGCAAGGGGGACGAGCATATTAGCACTATTCCAGACACGGAATCGGACGAAGTAATAAAGTCTAGTGTTGAGATCCTTGTCCAAAACCCGAGAGAGTTTGACGGTATTTCCAATGAAACGTGTGATTTGCCACAATGTGATGACTCTACTTCTTCCAATCACTTTGAGATTTTCTCTAATTCTAATGATGAAAATTATGATGGAAATGAAGATTTTGAGAATGATTCAACTTCTAGTGAATTTTCTAATGAGGAGTTCTCCGATAAACTTTCTTATAAAGATGATATTCACGACTCGGATTTTAAGGGGTTTCCCGATGAACCTACTCTTCTTCACCCATTTCCACCGGGAAATGAGGATGATAGTGATCCGGTTTTTGAGAGGTTCACTTTTGGACTTGCTCCTTTAAACCCATTTCCACCGGGAAATGAGGTTGATTTGACTATTCCGATCCTTGATAAGTTCTCCGATGAACTTACTCATTTAGATGGGGAAGACGTGATTCTTCGTGAGAAGTTATCAAACGTCTATCTTCTCATTTCTAGGATTGAGGCTTTGAATTCTAAGCCTAATGCCAAGTCTTTTTCTCCATCTCCTATTCCCGTTGAGGATAGTGATCCGCTTATGGAGGAGATTGACACTTTTCTTATTTCTAATGATTCGATACCACCGGGTATTGATGATCTCCACCCGGAGGGCGACACTCTCTTTTTAGAGAATTTACTTGATGATGATTTCGTCCCAAGTCCTCCTCCCACCCACTTTGACCTTAATGTGCGGGTTTTTCATATGACTCAGATTGAGTACCATGACCCGATTGATCACATTCCTAAGGGTGAAATGGTCGTTAAAGCTAAGAATGTTGATTCCACTATGGATGAAACTTTTATCCCACCTTTACCATGTGCTTGATCTTGGATTAGCATGGGGGGACGACATCGTGTTGTCTATTCCTTTCTCTCACGAGGACAAGGTATTCGACCCCGGAATCGTTGATTTAGGGAAATCTTGGCCTTTCACCGATGTAATAATTGAAAGATTTTTCGATCATCTTGGTGCGAGTTTATCTCGGGGAGCATGCTACACCCATTTGGTGATTTGTGACTACCATCTCTTGTTAGATATTTGTGTTGGAGTTTTATCCTTCCGTTTGTCATCCGACAACGAGGATGTAATCTTTGACCCCGGCATCGTGCTTTATGTTGGATTCTATTCCATTATGCCGGTTTTTACCTTTTTCCCTAGGACCAATGAATGCGGGGATCGAGTCGAGCTCATGACTCGGTTAACAAAAACGAGGTGCCTTGTGGCGGAGTCCCATACATTCTATCTTCTTTCTATTTTCTAACAACTAATAAGGCTTGATCTTTCAAGCTCGTGCTCGTGTTTTGTTGTGTTGTGAATCTTAGGTATGACCCTAATCATTGAAGACTCTCGTGTTCGGTTTTTGCCGGTCCATTTGATCTTCCAATCTTTGATTGCGAAAAGGGGCACACTCTCTATCCTTTGTTTTTTATCGACTAACATTTTATCTTGAGGCATAATTAATAAACGGCTTATAGATTTGCGTGCTCTTTCCATGTTAGGATTTTGCATTAGACTCTTCGTGTTTTAGCAAGGGGGTGTTACTCTTGAGCTAAGAAACATTGAGGACAATGTTTGGTTTTAGCATGGGGGAGTCAATCGATATAATCGCTTGATATTGCTTTTGTCGTGTTCAAAGGTAATTGTTTTTCTCGTTTTTCATAAAATTTTTAAATTTTTAGTGTTATTTTTAAAGTTTTAATAAATAAAATAAGTGCTTTTGACACAAATGTAGGCTTTCCGTTGGTGAAAATTAAAATAGTTTTTGACTCGACTCGGTTTTTACCTTAGCTTTTCCTTAACGTATTTGAATTAAGTTTTGCTAGGGTTTTGGGAGCTTTAAAACGCGAAAATCTTAATTAATATGAGTTAAGAACAAGAACTTTTCGCAAGTTCCTATAATTGATCCTAGAAAGTCGTTTATCAAGGGAACTTTAAAACGCAAATTCTAAAACTTGAAAAAGTATAAGAAGATGCAATATCCTATAGATGACTTGAAAACCCAAAACTTTGATTTAATAGGCTAAGTATCCATTGATTTCACATTTTTGAAATTTTACAATATGGAGAACAAGAGATGATAGAGTTCAATCATAAGTTTCTAGGATTAATTCTTCTTTGTGCAAGTATTTTTGTGTTTGATTTAATCTCCTCGTATTTACTTTCCACACTTGAATAATAATTGCTTAATAAATGAAGTTTTTAGCGGTTTAGGCTTGATATCTTAACTCGTAACTCCTTCTTTTTCTTCCCTTGTAATTAAAGTGAGAACACATTAAGGGTGTCAGCGTCATGGACTTTTGATCATGGGATTGCGGAAATTTGGCTTACTATATATATCATATTAATAAAGAAGAATAAATAAAAACATGTTCTCTAGCAGCCTTTGGGTGGAAGTCATGTAGCACTAACCTTGTCATTAGAGTCTTAGGGTGTATGGCAAGGGGACGTGTTGAATAAAAATTGCTTCATCATCATGAGCCATAAGGTGGGATGGTGATGTCAATTCCCTTGTTTTTGTCCAAGGAGCCTTCGGGTGTGGATTTTAAATAAGGAGCACAATTACATCTTAAAGAGCCGCAAGGTGTTATGATGTAGTTGTTGCTAACTCCATTAATAAGGTCATAATTGACTTTGGAGGTTTTATTGTTGCTCTTAAGTAGTCCTATTAGCCAAATTTCGGGTCCGGGATTTATCCCTCAAATCGTGTTAAGTTATCCTTGATGTGGGCTTTCTTTAGTGACAACAGTTTTTGAAGTCGAGGTTAGGTTTTTAGTGTTGAGTTTACACCGTTTTTGCCTTCATTTTTGGACTAATAAATATTAAATAAAGTCAAATGAGCCTTTGGGTGAATGAAAAATAAAATCTAGAGATACAATTAGGAATAATAGGAGATTGAGTTTAACACAAATTACTTGTATGAGTTGGTTTAATTTTGGGGCTTATGATTGACAATGATCTTGTTTTTACACTTGGCATGGAAAAGTGAAAAGTCGAGGACGATGAATCTATTTGAGTTTTATGATCCTAAAAGTTATTTCTCAAATAATGAAAGCAATACATTATGTCTTTGCAAAAATAAAGGTTTCAAAAGTTGAATAAAAATGTAGTTAGTGTTTTAGTTTGTCATTGCGTGAGGACACGGCAATTGCTTAGCAAGGGGGAGTTTGATATGAGTGATTATACTCATATCATTTGTATCTTAAAACAAAATTAAAATGCATGTAATGTATTATAAAGACCTTGTATATGCATGTTTTGTTTGTTTCGTGTGTGTAGGTACCAAGTTCAAGAAATCCGACAAAAACAACACGAGATTGATGAAAAGATCAACAAAGCCGATTACAAGTCGTTTTATTCACGGATTAATCAAGTTTGAAGACAAGTGGGTCCCACATTTGCTAAATGGGCCTGAAAAGCCCACAAATATTTCAAAAGATTTATATGGCCATTTTAAGCAATAGCCCAAAGAAATATAGGAAGAAGGAACGGATTAAATTTTATCCATTGTTTTTGGATCAAAATTTCAAGCAAAAGCCCATGATGACACCAAATGAATAAACGGTGGAAAACGTATATTAAGTATACTTTTCTTGGTCAACATTAATTTATCACCCACACACATTTTTACCACAAATACTTTCGTTATTTACTATGCATATCATCCCTCACCTCACCAAATAAACCTGTAAAAGTAACTATTCCCTCAAACCCTAATTTAACCATATCACAAAATTACTCACTTTAATTTGGGGGTTTTGGTTGGCACGTGCGATTCACACAAAGAGAATTAAATCCCCCATATTTCGGAACTTGAAGATGGAGAGATGTGTGATACGTGGCAGCATGTTATTGGGTGAACCACATCATCATTCATCATCCACCAATAGAAAAGAGCCATCTCAGCCTCAAAGAAACACAAGAAGCACAACGGATTGCCACGTTGGCAATCCGTGTGACTATGGATTCATTTCAGCCTTCAGATCAAAACCAACAAGAAAGAGAAAGAAAAGATGCCGATCCAAGGGCTCAAGTTGATTCTTCCTTAACAAACACCTCAACCCACACCCTCTCGGTTCACGTATAAAAACCCTCCTCAAATCATGTATTTGGTATCCCATTTTTACTTTACAATTATAATGTCAAACTAGATGTAGGAGTAATTGTATTTTTAATTTCATAGTATTGTAATCATTTTAAAGTGATTAATAAAAGTTTGTTTTTGATCTAAATTTATCTTGATTTAATTTACTGTCAAATTCTATTGTAATTATTTCTCATTTAATCTATATTGTTATTATAATAAAATATTATTTGATTGAGTTTATTAAATAGCTTAAATCAATTAATAAAGGTAAGTTTGGGATGAAAGTTAAACCCACTGTTTAGCTTTTAAATAAATGGTGGAAAAGCTGTTTGCTTACTGTTTAGTTCGAGATGTGGTAAGTGGCTCGTGATGTTCTGCTCGTTTAATGATGGTTCGAAGCGTTTTGGTATCGGTTTAGTTCCAAGGTAGCTCAGCGCTTACCTTCGTCTCAACGGTTTACTTCATTAAAGGTTAAGCACTTTTTAATTTTCTGTAATAATTAGTTTATTATGCTATTGTTCTTTGTGTTAGAGGAAATGGATTGTTTTGAAATTTGATTTGTTTGGTTTCGATTTGTGTGTTTTTTATCTGATTTAGTTTTATGATAGTAGTAGATCTGCTTGCTGAGATGTGTAGAATCATGTTTCGTTTTAGGATTATACCTGCTTGTTTGCGTTATTATTTGTTATTGTTGATTGATTCCTTAATGTGTATTTCGCTGAATATACGTTTGTTACGAATGGTATAGTTGGAATTTGATTTAGGGGTTTAATTTGATGTTTAGTTTTAAGTAACTGAATGGTTTTTGTTATCTGATGATTATTGTTAAAGCATTTATTCTGATTTTTAGTCACAAGCTGTTATAGAGAATCTAAGTTTGATATATGCTTCTTTTAGTTTGTTAGTTGCTGGGTTTATATAACGTTAAACTGATTTTACACTTAGAACTGCTCAAAATAAGTTTGGGGTAACTTGAGTACTAAAGTTTCTGTTTAGAACGGATTTAATCTTTCTGCTAAATAGGTTTAATGTATAAGTTTGATAGCTTATTATGTTTTTTTTAGTTAACTGATGAGATTTGGGTATACTTTGATCTGCTGATTCATTTAGCTAATAGGTTTAATTGTTCAGATTTGTAATAATAAGCTTACTAATATACTGTTAGATGACTCAGAATTGCTTGTAGTATTTTTCTTGTTTCAGTCGTAGTTTTTTTAACTAATTTGAGCTTATTCGAGTGTTAGTTTGCTTGGTCTTTGTGTTATCAGTATTTGTTTAGAGTTTACTGCATATTTTGACCACACAGATTCATTTAGTCTGTGTGGGTTTGCAAAATCTACCAAAAGTCATCTCCTGTGACTTGTATAATCTTTGTTTTCCAAAAAAAAAAATATTCACAAAAAATGACCACTCCTGTGGTTCGAACCCGAGACCTCTCGGTTATAGGTCCAGTTACCTAACCAACTGGGCTGGACTCTTGTTTGTGTTAATTGCTCCTTTAGTAATTAATACAGCTTATTTAATTGCTGTCAGTTTTAGTTTTGTTTAAAATTCTTACTTTTACTTTTATTTACATTTTAATTCAATTTAATTTTCTTTATTAAAAGTGTTCATATAAATAAATAATAACAAAAAAAAATATGTTTTAAAAGTTTTAGAAATCAAATTAGTTATTTAAAATTAGATTTTAGTTCATTTTAGATTTCAAATAATTTAGTTTCATAAATAGATTTTCTTTAAATAGAATAAAAGTATTTTAATTAAATAGTTTATTTTAAATAGATTTTTAAATAGTTGCAATTTTAAATAGTTTTAATTTTTAAGTAATTGTTTCTAGATTAAAATAATTCAGGGTAACTATTCATGCACTTTAGGATAAAATTTAGGTTTTAAATTTTGTAGAATTTAATTTTAGTTTTAAAAACCGAAACCAATTTGAATCAATTGTCCTAATCAAAGCAAAACGTCTCAAATTCATAAGATCTTCGTGTACAACGAACTTGGTTCACCAACGTGTTTAATTGAATCCGTCTTTGGTAATTTTAGACTATTACTTTTTCCTAAAGGTAATTTTCTAATTTACCCTATAACGTATCTAATTATCACATATACTATCACGATCACATCATTATACTCAACAGAGTCCCGTTCCCAACTTTGGAAGAAAGCCTCTCTATCCTATCCCTAGCCGAATCCCGCATGAACCGGAAGCATGTCTTGGCCTCATCCTCCCGCATATCATCATCATCATCCCCGAATGCCCTCTTTGGAATTATAATAATAATCATTCACATGGTTATGGAGCTCGTCAAGGCAGTACACAAATTAATCCAACCACTTTAGGTCATGGCCCACTTCTTGAAACTTTTACACAACTTTTTCATACACATCAAAGATTAGTATCTCAATCATCCTAACAACGTGGCAATCCGGCTCGGCAGGTCTCTCGTGGGTCACCTAATTATCATGTGCCGAGTTCTTCGGTCCACCAACAACTTCAGGCCCATGTCGATACGCAAGAAACCTCACTGCCTCAAGCCTTTAGTACACTCACTCTAAAGGATTTTGGAGACGCCAAATGGAATATGGATACACGTGCGTCTCTACATTTAACTTCCAATGCAAATAATTTAAGTTCCGTTTTTAATGAGTCTATTTATCCATCCGTCATTGTTGGTGACGGTGCTTCAACACCGGTTACCAACACTGGCCATAACACTTTGCCAAACCCTTACCGACCATTACATCTTAATCACGTACTTGTCACAACCCATGTTGTCAAAAATCTTATATATGTTCGTAAATTTACTCGAGACACTAAATGTACCATTGAATTTGACGAATTTGTTTTTTCTGTGAAGGATTATTTGACTCGTCAAATTCTTCTCCGATGTGACAGTACCGGCGACCTATATCCTGTCACCAAGCCCACCACCTCCCCTCAAGCTTTTATCACGAGTCAACATACGTGGCACCAACGACTAGGTCATCCTGGAAGACGTGCTATGTTCTCTTCTTTCTAGTAACAGTATTTTGTGTAATAAAGTGAAGTCTCCCGTGCTTTGTCATGCTTACCAGCTTGGAAAACACGTGCGACTTCTATTTGTGACTTCAGATTCTATTATTTACTCTCCTTTTGATTTTGGGCCCTCGGACTTGTGGACTTCTCCACTCCCAAGTATTAGTGGAATAAAATATTATGTTTTGTTTTTAGATCATTTCTCTCATTATGTATGGGTTTATCCATTGCGTCATAAGTCAGACACGTTTAGTAAATTTGATCAATTTCGCACATTCATTAAAAACCAGTTTAAAACGGATATCAAGGCATTCCAATGTGACCATGGTGGTGAATTTGATAACCATACCCTTCATCAAATTTTTGATAAAAATGGCATACATATTCGTTTCTCATGTCCTCATACTTCTCAACAAAATGGGAAGTCCGAGAGGATTATTTGTACCATCAATAACCACATTCGTACTCTTTTATTTCAGGCCCATTTACCCCCTCATTTATGGGTCGAGGCACTTTACATGGCCACTCACTTACTAAATATCTTTCCTTCAACCGCAATAAACAACGACACTCCCCACACTCGCCTTTACAACACCCAACCAAATTACACGTTTCTACGTGTTTTTGGTTGCCTTCGATACCCACATATAGATACTAACCACAAACTTGGACCTCGCTCCACACTGTGTATCTTTCCTGGTTACCCATCCAACCATCGTGGGTATCGGTGCCTCGATCTTGAAACCGATAAAATTATGATTTCTCGCAATGTCACATTTGATGAGACAGTATTTCCTTATGGCTCGATCACACCCAATGTCGCTCCCTCGTATACGTTTCTAGATGACGAACCAACCATCATACATGTGCCCATTCTTAGTGAGCCTACTATCATCGAGTCTGTTATTCAAAATACACCCCTACTCCACCAACCCACTCTCCCCAGCAATCCTTTTCCCCAAGTAGATCATCATCCCCACAACCAACACATCCTATCACGGCTCAAGAACCCACACCATCAGCGACCCTTTCATCAACCTAAAATCATAATCAACCTAATCCTAGTTCGACTCATCCCATGGTCACTCGGCTTCGTCTTGGTATCATCAACCCAACCCTAAGTATAACTGTCATGTCTCTACTATTTCCCCAATACCAAAATCGTTACAATATTGCTTTCACTGACCATAATTGGCAAAATGCTATGCGTGATGAATATAATGCACTTATTAAAAATGAAACTTGGATTCTTGTGCCACGACCACCTGACACGAACATTGTTCGCTCTTGTTTAAGCACAAGTAATTTGAAAATGGATCTCTTAGCAGATATAAGGCTCGCCTTGTAGCTAATGGTAGCAAGCAACAAATTGGTGTAGACTTTGACGAGACTTTTAGTCCGGTTGTTAAGCCAGCCACTATTCGTACTGTGCTAAGTCTTACGGCATCTCGTCATTGGCCAGTTCACCAGCTCGATGTCAAGAATGCTTTTCTATATGACCATCTCTCCGAGACTGTGTATATGCATCAACCACCTGGTTTTCGGGATCCTCAACACCCCGAACACGTGTGTCTTCTTAAGAAGTCTCTTTATGGGCATAAACAGGCTCCTAGAGTTTGGTTTCAGCGATTTGCAAGGTACGCTATCAGAGTTGGATTTACTCATAGTCGTTGTGACTCCTCATTCTTCATTTACCACCAGGGTTCTGATATTGCTTATTTGTTGATTTATGTTGATGATATTATTTTGACTGCTTCATCTACCATACTGCTACAAAGGATTATCACTTCTCTTCACAAGGAGTTTTTGATGACTGATCTTGGTCCCTTACATTATTTTTTGGGCATTACCGTTTCACGTGATGATACAGGTATGTTCTTATGCCAAAAGAAATATGCCCTAGAGATTCTGGAGCGTGCAGGTATGCTCAATTGTCAGTCTTGTCGTACACCAGTTGACACCGAGTCTAAACTCGGTGCTGAGGGCCCTTTGGTTTCTAACCCGACACTTTATCGGAGTATTGTGGGTGCACTTCAGTACCATACTTTCACGCGACCAGATTTATCATATGCTGTCCAACAGATTTGTTTATTCATGCATGATCCTCGGGAACCTCACCAGACAGCTCTTAAGAGGATTTTACGTTATGTCCATGGTACACTTGATTATGGACTTCAGTTGTATTCTGCTTCACCTCTTTCTTTGATTGGTTATTCGGATGCTGATTGGGCCGGTTGCCCAACAACTCGTCGATCCATATCTGGCTATTGTGTCTTTCTTGGCAACAACTTATTGTCGTGTTCGTCTAAGCGTTAGGATACTCTTTCTCGTTCTAGTGCAAAGGCCGAGTATCGTGGTGTTGCTAATGTTATTGCCGAGAATGCTTGGTTACGTAACCTATTGCGTGAGTTGCACTCTCCGTTACAGCGTGCTACATTGATTTATTGCGATAATGTTAGTGCCGTGTATATGTCCTCCAATCCGGTACAACATCAATGCACGGAGCATATAGAATTGACATACATTTTGTTCGTTATCACGTTGCTGCAGGGCATGTACGTTTCTTACATGTCCCTTCTCGTTACCAGTTTGCAGATATCTTCACCAAAGGAATACCATATGCACTGTTTGATGACTTTCGATCCAGTCTGAGTGTTCATCCCTCTCCCGCTCCGACTGCGGGGGGCTGTTAGTAGTATGTATTGTTAGGCCCGTATATGTATTTAGTTGCTATTGGGTCTAGCCTATTCATCTCATGTATTGTGTATTTATACTTATTTAGTTAATGATAATAGACACGGGAAAAATATAATTCTACAATTGATATAAAAATTAAGAGAATATTTTAGTAAACTCTATCACCTCTCAATCTCACTTTCAGATAAGATGAACTAATCCCACAAACCACAAAAGTTTAAAACAAAATGTCCAAAGATGCGTCTTATCGTATTTGTTTATTTCCAAACACACATATACTACACATGTTATTTAACGATATCAACATAGTTTAACTCAAAAAACAAAACATATTTGATAAAACTAAAGAGGATGGAGCACACAACCCGTCTTAAACTAAGATATGGCGACCATGATATTACTCATCAGAAAATGAAATCTGGCAACTAAAGAGGAAATTTATCAATTTCAACCTCAAATCGACTTCCTTTCGAATCTCACAATCTAAAAAACAAGCGAGAAGTTTAGTTAACTTTCCACATCAAATAAAATAAATCTTAAACCAAAATACTCATTACCTCATATTGACCTTAGATTATGAATCAATTCAGAGCAAAATTTCAAAGTCAAAGCAATAGAAAGTTCTATGTATATGTAAGACATACCTTATGGGGAAATTGTGAAAGAACCCACGATTGATCCAGATGAAGCTGGGCAGTTTGAGCAACTCTCGTAAATAAATTATTTCCCTCGGGGATCCAAAAGGGGAACTGTAGATAAACGAACAATGAATAAGTAGCTTCGTGTTACTGAATGATAACGCTAATTTTACTCTTAGAAAATATGGTCCTTCGTATAAGACCTAGAAAACAATCTTTGTAAAAATTATGCAATGTGCAAATGGCTCCCCATTTACATGAGAGCTACAATAACTCAAATTTATGTAGTGTGCAAATGGCTCCCCATTTCGGTAAAAATATAATCTACAATTATCCATTTACATGCGAAGTATTGATGATGTACGAGAACCATAATATTTGTGTGAATAAAAGTTGAAGAATTTACAAGGCTTATTATAGCTTCTACACTGACATGTCCGACAATAGTATCGTTTGATTTGATAAGCTACTTTCTCCAATAGAGCTGGCAGGAATCAGAGAACACTCCATTGAAATCACATCCCTCATGTTCTAATGACAGATAAATTGAGGAACCAAACATGTATTTCTCTTCTTCATCCATAAAGTGACTAAAATCGGGTACAAAAAGGCAGAATCGCGAAACTGTATGTAATGCATTACCGTCTCATCAAGTATTGGAAATTTATAAATAGAAAAAAAATGTCACATCAATAATCAATTAAATGTCATATTATACATTTTTGAGAGATATCAAAGTTTTAGTATTTTGGATAACAAAAGTATCTCAAAATTTAGGAGAACAAAATACGTAATTTGAAACTTCTATATAATTGATTTTTTGACGTAAATAAAAAAGCTTTTAGTATGTAATTGATAATGTCAATTCTAGAATAACCATAAACAACTCGTAATAGTACTAATAATATAAGAAGTTCTGTAAAAATCTATATTCAAAGTTTAAAACACGAGAACACAAGGGTTTGAACCCAATCAATCTCCGCACTAGTTCAATTATTATCAACGAAACAATAGTTCAAGACTAGAAGATCAGTTTACATACGTAAAGATTACTCAAACAATTACAAGAACAATCATATCACAACTTGTGATATTAGAGAGACAATGATACAAAAACACATAGATGAATAATGAAAAAATGAAGACTAATGACTTTGACTTGGCTTATATAGTAGGGAAATATCATATTTGCAGCTAAGTCCTTCAACTATTGTAGATTAGTCCATAAGTATGAGGCGAGTACATAAATGGTTGCAACTATGAGAAAATAACTTTAAGGCCCTTTTCTTTTTTATAATACTTATTCCAACACTCCCTCATAAGCTTTATCACGTAAGCCACTTCACCAAAAGCAATATCTTTAAACTTTAATCCTGAGACTTCATACTCGGAAATTTTTTATGAACAAACTAGAAAATTTTGTTATGTTCAAAAATACAAAGTCCCTTTATGGACGATTCTGCAATGTTGTCCTCAAAATTCAGTTTAATTGGTTCTATACAACCATCAACAACTTTCTCCCTAAGAAAGTACAAATCAACTTCAAAATGTATACTTTTCTCATAAAGTACACGATTCTTATAAATTTGAATAAAGGAATTATTGTCACAACTCATTTCTATAGGTAAACTTATATTTATCTGCAGATCAAATAATATTGTTTTAATCCACAATACCTCACAATATACAAAACACATAGCTCTTAACTCAACGTCAATAGAATATCTAGAAACAACGACTTGTTTTATAGTTTTCTAATAAACAAGATTATTTCCCAGATTCACACTATAAAAAGTAATATATCTCTTTGTAACTTCAAATTTTATCCAATAAGAGTCGAAAAAACGTTCAAGACTTTATTTGAATTTTATTCCCAAACTAGGTTCCTTTTTTCAATATCATAAAATTATGAATGCAAGTCTTAAGTGGGATTTAATAAGATTATGCATAACCTGACTTAAGTAGTGAAATGTATAAGTCAAATCGGGTGTACTCATAGTAATATAAATCAACTTTCCTAACAATTTTTGATAGTAAATAATCTTACTTAAATTTTCATTATCATCAAACTTAGACACAAATTTTTTACTATCTCGGTTGGTTTCAATAGGGGTATTGTAGGTTTGCACCCCTTTATACCAAACTTAGATAATAACTTAGTACAATACTTTCTTTGAGTTAGACGTACAAATAACATTAGAAATATCCACAACCTCTATACCCAAGAAATGCTTAAGTTTACCAAAGTCTTTAGTCATAAGCTTTGACCCTAAAATTGTTTAAAATTATTTATCTCATCAAGATTATTATCAATCACTATGACATTATCCACATAAATAAGATGAACCAAAATGATGTCAATGTCATTTTAACAAGTAGAGATGAATCATCAGCGCTTTGCACAAAGCTACATTTAAACATTTCTCATCCCATTTTTTAGGATCCTGTTTTAACCCATATATGGACTTAACTAGTTTAAAACTATTTTCTCATTTTTATCATAGTAGCCTTGAGGTGATGTCATATAAACTTCTTCATCTATTTCCCCATATAAAAAGCATTATTAGTATCAATTTGAAATAAAAACCATTTCATACGACAACAATACTAACAAAACACCTTATAGTAACCTTTAACCACAGGGGACAAGATCTATTTGTAGTATATTCCTACCCTTTGGTTGAAACATTTTGATACTAACCTAGATTTAAATATTTCATCCTAGCCATTAGCATGATATATTACCTTCTAGACCTGTTTATTACCGCTATGTCTCCTACCACTAGATAACTCAATAATAATCCAAGTACCATTCCTATTTAGAGCTTCCATCTTTTTGTTCATAATATATGTCCTATTATCTTTGACGGCTTCAAGATAGGTAGTAGGTGTTGTAATTAATGATTATATACAACTAGATAAACATAACATCATGAGTAAGCACATAAGGATAAGGATCATGTTTGCTTAATTAATTATCATAAACATAAAGATGAACATACCTTCTAGAATTTAGTCTAGGTGCAGATCAAGAGCTTTTCAAGAACAACCACACGTGTATAATGAATCACCAGAACGCTTAAGTACATAAAGGAAATCTACTTTTGCGTGTATCCACACTACACATTTTAAAGTCACTCTTAAATTCTAGTTTTTATCAACTAGTTACTGAATACTTGATCACCAAAAGCTATGGAAACCGTAACTTGGGAGACTCATAAAGTTCAACCTAAAAGGAAAGGAAAGTAGCCCTGGGGTATTTTTTAGGGTTTAGGATCCTTTAATGAATGAATAATGAACCATCCTTAATAGAAAAAATCTAGCGATCCTAGATTACGTTACTTATTCCCAAAGTGAATCAAGCCTAACCATCAATTTTGGTTCATAACCGGACGAACTAAGGGTTTAATACCCTTGGTATTGACTTTTTGATTTTCTAGGATATTCTTTATGTATTTACATCAGTTACATTAAATTTCGAAAGCCTTGCCGTTAGTCAACTGTTAAACCCTTTATAATTGAAAAGTTAAATTATATATAAAAATTCTACCTTTGTATTATTATATGCATTTAAAAAATAGTATTCTAAACATATAAGTGTGTAACCACATAGGGTCACATGTTTATAATCCGAGAGCACTACTTCATAGCACACGATATAAGCTAAAGAAAATGAATCTAAATGAGACGTTTTGAAAAAGAAGTTACCATACGATTAAAATAAAAACAACATTTTACAAGAGGTCCCAAAAGCATTTCATAAGCTAACAATTTAAAATATTTTTGCCCATTGGAATGCTCTTGCCCATCGCTGATGATCTCCGTACAATTGTGTCCGTTTGTGTCAGACACACGCGGAGATAACTACTATCCACAGACGGGGGGTGTCAACCCCAATAGATCTATTCTATGTACAAGCATTTATCCGTAAGTAATTAACAGTTCATGATTCGTGGGACTTTAGTGGTAAGTGGTAATTATGACAATAATATGACATCAGGAGTAACAACAATCGGGTCACTTGTGTTCATTTTTTGAAAACTAACATGGATCCCCTCGCGAGTTTAATAAAACGGTTAATGTAGTAAAAGCGAGGCTATGAACTAACGTAGTACAATGCAAATGAAAGATACTTGAAGAAATGCTAGACCAAAAGGTGCGTCTTAGATATATAACGAAACAAAAGAAAATAGAAGATTTACATATACATGAGTATTGTTTAGACATTGTACATTTGGTTTTATAATTTCTATAAAACCTAAAAATAAGTTTTATCATTTTGAAATAGTTGCAATAGTACACCAAGCCTATTATCAAGCCCAACTATGATCTATTAACGAATATTTAGTGTAAGCCCATTTAGAGTAAAAAAAAACCTTTTTCTATTAATCCATTAGTAGGCCAAATAGAGGCTTATAAACCTATATGGTTATATCTTGGGCTTATAAGTCATAGATTATTAATTACGGTTTTCTGGTCCTATGTCACTTCAAAACGAGTAAATTTAATATTTCATGATGGTCGGGTCTCAGTCCTACTATTGCAGAACGTGAACGGGACTATCGATAAGTGAATCCCACCACTTAGGTTTTATAAAAATGATTTTTACAAGTTTTACTTATTTAATTTATATTAAGTTCGTAATATGATAAGTCCCGCACAACTAGTTATGTTTTTTAAACTGTAAAAGATCTAACATTGGGTTTTATATCCCCGAGTTCTTACTTAAGTGTACTTTACTAATTAGTAATCTCGTTTCCTTCATTTTTACAAAATATGATATAATTACCCAAACATTAACTAAGTGATGGCTCTTTTTGTACAGCTGAGCTTAAATTCACGATTTTGGCCGCCACTTTCATACCGTAAATCCGTGAATGACCATCTGATCTGTATAGGTTCCCCATGATTTATCTACCTCTTTTAGTTTTACATATTTGAGGTTGAGGGCCAGTAACAATTTTAGGAGTTTTCAGTCGTTTAAAACTGATGATAAGAACATGGCACTTTTGTCGTTTTGACAATAACTAATTCTTCAGTATAGTCATGTGACGGGCCACAGAAAAAAATCATCACAAACACAGAGCTAGAATTCTATATTTTTCTCCATGACTCATCAGCTGTTGATTTCGCCCAAAACCTACGTTTAACTACTGACCTAAAAACAATCCCATATTTTTGTTGCAAAAACCAGGTTTTATCAATTGTAACTTTGTCCAATCACCATGTACAATGTCCAAACTTAAAAATAATTGAAATATACATAAATACATAAGGAAATACAAAAACTATTACAAATGTAACAATTAAAATAAAGATAAAGAAATAAAACATGATTTCTTACAATGTAGATTGAAGAAACCAACAACAATAATCAACAAGAAATTAACACTTTTGCTTCAAAATCAATAATCAAGTTTATCAAATATTATCTATTAACCTAAAATAAACTTTGTTAAAACCTTGGAAAATCAGCCCTAAATTTCAAATAGATGATGATAATAATGCTTGTTTTTATGTGAAATCAACCAAGAACAACTACTAGAACTGTAAGACTTCAAACTTTACTACCCAGATTAGCTAGAAAATTTGAATGAACATGATGTCCTTGTTATTGTTTGGTTCGGAAAAACAAAGAACCATGTAAGATGATATGTGCTTTTAGATACAAAAGAGAAATGAAGAAGAGTGATGTGTAGTATAATACAAATAAATCACACATGCAAAAGGTATTAGACATATGTCTATTCAATTGAAACCTCCAAAATTAGGTTGTATTTGTGAAGTGAATAAGAAAGGGGTGATTTTATTATGTAATTTCTGTCCCACAAATTATAAAGCGGGTATTATCGAGATCTAATATTTTAAAACTTCGTTAAGTGAATCCTAAACGTAAAGTACGAAAAATAAACGCTTAATATAAAAATAAAACTACAGATATCAAAATACATCTATAAAATGATAAAATATGTCGGGCACTAAACTAAATATATTCTAATAAAGTGCACGAATAAGAATACGCTTAAGGGCTTACACGGTATAACTTAATCCGGTAAGTTGTAAAAGTAATAATTTATATACAAAAAAAATATTGACGAAAGCCGGGGTTTAAGTAGAGGCTTCGAAATTACGATTTTTTACACTTTCGTACTTTCCAACAACTCCCACTTGTGAAAATATCCATCATAGTATAAACATACAATTCGTGTAGATATTTCAGTTTAGCTTCGAGAAGCTATTGTAGGCTAATTTTAGGGTTCTAAAATCTTAGAAAACTCCATTCTATCACCCATATAAATTGAAGATCAATGTTTTACATATTTTTATTAATCATGTTTATGCATTTACTGATTATGTTTTGTATCTTTTCTTCCTTTGATATGCTATGTTAATGTAATTATGTTTATCTATGATTGCATGAAAGCTATGAGGTTTTTTGCTTCTTGATTGATTGTATGCACGTTAGGCCCTAGAAAACCATATTAGAACTTCATATCTTAAATGTTTATATGTCTACGAAAACATGAGTGAATAGATGATGTTGCAACCATGGAGGTATGTAAACGATATAACTTAATCCGGTAACTTATAAAACCAATAATTTATGAAAATTTAAATTTATTGAGGAATGTTGGGGTTTAAATAGTGGCTCAAAAATTACGAACTGTTACACTTTCTCACTTACCAACAGCTCCCACTTGAGGAAGTCTCTATCATAGTATAAACACATTAAGGTTAGTTTGGAGGAGCCATTGTAGGCTGATTTTAGGGTTTTCAACCCCTATGGAACTCCATTCTATTAATCATATCAATTGAAGATCAATGGTTTATTTATTTTCATTAATCATGTCTATGTGTTTGATGAGTATGTATCTTTTCTTCCTTTGCTATGCTAGGCTAAATTAATTGTTGTTTATCTATGATTACAGGAAAGCTATGATGTAACCTTTGTGTGTTTGTTGCTTTTTGATTTATTGTGTGAACGTTAGGCTCTAGAAAACAAGATTAGATCTTCATATTTTAAACGTTCTTATGTCTAGGGAAACATGGGTGAATAGATGATGTTGCGACCATTAAGACATGTTATCAGGCCATTTTCATGCTTAATTGCATCAATCGTAGTGTGTACTTGTGTAGGTCCATAGTTTCTTAGGATTTAGCCATGTTTGAATTATCTAATGAATGGAAGGGAGCAGAAAGAACTAGAGAGAGAAAGGTAGAGAAAGAAATGAGAGGAGAAGAGAAAGATGGATGGATTAAGTAAAAGTGTGTGAAAATACAAATGAGCAACCTCTCCTAACATGCTAGGGGGGATATATATAGCCCACCCTACATATGGGCTATATGGACTATATGTTTACATAATGGATCACGAGCCCAATACTTGAATATATCATTGGAGTGACCGATCCTTTCTAAATTCGTAAAAACGTTTTTCCAACAATCTCCCCCAAAGGGAGGTCACTCCAAGTTACAATGTCCTAAATAGTCTATAGCTCGTGATCTATGCTAATAATGATGTGACCGAGACTTTCCTTGGAAAAACGTATTTCCAACAATCTCCCCCTAAGGGAGGTCACGCCATTTTACAAAATCTTAAACCTAGCATACTATGCTTGAGTCTTCGATCTTGTTCTTGTGAATATGCTGATGAGATCTTTGACTTTAGTCTTGAGCATATTCTCTTGCCTTGACCTTGTGCATTCATCACTTGTGATATTTGCCTCTTCGTGACTTCATGATCCACATACTTATACCTTTATAAATTCTTGAAAGCTTCAGAGTTTGATACAACGGAAGACTTGACTTTTAGACTTTATTGAATTTGTTGAAGTATTAAGTGTAGAAAGCATAAGCATGTGTTGACGACTTCTTCTAGATTGAACACCGCAATGCCACCTTCTTGTTACGCTGCATAAGACAGTTAGCAACAAAACATATACACGGATTAAATGGCCTTGAACATTTCATTCTAATTCGGTAGCATTTTACCGCCGGTCAGTGAAGACCGTTGGACGATATTAAATATCGTACTTGTGGCAGGTAGTTTCAATTAAGAACCTCCTTGACAAGATTTCGCGGGTAAACCCGTTCTCTTTATTCGACCGTCCAAACCTGACTGCGAACATAAAGAGTGAATCATTTGGATAATAATATCCGCATGATTTGAAGCCGTCAATTCATGTTCCTAGAACAAGTGAAATTCAATTAAGAACCACACAATCGTTGCTTTACAGTTGTCACGAGCTTGATTCGTATAGAATCTTGCAAGTTACCTACCAAGTGCTGTTTGAGGTTAACACTAGAAGGATTTACACTCATCACTGTGAACACTAAGGTATTACTCTGAGTGTTCTGGAAAGATCACTAAGATATTGCGTAGAGGCCTGGAACGTGTTTAAATTCATTTAAGATTTAAACCACTGTTGCTTTCCAGTTATCACAAGTTTGATTCATAAAGAATCACACAAGTCACCTACCATGAGCTTTTTGATATTAGCTCAAGAAGAATTTCCATCTTCATTGTAAATACTTTCGTATTACTCGGATGTTCAGGCAAGATCATGAAGATTTTGCGTAGGACTCTTAAGATCTTTCTTACTTTTCATAGTGTGTGAAGAAGCAAGGAATTATGAAAGTCTGTCCTAATGAGATATTTGATGATCTCAAATGGCTCTAGTCTCGATCGTGCATTTTGGATTTTTAGTGATCGGAGGCTGGAGAGGAGTGCCACCTTTTCAATACCAATTTATTTGGAGTGAATAAATCAATAGATAATGCGTTGTCTCCATGTGATTAAAACAAATATCTTTTAAGAGATATCTTAGTTAGCTGGGATGCGTTGTGCATTGCATCACTGGGTCTATGATGTCTGTCTTTAATATCAAGAATCATTAAAAATGATCTTAATAGCATATGTATTGACCCGATTTCTGCCTAAGCTGTAAGGAGGGCTTCTTTCTTTACACCCTTTATCTTTACAATTCTTTTTCATTCTTCAACCCCTTCAATGCTTAATACGTCATCACTATCACCTTGTTGTGACTGTTCTAGTGCTAACTTAAGTACTTGGTCGGCATTCAGCTACGTTCACAATCTTTCTCCATATTTCCTAAGGACAACTATTTCTAGCTATGGAATGTCCTTGGGAAGATTCCTCCGGTTCTAGAGGAATCATTGGACTTTAACCTATCCTACCATCCTTATGTCACCACAATCTTCATCGTCGTGAAATAAATGGGTTGCGGGTAAGTATAAATCACCATGAAATCTATTTTGAAGTACAAATCCATTTTGCTCCCCCTTAACATGCTACGATATTCGAAAACATTTCGCACATGTCGGGATGAGCTATCACGTTAAGTCAAACCATTTGTGATTAATCATTTCCCATATTAAATCACATTTTCTCCCCCATATTAAAAATATTAACCCAATCGATGTTTTTAATATCAATTTATTTAATAGCATTTTAAGAAAATTTGGAAAGAAAAATACAAAGCCAATTATCTTCATGAATTACACAAGCTCCCCCTCAAATTAATGAGGGTGAACTTGAAACGTAAATTAAATACCTTTTAAACACAAGTGTGAGGTATTTATCACGTGCAAAGATCATATATGATAATGTATTCACAAGATTAACGATTTATGAGGTTGGACCTGAATGATGGAGAACATCGTATGAAATAAGCACATGGTTCTTGTTCACGAATGTTGGTCGCCTCATGATGTCTGAAGTTATCTCTTTACTCCATGTATACGATTGATATCGTTGTCTTGACACCAACATGTGAACTTGGCACTTTCGGCGTCAAAGATTCTGAATGCTGGACAATTGCTCCCCCTCAATTGTTGACCCGTGTTCTATTGAAAGAGCTATAGTCGCCGTTTGAGTAGTCGCATCGTCGAGTATGTAGATATCAATTGTAAATTGCTACGGTTGGTGGAGATGATAACTTCATAAAAATAAGATTTCTCTTGTTTTAACAAATAAATGCACTGACACGTACATATATTCGTGTTAGATTGTGTTATTCCGTAAACACAATCCCTTACATGGTTCTAAATAGACCATGCCCGAGAAAATTAATTCCCGTTGTTGAGTCAAAGCTTTCCGGTGAAATGCCTGACTTGAGTATTAAAAACGGGTTACTATCTGAAATAATAGCAAACCATTTTGAGCATGTTTTAAAACGTTTGAACTTCTGCTCGAACTTTATTTACAACCCCGTGTCATTATTGAATGACATTTCTAGTATCGTAAATATTATCGATCCCAGAAGACATGCTCTTTTTAAACATTTTTGAACACACAATTTTGAAAGATTTAGAAAAATCATTTTGAGAAATTCTCGAAAAATTGTGTTCAAAGTTTTGAAAACCAATTACTGGAGCTTAAGATGTTGAATATCTTATAAAACGAGCTCAAGTCCGAGAAGTTGTAAACTTCCCGTTGTGAAGGATAAGTTTATCATCGGCGATAAATTTTCCTTTTAACTGAAGAACGAGTCCTAAGTTGACATTTACTTAGAAGTCGTTTCCATAAGCTTGAAAAACTTTTGAATGTTTTAACGTAAAGCTCATGACCGAGAAAGGTGAATTTCTCGTTATGAAGAAAATTTCTCTTATTTAAAAGATACACTTTCCTTTCTGAGCTTAAAACTTGGGATGTTTTAATACAAGCTCATGACCGAGAAAATTTAATTTCCCGTTAAGAGGATAAGCTATCTTTAAAAATAAGATTTCCTAAAATTAATGTCCGAGTTACAGTCTGAGATTTAACTGGAAGTCTTAGTGCATGAGCTTAAAAACTTCGAATATTTTTAATATAAGATCATGCCCGAGAAAAATTAATTTCTCGTTGTAAGGATAAGTTTATCATCAGTGATAAACTTTCCTTTCCTTGAGGTCCGGGGCATAATCTGAAATATAATTATACACTATTTACACGAGCTTAAAACTTTTGAATAGTTTTAATGGAAGCTCGCGTCCGAGAAAATTTAATTTCTCGTTAATGAGGATAAGTTTATCATCGGTGATAAACTTTACTTTCTTTGAAGATCGGGTCATCGTCTGAAATTTAACAATGAACCATATACACGAGCTTAAACCTTTGAATGGTTTTAGGTAAGCTCGTGTCCAAGAAAACTTAATTTCTTGTTAAGAGGGTAAGTGTAAAACCCGTAAAAATAAGGTCATAATTTTAAAAAAAAACTTCAATTATTTTGAAGTATTTTATAACGTTAAATATTATTATGTTTAACGATTTAAGTTGAAACCGATATTAAATATTATATTTTAATATTTTGACGAGCAACGAGGACTACTAGTGATCGTGATACCGACTGATGCCAAAAATTTTATATCGTATAATATTTTGAAACTTATTTTTGTGTGGGTTGATGAACTCACAATTTACGGATTTAAATTTGGGCTTACGTGCATAATTTAGCGTCTTTTACGACTAAACCAGAAACCTTAGGATTACGTATTTACGTTTTTGAACTCCGTTTTTGATGAGACAATTTTTATTGGATTCGTTTTGTGTCGTTGATTCATAATTTATAAAAACGTTTTTCGTAAAACGACCCGAGGGCACGCAAATCGAGAAAACTAGAATCGAGGAATACCCGTAAATTAGTGAGGTAGGACAAAATACATTATCCCACCCCACTAGCTAACATGGGATGGCACACATGACACCACATCTAAGGATGTGGCATCATGTTAACTAACTAGCTACAAGTGTAAGCAAAGCTTACACCTTAAGCTACTCTTTTTCACTATCTAACACAAAACCATCAACTAACTTCACACATTCCATTTACTTACATGCAAACCAACACAAATCCTCTCAAATACTCCACCCTTGCCATCCACTTTCAAGCTACAAACACCCCTTTTGATCTTTTCTAGCCATGAAATACATGTTTACTAGCTCTATCATGGAGTTATCTTGAAGCCTTGATCATTTGGTGGCCATATTAACAACATTAGAGGTGATTTGCTTGTGTCCTAGGGCTGATTTCCCAACTTATGTTCTTGGTGTTTGATGATCTTGGAGTTACTTGTGGTGTTCATCAAGTTCTTGTCTTCCAAAAACAAGAAATACACTTGGTTGGTAAAGAAGATCATCCTCTCCATTTTCTCTTGTTATTTTTGTAAAGAACAAATGTATTTTCTTTATTTTGTATATGTATATGATGTATATATATGATGATAAAAATATTGTATGGGGATCAAGTGTTGATAAATATGCTTAAAAAGGTTAATAACTATAAGAAATGAGGCTAAAATCATGCTTATTTAGTTGGCTATATAAAAACAGTATATAACTAAAACTTGAACTGATAAAATTGCATGGTATGATCCATTTACAGTAAGTACAAGATGTTATACACATGTGAGAGTTGGCCATGCAATGGAATCATTATAATGAGTGAGATATGATCAAAACAAGATGAGAGTGCTAATCTGAATAAGCTGTTTTGTAGGGACTATTAAGGCTAGATAAACATAAAATGAGCAGTAGCTATAACTGAGTTAAATGTAGCACATAATATGAAGATCCTGCCACCCAAAAATGAGCTTCTAATTCATTGTATAACTCTAGATATGATAAAAATGGTGAACATAAAAATAAAAATCAGATTTTGAGAATTAATGTTTATTATTATTATATAAGCACTCAAATTTTATTGTATAAATTGTAAAATAAAAACCCACTAACTTATGAAACTTATTTATATAAATATGTAAAAGGTTAATTAAATGGATAAATTATATAAATGGTAGTCGAATAATACTTATAAGTAATAAAAACTATAAACTTGATTTTTACGACTTTTTCGGCTATTACCGGAAAATTAACGTTTTTCGCCAAATAAAAGTTAGACGATCAAACCCGTCTAATGTAAAGTTTTTAAAAGTCATATACTGATATATAAGTAACTAATACAAGTAAAAACCGATAAAACCCGAACTATAGGACATACGGACATTAATGAGCTAACTAAGCATATTGGACTAATAATTGGACTAAATAAGATAAACACTTATAAAAAGGACTTATTGGGCTTAACCCATTTAAGCCCAACATGGAAAGTATAGATACTGATAATATAGGTATAAAATGGATTAAAACAAGTTAAAGAACTTATACTAAGCTTATTGGACTTAAAATAGGTAAGTAGGTAAAACTAGTAAACTAGTAAAAAGTTACCAAAACGTAAACACTAAAATGAGTAAACAAGGATATATAAACCCACTTGATCATCATCATATGTACAAAATCATCATATGTATATTGTTATTTTGATAAAAGTCATTAGACAAGAGTCTAAGACCGATTATTATTTATATAGGTTTCCGTGACCGAAGCACGCCCGTAGCCGATAATCCGCCTTTCATTATCAACGTGAGTCTATAGCCTCGCTTTATACTAGTTATTAAATGATTTTAACCCCGCGAGGGGGAATACATGTTTTATAAACTTAGAACACAAGATTTCTATGGTATGCTTTGTCCCTCTATGAATGGACCCGTGGTTGCCTTTAAATTGCATTAAGTGTTTGCCTTTGTTAAAACCTCAATTATGGACCGTTAATTAACCTATGATGGGTTAACCGCTAGTACAATTAATAGATCTATGGGGGAAGCCGCCCCGGTTCAGTTTTTGTGGACTTGTCATAGAATCTTAGGCCCGACCTCCACACTGTTTGAACATGTTGTATTGAGAAGTCAGGTATACGGCAATGTACCAATAATCTGGAGGTAACCGACAATTAATACATCTCTCGTCTTATTAGACTGATATGGGAGTGTCTAAGGGCTCGGTTCCATGAGCTTATTGCAATTTATGCTATATACAATTATTATTGTTGATGCGAATTATTATTTGATGCTTATAAGCATGCCACAAACTTATAATCTTTGCTTGTGTTTAAATTGATTTCATAAACCTATAGATTTACTCGGCATTTTTGCTGATTGTTTTACTCACATGTATTTCAGGTAATCAAGAGGTGGAAGCTTGGAGGTCACGAGAATGAAGTTGTGCACTACTATGTTGTTTAAAACTCTTTGATTTATTTATCGTTCCATTTTTAAAACAAACTAATATGTTGTTTTAACTTATCTTTTGGTAACGATTACTTGGGACTACGCTACTCTGACAAATGTTTTAGGAACGATAAATCTAAAACGTCTCTTTTCGAGTCGTTCTTTATAAATTATGTGTTGTTGTATCATTGTTTAGCACCCAAAGATGTATTCCGCTGCGTGTAAATTTGGGGGTGTTAAAGATTGGTACCAGAGCCATTAGTTATAGAGAACTAGGTCTTTTTCTAAAAACCTAAACTATAACTGTCGGTTTTATTTTTTTCAAAGAGTCGGTGCACATGATTTCGCGTGACTTCAGGTTCAAGCTACTTCTGGGATTACAATTTAGTATACATTATTATGTATGCCTAATTGCTAAGTATTTCTAAATAAATACTATAATCCTTTATCGATATATATTTATGTCGTTAAACTTTTCGATAAAAGTTTATCATTTATTAATGATTAACTTAAATAAATACAATGAATTTTCAAGATCTTTCAGTATATATTTTTGAAGTATTTAAATTGCTTTTATTACAAAAATTTTATATTATGACCTTACATACCTTCATCTGCGCGCGTTACTTTCATTATTTAACCCTTTGAGATATCTACGTAGATATCCAAATCGTCTTCCGGCTATTTGTGCCTGGACGTCTTTTAACGTAATTTCTAGACCATTGTGTAGCTCAATGTGTCCTTGGAATAGACTAACCGCTATTTATTGACATTTATATGTATCGACTCCGAAGTGTATTGTTCACTTATATCTCGGTAACGTCATCGTCATTTTGTAAATCATCGTCTAGATTATGGCGCTAGAATTGGAATACGATTTTACTTCTATAAAATTGTATCATTTGTTTTTCATTAACTTTCCTACTCCCGGAGTGCAACCCGTTAATGTTCCATTCTTTTCTTGTTATGTTTTGTGTTTTTGGACAATCATGGCACCAAGTAGATTTGCCTACTTTGCACCTTGAAATCTAAATTATGGACGTCATTCATTATGCTATATTTTTATTTGATGCTCACTATGAGAATTATTTTTTGTTGTTGTAAAATCCACAAGACATGTGTGTATATATATTTTGAGCCGTTAGGAAGTGTCGAAAAATATATTTAATGGAGGAACTGCAGGGGGTGTATAAACAGGTCAAAACTTAAAAGTAAAACCTGCATTTTTAAAATAAAATAGTCAAACCTGCACAGAACTTGCAGGGGTATTTTGGTCATTTTACATTGGGTTTCAGGTCTCGGGTAAAACTAGAAAGTCGTCTGAAACGTCGTTTTGCATCAAAATGCTTTAGACTCCGAGTCTTGGAGATGTCGTTTATCGGGTCAATTAATCGGCTTATATTAAAAAGTTAAATCTGATAGAAAATTCAGAACATGAGTTTTAAATGTTTCTAAGCTGTTTTGATTTCATTTGAGATCGTAAAATTTTAACAAATATTATTTTACAACTAACGAATACTAGTTGCATGTGAAAATATTTAAAAATAGAAACAGTACAGGATTAGCAATTACCGGATTAATGGTATAATTTAAAAATGAATAACATACTTTCTTAAAAGCATGTTGTGTCGAGTATTATACAAAGAATACACATGTGGATTGTTTTATTCTTTTCATATATATGACTCATTTGTCATTCGATGTTATTTTATTTTCGTTTTCTTTTAACCTTCCATTGATTTGGGTTGAGTTTTGAAGTTTTGCCTTCACATTCTTCGTCGACATTCTTATCACGTGTTTCATGGCATTTTCGTCTAAACCTTATAACCTTTTGAAAACTTAACGACTTGTAACCATTTCATTGGTTGTTTTATGAGCTACTATTTGCCACTTTTTGCAAAACTTTGACTACTTTATACGTTGTCATAATGTCATATTATAAATAAATCTGATATTGTTTTACGATTATTTTCACCAATTATTTTTACTTTGGTCTTATAAAATACTTTTTTTAAGATTAAAAGTTGCTTATTAAGTATCTCACAAATTACTTGTATCCTATAAATTTAGAAACTATTTTTAAATTCCATTTTACAAATGGCATGGTTTATATAAAGATAAGAAACGTAATACTTTTCGACGAAACGGAGCACTGCATTGCTAGCCCTAAATTATACATGGCCTGATCACCTATGTCTAATTTAGAAGGAGCCATGCTAGGCTGAATGGTAGTCAACTTAAAAATCTTGATAATAAAGAACTTTTTACTTGTATTTATGATAAAGATAAATAAAATAAAATAAAGTGAAAAGAAGTTTTGAAAACCTTTATAATTTATGCAAGTGACGCAATTTCTATGCATCCACATACTTTTTCTTACCTTTTCTTGAACGAATTACGCGCTTACGAATACGTTTTTACTCGACGATCGCTTTTTCACTTGTTACTTCATTTTGTCTTATAACTGATTTCTTTTGACCGTTCGTTTAATTACTGACTGTTGATAAATGACTTGAAAGTCTTGATGTTTTATCCTTCCTTCTCGTCCAATCTTCTTTATGCGACTGGGTAGATCTTTGGAATGTCTCCGCACGTGAATAATGAATTATCACTAGAGTGATTTCCGTATATCCGGGATGACGTCCGTCACTCTCGTTTGTCTCGGAACCCACTCTTGTGAACCGTGCTTTGACTTCTCTCTTTAAACACTAACATCGTTCATTTGATTTGTTTTAATTACAAGTGATTATTAGAAATTTTATTTTATTAAAATTTTTGTATGGATCTTATTTCCGATCAAGTATCGACCACTGCTAAGTTAACGAGCTGATGTTGGTGAACCATCGACCGCACTAACGAAATTGACAACTTGTTTAATCTATTATTTCTTATTGTCATACCATCAACGCCTTTATTTTATTATTCTCTTTAAGAATTCATACGACATTTGTTTCGTCCCCTTTTTGTATCATTGATTTCGTATTAATTGTTGACTATTATTTCCATTCGTATTCGCTTGTTATCTTGTCATATTTCGAAACCCGAATATATCCCATGTTATTTTGAAATAATAAACACCTTTATGTATTTCTACAAAGTATTATAAAATTTTTATGGAACTTTTATACATTTTCCAATGATTTTCAATTATCGAAATAACCATTACAAGAAAAAGGTCAAATTTATACATCATATTTTGTATAACTAAAACTAATGTTAAAAATAAAATTATGTTCTACCTTTTGAACTAATTGACTTATCATACTTTATTTTTAATGTAATGTAATTACCGGTTTAATTTATATTCCTAACAATGATTTAATTTGGAAATTATATTTTCTAAATCGTAACCATCAATATGAGTATAATTAATAAATTTACGTCATTCTTTCAAAGTTTCTTAAGACGACCAAATAAATTTTGAAACTATTTTACTTCTATTTTTGATGTATCATCTTTATCAAGAAAGTACCTCAACTGAGTTTTAAGGTAATACCAAATCCGGGACGGATAATTGTGACAAATGTTATTTTAATGATAATGTATAATTTATTCTTCGCTCTCATTTTTCTAGTATTGTGATTTATTATGTTTTACGGTTACGTGAGTCGAGATCCCTCGTCAATCGTCAACCTTAAATCATTTTACCACATCTTGTTCGTTTATGCGTTTATTGAAGTCATTTTTATCTCGTTCTGTTCCTCGTATTGAAGATTACTATTTTATTCTGAGTTTAAAATGAATCTCGGGAAGCAGTGTATAAGAAGAAACGATAAGTGTCACCAGGATTTATGTGTGTACTTGTGGAATGATTGAGGACCGAATCTCTTAATGAATGGAGTTAATAAATTCGTTACGACCTCGAGGAGTATGTTGAAGCCGACACCGCAAGTGGAAAGACTCTGGAGATCAAGTGGTTATTATCAAGGGTTCGTTCAAGGTTTTCTCGATGATTAACGACGGAAATCTATGCTTGATGTTATTGTTCGACCTTTTATTTTTATGTACTTATGTGGTATGTGATCTAGTCAAATGATCGTAAGTTGTGAGAACTTGAGACGGCATCATCCGATGACGTCCGATCATGTAGAACACATATTATGTAATATCTTTTTGACTTTCAACGACGATGTTTGTTGAGACTTTAATGCGCGTTGGCGAAAGTGAGGCGAGTTGAGCGCCGGGACGTCGCTCCCTTAAGGAGGTGAGGATGTAAAACCCGTAAAAATAAGGTCATAGTTAAAAAAAAAAAAATTCAATTATTTTGAAGTATTTTATAACGTTAAATATTATTATGTTTAACGATTTAAGTTGAAACCGATATTAAATATTATACTTTAATATTTTGACGAGCAACGAGGACTACTAGTGATCGTGATACCGACTGATGCCAAAAATTTTATATCGTATAATATTTTGAAACTTAGTTTTGTGTGGGTTGATGAACTCACAATTTACGGATTTAAATTTGGGCTTACGTGCATAATTTAGCGTCTTTTACGACTAAACCGGAAACCTTAGGATTACGTATTTACGTTTTTGAACTCCGTTTTTGATGAGACAAATTTTATTGGATTCGTTTTGTGTCGTTGATTCATAATTTATAAAAACGTTTTTCGTAAAACGAACCGAGGGCACGCAAATCAAGAAAACTAAAATCGAGGAATACCCGTAAATTAGTGAGGTGGGACAAAATACATTATCCCACCCCACTAGCTAACATGGGATGGCACACATGACACCACATCTAAGGATGTGGCATCATGTTAACTAACTAGCTACAAGTGTAAGCAAAGCTTACACCTTAAGCTACTCTTTTCCACTATCTAACACAAAACCATCAACTAACTTCACACATTCCATTTTACTTACATGCAAACCAACACAAATCCTCTCAAATACTCCACCCTTGCCATCCACTTTGAAGCTACAAACACCCCTTTTGATCTTTTCTAGCCATGAAATACATGTTTACTAGCACTATCATGGAGTTATCTTGAAGCCTTGATCATTTGGTGGCCATATTAACAACATTAGAGGTGATTTGCTTGTGTCCTAGGGCTGATTTCCCAACTTATGTTCTTGGTGTTTGATGATCTTGGAGTTACTTGTGGTGTTCATCAAGTTCTTGTCTTCCAAAAACAAGAAATACACTTGGTTGGTAAAGAAGATCATCCTCTCCATTTTCTCTTGTTATTTTTGTAAAGAACAAATGTATTTTCTTTATTTTGTATATGTATATGATGTATATATATGATGATAAAAATGTTGTGTGGGGATCAAGTGTTGATAAATATGCTTAAAAAGGTTAATAACTATAAGAAATGAGGCTAAAATCATGCTTATTTAGTTGGCTGTATATAAAAAGAATATATAATAAAACTTGAACTGATAAAATTGCATGGTATGATCCATTTACAGTAATTACAAGATGTTATACACATGTGAGAGTTGGCCATGCAATGGAATCATTATAATGAGTGAGATATGATCAAAACAAGATGAGAGTGCTAATCTGAATAAGCTGTTTTGTAGGGACTGTTAAGGCTAGATAAACTTAAAATGAGCAGTAGCTATAACTGAGTTAAATGTAGCACATAATATGAAGATCATGCCACCCAAAAATGAGCTTCTAATTCATTGTAGAACTCTAAATATGATAAAAATGGTGAACATGAAGATAAAAATCAGATTTTGAGAATTAATGTTTATTATTATTATATAAGCACTCAAATTTTATTGTATAAAATGTAAAATAAAAACCCACTAACTTATGAAACTTATTTATATAAATATGTAAAAGGTTAATTAAATGGATAAATTATATAAATGGTAGTGGAATAATACTTATAAGTAATAAAAACTATAAACTTCATTTTTACGACTTTTTCGGCAATTACCGTAAAATTAACGTTTTTCGCCAAATAAAACTTAGACGATCAAACCCGTCTAATGTAAAGTTTTTAAAAGTCATATACTGATATATAAGTAACTAATACAAGTAAAAACCGATAAAACCCGAACTATAGGACATACGGACATTAACGAGCTAACTAAGCATATTGGACTAATAATTGGACTAAATAAGATAAACACTTATAAAAAGGACTTATTGGGCTTAACCCATTTGGGCCCAACATGGGAAGTATAGATACTGATAATATAGGTATAAAATGGATTAAAACAAGTTAAAGAACTTATACTAAGCTTATTGGACTTAAAATAGGTAAGTAGGTAAAACTAGTAAACTAGTAAAAAGTTACCAAAACGTAAACACTAAAATCAGTAAACAAGGATATATAAACCCACTTGATCATCATCATATGTAAAAAATCATCATATGTATATTGTTATTTTGATAAAAGTCATTAGACAAGAGTCTAAGACCGATTATTATTTATATAGGTTTCCGTGACCGAAGCACGCCCGTAGCCGATAATCCGCCTTTCATTATCAACGTGAGTCTATAGCCTCGCTTTATACTAATTATTAAATGATTTTAAACCCGCGAGGGGGAATACATATGGTATGCTTTGTCCCTCTATGAATGGACCCGTGGTTGCCTTTAAATAGCATTAAGTGATTGCCTTTGTTAAAACCTCAATTATGGACCGTTAATTAACCTATGATGGGTTAACCGCTAGTACAATTAATAGATATATGGGGGAAGCCGCCCCGGTTCAGTTTTTGTGGACTTGTCATAGAAGCTTAGGCCCGACCTCCACACTGTTTGAACATGTTGTATTGAGAAGTCAGGTATACGGTAATGTACCAATAATCTGGAGGTAACCGACAATTAATAAATCTCTCGTCTTATTAGACTGATATGGGAGTGTCTAAGGGCTCGGTTCCATGAGCTTATTGCAATTTATGCTATATACAATTATTATTGTTGATGCGAATTATTATTTGATGCTTATATGCATGCCACAAACTTATAATCTTTGCTTGTGTTCAAATTGATTTCATAAACCTATAGATTTACTCGGCATTTTTGCTGATTGTTTTACTCACATGTATTTCAGGTAATCAAGAGGTGGAAGCTTGGAGGTCACGAGAATGAAGTTGTGCACTACTATGTTGTTTAAAACTCTTTGATTTATTTATCGTTCCATTTTTAAAACAAACTAATATGTTGTTTTAACTTATCTTTTGGTAACGATTACTTGGGACTACGCTACTCTGACAAATGTTTTAGGAACGATAAATCTAAAACGTCTCTTTTCGAGTCGTTCTTTATAAATTATGTGTTGTTGTATCATTGTTTAGCACCCAAAGATGTATTCCGCTGCGTGTAAATTTAGGGGTGTTAAAGTAAGTTATCATTGCATAGATAAACTTCCCTGTCTCTGAAGTCCGGGTCATCGTCTGTCATTTAACGAGGAGCCATTTACACGAACTTAAAACTTTTGAATTGTTTTAAATTTAGCTCGTGTCCGAGAAAAATTAATTTCTCGTTTTGAGGGTAAGTTATCGTTGACGAGATAAACTTCCCTTTCTTTGAAGTTCGGGTCATAGACTGTTATCTGACTATGAGCCATTGTGCAGCTTAACCGTGAATCCCCTGAGACGCTTGTTTCTCCGATATCTGCTTCTTCAGTAGCCAAACTCTAAGAGTGTCCTTAGTTGAACGGTATACAATGATTGGACCGCTTTGTTCTTTTGGAACATCAACTTTGGTACCTGCATTCTCATTAGGAATTTGCATGCTTTGATATGGGTTAGCGATAGATATCTTAGAAGCAAGTGGGGGTTCACGGTTATCTTTACTTGTGCCAGAGGCGACCTGAGTAGATGATTCACCTGTCTTAGTTGGCAAACGTTTCCTTTTATAGAAAACCTTAAGTTCAGGCTTAAGTGATGTATCATCCTTTTCAATTTCCTCCCTAGTAGTCTCAGTAGAATCGGAGACTATCCTAGTTAAAGGGCACTCGTTTCCTACAAGAGTGAAAGTTCTACCAGTGGGGCGCCAAACTTTACCAATGGGTTTGATTTTAGCTATCCACTGGGTTTTAAGTCTAGCACGGTAGTTCACCTCATTAAGTAATTTCTTGACACAAGAGTCATGATTTACCGTAAAGACACATTTTCTACATGTTTTACAAGTAGCATATTTAATGTCCGAGTAAGATCTAGAATTCTTGAACGATTGATTGATGTTCCTAGGATTTGACATGCTACGGTTAGCAGTGTTGGGTAATCTAGAAGGCATCTGACTAGGTTTGAAATTCTTATCTCTTACTTGTGTCTTTTGATTAGCTTCCCTTAGACCAGATTTATGGTGAATGTCATTTGAACTAGTTCTAGACGTGGTCTTGGTATTTTTACAGAAACTAGAGGCAATCATGTGATTAGGTCTTGCTAAAGCTGTTTTGGTCACATTGGGCCTAGTTGCTGGAGTGACTGGTCTAGAAAGATGAACCAAATCAACTTGGGAGGCAAACCACGGTCTCGAGGATTGTGGTCACTCGGATCTAAATGCAGTAGGTTGTCTGACGGTCGGTTGTCTGACGAACTGATTTGTAGGCGGTTTCCCCAAGATTGATGGTTTTTCAAGCTTAGTGTCCACACTAGTTCCTCTATTTTTCCTTAATTCATTTTTCAACGCAGCTATAGCAAAAACCTTTTCCTGTACTTGAGCTTTTAAAGTCTCATTCTCTTTTGAGCAATCTATCTTGGGATGCCAACTTAGATTCTAGCAGTTGAATTTGTTTCACAAGATTCTCCTTTTCAGCTTTAGAATATAAAACTTTTTGATCCAATTTTCTTTCAAGAACAACGTTTGACTTTTCAAGTTTTTCAAAATATATTTCAAATTTCTCCGTTTTCTTTGAAAATTCAATTTTGGCATCCTCAAGCTCTTTGGATTGCTGAGCTATAATTGTTTCGAGCTTTTTAATCTTGGAAGCGCAATCAGTTAATGAAGCAGTCATAAAGCATTTATCATGATGCACTATAGCATTCTGAACAATCTCTCCCCCATTATGACGCATATCAGATGAATCTAAAGTGATAAAACTATCACCCTTTTCCATCCCATGTTTGTCATAATTAGGTTCGAAATGCTCAACATGCGGTAGTTCATCGGCATAGACATCATATACAACATTACATTGTACCATATGTGTAGGCTCTTCGTCATAAATGAGAATGGTGTCATCATAAGAGATGTCTGGAACATTCCCTGACTTGTTTCTGATGTCATGCTTAACTGTTGATTCCATGTCCTTGCAATCTTTAGCAGCCTCCAACGCGTCAATCGTATGACCATTAGTTTCTTCTGGAATCTGCATCGGATTTTCTTGTATTCCACTATCATGCTCTAGTTGAAGTTGTGAACTTTCATAAATCAAAAGTGCAATAGATTTCATGAAATTGAGCAATCTATCACTGAAGTCTTTAACCTCGATTTGTGTGTCTTCAAAGAATGACTGGTAGATCGTTGAAGCTTTAATCTTGGCATGATCAAATTAAAAGAAACTCGAAAAATGTTGCTCTAGAACTTGAAGTGAATGTGAGAATTCAATTTGATTAATGTCTTCTTTGTAGATTTGCTCTAGTAGTTGGTTCAATTTGAGAAGCATTCGGTGGACGAAAATGGTACGATCTTGACTGAAGAGTGTCACAAATCCGCTTCCTTCTTTAAGTAGTGAGATGTTCGACAGATGGGACCGAAGTAGTCGAAATAAAGTCATTCTACTATCTCTAGCTTTAACTTTCATGTGACGCGATTCTCCCTCTTGAGATGTCGAATTCAACCAATCCATTGAAATTCGATGAAAGATAAGGTAAGGATTACTTAACGATGAAAAATCCCTCTTCACTTTCAAACAATAAGAATACCCGATCAAAAATCCGTAGCCACTAAAAATTCATATTGAGCCATTTTTCTCGGACTCGTAAAAATAAATCTTGTCTCTTTGTCGCGTCTTTTTGTCTCGTCACTTTGACACTTCGTAGTATCCGACTATAATATCACACGTGTATCTTCTTGCTACTTTCAAAAACATAAAACCAACCCAAGCGTTACACGTGAATAACTTGTCTAGTTATCTATTTTCGTTATTCGGCCCAGCATTCTTTGTAACAAAGTCCAACATTACAAGAGTTAGAGTTGGCCCATGACAACCTACATCAAACCTGGTCCAATACTAGGATATATAATAGTAACCAAACCCTAATAACTCTCACAGTTAACCCTACGCTTAAACACATCGCCTCCATCATCACAACTCCATAAACGAATCTCAATCTTCACAACTCCATAAACGAATCTTCATCTTCATTCATCAATATAAAAATACTTCTTAACCCAATCACGAAACCCTTTAAACTTCTATAATCAATTCAGATTATCAATTAAGTAGAAAACCAATCACGTTTTTGCTTAATTAATTATCAACTCAACGATCAACAAAGCGATTCGTGAGGCCAGAGAAGATCTTTTCGAAGGTCTCGGGTAGGTTAATTATTTTAATTTCATGTGTTTGATTGTGAATGAGTCGAAACAAAGATTGGGATTTAACAGATTTGTTAAAGTCCTTTCTTTATATTCGAATAATAAATGGGTAATCCCTACAATTGATCTATGATGACTTTTATTCCAGATTCGAAAGATAAAAAAAATTCTTTAGATATCTTTAAAAGATATGGAACTGAACAAAAACTGAGATCAATTATTTGAGTTTTGAGGTCGAGTCTAGAAGTAATGGGGGTTTAGGAGATGAAGGGATAGGTTAGATTTGGTGTTGGATGTGTTTCGGAGTGATAAGGTTGATGTTGTGGATGTGTTTGTGAGTCGAGAGTCTGTGTGAGTGTCTGTTGGAGTCAGGTGAAAGTGTTGGTCTGTTTTGTTGTTCTTTGAGTCGAGAGTAGGTCGAGGCTGTTTTTGTTGGGAATAAATTATGGCCAATCTACTTGAGCGCTGACAAGAGTAAAACAAGCGTTGATAGGAGTAAAACAAACGCTGACAGCTCAAGCGTTGACAAGACAAAGTCAAGCGTTGATACATTGAAGACAAGCACTGATGGGAAGATATACGCTACGCGTTTATTGTATTCTAGATTACTTCTAGTAAAGATAGGAACAACAATGTATTTTCTATATTTATCTTTACCTAGAATAGTTGATACGTAGATTATTGTACAAGGCTTCTTATGTCTATAAAAGAAGACATTTAGGTTAATGTTCAATATAAGTTTTCATACGTAAACTACTTTCATTGTAAGCAAGTTTGATATCATTAATCAAAGTGAAAGTTTGTTTATATCATTGTGTTCTTGTTTAAGTGTTAATTCCGCATAACACTTAGATTGTCATATACATATACAAAGGTTTCTCTAAGTGTATTACTTGATCTAATCTTGTATACATAAAGCTAAATCGATCTAAGTTTGGGTTCAACAAGTGGTATCAGAGCTTGTTGAGGAACTTTTGATCTTAAAGAACACAAGAACCCTAAAAATCACCAAAACCCTAATTTTCTCAAAAACCCTAACAACATCATGTCAAATCCAGAACTAACCTCCTCCTCCTCACCTTTACCAAACATCAAGATTCCCATGCTTGATGCAACCAACTTTTAATTGTGGAAATTCAACTTTGAACAATACCTAGGGATCTATGACTACACACTCTAGGAGATTATTGAATATGGAAACACATTCAATAAAGCTCAAAAGATTGCTAATGCCATTGCTGCAAGAACAGCTGTCGCTGGATGTTCTGAAGCAGATAAGAAAGAAAAACCTGATGATGGTAGAGCTGTGTCTGCTGAAGACATAGCAAAGAAAAGGGTTGACATGAAAACCCTAAATATTTTGGAACTCTCTTTGGGACAAGAGAACCTGAAAGTCCCTAATCAATGCAAGAAACCCTAATCTTAACTTAATCAACACAAGGTATTACTTTTCAAACGTAATCTTATTATTGTATAATAAAGAATTACAAGTGTTATGGATAACACAGTTTGATGACAATGTGTTGTGCACACTTTGAACAATAATAAACCCTAACTTATGAATACAGTCGTAGCTGTTTGATTCACTAAGTTATATGCACTAATGTTCTTAATATCACAAAGTGTTAAACATTAATGCATGGATACACATCCTATTTATAGTGTTACGAGTTTGACTTAAACAGTACTTGATGTCGACTACACAAGCTTTTACAAGTTCCCACATCAGTCACATGATGTCCTTCTATTCTTGGTAGTCTTCCATTATGCTTTAAGGAACAGTTGTCAAAAACAGTTTCCTTATTCTTCATAGTCTCGAACACACAAATGGCATGTCCAAAGTGTGCTGAGAGTTATCAGGGTATTGCCACCCCTGTTAACTCTCAACCCCTCAGAGTCCCTGATACATCTTGGCTGTTATCCATCACAGCCAATGAGTATATCTTCAGGTAATCTTCGACTTCCCTGACAATGTCTCTGACATGGACTCCTCTGAAGTTGCTCACAGAGACTTGGATCTCTGTGAGTCTTGCGAAACTTGCCTGCCTCCTAGGCACAGGCAAGGGACTATCTATCAGCCTAATTATGTTTAAATCAATGATCAGGAAATCTAATAAGTTTAGATTCCCAACAATCTCCCCCTATTTAAACATAAATAATGCTCTATCTGACTAAGTTAAGGTAAGTGAGTTTAACAGCTTCTTCTTACACATAACAGATCTAAACAAACATACCTCATGATTTTATTAAGACTTAAAGAAAATTACAAGTTCATTACATAAGTAAAATAAAAGATGAAGGTAAAAGGGCTGTGAACATCTTCAATAGTCATCATTTTTGATTCTTTCTTCAGCTTCAGCCAAGTCTAATCTATTATCAATTTCATCCTCCAAAGTCTTTGCAAACTTCTTGGAATACTCTGTGTTGATCTTGAGACACTTCTTGTGACAAAGTAGCTGAATAGTTGAGGCCAAGCACAACTCATCTTCCCTCTGAAAAGCATACTGGCAAGCCTTGTTCATGAATGCCATTCCTCTTTCAGGCTCTGTGTATGTCTGACCATCAACAGGCCAACAATACCATTTGGAAGGATCAAATCCCTGTGCATACCATCCACATGAACATCTTCAGTAACAAAAGTTTCATTAACAATTTGTGAAATTCTTCTCCTTTTGTTGCCTGTCTTTGGGGGTTCTTGTTCAAAAAGCTGTGGTGGGGGATCAATCTTGAGTTTTGTTGCTGTTTCCTTGATCCAGTTAAACTTGGCCTTAAGAGTTTTAAGCAGAAGGAAATTTGCCTGTCCAGACTTTTTGGCAGCTAGAGCTTCGAGTTCGAACCATTCTGATAACCCAAGTGTCTTTAACCTGAAGTTGTCAAACACATCCATATTTCTCTGTTGGTTTTCCCTCCATAAGATCATCTGTGGGGTGTTTGTGGATTTATGAATGGTGTATTTGAACTTGGTTATCTTGCCAGCAGCATACCTGTTGTTCACGCAGGCATCATAGTCAGCTTTGACTTTCTTTAAGGCCTCAGCGCGTTTTACTTCCATTTCCCTCAACCTTTGTTTTTGTTTTTCTCTTTCAGGTGGTGTCATCTTCCTCAGAGTCGCTTCATTTAATTCTTTGGCTGTCTTGAGTTCACTTAATCTTTTGAATTCTTCAGCCTGTTGCTCAATTTCTTCAAGGGTCAAAGGAATCTCATCGGAAGGTGTAAAGGTTGAGAATTGTGAAAGGTCTGTGGTGGATCCTCATGTCTCTAGCATCGCAGCTATCTTCTTAAGTTTGGTGTCAGTATCAACCAAAACTATCTCCTTTCCTTTCTTCGAGACAGAGGACTCCACAATTATGTTTTTCAAAACATCAGCTCTTTTGATAAGCGCTGTCTGAGCCTGAGTTTGAATAGCTTTGGGGAGAGAGCTAACAGTGAATTTTAATTTCTTGGCCGCTGGCTCATCATCATCCTCAGGCTTGCTGATGTTAACTAAGATCATAGATTTAGATGAGTCAGCTCCATCTTGAGTTTGTTGCTCCCCCTGAGTATCATCCTCATCATCAGGTATTATAACTGGTGTGATGACTTGGAGAGGAACAGGTGTAGTTGAGGGATTAGCTGATGATGAGCCTTGTTCAGCAGATGCAAGGCTGAGTGTAGTATTCTTCTCCCCCTCACGCTTATCCTTGCTTCGCAGATGCTTGGATGAACGTGCCTGAAAACGTCTTGCAATCTGCTCCACAGAGGCAGCCATAGCACGTTGCCTTTTTCTTGAGGCCCTGGCAATCTTTAGCAGGAGGTTGGCATTTGCATTAGTATTTGCCTGAACACGCCTGACAATAAAGTTAGCATGGTTGTATTGCCTGTTGCGAACAGCATTAAAGTGCCTGTGCATGGTGTGTTCATGTTCATAGAACATAGCAGGGACAACTGAGTCAATGGCATCCTTTATCCTTGTTGAAAGATGACCAAGTCCCTGGGCTACACCTCGTCTTGCACCATCCTGAATTGGCTCAGTGACAGCCTCAGTCACAGCCTTTTTGATGATGCCTGGAAATGTCACAGTGAAGTTGTGCATCTCAGACTTGATCACATCCAGCTTTCTTGATAAGCGCTCAATATCAGATTGATGATGGACAGGCTGAAGATTCTTGATATTGAGGCTTTGCTGAGCAAAATCATCCCCCCTTGGAATTAAGTCAAAGTTGGTCTGGGCAGGATGATCAAACATGAGTAATTCGGCTGTTGGATCATAAGTTGGTCTTTGGAAGACTGTTGTTGCGGATGTAGCAGAGTTTGGAGTGGCAACAACTTCCTTGAGAGGAGAAGTCTTGTCATCAGCTGGTGTGGACACAGCTATTTCTTTAGGAGGAGAGGCAGACAGCTGGTCGTCCTTATCTTCTTCATCCTCTTCATCGAACATTCCCTCAGGGAATTCATCTTCAGGCATTTGCTCAATATCAGAGATATAATCCTCTAATGAGAGCATTTCTTCATCAGCATTTATCACAGGCTCTTCATCATTTGGTTTGTCATGAGTCATTGTATCAGCCTCCTTTGCTTGTTGTACCTGAGACTCTACGACTGGCTATAAAATTTCAGCCTGCAAATTTGTTGTAATTAGTAACAGGGAAAGATATAAGGGGAATGGTCGCCATTTCGCTGTCCCAGAGAGGCTGAGGGTGATTGCTCAGCCACTCCAAAGGATAAATCCTTGGGATTCTTTTAAGTGTGAATAAAATGTGGTTAATGATCGCCATTCGCTGCCCCTAGGAAAGCTGAGTGTGATTATTCAGCCCCCCCAAAAGGTAAAAACCTTTGGGACTCTTTTAATTGTGAGACATATGTTGTTATGGATCGCCAGTCGCTGCCCCTAGGAAAGCTGAGTGTGATTATTCAGCCCCCCCAAAAGGTTCAAACCTTTGGGACTCTTTTAAGAGTGAAACATATGTTGTTGTAGGTCGCCTATTACGCTGCCCCTAGGAAAGCTGAGGGTGATGATTCAGCTCCCCCTGAAAGGATAAATCCTTTGGGACTCTTTTAAGGAAGGAACCAAGAGGTTGTGTGAAGTACAGCTGATCAAGGTTGAGACATTAGTATATTCAGGTTGTTGTTAGCCTAAATACTGTCTAGAGGGTGCAGGGTCATCGGGGTGCTTTATAAACACAAATGAATCATTCCCTGGTGCAAAGACAGGGTGTACAGAAGTCTTAAAGTATTCTAAGTGTAATGACAGACTTCTATGGGTCAAGGATTACCCTAACTTCACCACTCTCTCCTACAGACAAATGAGAGTGGCTGCTTGTGAACCTCTAAAAATGTACACTGATTACCTGTGAGATATCAGCTTGATCAGGCTGGTTTCCTGTTGTCTCAGCTGACTTAGAGACACTAGACGCCTGTTGTTTGTCAGCCAAAGAGTTTGAATCCACAAGAGTATCTGGTCCAGAGGCGGCGTCAGTCTTCTTTCCCTTGGCCTTAATAACAGCTTTGGAGTGGGAAGAAGAGGGGATTTTCTTCTTCTTAGGCTGTTGGCCAGATGAAACCTTGGACTTAGTAGTGTGCTGCCCAGAGGTCAAAGACATAGACTTGCCAGCAACACTAGAAGTATTCACCTTCTCAGAGGAAGGGAGCAAGGGCTTCTCAGCGTTTGGTACCTTGTTGACCACGTTCAGCATATGGGCGGTGACAGGGATATCCTCAGCTCCTATTTCCTTGTAGATGGCGCCTGTGATGCGATAGGGCTTAAGAGCAGTCAAGGCCTTGTTGTGGTAGTTATCTCCCAGCAAACTTTCAAAGATCAGGGACAGGAAGCGCACATAACAGATGTTCTTTTCCCTGACCTGATTCCTTCCCTTCAGTTGTTCTACCAGGTTTGAGAATAGGATGCTTCCAACGTCAACATCAGCTCCCCAGATTAATCCATACGCAATAGCCTGATGATTGAACGACATCTGATCCTGTGATCCCTGCATTCCTCCCAGGGACTTCACAATGTGGGTGAAGAGGACACGCCACATAGGAGTGAAATACCTAATCTTCAGAGGGGATTTGGCGAGGACCTCAGCTGGTGTAAGGGCAGGGTTAACGTCATGGCAAGGGTTGAGTGTGGCCAGGGCTTCCTTGACAGCCTTTTTGTCAACTACCTTCAGGCACTCTTCTCCATGTTTTAATCCGGCCACACTAGAAAAGTATTTAAGGGAGAAGGCAAAAGGGTGTTCATTGCATGAAAGGCTAAATGTAATGGTGTCTTCTACCACTTCAGCAGAATACCAGAATTCCCTAAGGTATTCTTGGTAAAAGGTGGATGGGGATTTGGTGAAGGCTTCATTTAGGTCACAATTCTGCATGAAATTTACTAGATCTGAATAGGTGCTGTTTGGTGCCTTTATCCATCCAATGGCATTGTTGGAGGCGAGGATGCTCTCGTTGATCTCGAAGTTAACATTGGAGGCCTTTGGAACTGAAAACGCCATGGATTGGAGGTTGAAGGTGAATGAAAATGGCGGATGGTTGAGAGAGATAAGAACTTAGAGAGAGAAGTAGATTTTAGAATGGTGGTGGGTGAGAAAAGAAAGAAGACAATATATATTCAAACTTAAGTGAACAGTTATTCAATCGTATTAAATGCAAGGTGCGAAAATGACTGCTCACGTGGGTCCCCTTGACCTTTCAAAAAGTTTGTCTCCTCGTTATCCGAAAAATAAATGATTAAATATTTGAGAATGTTTTTTGCATTTACTTGGAAAGTAACTACCTAGTTTCATGTGAAAAACATTTAATATAAAATCAATCATTTAATGAACACATTTAATATCAAGCCACAGACTTTGAGATATTGAGCATCCCCAGCTCAGCAACTAGCCTGTTGAACGAAGGTTCAGCCAAAGGCTTTGTAAAAATATCAGCTAGTTGCAGCTCTGTGGGAACAAAATGCAGCTCAATATCTCCCTTCATTATATGATCCCTGATAAAATGATACCTGATATCAATGTGTTTGGTACGAGAGTGAAGAACAGGGTTGTTGGATATGGCAATGGCGCTGGTGTTGTCACAAAAGATTGGTACTTTGTCATACAAGATTTCATAGTCAGCCAATTGACTTTTCATCCAGAGCACCTGAGCACAACAGCTGGCTGCAGCGACATATTCTGCTTCAGCTGAAGACATAGCCACAGAGTTTTGCTTCTTAGCACTCCATCCAACCAATTTTCCTCCTAAGATTTGACAGCTACCTGAAGTGCTTTTCCTGTCAATACAGCATCCAGCATAATCCGAATCTGAATAGGCCTTGAGATCAAAGCCTGATTCCTTTGGATACCATAGACCTAGGGATGGTGTTCCTTTGAGGTACCTGAAAATTCTCTTAACAACCACTAGATGGGATTCTTTTAGGTTAGCTTGGTACCTTGCACAGAGACATGTGGAGAATTGGATATCTGGACGACTGGCTGTTAGATACATCAGTGACCCAATCATGCCTCTATATAAAGTCTCATTGACAGAGACCCCTGACTCATCAGGGCCCAAGTTGAAGGGTGGAAGCATGGGGCATTTCACTGATGCACAATCAGCTAAGTCATATTTTTTAAGTAAATCCTTAACATACTTTTCTTGACAAATTGAAATTCCCATAGGAAATTGTTTAGTTTGAAAACCCAAAAAGTAAGTTAATTCACCCATCATACTCATCTCATATTTCTTGGTCATTAATTTAGCAAAACGTTTACTAAGATTGACATTTGTTGACCCAAAGATGATATCATCCACATAAATCTGCACAATGATGAAATCACTCTTGTCCTTGAAGGTAAAGAGTGTTTTATCAATAGAACCCTGGTAAATTTATTTTCAGCTAAGAAATTTGAAAGAGTTTCATACCATGCTCTTGGTGCCTGTTTCAGACCATACATTGCCTTGTGAAGTCTGTATACATGGTTGGGAAACTCGCTGTTCTCAAATCCTTCAGGTTGAGCAACATACACTTCCTCAGCCAAATCACCATTGAGGAAGGCACTCTTAACATCCATCTGATACACAGTGATGTTCATATAGGCAGCATAAGCAAGGAAGATTCTGATGGCCTCAAGTCTAGCAACAGGTGCAAATGTTTCATCATAATCAATTCCTTCAGTCTGAGAGAACCCCTGTGCTACCAGTCTTGCCTTGTTCCTGATGATGTTCCCAATTTCATCCATCTTATTTCTATAGATCCATCTAGTGCCTGTGATATTCTTTCCAGGTGGAGCTGGCACTAGTGTCCATACTTTGTTCCTTTTGAACTGATTGATTTCTTCTTGCATAGCAGCTACCCATCCTTCTTCTACTAGTGCCTCAGCAACTCTTTTAGGTTCAATTTGTGAGAGAAATTCAGCAAAGAGACATTCATTGGCTGAGGCTGACTCTGAGTCTTGGATTCGCTGTCTGGTTGTGACCCCTGCATTTGGTTCCCCAATAATATTGACAAGAAGTATGTGTTGATCTCTTAACCACTTATTTTGAGGAGCTGGGGATTCAAGGACAGGGGTACTTGAGGGCACAGCTGATGCAAGTTGAGTCTCATCCTGCTGACTAGGAGGGCTTTCTTCAAAGACTACTTCAGTGTCAGAGTCTTCTTCAGCCATTTCAAGGGAAGCTATTTCATTATCAGCAGGAGAATCTTCAGGGATTTGAAGAATTGGTGAGTCATCAATATCATGAGAAGGACCATCAGAGATTTGAGGTTCTTCTTCATCAAGTTCCTGAGAGGTAGGAACTTCTATGTTGTGAGTAGACAGAGGATCAAAAGCAGGGACATAAGGAGTGAGAGTGTTGGAGTGATGATGACTGGTAGGTCTGGGTTCTGTGAACTCATCACTTGGGAAAGAAATATTTTCATTAAAATCTATTTCATCACCCTCTGTTCATGTTCTCTGTATGACTTCATCATCTTCATTGAATCTGACATGGAATGTTTCTTCTACTTCTTGTCTTCTGATGTTGAATACTCTGAAGGCTTTGGCTGTTGGAGAGTATCCCAAAAAGAAACCATCATCAGCTTTTTCATCAAACTTTCCAAGTTTATCCCTGTAGTTATAAATAAACACAGGACATCCAAACACATGAAAATAGCTGACGTCTGGAGATCTTTTTCTGAAAACTTCATAGGAGGTTTTACCATGTCTTTTGACAATGATTGATCTGTTTTGAGTGTAGCACGCAGTGTAAACAGCTTCTCCCCAAAATTGCTTTGGTAAGGCTGCACCATTTAACATAGTTCTTGCTGCTTCAATCAAAGTCCTGTTTCTTCTTTCAGCCACACCATTTTGTTCAGGAGTGCCAGCTGAAGAGAAGTTCTGAGAAATCCCTTTTTCATCACAAAAGGATTCAAGTTGATGATTCTTGAATTCTGTACCATTATCACTTCTTAGAGCTTTGACTCTAACGTCATTCATATTTTCAACCTGTCTGATAAAGGACATGATGGTTTCAGCTGCATCACTTTTCCTTCTAAGGAAGAACACCCATGTATATCTTGAAAATTCATCAACTATGACCAAGGTGTATTTGTTGTGATTAATGGTTTGAGGTTTGACAGGCCCAAACAAATCCATGTGGAGGAGATGTAAGCACTTGTCAATAGAGAATGATTGCCTAGTCTTGAATGAAGACCTGTGATGTTTTCCTTTGACACAGGCAGAACAAGTTTTGTCTTTGGAAAACATTACTGAAGGTAGACCAGCAACCAAGTTTTGAGTGGCTATCTTATTGATGTTCTTGAAGTTGAGATGAGACAGTCTTTTGTGCCACAGCCAGTTGACACTTTCAGAGGCTTTGGCAAGAAAACAATTTGAGCTGTCTTCAGAGCACATAGCCATGTTGATGACATAAACATCTCTCCTTCTAGGTGCAATCAGCACAACATCATTGTTTTTGTTGAATATGGTTCCCTGAGTCTTAGTAAACAAAACCTTATAGTCAGCATCACACAATCGGCTGATGCTAATAAGATTGTGTTTAAGACCATTCACATATGCAACCCTGGTAAATGTAATCCCATTACAGTTCACTGAGCCATATCCTTCTGTGTCACCTGAAGAGTTATCTCCAAATACCACTTTAGGACCTGGCTCCTTTGAGTATCTGTGCAGGTATTGTTGAATCCCTGTCATGTGTCTAGAACAGCCACTATCTAGATACCATACCGATTCCTTGAGATATTTCTGCACAGATACATAGAAACAGATTAGTTCCTATGGTGAACCCACTTTCCAGTGGGTTCCCTGAATTGCTTGTTAGCAACTCTTGTGTTCCTGAAAAACTTTTGGCGTTGGGATGGACAGTTCATTGTTTCATGGTTATAACTCCCACAGATATCACACCCAGGGAAGTCACCACACTCGTCTGAGTGATGGTCTGTGAACCCACAGAATTTACAGGGAGGATAAGGTTTGTAATTTCCCTGTTGCCTTTTGGAACTCTGTGGTCTGTCCCTAGAGGGTGTCTGAGCTCTTTTAGCTGCCATGTGTCTATCATGATCTAAGGTCGAATGGTGAGAATTTTTACATATATTGCAATAAGGTTTGATTAACCTTTCCCCTTTGGGTTCACCTAGGACTGACTTAGGTTCATGAGAAGTAGAGCATTCAGCGGAAGGCTTAATGTGTTGTTTCAAGAGTTCTACTTCTTTCATAAGAGACAACAGGCGATCTTCAGTGGTAGGGTCAACCTTATTCACAGCTTTAGTATTAACAGGCTTAAAAGCTACTTGTTTACCAGTTTGTTTAGCAGGCACATGAAAAACTTTAGCTGGAGGATTCTCAATATCTGTCCTAAGTTCATCCTTAGCAGATCTAGAAGAACTGCTAGGTTCAACTCCAGAGAGTTTGAGCAAAGGTGGTAGCTCAGCCACATCTTCAGAGACAGGGTCATTTGTTAAAGAGGTATCTGACATATGAATAGTCTCTGTAGATTTAAAGACAATGTCTTTGGGTTTGGTGAGAATCCTCAGCTTATTTTTCTTAGCAGATATATCCCTTTTTAAGTCAGCAGGCACTTCATCCCTAAGCAATTCATCAATAGTAAACCTAGCACACAGCCATTTTTCAATAATCTTGTTCAATTCAGTGACTTGATCATTTAAAGCTATGTTTTTCAAGGTTAATCTAGCTACTTCATTTTGCAGGGATATTTTCTCTAAATTGACCCGCCTGAGAGTTTCACATTCAGCCTTAGCATTTATCATTTCAGATTTAACAGAGTGAAACTTATCAAGTAGGTTCTTTCTTTGTTCCTCAACAAAGTGCAAATCAACAATGGTGTAATCAAGGACATGCTTACGTTCATCACTATCAGACATAGATAAAAGCCTGTGTACCTTTTTCATTGTGATGTCAACCCATTGTCCTGATCTAGCATCACCTTTTCCAACAGCTGGTTCATCCTCAGCTATCGCCATAAAGGCCCTGACTCTTGTGGTGTCTTCTTCATCTGAAGTCAGTGGTTCATCATTCCAATCATAAGTTTCAGCAACCAACCCTTTCTCTGTCTTTTTCTCACCACCTTTCTTTTTGGACAGAGCTTCAATCTTCAAGTTCATTTGTTCTAACTCAGCTTTAAGTGCCTTGTACTTATTTTTGTAATCTTTCTTCTCAGTGTCTGAGGAATTGGATTGAGATGAGTTGTTATGTTGTTTGAACTTGTAGGGTTTGGATGAAGATGATGGATAAGAGGGTGAGGATGTCTTGGTAGAAGGACAATCTTTTTGATAATGTCCAAGCTTTCCACAGGCAAAACATATGTTTCTTTTGACCTGTCAGTTGGTTTACTAGCTGATCCTACTCTTCCAGATCTTTTGTAGTATCTTCTTTGGTTGGCTAGCAACGCTCTTTCATGGAACTCTGCATTGAGGTCTGACAAGAACTCTTGGCTGCTACGGGTATCTTCTTCAATATCAGAATCGCTGTCATGAGGATGTGTTGCAGAGATCAAAGCTTTGGAAGATGCTCCTTGGACTACAAATCTTTCAGTCTCTGATTTGTAGATAGTATCGATCAGCCCTTCTTCATAATTGTACTTACCATAGAGCTGAGCAAGGGTATCATTTTAGATTGAGTTGTTAGCTCTCTGAGTCTGATTCATGCTCAGCCACTTTCTTGGAAGGCTGTTGACAAAAGTAGCATTGATCTCAGCTTGACCAATAGTGACATCATTCATAGCCAGGTCATTTAGAAGAATCTTCAGCCTAGTATAGGTTTGCTGAACCTTTTCACCTTCAAGTGACTTAAAGGCATTAAACTGAAGTCTGAGTGCCTGAATCTTTGTCTCTCTTGTTTCAGAGGGTCCTTCATGGCCAAGAATGAGGTCTGTCCACATTTGTTTAGCTGTGGGACACTGAATGACAGACTTCATGATATGCTTGGGAAGACAGGAAATTATGATGCTTTTGAGACGTTTATCTTGGTTTGCTAATTTCCTATCAGCTAGAGTCCATTGTTTGAGAGGTTTGGGAAGAGGGTTTTCTTTAGTGGATGTAAGCGCCATGGGAATATATGGACCATTTTCTAAAATTTCTAAGAGAAAAGGTTCAAGCCCATCAAGGTATACAAGAAATTGACTCTTCCAACTGGCAAAATCTTCTTCATCAAAGACTGGTACACTGGTTACATGTGATCCACCTCTTGAGTCAAGAAGTTGGGGTAGATCATCGTCATTGGCAGGAGGGTTAAGTCTTGGTGAAGATGGGTTTGTGGAAGGTGAATGTGGTGGGTTAGAAGTTTCCGGCATGGTGGATCTTGATTATAAAACTGAGAACGATGTTTCTTGAAGGTTTTAATATCAAACACCGCTCTGATACCAATTGAAAGTCCCTAATCAATGCAAGAAACCCTAATCTTAACTTAATCAACACAAGGTATTACTTTTCAAACGTAATCTTATTATTGTATAATAAAGAATTACAAGTGTTATGGATAACACAGTTTGATGACAATGTGTTGTGCACACTTTGAACAACAATAAACCCTAACTTATGAATACAGTCGTAGCTGTTTGATTCACTAAGTTATATGCACTAATGTTCTTAATATCACAAAGTGTTAAACATTAATGCATGGATACACATCCTATTTATAGTGTTACGAGTTTGACTTAAACAGTACTTGATGTCGACTACACAAGCTTTTACAAGTTCCCACATCAGTCACATGATGTCCTTCTATTCTTGGTAGTCTTCCATTATGCTTTAAGGAACAGTTGTCAAAAACAGTTTCCTTATTCTTCATAGTCTCGAACACACAAATGGCATGTCCAAAGTGTGCTGAGAGTTATCAGGGTATTGCCACCCCTGTTAACTCTCAACCCCTCAGAGTCCCTGATACATCTTGGCTGTTATCCATCACAGTGAATAAGTATATCTTCAGGTAATCTTCGACTTCCCTGACAATGTCTCTGACATGGACTCCTCTGAGGTTGCTCACAGAGACTTGGATCTCTGTGAGTCTTGCGAAACTTGCCTGCCTCCTAGGCACAGGCAAGGGACTATCTTTCAGCCTAATTATGTTTAAATCAATGATCAGGAAATCTAATAAGTTTAGATTCCCAACAGAACCAGCATAAATACAGAGGTTATGAATCTGCTAAGGACCTTTGGGCAGCTCTTGAAGTTGCATATGGTGGCAATGAAGATACTAAGGAAGAGACGAAGAAGCAAGTTATGCATGATTATGCTGTCTTCAAGGCTCAACCTAATGAAAAGCTTAGTAGTGTGAGAAGAAAATTGCTTGATATTACAAGCAAATTGTCCTTCATGGGGACACAACTTAGTGATGTTGATATTAATGCCACTTTTCTTAAAAGTCTTGGTGAGGCGTGGAAAATTGAGGCAAGATCTATTCTTGCCAATAATACTCACAAAAGTTCCACGTTTGATGATATCTACAACAAACTGAGGCTGTTGGAAGATGAAACTCTTTTGGAGCATGGAAGCAAGTCCAACAACAGTAACATGGCCTTCTTTTCTCATAGTGAAGGTCAATTCAATCAGAAGGACTCCTACATGCATCTAGTTACTAGATCATCATGTGTCAGCGCTGGAACAAGTCCTGTCAACGTCTCCTTTTCAGACGCTGACACATTCAAAAGTGACTCACCAAGAGTTAAACCTGCTGGTTTGGATCTGGATATTGTATGTTCTTATATTGCTTCCTTGCCCAACGGTTCAGTGATTACATATGAGGACCTTGAGCAGATAAGTGATGAGTACTTGGAAGAGATGGACATTAAGTGGAACATGGCTCTTGCTAGTATAAGAGCAAACAGGTGGAATAGAAGGTTTAAGAAGAAGATGACCTTCAATGCAAAGGACACATCTGGGTTTGATAAATCCAAAGTTGAATGCTACAACTGTCATCGTATAGGGCACTTCATAAGGGAATGCAGATCTCCTAGAAGATCTGATGCTGGTAAACACTCAAGTCAAATTGTTAAAGCTTAGGATCCTAAGGCCATGGTTGCAGTTCAAGGAATTGATGGAATGGGATGGGATTGGAGCTATTTGGCTAAAGATGTAGAAGAGGATAAATCCTTGGTTGCTGAAATTGAAGAAGAAGAGCATGTTGAATATGCTCTCATGGCACACTCCTCCTCTTCATCTGATAATGAGGTATACGATGATGCTTTTTGTAGTAGAGGTTGTAGGTTAAACACTGAGAAACTTAACAAAGAGGTGTTAAGATTATTATATGATGTGAGTACTGAAAGATGCAAACTGTCTAATTACCAACTAGCTCTCACTCAAACTGAGAAGACAGTTTCTGAATAGAAGAAAATGGAATTTGACTTAAAAGATAAAATAAATATCTTAAAACATGAGTTAAATGCTAGCATGGATATTAGAAACATCATGGAAAGGGTTAATGGTGAGTTACAGGCTAAGTTAGATGAGGCTATTAAGAATAAAGATATTGTTGGCCTTAAAATTCAAAGATTTGATAAGGCCACACAAACCCTAGGAGAATGTGTGAGTAAACAAAGGGATCCTAAGGACATGACTGGGATCGGGATGAAAGACTACTCAGTGGTTCTACCACCAGCTGGTGACTTCTATGGTGTCCAACAAAAGGACCTATCTTGGACTGGTTTGCCAGAACTCCAAGAGGAGGAATTCATTCCTCCACCAAGAGTTGTCACCCCAGTTGAAGAGTATCAACAAAAGTTGACTTACCTGAATGAATGGAAGAAAGCTAACCCTACCTTATTTGTTAAGGGTGGCTTGCTATGTGAAAGTCCTAATGAGTCAACCCCCATTAAGGTTACAAACCGAATCACTAGTAAAGCTGTTGACCTTGGCTCAAACACTGTTAGAAAACCTAGCATTAAGTATGAAGAGATGTATAGGAATACTAGATCACCTAAGAGCCAAGTTAGCAATGATGGAACAGGCTTCTTCTCTTCTAAACCTAGGGTTGTGTCTAGAAAATCCTGTTACACCTGTGGTAGCTTTTCACATTTAGCATATAAGTGTGTCAACGCTCCCAAAGTCAGCGCTGACAAGAACAAATTTAGCACTGACAGGAACAAAGTCAACGTTGTTAGAAAGTCAAACGTTTTCAGACCCAAACCTTGTGTGCAGCAAAGTCCACAAGTTGTTAGATCTGCCCCATTCTTCACTAGAAGGTCTAACACTCATGGACAAAGATCATTTTAAAAAGATATATCTTATGTCTAACCCTAAGGCCTCCTTTTATAGGTTTAAGGAGCCTTGTACAAGAAGCTAAGATCAACTATTTTAGGAAGAGACACAAGATAAACATACTCAAATAACATATTGACTAAATCTTTTTAAACATTAAGAATATATTCTGAATTCTTATCTTCATATTTTGTCCACCAGCTTGAAGAATTCATCATTGGCAGATTTAGTCCTTGTCTTTGTGTTAAGATTCTTCTTGTCAGCGCCTTGATAATTCTTATCAACGTCTCATCTTGTCAACGCCTCGTTTACTCTTGTCAGCGTCCAATTTCCTCTTGTCAGCGTTCTAGTGACTTAGCTAATTTTATTCCCAACAATCCTCCCCTAAACTTAATATCTACTCTAGTAATCAAGTTTCTAAATAAAATAAAACATACAGAGATAATTCTTACAAACATACTCATCATTGAATTTGAGTAATAATAAAGCTCGAAAAGCGTGTGATAAATCTCGAAAAGTCAGTCACTCAAATCCCTTGTATAGTCAGCCTTCACTTGGTCTTAATCATCTTCAGTACCAGTAGTGTCTTTGGAGCTTTATTTATTACTTTTGTCACTCAAATTCGATTGCTCCTCCCCTTTTTAAGACTCCTCTCCAAGATCAATGTACAAGGACGGAACCAAGAACGTTCTCCTTGCATCAGCTTCCAAAACAACAAGTCTATCAGTTCAAAACAGTGATCCTTGACAATTTGTACCATTTCTATATTATGCTTTTACAAGCTAATACAGATTTTCGTCAATTCCATTAATGTCAAAGGTTTCATACTGTCCTCATCTACATTCGGGAAATGAATCCTCAATGTTGATTCATAGGACATGGGGATGGACTTACTGATGATAAGACTGACTTGACCTGCATTAAAGCTAGTGCCAATAGTCTCAGCCATCTCCATAACACTATACACCCTTGTGAAAGTGATCTCTGCTGCTACTAGATGTTAATCACTAGGAAAAACATCTCAATGATCATTAGGCTTCCAGATATCCAAAAATTTGAAAAATGAAAGGGTGATGAAACATTTTGGGTCTACAAAGAAGTTTATAAATGACACCAGCTAAGATGTCATAACATAAACTGGACTTAAGAATATAGAAAACTTTAGTTAGAACATAAACAAAGGTAATAATCCTAAGGAAATTAACTAGACTCTAATAAGCAAGAGTGACAAACACTGTTCATGCATACACACATGCAAAAGTATGATAGACACACATGAACTCAAGAGTCCTTTGTTCACAAATGCCCCAAAGAGAAAGTTAACTCATATAAAACCTTTGCAACTCCCCAAGTAATCCAAAAATATATCTACCGCAAGTCACCCATACGACCACACCCAATTCTAGGCCAAAAGTCTTGGCAGCATGCACAGTATATCAACTTTGCATGCTACAGTGCCTCACGAATTAGAAAACTAAATCGTACTCACCAGTGGACACAATCTAGAATTGTGATAAGAGTGCTCTAAGAGTACCCAAAAACCTAAAGGTTTACCTCCCCTTAACAAAAGCATACAAATCATTATATGTGAAGAAGCAAAAATTTATCTCAAGATAGGAATGTAAACACTCCAACCATCATAAATAAAAGTTTGCAATTATGTATCCATCCAAATGTAGCTCCACTTTCCTGCATAGTTAGACAAAAAAAAAAGAAAGATATATCTTCTTATATATTATTTAGGGAAGATTGTTGGGTCGAAATTATAAAGTATTATGAGTTGATGTGTCAAAACTAAAAGACAAGGACTAAATCTGACAAGTGAAGATTCTACAAGCCGGTGGACAAACTTGTAGAAGATATATTGCAAGAAGATAAAAGATTTAGTGAATATATTATTTAGTGAACATATTATTTAATGAATATCTTATTTACTAAATATCTTATTCCTGCATAGTTGATCTTAGCTTTTTGTGGTCTGTTGGGAGACTTGGGAATGATTTTGTCATGGGATTTACCTGGGAGTAACAAGAAATTTTATAAGGTAACTTAGTTGTTAAGAGTTTTGGTTAGCAATGGACACTAGAGGACTGTTATGTCTATCTTGCATAAACAAGTGTGCATAACTGGACAGTGCTTGCCACCCTATAATAGTTATCAGCTTTTTGGTTATCTTCTCTAGGATAAATTACTTTGTTAAGGTCATTTTTCTTTTTTAAACATTTTTATTTTTTGACGCTGACAAGTATTTTTCCAAGCGTTGTTGTGACCAATTTAGACGCTGACATGGCTATGGCAAAAGTTGACAAGATTATAGCCGTTGGGCGTTGATAGGTTATTTTTGACCGTTGACACTCAATGGGACCTACCCAGTTGTTACTTTTTGACATATTTTTAGGCCGTAATTTTGGGAGCTGATAAACTTCATTTAATGAATGAGATAAACTTATTCTTTTTCAATATTTTCATGATTACATTTTGAAAATACTTGCCTATTTTTGGGCCAATCACATGCATTTTCTTCTCCTATAAATTTGGCTCCTATTTTTAAACAAGGTACCTATTATTCTTGTCTAACACAATTTTCTCTTATCAACTTCATCTTCATCAATCATTTTCACAGCTTTTAACAATGGCACCAAAGTTTAAACCATCAGATTTGGAATTGGGGTTCAGAAGTCAACACAACATGATCGCGTATCTTGAAGCTGATGATGCTCTGTTTCCTCAATACACACAAATGGTGGCGTATTTGAACGCATCCCCTTTTAGGTATGCTCTTTCTCATGCACCACTCATTCCTGTCACACATATTAAACAGTTTTGGAACACTGTTAGTTCCTCAACAGTTAATAGAGTGACTACATTATCTTCTATTGTTCATGGGAGAACTTGGGTGGTTACTGAAGCTTTGGTACACCAAGCTTTGCATCTTGATGATGTTGATGGTATAACCACCCTTCCCATTAGTGAAATAGAACAAGGACTAAGGGCTTTGGGTTATCCTTTTCCTAATGAAGGAACTTTAAATAAATATCATAAACAGGAATTTCCCCCAGCCTAGAAGTACCTCATACATGTCCTTCTACAATGTTTGATTCCCAAATGTACTGCACACAATGAGATCAATAGATCTATTGCCAGTGCTATTGTGTGCATTGCTACTGGGAAAAAATTTAATTATTCTAAAATGATTTTTGAGGGCATGTGTAAAAATAAAGGGAACAAAATGACTTTAGCTTATCCCAGATTTTTACAAATGGTTTTTGATGTCCAAGGATACTGCACAAGGGATCATGATGATTTTTATGAGATCCCTGTGCAAAAGAAAGCAATTTTTATGAAGATGAACTCACCCCCACATCGTGACCTACCCCTAACCCCAGCTATGCTTGCTGTCATATAAGCAGCTCAACCCCAACCAGACCCCCAACCCCAAATTGGCCCAATACCTGAACCATTACCTTCACCACAACATATGCAAATTGACCAGGAATCCTTTGACGCTGACACGGTAAATGTTGGCGTTGATGTGCCTATTCAAACGTTGACACACAACCTTCACAGACCCAAACACCCCTTAACCAACCCACATCCACCCAATCCACATCTTCTTTTCCCCCAACACAATATAGGTTACAAAAACACCAAAGGACTACTAGAGTGTTCTCCTCTAGTGGTCCTAGCTATGTAGCAGAGAGAACCACCACCACAAGTGTGGTTGGTGTTATGGATGAGGCTGGGATTATTGGTTCTGGCTTAGAAGCTGGCCAAGGCAGTCCCACCATCATTAAGACCTCATCCATCCCAATGAATCTGACTTGGGAGGTCAAATACCCATTTTAGAAGAGGGCAGATTGGAACCAATGACCCTAATGGAATTGACGGCTGTCTGCATGAGCTTACAAAAGCAAAATGTAGACTTGGTACAAGTTGTCAGCACACAAGGCCTTGAACTCAAGCAATTGAGGAAGAGGATTGTTGTTTTGGAGACTGCTAGTACAAGGAGAGGGATGGATCAATCTTCCAAAGGGGAGGATGAACAAATAAATGTGAGTGATAAGGGCAGCCATGATGGTCAATCTTTGGATGTTGCTGAGGCCCTAACAAGTTTGAAGAAGCAGACAGGTTTTGATACGTCTCTAGTCTCTCCTACAAACTTAAATTTGTCATTTACAGCCATGTTGGAGGAAATTGCAAAAGGCGCTGAGGCAGGAAATTTGAGCGTTGACAAGGAGAATTTGAACGCTGACATGAGTATTTTGGGCGCTAACAAAGCAGAATTAGGCGTTGATAGATCTGCAAATGAGGTTGATGTATCCCAGTCATCATCCATCATCAAGGAGGTTTATTCACAGGTATCACCATCTACCTTACCAACAATTGATCCATTAGATAAAGGTAATGGTATTATGGTAGAAGAGGTTGTTCCAAAGAATGCAGCACAAATTGGATTTGATAGAAGGTTGGCTGCACAAATTGTGGAACAAGAAAAGAAAAAGGTGGGTGAATCACCTTTTGTTGTCACTTCAGAAGAGCAAGAAGGAAGTGATGAAGCCAGTTCAGACTCAAGTGTTATGATCATAGAACAGCCAGAAAGACTTGAGTATGGAGATGAGTTGGCCAAGGAGAAATTGAGAGAGTTGAAATTGCAGGTTGATTTTGATATGCCAGAGGTGGTTTAGATGTACCTTGCTTGGGAAGAAAGATGTATGGAGAATCCACACTTGACCATTTCAGATCAGATATGGGGTTTGGAGATTTCTTCTAAGAGTTCAAAAGGATTGCAAGGTTATTTTGAAACACAAAGCCAGCAATGTTCTCTTAAATTTGAAAAGGGATAGAAGGGAGTTGTACTGCATGTTGCTCAGGTGTTATGGAACAGGGTGGACTTATCAGAAATTGAAGGCATTGACATTTGATGAGTTGGAATGTAGAGCTTATCCCATTTGGGTTAGAGTGCCAGAAGCAAACACTCTAAGACTTCTTTCTGATGAAAGAAAAGAAGAACTTGCAGAGGAAATGGAGCTCAAGAAAGCAATGTTTGTTCCCAGACCAGTGAAAAAGGGAGTTTCTCTTGAGTTTCCCAAAGATATGGATCCATTACATCCAAGTGAAGCTGTCATAAGAAAGAGCCTCAAGCTCTCACCATTAGAAGCTTCAGATATGGTACAAGTGTTACCACTAGATTCCAGAAAACCAATTGTGAGCTATGAAGACGATGAATGTGGGCTTTGGAAGATTGGCAGGTATGGAAAAGAGGTGCACACTTTTACCACCCTTATATCTTTGTTTGCAAGTTTTGACAGAGAAGACTTGGTAGACCTATGGAGGTTATTAGAGGCCAAGTATGAGACTGAAGCACCAACTTCAGTAAATGGAATAAAACTGTGGTCCATATTCAAGAGAATGTGTGGACCAAAAGATGAGGATCCTACTATTTGGAAGGATCTTGAAGATGATCTCAGTGGTCTTCAATGGAGATTGTATTCAGCTGCTGGTGTTTATTATTTGAGTTCTACAAAGTTTGCTGAGTATCTACTTGTGGATGGTCAGTATTTCATGTCCAAGGATTCTTGGAGAAGATGAAGAACACTCAGCTGGAAATTGATTATTCAAGTGATGTGGCAAAAGACTTGATCAGATTTATTTATTACCAATATAAGAAGGTTTGTAAGATTCCTCCTAGTTCTTAATGTTTATTCAGAAACTTGATCACTGGAGTAGATATCAAGTTTAGGGGAGGATTGTTGGGAATAAATTATGGCCAATCTACTTGAGCGCTGACAAGAGTAAAACAAGCGTTGACAGGACTAAAACAAACACTGACAGCTCAAGCGTTGACAAGACAAAGTCAAGCGTTGATACATTGAAGACAAGCACTGATGGGAAGATATACTCTACGCGTTTATTGTATTCTAGATTACTTCTAGTAAAGATAGGAACAACAATGTATTTTCTATATTTATCTTTACCTAGAATAGTTGATACGTAGATTATTGTACAAGGCTTCTTATGTCTATAAAAGAAGACCTTTAGGTTAATGTTCAATATAAGTTTTCATACGTAAACTACTTTCATTGTAAGCAAGTATGATATCATTAATCAAAGTGAAAGTTTGTTTACATCATTGTGTTCTTGTTTAAGTGTTAATTCCGCATAACACTTAGATTGTCATATACATATACAAAGGTTTCTCTAAGTGTATTACTTGATCTAATCTCGTATACATAAAGCTAAATCGATCTAAGTTTGGGATCAACAGTTTTTGTTTTAGAACGGAGTGTTTTTTGAAAAATCAGTTTATTGAGTCACGTTGTCGAGTCGAAATGGTGTTTTTCGAGGCTGTTTGAAACGAGAGTCAAGTGTTTCTTCACTGTTGGTAGTAAGTGTTTTGAGTGCGGTTGAGTTTGGAGTCGGTTTGGTCGAGTCAGGTTCTCGTTTGATGACCGTTGTGTTTGAGTATTGATGTGTCGAGTCGTAGGCTGATTTCGAAGCTTATCCAGAATAAGCTTATCCGGAATATGGGTGTTCTAAAGCTTATCCGGAAAAACAGTTTCTGAGGCTTAACCGGAATAACGTTTTGAAGACTTATCCGGAATAAGGGTGTTCTAAAGCTTATCCGGAAAAATAGTTTCTGAGGCTTAACCGGAATAACGTTTTGAAGACTTATCCGGAAAACAATTTCGACCCCTTATCCGGAAAACAACTTCGACCCCTTATCCGGAAAACAACTTCGACCCCTTATCCAGAAAACAACTTCGACCCCTTATCCGGAAAACAACTTCGACACCTTATCCGGAAAACAACTTCGACCCCTTATCCGGAAAACAACTTCGACCCCTTATCCGGAAAACAACTTCGACCCCTTATCCGGAAAACAATTTTCTAAGGCTTATCCGGAATTTACTTTGCGAAGGCTTATCCGGAATCCATTTTTTGAGCCCTTATCCGACTACTTATCCGGAATACGCAAAATCAGATGTTATCCGGAATAATAAAAGAAGAATTTGATACTGATACTAGGTGTGAGGAAAAAGTGATATTAGACTGAAATATTGATCGAGACAAAAATTGAGAAAGTTGATGACACTGATACTCAAATGAGACCAAAATTTATTTGGATATGACAAAAGGTTATAAAACTGATGGTAGAAAAAAAATGATAAAAATCACGAGATTCCAAATGTTTTATATTAGATTCTCCAAATGTTAAAAAAATGATACTCAAAAATAAGGAAAAAAAAATAAAAATTGACCAATAACTCAATAGATAAAACACATCAATCCAAAGATCCAACCATAGCTCTTGATACCAATCGTAGGTCCATAGTTTCTTATGATTTAGCCATGTTTGAATTATCTAATGAATGGAACGGAGAAGAAAGAACTAGAGAGAGAAAGGAGAGGAGAGGAGAAAGATGGATGGATTAAGTGAAAGTGTGTGAAAATACAAATGAGCAACCCCTCCTAACATGCTAGGAGGGGATATATATAGCCCACCCTACATGTGGGCTATATGGACTATATGTTTACATAATGGATCACGAGCCCAATACTTGAATATATCATTAGAGTGACCGATCCTTTCTAAATACGTAAAAACGTATTTCCAACAACTTATGCGTCGTTAAGCGGGTACATTTATGTTTTTGTTAACGCATGTGTTAATGAGTAGATTTAGTATTTGTATGTGATTCTAGGTTTATGAATTTGTCATATATACGATTATTGGTGCATGTGTCAAGTGGGTATGATCTAGCAAACGTCGCCTTACCACTATGTTAGGTCTAATTTGTTTCACACACGACTTGTAATTAATACAAACATACATACTTACATATTTAATCAACAAGGCGTGACGAGTAATGAGCACATAAATTAAATATTGTAATGATTAATGCATGAATTAGGTAAACACATTCATTTAACTAGTAAAATTCTACAACATTAGGCGAGACTATTAGTCAGAACCCCCATCTTATACCCTGATAATTTTAATGCTTTTCGTAAAATTTAAAAATACAAAAACAATCTCATTCCTACCTTCAGACCTTATGTACGCTTGACACTGAACTCACCCAAAATTTCTTGACAGAACGTCAACAACCCCAAATCCAAACCTATATTATACTACACGATCGGGTACATTGCTCGAAGGGTTGTAAACTCCTCGTGGGGGCCACTCTATTTTTAACTGAAGAGGGCGACACACCCTGCATCACTTATATGTAAATCGAATTTATATCAACATTTTAGGTTATGATACAGATATATGGAAAACCATTGTGCTTACTGTTTTGTAATTGTGATGTTAGTATAAATAACAACTATGTATGTGTTTCTGCATAATATATTTCATTAGGTATTATTGTATTAATATTAGTAATTTAAAATCTGGATTTACCTGATTAGATGAATCGTGATGTTGTTGTTCCAATTTATCAATTAATATCATGATGTAAACAATATGCATGTTTATTATGTTTTAACGAGTATCCTTGTATAAACATTAAATAGATTTTATAGATTTTTATTGTTTAAAATATATAAAGTATAAGAGGTATTTGTATATTATATGAAGTTATTAAAAAATATGAAAATTTATAAGTGACACTTAACTCCATTTAATGTATTTAAATTTAAATACTAAAGTTTTATCATTTACCTTTGTTCTCGTAAGTTTTTGTTCTTCGCAATTTGACCCATATATTTTTTTCTCCATCAAATTTTACCACTAATGTTTTAACAAAAAATAAATTGATAAAAACTTTTGAAAATAAAAAAAAATTTGAATTGCTTTTAAAAGAAAAAAAATTAAGCATAATGTTTCTTTTTAAGAAAACAATTCTTTTGTGTAAAATAGCAAAGTGATTTTATTGATTGAATGCAGTACGTGTGAGATATGATATCTATTTATACAAAATATATAGCTTTGATAGTAAGCAACCTAATACAAACCTTAAACCTAATGGACCACAAGCCCACAATCAGGCTTGGGCCAATACTATCGTCTAATACTCCCCCGCACTTTAAACGGGAGGCTTCCAACGTTCAAGCTAAAATAAGTGTTGAGAACCGCATCTTCTTTTCTTCATCTTCTTATTTGGTTTGTTTTAGCGGAAGCATAATTGTCTTTGGCGGTGTAGTTGTTTATTACTTGTGACATCCTCCTTTACATGGCTTGCTTTGCCTTTAGAAGAGAACGGTGGTTTGATGTACAAATTTTGTTATCAACGATAATGATCTTCGACACAACAAACACAAATAGATGATGAAGAAAAAAATGGTTGATCAAAGGTGACTCAACAATTTATTACGGCTAGGGTTTAGGGCTTATGTATTCGAAAAGAAAGACAAAATCTTAATAAAACAAATAAAGCAAAAAAACGAGGATCCCTCGGATCACCGGCATGTAGGGCGATGACCGGAGGATGAGATAAATTTTGTTGGTGGATCTAAACTGGCTTTGATACCATGTAAAATAACAGAGTGGATTTATTGATTAAATGCATTACATGTAAGATATGATATGTATTTATACTAAATACATAGCTTTGATAGTAATACACTTAATACAAACCTTAAACCTAATGGACCCCAAGCCCACAATCAGGCTTGGGCCAATACTATCGTCTAATATCAAAGTGATTTTATTGATTGAATGCATTACTTGTGAGATATGATATATATTTATACTAAATACATAGCTTTGATAGTAAGCAACAAAATAAAAACCTTAAACCTAATGGACCACAAGCCCACAATCAGGCTTGGGCCAATACTATCGTCTAATACTCTCCCGTAGTTTGAACGGGTGACTTCCGAACGTTCAAGCTGGAATAAATGTTGAGAGCCGCATCTTCTTTTCTTTATTTTCCTTTTTAGTTTGTTTTAGCGGAAGCATAATTGTATTTGGCGGCGTAGTTGTTTATTGCTTGCGACATCCTCCTTTGTGCGGCTTGCTTTGCCTTTAGAAGGGAGCGGCAATTTGATGATCAACTTTTTTTTCAACGACAATGATCTTCGACACAACGAACACAAATAGATGATGAAGAGAAAAAACTTGTTGATCAAAGGTGACTCAACAATTTTTTTATGGCTAGAGTTTAGGGCTTATGCATTCGAAAAGAAAGACGAAATCCTAATAACAAAAATAAACCAGAAAATAACGAGGATCCCTCCGGATCACCGACATGTAGGCCAATGACCGGAGGATGAGAAAAATTTTGTTGGTGAATATAAACTGCCTTTGATACCATGTAAAATAACAAAGTGGCTTTATTGATTAAATGCATTACATGTGAGATATGATATGTATTTATACTAGATACATAGCTTTGATAGTAATCAGCCTAATACAAACCTTAAACCTAATGGAACATAAACCCACAATCAGGCTTAGACCAATACTATCGTCTAATAGCAAAGTGGTTTTATTGATTGAATGCATTACATGTGAGATATGATATGCATTTATACTAAATGCATAGCTTTAATATTAAGAAACCTAATACAAACCTTAAACCTAATAGACCACAAGCCCACAATCAGGCTTGGGCCAATACTATCGTCTAATACTCCCCCGCAGTTTGAACAGGAGACTTCCGAATGTTCAAACTGGAATAAATGTTGAGAACCGCATCTTCTTTTCTCATCTTCTTTTTTAGTTTGTTTTAGCGAAAGCATAATTGTATTTGGGAGCGTAGTTGTTTATTGTTTGCGACTTCCTCCTTTGTGTAGCTTGCTTTGCCTTTAGAAGGGAGCAACAATTTGATGATCAACTTTTGTTGTCAACAACAATGATCTTCAACACAACGAACACAAATAGATGATGAAGAAAAAAAATGGTTGATCAAAGGTGACTCAACAAATTTTTTACGGATAGGGTTTTGGGCTTATGCATTCGAAAAGAAAGACAAAATCCTAATAAAAGAAATAAAGTAGAAAATAACGAGGATCCCTCCGGATCACCGAGATGTAGGCTGATGACCAAAGGATGAGAAAAATCTTGTCGGTGGATCTAAACTGATACCATGTAAAATAATAGATACATTGATTGAATGTTTTGTGTGTTACATAATAAAGATTTCCAATGTATTTATACATATACATGGCTTATTGAACAAGCAAACCTAAAGCTAATGGACCCAAACCCACAATCGGGTTTGGGCCATACTAAACGTAATAGGTTTAGGTTTACTTGTTCAATAAGCCATGTATACGTATAAATACATTGGCAATCTTTATTATGTAACACACAAAACATTTAATCAATATATCTATTATCTTACAAGGTATCACAACTCTAGGTAAGATCCATCAATAAATTTTGCTATCCTCCGATCATCGGGTACATGCTGATGGTCCGGAGGGATTCCTTTACTTTTGTTTTATTTTATTTTTCTTGCATTAGGTTTTTTTCGTGATCTATGCATAAACCCTAAATTCTACCCGTCAGAAAAAAAAATTTGATTGCCTTCAATCAACCATTTTTCTTTCTTCATAATCTATTTGTTCTTATTGTCGGAGATCTTTGTCGTTGACAAAAAAGTTGATCATCATATTGTTGCTCTCTTCTAAAGGCAAAGCAAGCCATGACGAAAAAGCAATCGTCACGCAAAGGAGGATTCCGCAAGCTGCAAACAACTATGCAGTCAAATACAATTATATTTTTGCTCAAACAAAAAAAAGAAGATAAAGAAAAGACGATGCAGTTTACAACATTTATTCCAACTTGAACGTTCTCAAGCCTCTCGTTCAAATTACAGGGGAGTATTATACGGTTAGTATGGCCCAAACCCGTTTGTGGGTTTGAGTCCATTAGGGTTAAGTTTGCTTGTTCAATAAGCCATGTATATGTATAAATACATTGGCAATCTTTACTATATAAAACACAAAACATTCAATCAATATATTTATTATCTTACATGGTATCGGAGCTTTAGGTACGACCCATTACAAATTAGTTATCCTTCGGTTAGCGCTCACGCGTCGATGATTCGGACGGATCTCGCTTAATTTTCTTCCGCTTTATTAATTTCAATAATTAGCCTTTTTTTATCCAATAAACCCTAACATCTAAAACCCTAGCCGTCATAGCACATCTCCTATTATATTGATTTAAGAATCAATAATTTTTTCTCTCATCGCCGTTATTTTTTGTTTTACAATCGAACATCCTTGCCATTTTTTTAAAAATAGTTGGTCAAAAAATGCCGCTCCTAACCTAAAGGCAAAGCAAGCCACACAAAGGAGGAAGTCGCAAGCAGCGACAACTACGTCGTCGAATACAATCTTCTGTCTCAACAAACAACAAAGAAGATGATAAAAGAAGGTGCTTTCAACATATGTTCAAGTTTGTCCGTCGAGAAGCGTTCTGTTCAAACAGCGGGGAGTGTTAGATAATGTAATTGGCCCAAACCTTATTGTGGGTTTGAATCAATTAAGGGTTAGATTTTGGGTATCTTGTTCAATAAGCTATGTATTGATTATAAATATATAGTAGGGTACCCGCGCAATGCGGCAACGCGTACCCTCTGACTATATTTTGTGGCAAGTAAAAGTTATTCGATTACCCTGTAACAAACACGGTTGCATAATCAAATACCATTTCTTATTTCTCGCTTGATACAACGTAATTTTAATATTCTTATCATCATACTCAACGAAACACACCACCGAGACTCAAACTTCAGAAGAACAGCCTCACCAGCGTGTCACGATATGATTCATATAGTTCGAGCTTAAACATGCCTAGTATTTCACAAATAAGTGTTAGATAATAATCAGCTTTTGTTATTATACAAACACATAGGACATGAAAAAAAATATCATAGTTAACCTGATATAAAAATGACGTATGATGTAAAAATATCCGAACCACCAAACTGTAAGAAACTTTCATCATCTAAACCATAGTACTACTAGTTACGAACATGGCATTCTACTTTGTGAAATGTTATTTTTTATAATGAGTTGTTAGACACATTCATAATAAATGAGTTTTATAAAAAGTTAAAGTTATAAACACAATTAAATGTATTAATTTTTTTTAATGTAGTAATAACTTTTAAAAGTTGTTATTGACTAAAATTTGAAACGTATACATTTACTATATGTCACCCTTTTAAATTGCTCATATTGACCCATTATTAAAAAAAAACGTAAACATTGAAATAAATTGTATTAAAAACGAATATGATAAACAACTTTGACTAGTGACTTAATTTCTTATTATAGAAATGTTAGAGGCTTAAAAAAATTAAGACTTTCAATTATAAAAAATGACTTAAATCTTTTATAAAATAGTAAAGATATACTATCATTATAATATAATCACAAAAAAGTACAATCAATATATTATCGTCTAATTATATGAAGTTGTCACGAACAATTAATGTACTCAATAGAATTGGCTTTTCTAAAAACTAATTGCAACGCAACTTCTCAAACTATGTAAATAAGAATCTTTTTCTTTGTAAAGCAAAACACAAAGTAGGGACTTTTTCAAGAGATTCTTTCTTTAGTAGGAAATAATTATTTTATTTATTCCTTTAAAAAGTGTTTTTATTTCTTAATTTAGTAACATTTGTCTAATTTTCGTACTTATGTTTATTGAAAGTAAAAATTCGGGTAAAAAATATACGTGTAAAAAACGTAAAGAAAAAAACATACAGAAAAAGCGGGTTGTGAATTATAAAACTTTAGGGTTAAAACGTATCATTTATTAAACTTTAGGGTTGTATCTCGTCCTTTTGAATCTTAAATCCCAAAAAACAAACAAAGTCATCAAACCACCACCGTCTGAACATAAACCACCACCCGAACATAAATTTCTCATTGAAACCACAAAGGAGGCTGATGATAACAACACAAAGGAGCTCATCCAAACCAACAGAACATATGATGGCCCCGCCACCGTCACGAAGGAGGTCAGTTCAATTAATCAATTACAAGCCTTACTTAAGATTAATCAATATTTAGCTTTGATTGAGGGTTTTTGTTGGGATGTACCAGTTTGATTTCAAAGGTATGGTTAATTTTGTAGTTTTTTATTTATGTCAGTTCAATTAATCAATTAAATTTGTTGGATGTGCCAGTTTAATTTCAAAGGTGTTGTTCCGTGTTTTGAACAGTTATGAGACAACGAATAGAGACTGAGAGGTGCTAAGTTATTCGGGATCGAATATGGTTTTCAGCTCAACTAGGAGATAATAATAAGTGTGCTAATTTTCCATTTATCAACCTGAAGTAAAGGGAAAGGTATTCCAAACGAACTTCTGAACCACAAAAGGTCAATATTATTATTGATTAACTTGTCATTCTTCTTGAAAATTTTGTCACTACATTTTTTATATGTGCCGTTTCTTAACATAAACAATCAATGCAGTATCGCCTTCAAGTTTCTGCTGGAATTAGGATGGGAAAATCTTATGAAACCGGTATGTTCCACTTGACCTTTAGGTATTTTATCTACTTTAATTCTTATGCAAAGTAAGTATGACTCACTTGATATTTGTAAGCGGTCACTAGCCTAGATCCTTGAGTGCTCCGTTGAAAGTATCTTTCCTGTTATTGCGTTGGCATCACATGGAACTTGCCTACACAAAGTCATGTAGCCCAAATACAAATCTGTCAAATCCTTTATATATAAATGATTGTTTTTTGTGCCTCACATTTATGCTTAATTACCCTTTTATACAAGCAAGAGTTGCCAGAATTGTTGAGACCCAATCAAATAGGTCGTTAAAAAAAAAGGTCGGGTGGGAAATTTATACAAACACTGTTCGTCCAAGAAATATATAACAGTTATATAAGTCGCACCATCAATTACGCAGAGAAGTTATTAAATGAGGAGTGTATACTGTTTGCTTAACTGTTTAAAAAAATACCAAATGTTTTTTAATTCTAAAAGTTATATTATATGAGTAGCAAGGTGTTTATTTGTTACCATATCCTATCACTAATGAGAACTAAATCGCGAGATACAAGAGAAAACATGGTAGTACTATAAATTTAAAAGATGATACTTCCTCGATCATGATTTTACATTGTTGGTGTCTCACATTTACTTCCAATGCGAGTTGCTCTTTGTGTTTAAGCTCCAAATTGACTTTTACGTTTTCAGTTCTTAAACAAATTGCTACAGATGATACAAAATTACTCAATTCACGATACATCCTATGATGTACATTTGTCTAAAGCGACGAACACTAACAGATTTGAGGTCATTTATGAACAACGAGTTTCTCTTTAGGACTCTTACTTAACTTTAACAAAAAGGCACCAGCAGCTACTAGGCTACAAGGAACAAAGAAAATGTTCTCATCGAAACAAACAAGAAAGATAAGGGAAATTTGAGTCTTGTCGGTGTTTGCTTTTATTTCATAAAAAGTATGACTATTTTTGTAATTATTATTCATTCTTACTCATTGTCTCTAATGTTGCTGATAATGCGTATTGATAGTTTACGAGAAGTTTTGTGGATTCTTAGGACAAATCCTCATAGGCGAGTTAACCACTTGCTGCATATGGATTACCAGGTTCATGTACGCCTATGTGCAAACTGTGTAGTAAAACACAGTAATTACATGTTCTTTTTAAAACTGATCTGAATAATGGTGGAACGTTGATCTGACTAACGGTGTAAAATTGGATGGTGTAAAATTGGATTGGGATTTTTACCTCGGGTTGAAATAGGTCAAATTAGGTTGACGTGAAACCATTGTTTACTTCCTTTCTTTGCTGCCCCATGGCAACAAAATAATTACAGTAGAGTTCAATTCCTACTCTTCTATACATCGTATATCAGTAAAAGTGTATGTTATAGTACCGAGTACCTCATTAATATGAACCCAAAGAAAACTACTTGATTTTTCTCCCATGACAGGACACCAAGAAGCCCACATGTGTTGGTATGTTAAGCATTTCTAATTTAACCTACAGTTGCACATATTTCAAGCTAACGGTAACTCTACTATTTATCACAGTAGAGCAAAGACGAGTTATATGCAGCATAGCAGGATGTTCTTTTGCAGTCTCCTGGTAATCTTTGTATCTACAAGCACATACTATTAACCAAAGAGGGTAGATTTTCTTATTTTGGAGTTATCAAAACATAAGAGAATGGTTGTGGTACTAATTCATCGTGGATTGATTCTTTTTGAACCAATGAGCCTTGACGCACTTCTATGTGTTTTGATTTGGTCACCTAATATACAAATCGATTTAGCTTACATTGTGGTGGATATAAACTGATGGTGTAGTAAAATTTGGATAACTACATACGGAGTCTTAGTGTGTTAAGGTATTATTTGTATTTTCTTCATATATATGTCTTTAATAATTTCGACCCCATCAAAATGCAATTTGTATGAAAATTGGAGTTGAGAGAATGTACATGGGTTCCCTTTTGGTATAACAAGTTGTTGATGAAGTGAAGCAAATTAATATGGCTAACAAATGTTTGGTACTACACGCTCTTAATTTCATATATAGTATCCTATTATGTTTCTACTTATCATATGTAAATACATTTTTATATTATTTATCACATGACGATATTTATTTGGATTTTGGATACATGTTCATGTATCACATTGTATTCCCCTGAAATGATTGTAGAAATTTTTTTTGCAATATTTTGCTCATAAGAGTGGTACAAAAAGTAACCAAATATGATTATGATGTGTTTAACTTAACATTTTTAAAAGTTTGAAATCCATATATTTGTAAAATTCATAGAATCTTCTAACAGGACAAACCTTTTAAACTATTTTTTATTATATCTATACATTAGTAGTAGCTAAGGTTGTAAATAGCGTGAAGCGTGGCGTAGCGTTATTGCCAAGCTACAAGCTATGACGTTTTTCGAAGCGTGATATATAGCGTCACAAAATATTTATAAATTAGTATTTGTATAACGAGTTTATAAAATGGAACAATATTTTTTTTTAGGTGAAAACAAAACCGGCTATTAGTTACTCAAGGATTTATTTCCATAGTAAAATGACTAAGCCCAAGTCAACTAAATAGCCAAAAGTTAGTAAACGAGCAAAATTCTTGTAAATCAGCAAAAAGATTCGAAAAAAAGCGCCACGTTACGCGCTATAGCGCGCTATATCACGCTTTATGGCGTTTTTTATCACGCTACGCCTTAAGACGCCGCCTTAGTCTGTTTCGTAACGTGGAGGTCACGCTTCACGCTATAGCCCGCTATAAGGCGCGCTATAGCGCGCTATTTAGAACCCTGATAGTAGCTCCTAAATCACATATTTGATGGTTCTTTAAACTTTGAATAGTTTTCTTAAGGCATTATATGCTCAGGCTTATCCTCTCTCTCTCTCTCTCAATTGCATAAAATAGATGTTACGTTTTTAACAATATTTATGCATTCATGTGCTTTAGGTGAGGGAACACGCAATAGCGGTTTAGCTGGCGTATCGAAGGGTGAAGATGGATAATCGCCAAAAGACTTTCGTCCAAGAGCTTACACCGTGGCGTGATGAAATTATGATACTCACAGGTATATTAGCTTTCTACGGTTCCACTTTATTTTCACATATTACATTTATTTGACACACGCCAAGTTTCAATACAAGTAAGTCTTCCGTATTCTAAATTGGCTACACTAAACTTGGAAAAATGATAAGACTACTATGAGGAAAACATGAATTCGTTGATACTTTAGCAGTAAATCCCTTCAAAAAATAGTATGTACTTCGTTTGCGTTTTTATTTTTCTAATTTTCGCCTTTTTTGTACAAAGCTCAAATTAAATATTTTCTCTACGTCTCACGTTTGTCAATTTTGGTATGCAGGCAGATAACAGATTGATAAGACGAGCAGATAAGTATCCTCATTATGCAGAAATTGTTGCTGCATGATTTCGGGCTAAGCATAGTTTGACTTAGGCGTGGACTGGTATCGTGCTCTTTTCCTTATTAATTAATGTTCATAACCTTCAATTCTGTATAATACATCGCAGGCGGTCTTTACTCACTCAATCACCGATAGTAGATTTTAGTCCCGACAACATTGCTCTCATTAGTGTTAAGCAACAATAAGTCCTCATCTTCGTACTATTAGAAACTCATCATCTGTCCATTTGAATATTTATAATTATGTGATACATATCAATACTAACTCCGATGAAGCCAATGAAAACCCAAAACAAAGCTCGAGTTTTTTGGATGGTGATCTATTTTTAATCTATTAACTTAATGGCAGAAGTTTTTAACAATCTTGAAGGTGCTGCTAAAGAATCCATATGGCAAATAGATGCAAAGAATTAAGATTGAACTTAGAGTTGTTGCACCCAAAGGACCAAAATTTGGAGTTTTAATGTTGCTTCCTGTGACTTGGGTTTTGATAGTGAGTTAGCTCACTTGATATTGGTTTTATGTATGTGTCATTGTGTTGTATATAACTATATATAGTTAGAGTTGATGTGTATAATTATCATATAGGAACAACTGTGGTAGTGGTGATACGAGATTTGTACATTGTTTTGAACAATTTAACATGGGATTAAGTCAATAATTTCTTAATCACACGACATTGTATGATAAGTTGATTACTTTTGTTTTTGTTAATTCTTTATTCTTCTTGGTGTACATGAGATGTGATGTATATATATAGGCTTTTTAGCAATGTGAACCTTTTGAAACAAGAATGTATCAATGAAAGTGAAATATTCATAAACGGATGAGTTTGTAACGGAAATCACTCTAAAATTTGAATAAAGTATTGTGATTAAACTTGATTTATCATCCCGTTACATTCGGAAAATTTTGTTATACACTAAAATTAAAAACTCTATATAAAAAAAACAAAAACTAAACTTTTGTTTTTATAGATAAAAATACATTATCAAAAAAATTATAAAGAACCCAATGCGTGCACAGGTATTATAACTAGTTAGTGAATAAAGAATAAATTTTCACTTATGTTTTTCTTACTAGCATTAGTCAAGCTTTACGTACTAAGAACAGCCTTATATTGAATCAATAATCAACGGTTCCATATTGAAAAACGTGTCAATAATATCACATTTTTTTCTGTTATGACTTTACATATGCTTAAAGGATTGACTTGTCGAGTTGTCCGCAACTATCAACGGGTTTAGGATTAGGCTGTACGTGGGCTAGGCTTTGCAAACGTGTTCTACATATACGGCTCGACACGTCTGGAATATTATGTTCTTGTTTGCCTGGTTTTCTAATGGCAGAGGATTTACCCTTTGATTTGCTTGAGAAGATACTCGCACCCTTGGATGTCAAAAGATTGCTCACATACAAGACCGTCTGTAAGTCATGGTATTGTTTGATATCAAGTTCTCGTTTTGTTAAAACTCATCTAACCCTTACTAAGCATCATGAAAGTGAATATAAAAGGATCGCTATAAGTGATGCAGACTGTAAGACTTTAAAGGCTTTGTTTCGAAAAACCAGACATCATATTGTTGGTTCTTCTAATGGCCTTGTTTGCATCTATCTTTGTGATAATGAATTTGAAGTAGCCAATCCTTCTACTAGAGAGGTTAAACAACTGCAAAAGCTTACTGAGAGTCCTAAAGGATCTGAATTATGTTGCGGTTTTGGGTATGATATATCTACCGATGATTACAAGGTTATAGTGGGGTTCGAGAAACATAAGATTACAAAATTTTATTTGTTAAAATTGAGATCGAATAGTTGGGAATTCATTAAAGATGCAAACTACAAGTTTATTGAAAATCATAACCCTGGTATCTTATACCATGGAACAATTAACTGGCTTATGAAAGATCAAAATAAGGAAAAAGTAATTCTTTCTTTTGATTTAACTAAAGACGAATTCAAAGAAATTCCCCTACCATATGATTCTCAGAAATCTGAATGTTATGATGTTAACAGACTTGGGTTAAGCGATGATCAATGCTTGTTAGTTTATAAAGATAAATTCCCTCAAACTAACAAATACAAATGGGTCATGGAAAACAACACTGTAAAAGAGTCTTGGGAATTGAAACCATATGATATTCATGAGATGCAGAAGGCTAATTATAAAACCTGTGTGAAAGAGTTGTTGTACAATCCATGGGATAATTGTTACTTTTTCTGGAATCAAGATATATCGATGAAGTCGCATTGGGACTACAAAATTGCGCCTATGTTTGTGGAGAGCCTTGTATCTCCTCACATAGAGATGATTCATTCTAAGGTGAGTTTTAGTTATGTTGCTGTTTCCAGGTCATTTGTTTTGATACATATAGTATACTATCGATCTATACCTCTATTTCTTATCAATAATAATCTTGCGCAATCATTGTATTTCTTCATGTATACCTTTCTGTTATTAGTACTACATAGAGTATACTTTTAGGACTAGTCTGCCTTCCGATTGATACACAGGACTTGTCATGCCAATTTCATATATGCATTAGAAGTTGATCGAGTACCATATTGCTTTGATATATTACAGATTTTCAGACAAAAAAATTTGATTACAATATGTGCAAACTATGACTGATTTCCTGGAATTTAATTTAAATAGATATTTTGCCATAATGGCCAAATGCAGGGCCGGATATGGGCCTGTGCAGGCAGTGCAGTTGCACAGGGCCCATAGTCCGGAAGGGGCCTCAAAATTTTGATCCAATATGATGCTATGCTATGTGGCCCATTTTAAAAGTCTGCTGCAGTTAATTGTTTTGTTGATTTTGACAGACATTGAAACAAATTACGTAATATGTTACAGGAGAATTAGGCGCCTTACAGAAAATAACCTTTTATCACTTTTTATTATTTGAGTCTTCACTTATTTTATTTTTCAATTTCATTTTCAAATAACATTTTTAGGATTTGAAAATTGATGTTATTTACATTCATCAGAAAACAACTATAAGCGTATAAATTACTCATATGTAACCTTTAACAAGAATAACAATATGCAGGGAATTAAACTGGTTGAGTTTTATCACGTGACATTATGAAAATTTGATATAGTTGTAAACGTTTTTTATACTAATAATAATAGTTTTGGCAATATACTAAAAAAAATCGCCTTTAAAGGTCCGACATATAAATGCTCGCACAGGGCCTCTTAAAACGACGGGACGGCCCTGGCCAAATGACATCTTCATGCATTACCTTAGATTATTGTCAGCATTCAACTGTTGACAAAAGATTTAGACTTCTAGCTCTATCAACATATTCTTAAAAAGTAAAACCATGATTCATTTGAATCTCGTGAACAATATGAAGTAAAAGTCGTACGAGGATACCTTTGTGATGTTTAGTTAACGCTGTGCTTATTTAATTACATGCAGGAAGATGATTCGAGTGTCGCAACAACTGAAATTGGAAGCCAAAAAAGAAGAAGAATAGAACTCCAAGCATCAATACTGAACTACCGCAACCAGTTAATCATCCGCTACAACATTCTAACCGGATCTAGGTGTTGGCTACATGGTTTTAACTGACGAAGTGTAACATATTTTAGAGGTTGTAGGTATTTTGGAAGTGTAGTTTGAAGCTATTAGTGTTGGTTCAATCATATTATCATTTAGAGAGATGGAATTATCATGCTATCTAATTCCTGAAATTGAAAAAAGGGGTGTCATAGTAAAATAAAAGAATTGTTAGCAACCTTTAATTAGTGGCTCTTTTAAATTGCAACTAAATCCACTCTCTTCCCATGGCTCCGGGACCAAGTGCTAGAGGAGTGTGATGCTACAAGTCTAAACTATTAGTCCATCCGGTTTATGCATGGTCTCATTACATATTTATTTAGGCTATTGGGTTGAAAATGTATCGAAGTCTGTCACGTTATTTAATTGCATGCATCCAAGTTTTGCATCCAAGTTTTATATTTTCTGTTGTATGCAAATCTTTTGCTATATCTTCCTATTATAACAATCGTGGTGAGGTTTCTACTGTTAATCCAGAGCCGGCCCTGGTACCGGGCGAGGTGGGCGACGACCAGGGCAGCAAATTATAAGGGGCTTCTCATATATATTTGGTAGAAAAAAAGTCTATATAATAGCATGATACTTTTCCAAATATACAAATATCATACGTGAACTTTGAAAACTACTAATATCGTATACATACTTTAAAAATTAGTCTCGATATCATACCTTAGTTGACGTGGTATAAGTAGTTACATGGTATACTTCGTATGTATTGTTACAAACACGCTTTATATAGGCAAATATGAATCTTAATAAACATAAATCGATGCGAACTTTAGGTTTGTTGCAACCTTAGACCAGACAATAGTTAACGTATTAGAAGTTATGGCAAGCATCAGGACTAACATAGCTTTCAGCACTAGTGGTGTCTATCAGAATAAGATTATATATATAGTAGCAGTCTTTATTTCGGAATGAAGAAGCATTAGTATTTTGACAGGTATTTGCATACATGATTATTGAATATGCTATACTAATAGTTTTGAAAGGTATGATATTGAGACGAATTTAGAAAGTACACATACGATATTAGTATTTTTTAAAGTTCACGTATGATATTTGTACATTTTGAAAAATATCTCGCTATTGTATGGACTTAACCCAAAAAAAAATAGCAGATCTCAGTTTCTTTTCATTATAAATGGAGGAAAAAGATGTTTCGGGTAATTGCGAAGGAAGATGATACATGTAGGCTGGGTGAAAACGACAAAATAAAAATAAATGATATCCATATTTACTTTGTCTTGTGTACGTGCCACGTGTTTACTTTTTTTTTTTAAATTTCACTTTTTCTTCTATAAAAGTACTTAACTTAAAGACCCGTCTAACGTCGGGTATAGTTTACTGAGTAATTTTGTAAGAAGTAACAAAAAGATGTTAATACTAAAAGAACATAAATGGGTTCACGTAATAGATGAAAAAAATAATAAAAAGGAACATAAATTATTCGATAAACGTTTAATTTTGTGAAAATCAAAATGATTGAGTTTCATGCATTTTCATATTCAACCTTTACGTAAGTGAGAACGAATCAAGTCAACAGCCAATGTCCAATCCATGGAAACTTAATAGTTAAATGAAAAAAAATAATAAAATGACAATTGTGAACAATAATATAGATGTGAGAGGTAATCAAGTAAAAACAAATGTCCATTTCTTGAATAACTAATAACCGAATAATGATTAAAATGAGATTATGATTGATTATTATGATATATTTATGAATATTGAAAAAAAAGTGTTGTCCTTATAAAATATGATGATTCTACACGAATAAAGAAGAAAGAAAGGTAGATAAAAGATGGAAGGTTTCTAGAGAGAGAAAGTAGTGAGAGAAAGTAGAGAGAAGTGTGTGTTAAACTTTTGTGATATTAGATTAAAAAATGAGACAACCAACACCCTTCCTAACATGCTAGGAAGGGTATTTATAGCCTTTGCCTACATGTGGCTTAATGGGCTATAGTTTGATTGGGTCGAGCTTGAATAAATGCTTAGTACCTTGAAAGAGGTCTTTTAAGCTAGCCATCAAACCCGTAATGTCACGACTATTTTAACTAGCTATTACAACGTTCTACTAAATGTTACAATATAAACCTATGACCGAACATTCTTGTTTGACTCAATATTTTGAGGCTAACAATCTCCCCCAATGTGAGGTCATTCCTCTTCGATATTTGGAGATCAATGGAGATTACGAATTTCGTCATAAATGAGTCTTGAACGTGTAATAGCCGTCTTTTTCTTCATGTTGTGATCTTTGAGCCTTTGTTGTTGTCTTTCGACTTTGTCTTTAAACTTGAGATCTTCAAATTATCCTTAACTTGTCTTTGCCATCTTGTGATCTTGTGTGTTCATCCACATGCTTATACTTTGCACTATCTTGAAAGCTCTCTAACAGTCTCCTTTGAATATAGGTCATTCCTCTACATTAAATGTTAAGGAAAATTTTGATCATCAGAGTTACAGAAGTCTTTAGCTTTCTTGATTGTTGAATGTCTTTGGGCATGAGAATGTGGTTTTGAATCTTCGACTTTGATGAGTACACCGTATTGAGACAAAACATAGACACGGAGTGAATGGCTTTGACATTCGTCCTAAACCGGTAGCGTTTTACCTCCGGTCGGTGAAGACCGTTACACGATATTAAATATCGTACCTGTGATTAGGTAGATTCAATTAAGAATCTCCTTGACAGGGTTTCGCGGCTGTACTAGCCGTTCTCTTTACTCGAACGTCTCAAAGCAAGACTGCGAACATAAAGAGTGAAACAATTGGATAGATATCCCCTTGATTAAAGTCGTCAATTCATATTCCTAGAACACGTTTGATTCATTAAGAATCTTACTATTGTTTCTTTCCAGTTGACACAAGCTTGATTCATAAGAACCTCGCAAGTTACCTACCGTAGCGCTGTTTGATGTTGACGTTAGAAGGATTTCCATTCATCACTGTGAATATTAATAAATATCACTCTGAATGTTCTGGCAAGACCATAAAGATATTGCGTAGAAACCTGAAACGAGCTTGACTCAATTTAGAATCAAACCACTGTTGCTTTTCAGTTTACACATGTTCAATTCTAATAGAATCTTACACATGACCTACCGCAGTGCTGTTTGATGTTAGCACTGGAAGGATTTCCACTCATCATTGTGAATACTAAGTAGTATCACTCTGAGCGTTCTAGCAATATCGCAAGGATATAGCGTAGGACTCTCTTTATCTTCATCTGTGTGTCCTAAAAGAGATTTGATTGATCTCTTGGCTCTAGGCTCGATTTGTGCACTTTTGGTGGTCGGAGGCTGGAGCAGATGCCACCTATTCAATATCAACTATCTCGGAGTGAGAAAGTCAACAGAATTCGTGTTGATCTCCGTGATAATAAAACAAACTTCTTTTGAGAGAAGCCTGAGTCAGCTGGGAAGGGTAGTGGATTACATCACTGGGTCCATGATGCGTTGTCTTCATGATGTGTTGACCCGGTTTCTGCCTAAGTTGTATGGAGGGCTAATTTCTTTACACCCTTTATCCTTACATTTCTTTTTCATTCTTCAACCCCTTCAATACTTACCAAGACATCATTAATAGCACCTTGTTGTGATTGTTCCAGTGCTATCATCAGTACTTAGTCGGCATTTAGCTACATTCACATTCAACTCCATCTTTCCTAAGGACTTCTAATAATCTATTGGATTGTCCCTGGGAAGATCCCTTTGGTTCTGGTTGGATCATAGGACTTAAACCTAACCACCCTTTTGACACCAATAACGTCATGAATTAAAGATATTGTGGGTATTTGATCGTAACCATGAGTGCTTGAGTGTGATCTCATGAGTGCTTGAGTCTTTAGATCACATTTTAATCACATTTTCTCCCTATCTCTAATATATAAAATCGTTTGATATTAGAGATACCAAATTTGCTTAAAATATATTTTTGAAAAATAGTCTTGAAACTTTTCGGGAGAAAAATGTGTCAAACTTGAAATGAATTTGGAATGCTCGCCCTCAAAAATTGATCCAATTGAATTGTCATTGTGAGGATGTGATCCACATTTTACTTTTTGAGGATATGATATGTTGAACACACAATTTTTGAAAGATTTTGTATAATCATTGAGAAATTCTTGAAAAATTTGTGTTCAATGCTTTTTGAAAAACTCTATTTCTTTTTGGCGAAAAAGTTTTTCTAAAGCATAAACTTGAGTTCATAGACTTTGAATTTCTTGACGAATCCACTCAAGTGTAAGAAGATTTCTCTTCTTTTGCTGAGGGTAATGGCACTAAAGCGTACACTCCCCCGTGAATATAGATCCGGGTTGCAATCTAAAAGTGATTACAAGTCATTGTGTTGAGCTCAAAACGTTGAATGTTTTGTGACAAGCTCAACCCAAGATAGATTATTCTACACGTTGTTGGAAAAATTGTCCAAGATTGACATTTTCCTTTAAAAATAGAAATGACATGTTTTGAAAAATATTTACAACTTTCATTCGAGCTTTATGTACACACCCGTGTCATTATTGAGCGACATTTCTAGGTACATCCATATTATCGATACTAAAAGACATGCCGAGAAGAATATTTTTGGATTTTGAAAGATTTTTAATTTTGTATTTTGCTTTTTCATTAATATTTACATGTAGATGTTTGATAGATGAATCAAGCATGCTTCTTTGTCAGAATCTCCAGTTCTGCTGGAGTCAAACATCTCATACCAATTTGTCTAACTAGATACGCAAACCTCTCTTTCGAAAGAGCTTTTGTAAACAAGTCAGCTAATTGGTAATCAGTTCCAACAAAGTATAGTTCAACGATACCCCTTTCAACTTGTTCCTTGAGGAAGTGATATCTGACATCAATGTCCTTTGTGCGGGAATGCTGTACCGGATTGCAGGAGATGGCTATGGCGGACTTTGAGTCACAGTACATAGGTACTTTATCAAAGTGGAAGCCATAATCAGTGAGTTGTGTTCTCATCCAAAGAACTTGAGCACAACACGCAAATAGAGACACATACTCCACTTCGGCTGATGACAGTGATGTGCAATCCTGCTTCTCGGAAGACCATCTGATAGTTGTGGAAATACGTCTTTTAGGAAAAAGAACGTAAAAGCGGTAAGTATTAACGAGTAGTTTAGGAAAACCACAAGTTATGACCCAAATGGGAATCGTTCTCTCGAGGAGGCACGTGTGTTGTGTAATGAATGATTGATTTTGTTTTTGATTATTAATAAGAAGAAAAGAAATGAGAAAATGACGAAGACGAAAACGTATTAAACTACGACGAAAAAGACGTAAACGTAAAGTCGTAAAAAGGACAAAAATTAAAATTTAAACCTAAAAATTCCTAAAAATTACTAAAAATCCACAATAATATTCTAAGAGTTTACAAAAAAATCCAAACTTGCCAAAACCTTTTAATTAATTTAATAATGACTTTTTAATGCTAATTAAAGCCCTAAAAATCACTTTTAAATATTAAAAAGCCCTAAACAAGATTTAATAGTTTGTAAACCTCTAAAATGACCTAATTAAGCTAAATACTATTTTTAAAAATTTTAAAACCAATTTAAACTATTTTTAAACTCCTAAAAACTATTAAAATCTATTAAATCTTAAATTAATTCTAAAAATTAATTGAAAAGCATAAAAATATTTGGAAAGTGACAAAGGTCCTATTTTAATGTCTAGAATCTAGGAAAAATGAAAAAGAAATAAAAATAAAACTTTGAATTTTTATGAATAAAATAATATTAAAATATTCCAAAAAATGAAAAGTTCAAAAATAAATTCTAAAAAATTCTCAAAAATCCTAAATATTCTAACTAAGAATAAAATGTAAATTAAAGCTCCTAAAACCTTTTAATTAATTTTATATTAATTTTTAAAGTTGTCTAAAAACCCTAAAATTAAATAAAATTAAAAATTAAAGTTTTTGAAAACTTTTTGATATGTAAGCCTCAAAAATATAAATTAAAACCTAAAAACTATTTTTCCTAAATTTAAAACTACTTTTAACTATTTTTTAATGATTTTATAAAAAACGGCTAATAAATAAATGATAAAAAAGAAATAAATAAAGGGAAAAATATAAAACCAAGCTAGAAAAATCTATAAACCTAATACTATCCTAAGAAAAATAAAAAGAGACCAAAGTGCTTAATGAATAAGCAGAAAAAAATGGAAATAAGCTACGGCTTTTTAATAAGCTTTCACTTGAAAAAGACTTTAAATAACTATGGAAATGAAACACTAACGTAAAAAAGCATCTAGATCACCGGTAGAACCCTTTACTCCTGAGCTACAGGTCGAGGGTTCAAGTTCGGTGCGGGTGACTTTCTGCTACTTTTTTCTTTTTTATTTTTTTTTTACTTTGCAACCCAAAACTTGTTAACTTTTAAGCTTTTTAACTCAAATCCAAAACACCTTTTTACAATGAATCAAGATTAAAGTCCAAATTCGAATTTTGAACACAAGCAGATTTTCTTGTGTTCTTGTTGTTTCTTCACAGATGCAAAAAGAATCCAAGAGGTCTTGGATGTGATTCTTGGTGGTGTTTCTTGGACAAAGGGGGCACCCTTGTGCTCTTTGGAGCACAAGGAGTCAGAAACAAGTAGGAAACAAGCACTAATTAGCACAAAGATGTTCAAAACCAAGCACACAAGGCAATATGAAGTTGCTGATGTAATATAATAAGGTCTGAGGACTTCTATGCAGATTACTAGCACAATTTTGAGTTTCAAACTCCAAACTTTAGCATACAGGCTCACCAATTAACCCACAACTTAACTACAATCCTATATTAACCTTGGTCTTAACAGATTATGAAGATCTAAGCATCAAAATAAGGAAAAACAAGCAGAACTAAGACTTATGCAGGTTCAGGCTAACTTTCACTTTTTAAACACTCAAACTTGCTTAAAACCTTTCCAAACTGAAACTCAACTATCATGCAATCTATCTCAATCTTTTTTTACCTTTCTAACACCTTTTAATAGCACAATCAAAGGTTTTGTACCCTGCTAACACCTGAATCCAAACAACCCTTTAAGTTTTTTTGAAAACGTTTTTAAATAACCAAATCACTTCAAAACTTCTACAAACTGATTTAAAATTATCCTAACATGCATAAAACAAACCTATGAGCTATTTCAATCAATCTTAACACCAATTTCCACCTTTCATGCAAATTCATATAACTTCACTTTTTTCTGAAAATTTCAAAAGGGGCAAAATTTCTTACCTAAGAACCCTACATCCAGGGTTCTTTGTGGTTGCAATACCACCTCCCAATACACCCGGGTGTATGCAGAACAATGATCAACAATCCTCCAAACCTGCTTAAAGAAAATCAAAGAAAAAACAGGCACAATCTATGTATATACTGTTTTCCCTCTTTCTTTCTTAAAAACCTTTATAAAATCTTGAAACCTCAAACACTTTTCAAACAAGAACAGGAACACAAAATCCAAGGATTTGTTCCACTTTCACTTCACAAATCTTGGACTTTCTGGAATTAATAAGAACTTTTCAGAACCTTTTTATGACAAACCTTTTTGAAAATCTTTCACACAAATGATAATTGGAACTCAGAATCAGCAATCAAACATCCCAACTTTTTAATAAACATAAAAGGAATTACAATTTCTTTTAGAAAATACCAAACTTTATATTAAATTTAAAAACGGAATTACAAGGATGATTGCAAAAAACTGGAACAAAGGAATGAGTCACAAGTCGACCTCCTTTTATAATCGAAAAAGAACTATCTAGAATGCTTTAATTAAATAATACAAAGAAATTGCAGTCCTAAAACCCTAATATGGAAAATGCCCGAAAAGCCCTTGAAGTCTTCTTTGATCTTGGTCAAAAAGCTGATTCCATGTGCTTGCCAGCTTGTAGAATGAATCTTGGACGTAGGATTAACCTTGGGGACAAAGGAGTTGATCTCCTACGTTTAATTGGTCGGGGGTGGGATTTTGTGCGAAAGGGATGGAGCAGGGGAGGTACGGGGTGGGGGCCACAGGCCATGTGGGTGTGTTGGGTGAGGTGGGAAAGGATTAGGGTAAAGTGAATTTAGGAACTGGAGCATTTGGGGTAAAACCCCTTTCGGTTGAAGGTTAATTAATCTGGGGATTAACTAGGGTTCGTGGGGATTAGGGGAAAGTTTAATCCAATTTTGGGTTAAACAATTTTGAAAAGTGTGTTTGGTGGGAAATCTGGTTAAGTGGGATTAGTTGACTAGGTTTGACCGATTTGATTAATAAAAACCGGGTATTATAGGTATTGGGCCAAAAGGTGAGTTGGGCTGCTTGGTAGTAATCTTGGTGCCAGTCCAAACTAACATAACAACCATTAAATGATTTGCGTCATCAGTCCAAACCGTCAAGTGTTTTTCACCACAAGTCCAAATGAATTGCAAGTCAAGTCCTTTTGATTATTTTGACTAATTTTAGCAACTTTGATTAATTCCAAGGGCCTTTCTTGTACATATCTTCAAACATGGAGGACCACCCTTGTACAATTAACATTTTTGAGGGTTAATTATGACAAGTTCTTCAAAGATGAGGGGCCATTTTTGCCAATTCTTCAAACTTGAGGGGTCTTTTTGCAAAATTCCATACTTGGGCCCGGTTCATTGTGCGACTTCGTTTCCCGTGTTCGTTTTTGAATGAGTCTTGTGATCTTTTGCCAATTCCTCAATATCCGTACCTAAAAATGCACAAGTAACAAACACGAGCATATATTTGGCATATTTTATGATATTTTATGCATTTTAAGGCCGATTTGGACGATGAGACCATGTATAAAAGCAGTCTCATCACTCCCCCATACTAAACCATTGCCATGCCCTCACGCAATGCTAGAATAAAGTATCGAAGCAACTCCAAAATTCAATTTTATTCACTTTTATTCAAATGATAACTAGCTACATTACTACTATTACTACTACTTGTGTTATAGACATAATGTATGATTCTCATCGCAAAATGGGACGTTTAGGTTCATAGAACAAGAACACGTGAATGCTTCGTTAGAAATAATTTCGTCGTCCTCGATTTTCACCTTAATTCCATGCCAAGCGTGCAACGAGATCATTGTCATTATAAGTTAGTAATGCTAACACTACTCATATGCCCTAATCACGTACTTATTCTCCCATTATTCCTAAGTTGTATCTCTTATATTTTATTATGTCTTAATGATCACGAGGATACATCATTGACTTATGTGATAATAGAGATTTAGGTCTAAAAATAGAGTCTTAACGGTGTAACTAAGACCATCAAATCAATAACCCCTCCTAATAGACAACGATGTTAAAAAATTAAGTTGACAAGAAGAATCGATAAACACGGTTTTATAACGGTTTTGAACATGAGACTTATTACCAAGACTTTTATACGCCCCCTAACGGAAGGGCCTTATTATCTTTGGTTTACCTCCATCTTTTATTCAACTTCGCCATGAAGCTTTTATTATGACTTCGGTCTTGCCTTGCCTTTTATTATCCGCCATCATCGGTGGTTTTATTAGCCAAAGACGTATATCCTCACGCTAAGGCGAATTTTGGATCTTTAAAGCTTCGAAGATTAAGGCTTGATTCACTTTCAATTTTGCATAGATTTTAGGCCTTGTGGGGCTTCAAATTGTTTGCTTGATTTAGGTGAGCACTTGAAATCTTATTATTAGGTGAAGCTTTCGATTATTCGGGTTGCCAATACTTCAAAACCGTGACGCTGTCGATACCTTAATGTCTTCCCAATTTAATTACACGGAAGCTACTAGAAAAGACTAGAAACCCAACAATCAAAACTAAACCGCTAAATCAATATTTATTAAGCAAAAAATATTTACAAGCGAAGGGAGAATAAGCAAACAACGAGAACACATGAGTTTTTAAAAGAATACGAGTACTCTACGTTTAGCATAGTAACTTATAATTAACTCTATCATTTCTCGTCCTCATTTAAGAGACTTAGCCTAATGTGTAGTTAAGGAATCAAAGCTAAGTGCTTAACACGCACGGTCGAGTCAAAAATTACTCTTATTCTCGCCATCGGAAAATATACATTCGTGTCTTAAAACACTTATGAAACATGAGAAAAAATTTTAAAATTTGGCCATTTTTAGCCTTATTTTTCAAGAAAACGATAACAAAACGATAAACTTTGGAAAGCGTGAAGGTTTGGCAAGGCAAGTATCTATTCACCCCCCCATACTAAAGTTAAACATTGTCCTCAATGTTTCGAGTCTAGGGGTACAAACACCCCCATACTAGAGACGTAGTCGAATGCCTAATCTAGCATGGAAAGGGTGTAACCATTAAATTATAGCCGTTTATGAAGTGTGCTAAAAACCTAAGGTTAGAACATAAAAGGATATATCATATGGATATTGGGAAAGGCCTCCAAAGCAAACGATCGAGTGCTCCCATAAAATGAACACGAGAGGCTCCAATCATGAAGATGATGATCTTAAAAGACACAATGCACAAACAACCACGGAACAAAGGTTGGGAGGGCACAAATCCCCTCACATTAAACTAATTAGAAAGCAATAATATGTACATGGATAAGCATGGGTCTCCCCCACGAGGCACCTTGTTTTTGATAACCGAGTCAAAAGCTCGACTCGAATCCCCATAAATGTGATCATTTAGGGATAATCATGGTATGGTCAATTTTTGGTGGGGCTTACATGATAAACAAGGCCCAAAAGCACGTGAAGTACTTTAAAAATCCGATAAACGTATACCGGGGTCAAAGATAGCGTCCTCGTTTTCGGATGAAAGACGAGACAACACAACTCCAACACAAATCCCAATGGGATAGAAGAAAATAAGAGAGAAGAAATAGAAGGGTGGGACAATGGGTAAGTCATAACATTGAGCTACTCGAGGTAGACTCGCACCAATCAAATGAAAAGATTTTCCATTTATTGCATCGGTGGAAGACCGAGATTTCCCTATATAAGCAATTCCAGGATCAAATATCTCGTCCTCGGTGGAGAAAGGGGAGGGAACATAAGGGGATTCCCCCACACTAGGTCCACACAAAGCATCATCAAAAGGAGAAGACGAGCTTGTAGTACTCAATACACGCGGTGATGACGGAGTTAGAGTTTTAGAAAAAATCTTTTAAATTAAATTCAAAATCTTTTCCTTTTTCATCTTTTAAACTCTCCTTGTGAAAACCCGATTTGATTATGTCAAAAATATTTGGTGTATCTAAAGCAATGTTAGTCACACTAAAAATTCTCACATTTTGAAATCTTTTTGGTTTGGGTGGTGGTAAGTTTTCAAATCTTTTGTCAACAAAGAAAACCTCCCCATCGGGATCAACGTATTCATCATCCGAAGAATCACTCGAGATTGGAAATGTAGGCTTAACACTCTTAACCTCCATCGGCGGAGGGGACGGAACTTCATTTTTTTCAACAACTCCTAAGACTCTATTTGAAATCCTTTGACAAATGTTTTTGATGGGATTGACATTGTACAAAGATGTGATAGAATACACATGAGAAAGAGTGGAGTTTTGGGTTGCATTAATGACGAGTTCTTCCTCATTGAAACGAAGAGTGATTTTTCTTGCATGCACATCGATAAGTGCTCTCGAGGTATCCAAAAAAGATCGACCTAAAATTAACGGAACTTTAGGATCGATGGGAATATCAACAACAATGAAGTCTACAGGGTAGTAGAACTTTCCAACTTTCACAAAGACGTCCTCGGCAACTCCACAAGCTAGAATCGTAGAATGATCGGCCATTTCGATTGACATCCTTGAAGGAGTGAGATTTGGAAGACTGAGCGATTTAAAAATCTCAAGAGGCATCAAATTAATACTAGCACCAAGATCGGCCAAGGCGTAGCATTCTTCCATGTCTTGGATAACACATGGGATTAAAAACTTTCCAGGATCACCGACCTTTTGAGGTATGCGGCTTAGAAAAACCGAAGAACAACTAGACGATTTTTGCAATTTCTCTTTGTTATTCAACATACTTTTGAAGTTCGCGGCAAATCGAGGCATCATGACTAAGGCGTCGGCAAAACTTATATTAAAATGCAAGTCACGAAACATTTTCATAAAGAGTTCAAACTGATAATTATTTCGTTCTTGTGCCTTTTCCTTGTCTCGTCTTGATGGGTAGGGTAAAGGTGGTGTGGGTTGGGGCAAATTAGGCATAGGCATCGGCCTTGGAATCTCGGGTTCCATAATTGGTGTAGGTTCAACCGTAGGCGTGGTTTGAGCGGTACTTCGTGGGCTTTGAACTTGCTCCTTTTCAACCACAACCTCGGGTTCTTTCTCTTTTTCCTTCTCCATAGAAGTACTTGGACGAGAAATGGGTTCTTTGAAAGTTTTACCACTACGAGTAGTAATAACCTTCAATTCTCCTTTCGGGTTTACGATGGTATCACTAGGAAGACCACCCGAAGAAGAGGGCTTACACATGATAGCTTCAAACATTTTAGCCATTCGGTCTTCAAACTTAGATTGCCTAGCATCCGCTTTTAACAATTCTTGCTTAATCTCATGTTGTCCTTGCTCCATTTTTTGTTGATTTTTTTGGAGTCGTGTGACATTTCCTTCCATTTTATTAGCATGAGTTTTAAGTTCATTAGCAAGTTCGTTTTTAAGCTCGTTTTTCAACTCGGACCTTAAGCTAACCATCTCACGTTGCATATTGTCAAATTTAGCATCATTAGCCTTAGCATAATTCAAAAACTCTCCTTGAAGATTTTTGGTGTGATCGTTTTGAAAACCTTGGGCATTGTTTTGAAAATCACGGTTTTGGTTTTGGTTAGAAATTTGCCCATTACCACTTTGATAATTACCTTTGTTATAGTTCCTTTGATTTCCTTGGTAATTTCCACCTTGGTTGTTGTTGCGATAATTATTAGCATTTTGATTTGGTGGAGCTTGATTTGAACGTGAACCTTGACCGATTTGGTTATAAGTTCCCGTGGCTACAAAAGCATTCGAAGTGTTTCCATCCGCGGTAATGCACTCGGAAAGATCATGAGCTCCCCCACACGACAAACAACTTTTAGAAACCGCTTTAACCGAAGCGGTGTTGGAAGCTTCTTGAGCCTTCCAATGGGACATAAGGTTAGCAAATCTATCGAAAAATCGGTTTTCTTCATTTGCTTCATCATGTAATGCATTGATACTTTGAGACGATGATGAGCCCCTTTTGGCAACACTCGGTGTGTGACGAGGGCTATAAACCTTAGACCTATTCTCGATTATGACCAAAGCTTCTTCAACCGTTTTACACAAAAAATTACCACCCGCGGCGGCATTTAAATAATCTCTTTCATGATCGTTAAGTCCATTGTAAAACGTGTCGATTTGGTGCAAGTCGGAAAAACCGTGATGAGGACATTCGTGCAACATCTCCTTAAACCTATTCCAAGCCGTAGAAAAACTTTCATTTGATTCTTGTGAAAATTTAGAAATCTCATTCTTCAAATGCGTAGTCTTAGAGGGCGGAAAAAATTGGTTCACAAATTTCGAAACGAGATCCTTCCACGTCAATATAGAATTGGGTGGCTCTTTCTCTAACCAAATTTTAGCGGGCCCCGCTAAGGAATACGGAAATAACATCATCTTAATCGAGTCATTCGAGACATCCTTAAATTTGCACGTGGCGGTAAGACGATTAAATTTGCGGATATGGTTGTGGGGATTGTCCTTCTCATCACCACGGAATTTGTTGTTTTGGATCATCGACAACAAACCCGTTTTCACCTCAAAATTCTCCGCAAGGATTGCGGGAATCACAATAGCTTCTCCATAACCCTCGGTGGGTGCTTGAAGTAACTCCATCATAGTTCGATTCGCCATGGTAGGTGCTTCTCGTACAATGGGTTCGTCAATAGGAGACTCCTCACTAGAATGAGTTGGAGTGGGAGTTTTGTTCTTTCGTTTACGTGCACGTTTTGCTTGATTACGAGTGAGCATAAACGTCACGTACAACGAGAAGGCGAGCAAAGATGATTCTTTTTGGTATTTTGTGTTTTTTCAATTTTTTTGTGGTTTTTGATTGTATTAACCTTTTTGGAAATTGGTGAATATATTAAGTAGACAATGAGTCCACAAATCTCCTCACTAATCAAATCTCTTGATTAAAAAGGCCTCAAGGAATGAAAACGATCACGTGGAGTGAACGCCTTCGATGACTTTAGAACGATGGTGGAACACCAAATCGTTCAAGAGGGTTTAATAAATATGAAACCAAGAAAATATATATGATATGTAGTAATACTTTGGGCGGCAAAACCCTCGATTCACTCTCAAAATCAAATACGCACAAGCAAGCGGAGGAAACGAGGCGGCGCGAAGCACTTAAGAGCCTTTTTCCTTTAGGTTGTGAAATACAACCGCCTTATACCCACCTTATAGTTTGTATTATCAAGATTAAGTTTCACGAAAGTATTTATCTATTTTTGCCTTTTTCTTTGGTTTGAGATTCGAATACAATGATCGAGTGATGAAATCCCGAATCAAGGTTGTGATTGCTCACGTATTTGGAGTACTTGTGTATTTATTGTTCTACGTATACAATATAGTAATAGTATTCACACAAAAACCAAAAAACGATAATACGTATTAATAGAGTGCTATTAATACAATTACTATTATGGCTAATATAGAAAACAACAATGTTCAATCAAAACACAACACGCCTCCCCGGCAGCGGCGCCAAAATGATAGTTGTGGAAATACGTCTTTTAGGAAAAAGAACGTAAAAGCGGTAAGTATTAACGAGTAGTTTAGGAAAACCACAAGTTATGACCCAAATGGGAATCGTTCTCTCGAGGAGGCACGTGTGTTGTGTAATGAATGATTGATTTTGTTTTTTATTATTAATAAGAAGAAAAGAAATGAGAAAATAACGAAGACGTAAACTACGACGAAAAAGACGTAAACGTAAAGTCGTAAAAAGAACAAAAATTAAAATTTAAACCTAAAAATTCCTAAAAATTACTAAAAATCCACAATAATATTCTAAGAGTTTACAAAAAAATCCAAACTTGCCAAAACCTTTTAATTAATTTAATAATGACTTTTTAATGCTAATTAAAGCCCTAAAAATCACTTTTAAATATTAAAAAGCCCTAAACAAGATTTAATAGTTTGTAAACCTCTAAAATGACCTAATTAAGCTAAATACTATTTTTAAAAAATTTAAAACCAATTTAAACTATTTTTAAACTCCTAAAAACTATTAAAATCTATTAAATCTTAAATTAATTCTAAAAATTAATTGAAAAGCCTAAAAATATTTGGAAAGTGACAAAGGTCCTATTTTAATGTCTAGAATCTAGGAAAAATGAAAAAGAAATAAAAATAAAACTTTGAATTTTTATGAATAAAATAATATTAAAATATTCCAAAAAATGAAAAGTTCAAAAATAAATTCTAAAAAATTCTCAAAAATCCTAAATATTCTAACTAAGAAGAAAATGTAAATTAAAGCTCCTAAAACCTTTTAATTAATTTTATATTAATTTTTAAAGTTGTCTAAAAACCCTAAAATTAAATAAAATTAAAAATTAAAGTTTTTGAAAACTTTTTGATATGTAAACCTCAAAAATATAAATTAAAACCTAAAAACTATTTTTCCTAAATTTAAAACTACTTTTAACTATTTTTTAATGATTTTATAAAAAACGGCTAATAAATAAATGATAAAAAAGAATTAAATAAAGGGAAAAATATAAAACCAAGCTAGAAAAATCTATAAACCTAATACTATCCTAAAAAAAATAAAAAGAGACCAAAGTACTTAATGAATAAGCAGAAAAAAATGGAAATAAGCTACGGCTTTTTAATAAGCTTTCACTTGAAAAAGACTTTAACTAACTATGGAAATGAAACACTAACGTAAAAAAGCATCTAGATCACCGGTAGAACCCTTTACTCCTGAGCTGCAGGTCGAGGGTTCGAGTCCGGTGCGGGTGACTTTTTGCTACTTTTTTCTTTTTTTATTTTTTTTTACTTTGCAACCCAAAACCTGTTAACTTTTAAGCTTTTTAACTCAAATCCAAAACACCTTCTTACAATGAATCAAGATTAAAGTCCAAATTCGAATTTTGAACACAAGCAGATTTGCTTGTGTTCTTGTTGTTTCTTCACAGATGCAAAAAGAATCCAAGAGGTCTTGGATGTGATTCTTGGTGGTGTTTCTTGGACAAAGGGGGCACCCTTGTGCTCTTTGGAGCACAAGGAGTCAGAAACAAGTAGGAAACAAGCACTAATTAGCACAAAGATGTTCAAAACCAAGCACACAAGGCAATATGAAGTTGCTGATGTAATATAATGAGGCCTGAGGACTTCTATGCAGATTACTAGCACAATTTTGAGTTTCAAACTCCAAACTTTAGCATACAGGCTCACCAATTAACCCACAACTTAACTACAATCCTATATTAACCTTGGTCTTAACAGATTATGAAGATCTAAGCATCAAAATAAGGAAAAACAAGCAGAACTAAGACTTATGCAGGTTCAGGCTAACTTTCACTTTTTAAACACTCAAACTTGCTTAAAACCTTTCCAAACTGAAACTCAACTATCAAGCAATCTATCTCAATCTTTTTTTACCTTTCTAACACCTTTTAATAGCACAATCAAAGGTTTTGTACCCTGCTAACACCTGAATCCAAACAACCCTTTAAGTTTTTTTGAAAACGTTTTTAAATAACCAAATCACTTCAAAACTTCTACAAACTGATTTAAAATTATCCTAACATGCATAAAACAAACCTATGAGCTATTTCAATCAATCTTAACACCAATTTCCACCTTTCATGCAAATTCACATAACTTCACTTTTTTCTGAAAATTTCAAAAGGGGCAAAATTTCTTACCTAAGAACCCTACATCCAGGGTTCTTTGTGGTTGCAATACCACCTCCCAATACACCCGGGTGTATGCAGAACAATGATCAACAATCCTCCAAACCTGCTTAAAGAAAATCAAAGAAAAAACAGGCACAATCTATGTATATACTGTTTTCCCTCTTTCTTTCTTAAAAACCTTTATAAAATCTTGAAACCTCAAACACTTTTCAAACAAGAACAGGAACACAAAATCCAAGGATTTGTTCCACTTTCACTTCACAAATCTTGGACTTTCTGGAATTAATAAGAACTTTTCAAAACCTTTTTATGACAAACCTTTTTGAAAATCTTTCACACAAATGATAATTAGAACTCAGAATCAGCAATCAAACATCCCAACTTTTTAATAAACATAAAAGGAATTACAATTTCTTTTAGAAAATACCAAACTTTATATTAAATTTAAAAACGGAATTACAAGGATGATTGCAAAAAACTGGAACAAAGGAATGAGTCACAAGTTGACCTCCTTTTATAATCGAAAAAGAACTATCTAGAATGCTTTAATTAAATAATACAAAGAAATTGCAGTCCTAAAACCCTAATATGGAAAATGCCCAAAAAGCCCTTGAAGTCTTCTTTGATCTTGGTCAAAAGCTGATTCCATGTGCTTGCCAGCTTGTAGAATGAATCTTGGACGTAGGATTAACCTTGGGGACAAAGGAGTTGATCTCCTACGTTTAATTGGTCGGGGGTAGGATTTTGTGCGAAAGGGATGGAGCAGGGGAGGTACGGGGTGGGGGCCACAGGCCATGTGGGTGTGTTGGGTGAGGTGGGAAAGGATTAGGGTAAAGTGAATTTAGGAACTGGAGCATTTGGGGTAAAACCCCTTTCGTTTGAAGGTTAATTAATCTGGGGATTAACTAGGGTTCGTGGGGATTAGGGGAAAGTTTAATCCAATTTTGGGTTAAACAATTTTGAAAAGTGTGTTTGGTGGGAAATCTGGTTAAGTGGGATTAGTTGACTAGGTTTGACCGATTTGATTAATAAAAACCGGGTATTATAGGTATTGGGCCAAAAGGTGAGTTGGGCTGCTTGGTAGTAATCTTGGTGCCAGTCCAAACTAACATAACAACCATTAAATGATTTGCATCATCAATCCAAACCGTCAAGTGTTTTTCACCACAAGTCCAAATGAATTGCAAGTCAAGTCCTTTTGATCATTTTGACTAATTTTAGCAACTTTGATTAATTCCAAGGGCCTTTCTTGTACATATCTTCAAACATGGAGGACCACACTTGTACAATTAACATTTTTGAGGGTTAATTATGACAAGTTCTTCAAAGATGAGGGGCCATTTTTGCCAATTCTTCAAACTTGAGGGGTCTTTTTGCAAAATTCCATACTTGGGCCCGGTTCATTGTGCGACTTCGTTTCCCGTGTTCGTTTTTGTATGAGTCTTGTGATCTTTTGCCAATTCCTCAATATCCGTACCTAAAAATGCACAAGTAACAAACACGAGCATATATTTGGCATATTTTATGATATTTTATGCATTTTAAGGCCGATTTGGACGATGAGACCATGTATAAAAGCAGTCTCATCACCATCCCACAAGCTTATCTTGGCCTAGAAATTGTGCACCACCAGAAGTACTTTTTCGTCTATCAAGACACCCTGCATGATCAGAATCTGAATAGGCCGTTAGAAAGAAACCGGTTTCCCTCGGATACCAGAGTCCCATGTGAATGGTATTCTTAAGGTACTGAAAGATCCGTTTAACCTCCTTGAGGTGTTTTTTAGTGGGTCGTGCTTGATATCGTGCACAATAACACGTATCATGTGATATATCTGGTCGACTTGCTGCTAAGTACATGACGGAGCCGATTATGGAACGATATTTCGTTTGATCTATGGCCTCTCCCTCCAAATCAGCATCTAGGGATGTGGTTGATAATGGTGTCCCAACGGGGTCACATGAGGTCATACCATGCTTTTTGACTATCTCTTGACAATACTTAGCTTGGTTGATAAAGATACCACTTGGGGATTGGTGAACTTGAATTCCTAGAAAGAATTTTAGTTCGCCCATCATTGACATTTCAAATTTGTCGTGCATTATTTTTTCAAACCATTTTGAAAGTTTTGGGTTTTTAGACCCGAAAATAATGTCATCAACATAAATTTGCACGAGCAAAATGTCATCCCCATATTTATAAGTGAACCGAGTTAGATCAATGGAACCTTTTGAGAAATCTTTGGATACCAGAAATTTCGAGAGCTCATCGTACCACGCTAATACAAGGCATTTACCTAGTAAGAAAATTAAAGTTCGTTGTGGTGGTCTAATCGAATTGATTACTGGTTTAAGTGCGACTCAGCTGTCTTTGGTGAAAACAACAATATTTGTCGTTGTAGTAAAATTAAAGTGCACAAACTTTAAAGTAAAAGCAGGTTAATTTAAATCTAAACTGATTGAAAATAAATGATGAGAAATTAAAAGCGTGACGAAAAGTTAAAAGCAATTGAAATTAAATAACGCAAACTTAAAACTATCCTAGAGGCAAACTTAAAACGCAACTAAAACTTAAAATAAGGCAAGGCTTAAAATAAATCTAAGGCAAGTAAACTAAAAGTGCGACTAAGTAAAAAGGCGGGAAAAGTAAAGCTTAAAAATTCAAACTTAAAAACAGAAACTTAAAAGAACCTGAAAACAGCTCATTCGGAATAAACCTTCGTTCGGAATAATCACTCGTTCGGAATGTCACCTTCGTTCGGAATAATTCTTCTTCACTCGGAATATTTACCTCATGCGGAATAATAGCTCATCCGGAATAATCAAGCCAAAAACACTCATCCGGAATAATCTGCTCATCCGGAATGTTTCTTGATTCAGAATAACAAAGACACTCATGCGGAATGTTACTGATTCGGAATAAGGTCACTTCATCCGGAATAATCTGTTGATCCAGAATATTGCTTTATTCGGAATAACAAGTTGATCCGGAATAAAAAACCTTGATTCGGAATATTCCGAATGAACTCCCTTGATTCGGAATACTGCTTATTCCGAATGAACGACCCTTGATCCGGAATAACTGGTTGGTTCGGAATATCCACTGATCCGGAATATTCGCTAGAAATTCCTTGGTTCGGAATGTTGCTCTGATTCGGAATAACAGGTTGATCCGGAATATGTCACTTATTCGGAATATCAAGTTCTTTACTCGGAATAATCACAACACACCCTTCATCCGGAATAACTTAGCTTGGTTCGGAATAACCTGGAAACAAACAGTAATCGCGAAGAACAAGGAAACAACAAAAATAACACGAATCTAAACCAAACTAATCAAAATCAACCAAAGGATTAAACCAAAACAACCACAAATGATCTAATAACAAATACTAATCAAACCAAATCAAAATCACTAACAATAATAATCAAAATAATCAAAACCCACTTAATCAATTTAATAAAAACTCAAGAACATGAACATAAACAATAAAGCATAAAGATTAAAGATTAAACAAGAAAGGAAGATAGGAGATGAACAATAAAAGTAAAGATTAACAACAATTAAAAGGAAACTTACTTGAAATTAAATGAATTTAAGGTGCAAGATAATTAAATAAATGACATATATTTAAATGTGCAAGTAATTAAAATGGAAGAGCTAATTGTCACACTTAGCCAACAACAAAAAATGAAAGACTAAGGATCCTATTTATAGTAGATTAGGGAGGTGCTTAGTAGAAGCTTCCTCCCCAATTTCTTCTTTCTTTAACTATCATTAAGTCCTTGTCTTTCTTAATTCTTCGACTTTTGTCTCGGGATTAATAACTCGTCTTGTAATTTCTTCAATAATTTAGACTTGAGTTCTTCGGCTTCTGGTAAACTTTCGTCTTTTGACTTTTTCTTCGATAAATCTTCAGAATTGGTCTTGGACTTCCGTTCTTTTTGCACTCTTGATTTCTTGACTTCGTCTTTTATCTTTTTCTTCGACAAAAGCCCGTGAATGCCCGTGTTTTCTCCCCTTTACACATTTTCGTCCTAAATCACAACAAAAACATAAACCACGCATAATTCCGACATTTACGACATAAAATACACGTTTTGGCTTGGTTATTATTGTAGTTAAGTGGTAAAAAGGATGGGTGTTTACACACCTATCAAATCCCCTACACTTGACCATTGCAATGTCCTCATGCAATGCATTAGTTACAAAGCATGTTTTTACATTTTCCATCATAATCAATCCATATTAGCCTTTATTAAAGAGATAGAAAACTATAAACATTCAAAGGAAGAAAATAAGTAAAGGAATCAAAAACATACCTTAGGGTTTTGGAAATGTCATGAATGATCATCATCCTCAAGTTTTCACATTCTCTAAACCAAGCTTAAAAACGAGATCATTGTTATTATAAGTTTGTAAACTAACACGAACTCATGTGGGCCAATTATTTACTTAGAATCCCTTATTCCTAGGTGTATCTCTTATATTTTATTGTTGTCTTGAATGATCACGAGGATGCATTGTTGACTTATTTCGATAGTTATTTAGGCTGAAAATAAAGTGGGACGATTTAATTAATAGTTAGCTAAAGGACAAAATCTTTTAAAACTGCTTCTCGGGACCTCATAAAGTTCATATCTTGGCATAACTCGCTTCATGATTTGAGACCTTTCTCGGACTGATATTTGGCAGCGACTTCATACTTCAAATCTTGAGAGACGTTCATGAAATAATGGCCTTCTCTTCATAATAGGAATTTCTTCACTTGAAGTTTTGAGAGATTCTTCATACTTGGACCACGACTTCTTCATTTTTCTCCAATCTTTATTTGGGATTTTGATATACAACGATCCGCCTCCTTTTTGGACTTGGATCTATTTATCCTCATACCTTGTTAGGGCTTTTTTGGATAGACTTCTCCATGATCTTTACGGGAGTATTTGCTTTTCGTCGTGTGTCTCGATCCTTCATATTGATCTTTGATAAATGATTCTTCACATCACTTTGGATCTTTAGTAACAAAATGTAGCCCTCATACCTTGTTAGGGCCTTTTCGGACTCGCCAATCTTCGCATCCCGCTTCAATAAGTTATGCCTTGGCTATGAACTTTAATTAATACCGAGCAACTTTTAAACGATCTTGGGCTAGAAGCTAAGTAACTTTTCAAATCGTACGACCTTATTTATTGCAGATAAATTTATTAGCAAGCGATGGGAGAATAGGCTTATAATTAACTCACATAAATTCACGAAAGAATACCAAACTTATAATTGACTCTATCATCTCTCGTTCTCCACAATTTAAAATCTCAAGGAATGAGACTCGTGGATGCTTAGCCTATTAAATCAAAGTTTTGGGTTTTCGAGTCATCTATAGGATCTTGCAAATTCTTAGACTTTTTAAAGTTTAGAAATCGCATTTTAAAGTTCCCTTGATAAACAACTCTCTAGGATTAATTATAGGAACTTGCGAAAAGTTCTTGTTCTTAACCCGTGAGAGTTAAGACTTTCGCGTTTTATAGCTCCCTATATAAAAGCCTAGAAAAACTTGACTTAAACACGTTAAGGATACTAGCTAGAGTAAACTTAGATAAGTAAACTCGGGTTGAGTCAAAAGATTCACAACGTTTGAAAATTAAAACCACTTTATTAAAATTTATTCTAACAAAGAAAGAAAATAACTATACAAAGGGAAAAACTAATAGGCCAAAATAGATCAAAAATTTTGAAATATGTCGAAAAATTGATTTTCCGGTTAAAATGAGGATAAATACAAGGAAAAGACCACTTAACTTCGATAGAAGTCCCCCTACACTTGATATAAACATTGTCCTCAATGTTTAAGCATGGGGAAGTAAACTCCCCTACACTTAGGACATTGTGCACGTTGTTTAAATCTTGCTAAGAAAGAGACAACTAAAGAGATTCCTATTTTAATATTGAGAAATATAAAATAGTGAATCGAAAAGAGTTTAGGATAGAACCGGGAAGATGAGAACACGGAATCACGGTTCGTCCAAAATCATCAAGAGTGGATCATTGAGCGCGTGAATCCCTGAATATGAGAAGAGAGGAAATAGCAAGCACCAACGGGTCTCCCCTATACTTAGAATAAAGATAGCTAAAAGATAGATACATGGGTTGCCTCCCAAGAAGCGCTTGATTTTTGATCACCGAGTCGTGAGCCTGACTCGACCTTGATTAGCATAGGATGAAGCTTTAAAAACATCCACCGAGATCAAATACATAGTTTTCATCCATCAAATAGCACAAGCTTAAGGCGAACAAGGCAAGCCAAAGAAGAATAGGCAAGGTTCCCTTAAGAAAAGATGGAGCATGGTGGTAGCAAGGGTGAAGATGTGCAAGCATATCATCAGAAGTTCCAAAGATTTTTCCTTTTATTTCATCAGATGGATACTGAGATGGCTGAAGAATATCGATACCGGGGTCGAACACATTTTCCTTTAGGGGAAAATAGCACTCAGGCTCAGCAGAATTTGAAGATGATCCGCTAAGAAAATGCACAACCTCGTCCTCACAAGGTGGACAAAGAGGTGTCAAAACATACGTGCTGCGGATGTTGGTGTCGTCCGGTTGCTTCTCCTTTGAAAGAATTTTCTTCAAATCCGTAGAAGGATGAAGACCATAATCATCAAAGTCCAAAGGAGGTGCATCACTCTCATGAGGGAAGTAAGTATTGAGAAAAGTAGAAAAGTCTTCCTCAAATGAGTAGTCATCCAAAGTAGGATCAAGTGATGTAGGCGGAGGATCTTCATCATGAGAAGAATCACTCGAAAGAGTATCAGCCTCATCAAAATCATCATAAGTGGGCATGTCGGGATACTCGGAAGTAAAATCATCATAATCATCCCCATCGGAGCTAGAATCATCATCATAAGCATCATAGATCGGTGGAGAATCATATATGGGTGGAGGTTCCAAATTGGAGAGAGAATCATCCACATCATCTTGAAACAGTGAATTATCATTGCAAGAATCGAATAGAGGATTGTTGTAGATGAAAAAATCATCAAGCACATTAATCATATTCGTTGATTCTCTTCCATAGGATTTGCTTGTAAGCTTCCCCAATTTCAAAAACTTGTGCATCATCCCCGACTCTTAAGATGAGTTCACATTTATCCTCTATTAAAGTTCTACCGGTTCTCAAAAATGAGCGTCCAAGTATTAACGGAATACGAGGGTCCATTTCATAATCAACAACGACAAAGTCGACCGGAAAAGTGAATGTGCCAACTTTGATGAACACATCTTCGGCAATACCAACGGGGTAAGCGATAGTGCGATTGGAAAGCTCAAGAGTCATCTTCGTTGGTGTAAGGTCGGGCAATGATAACTTTTTCCAAACACTTTAAGGCATCAAATTTATACTGGCCCCGAGATCGGATAAGGCAGTAAATTTGTCGGTTTGGTTAAAAGTACAAGGTAGCACAAAACGACCGGGATCTCCAAGTTTTTCCAGAAGTTCTTTAAGAAGGACGGCAGAACAATTTTCATTCAATCGAGTATTAACAAACTCGGCCATCTTCTCCTTCTTGCTAAGCAATTCCTTAAACATCTTAACAAATTTAGGCTTTTGTGCTAGAGCTTCAACAAGGCTAAACGTGATGGTCATTTCCGAAACTTTCTTCAAATAGTTGACACTTGAATGTCATCCTTGGTGTGCATTTTGGCCTTGTCTAAGCGAGATGAATAAGGAATATTGCGTTTGGGTGGTGGAGGTGTAGAAGGTGAAGGTTGAGATGTTGAAGTTTTAGAGGTGGAAGGTGGGGTTGGTGGAGGATTCGTCTTGGGTACTTCTTCACGACGAGGCGGAGACGGTAATGGTGTACTAATACTAGGTGTGGGAGTAGTAGGGATAAATGGTGGGGGTGGGATAGATGGTCCTACTACGGTTATTCCACTGCGTGTAGTAATAGCACTCACATTCGCTCTCGGGTTGGTGACGGTGTTTGAAGGTAGAGATCCCGAAGTAGAGGGTTGAGTGGTGGGTAAGAAACTAGCCAGCATATTCTTCAAATCATTCGTTTGATTGCTGAAGGAGGATTGTATATCATTTCAAAGCTCGGATCTAATGTCATTCCCTTGCTTGGTGATATCCCCTTTCAAATTGATAATTTGGCTTTGTAGATTCTTAATTTTCTTTCCTTGGGTTCTCATTAAGGCTTCAACATCTTGATTAATGGGTGGGGATTGTTGAGCGGGTGGGTGATAAGGATTAGAAGCTCGAGGTGGGATTTGGTTGCCTCTATTGTAATTGTTGTTGGGATTGTGGTTTTGAGGAGAAAAACCGGGTGAAAGGTAGTTGTTTGACCGGTAACTTAGTAAATTTCGATCCCCTTGAGGTCGGGCTTGGTAATTTTCCGGTGAATAATTACCATAAGCCGCATACACGTTTTCCGGATTTCCTTGAGTAGAAGGACAATCAGTGTATGAGTGAGGACCTCCGCATGTCTCACAAGGACTTGCTACCGCTTTAACTTGGTGTTGTTGGTTTGAAGCGATGAGCAAGATATTTTTGTTCATTTCGGCCATCATGCGGGTGAATTCGGTCATATCGGGGTTTGCTGAAGTAGAAGAAACATTGACTCTCGGGTTGTTCCTTGAAGAAGCGGAGGAATCCCAATTTTTGTGATGAGTAGTCATGTTCTCAATAAGCTCTCTACACTCCTCGGGTCTTCTTTTCATAAATGTGCCACCGGCGGCTGCATTAATCGTATCACGATCACGAAAAGTCAAACCGTTGTAGAAAGTATCAATTAAGGTCACGGGAAGCATATTGCGGTTTCGACATCGATCGATCAAAACATTATATCTTTCCCAAGCATCAAAGAGAGATTCATCAGGTTCTTGCATGAAACCGCTGATTTGATTTCGAAGGCTCGTGACCATGGATGGTGGAAAGTAGCGCGACAAAAAGCGTTGAGTCATGTCATCCCAAGTATGAATGGAATTCTTCGGGAGACGATCAAACCATTTCTCGGCGTGGTGTGATAAAGTATGTGGAAAGAGTTGAAGGCGAAGGACATCCATAGTAGCACCGGGCAACTTCATGCTTTGAGTGATAGTAATGAATTTGTCGAGGTGTTTGTTGGCATCATCATCAGGCAATCCACGTAATGGGTTAGTTTTCACTTGTTGGATCATGTGATGCTTCAACGAAAACTCCGGAGCCGTGATTTGCATCGGCGCAATCGGTCCTCCTCGTCCAAACATTGTGGGTTGACAAAGCTCCTCCATTTTCCGAAGATCAGGCTGTGGAAGAACATTGTTGTTGTTATTGTTGAGGTGCGGTGAATTATTGTTGTTGTTCACACCTGCCATAACTAAATCTTCACGAGTCTCGGGATCTTGATAAGAAGAAGATCTAGTACGCATACACCTGCAAAAGCAAAAGAAAACAATACCAAAGAAAAGGACAATATATATACACTATGAAAATAAAAATCTTTTTGGATTTTTTTTGAAATTTTTTAATTTTTTATGGATTTTTGACAATTTTTTAAGCAAGAAAAATAACGCTCACGAATCAACGGATCCCAAAAAGCAACGCGTCTCTCATAGAAAACCGTTAATCTTTACGAAAAGAGCCGGCAGCAGCGCCATTTAATACAAGGCTTTTACCTAGTAAGAAAATTAAAGTTCGTTGTGGTGGTCTAATCGAATTGATTACTGGTTTAAGTGCGACTCAGCTGTCTTTGGTGGAAACAAAAGTATTTGTCGTTGTAGTAAAATTAAAGTGCACAAACTTTATAGTAAAAGCAGGTTAATTTAAATCTAAACTGATTGAAAATAAATGACGAGAAATTAAAAGCGTGACGAAAAGTTAAAAGCAATTAAAATTAAATAACGCAAACTTAAAACTATCCTAGAGGCAAACTTAAAACGCAACTAAAACTTAAAATAAGGCAAGGCTTAAAATAAAACTAAGGCAAGTAAACTAAAAGTGCGACTAAGTAAAAGGCGGAAAAAGTAAAGCTTAAAAATTCAAACTTAAAAACAGAAACTTAAAAGAACCTGAAAACAGCTCATTCGAAATAAACCTTCGTTCAGAATAATCACTCGTTCGGAATGTCACCTTCGTTCGGAATAATTCTTCTTCACTAGGAATATTTACCTCATGCGGAATAATAGCTCATCCAGAATAATCAAGCCAAAAACACTCATCCGAAATAATCTGCTCATCCGGAATGTTTCTTGATTCAGAATAACAAAGACACTCATGCGGAATGTTACTGATTCGGAATAAGGTTACTTCATCCGGAATAATCTGTTGAACCGGAATATTGCTTTATTCGGAATAACAGGTTGATCCGGAATAAACAACCTTGATTCGGAATATTCCGAATGAACTCCCTTGATTCGGAATACTGCTTATTCCGAATGAACGACCCTTGATCCGGAATAACTGGTTGGTTCGGAATATCCACTGATCCAGAATATTAGCTAGAAATTCCTTAGTTCGGAATGTTGCTCTGATTCGGAATAACATGTTGATCCGGAATATGTCACTTATTCGGAATATCAAGTTCTTTACTCGGAATAATCACAACACACCCTTCATCCGGAATAACTTAGCTTGGTTCGGAATAACCTGGAAACAAACAGTAATCGCGAAGAACAAGGAAACAACAAAAATAACACGAATATAAACCAAACTAATCAAAATCAACCACAGGATTAAACCAAAACAACCACAAATGATCTAATAACAAATACTAATCAAACCAAATCAAAATCACTAACAATAATAATCAAAATAATCAAAACCCACTTAATCAATTTAATAAAAACTCAAGAACATGAACATAAACAATAAAGCATAAAGATTAAAGATTAATCAAGAAAGGAAGATAGGAGATGAACAATAAAAGTAAAGATTAACAACAATTATAAGGAAACTTACTTGAAATTAAATGAATTTAAGGTGCAAGACAATTAAATAAATGACATGTATTTAAATGTGCAAGTAATTAAAATGGAAGAGCTAATTGTCACACTTAGCCAACAACAAAAAATGAAAGCCTAAGGATCCTATTTATAGTGGATTAGGGAGGTGCTTAGTGGAAGCTTCCTCCGCAATTTCTTCTTTCTTTAATTATCATTAAGTCCTTGTCTTCTTAATTCTTCGACTTTTGTCTCGGGATTAATAACTAGTCTTGTAATTTCTTCAATAATTTAGACTTGAGTTCTTCGGCTTCTAGTAAACTTCCGTCTTTTGACTTTTTCATCGATAAATCTTCAAAATTGGTCTTGGACTTCCGTTCTTTTTGCACTCTTGATTTCTTGACTTCGTCTTTTGTCTTTTTCTTCGATAAAAGCCCGTGAATGCCCGTGTTTTCTCCCATTTACACATTTTCGTCCTAAATCACAACAAAAACACAAACCACGCATAATTCCGACATTTACGACATAAAATAAACGTTTTGGCTTGGTTATTGTTGTAGTTAAGTGGTAAAAAGGATGGGTGTTTACACACCTATCACACGCCTTTGGAGCTTGCTTGAGTCCATAAAGTGATTTGTGGAGACGATACACCTTGTCAGGATAATGAGGATTTACGAATCCTTCCGGCTGTGTAACATAGACTTATTCCTTCAAAGGACCGTTAAGAAACGCCGTCTTTACGTCCATTTGATAAATGATGAATCCCTTATGTGCAACATAAGCAAGGAAAATCCTGACCGCTTCTAAATGAGCTACTGGTGCAAATGATTCTTCAAAATCAATACCCTCTTTCTGGCCATACCCTTTAGCCACTAGCCTAGATTTATTCTTGATGATCGTGTTATCTTCATCCATCTTTTTTTTCCAGGTCCATCAAAGATTTAATGGTATTACATCGTATAGTCTGTCAACAAGTTCCCAGACATTAAGTCTTTCAAATTTTTTGAAGTTCATCCGTCATCGATTCAATCCAAGCATGATCAGCCATGGCTTCTTTGATATTTGTTGGTTCAGCTATACTCACGGCGAGTGCGAACATACAAACATCGCCATCGGTTTCAAGCTGTCGTCTTGTACGAACGGGCTTTGAATGGTTTCCATTACTTGAACGAATGGATGATCTCGGGTCCAATGATGTGTTGAAGGATGTCGTTGATAAAATGTATGCATATTTGACGGATCAACATGGCGAGTAGAAGACTCTCCAATTTCGTGTAACGGTGTACCGAATGGGTTGATAAATTCGTCTTCGTCATTTAATGCATTGTCTGCTTGATTTGTGTTCTCTGGAGGAATGACAGTAGTTGTGGATGTTATAGGAGCGGTTGTTGATGTGATATTCTGAGGAGGTAAATCTGCAGCAACCCGTGTTGAAGTAGATGAAGTTGTATCCTTTTGTTGACGATGATCGGTATCATCATTCGTATCATGAGTGACAGCGGAAAAGTTCGATACAAAATGTTTCTCTCCCGTGAAATATTCATCATACATTGGTCGATATAACATTTCCAACTCTTCAATTGTCGTGTTGTCTGTCATATCTGCTCTTGGAACATTTCCTTGAACCAGCTTTGAACTTGACGATTCATTGTTGTGGTCTTGAGTTCCGAGTTCCGTGCGGTTGTGAACGGAAGTCGTTTGTCGTTGTGGATCGGGACTTAAACTGTTTTGTTCAAGTGCCATCTCTTGTAATTCATCAAATCTGATATGAATAGTCTCGACTATCAGTTTTGTTCTCTTGTTGTAAACTCTATATCCCTTAGACTGAGTTGCATATCCCACTAGAATACATGCATCACCTTTTTTCTTTCATCTTATCCAAATTTTCACCATCTCTAGTTATGTAACAAGTACATCCAAAAACATGAAGGTGTTTGAGTGAAGGTTTTTGATCATGGATTATGTGATATGGTGTCTTTTCGTGTCTTGGGATAATTCAGGATCGGTTTTGTATGTAACATGCGGTTGACACGGCTTCGGCCCACAAGTATAGTGGAAGTTTTGAAGCAGATAATAATGTTCGAGAAGCCTCAAATAAAGTACGGGTTCGTCTTTCAACAACGTCGTTTTGTTCGGGTATTCGGGCAATAGATGTTTCATGTTCAATTCCTTCAGCTTCAAAATAGTTTCTCAGAATTGAATTCAAAAATTATGTGCCTCTATCAGTACGAACCACTTTTACTTGAGCCTGAAGACCACGTTGTATCAGTTTAAGGAAGCTGATGAGAACTTCGGGTGTTTCATCCTTGGACCTCAAGAAGTGAGTCCATGTGTACCTTGATTAATCATCGACAATTACCATAACATATTTCTTCCCATTGATACTTTGAACACACATGGGACCACACAAATCTATATGAAGAAGATCTAACCGTCCTTTAGAGCTTGGTGTAGTCTTTGTCTTAAAGCTACTTCGTTTAGCTTTACAAAGCTCACAAGAAGAACAAAGATGATCTTTGATGAATTTCAAGCTTGGAAGGCATTTCACAATATCTTTCTTGGAAAGCAAGTTGATGGTATCAAAGTTGAGATGAGATAGACGTTAATGCCATAACCATGCCTGAGTCGTTGAAGCTTTAGCCATGAAGCAAATTGGTGTTGATGAAGTTGTGTCTTGTAGTGAAATTATGTACAGATCAGTACCCCGTGTACCGGTAAGTAAGTAATTCCCATCATAATCACGAACAAAACATGTCTTCTTTCTGAAAGCAACTTCTAAATCTGCATCACAGAATTGACCAACCGAGAAAAGATTGTGATTGAGTCCTTCGACGTAGTATACCCTTTTTATCGTGATATTCCCCTGAACCAAATCTCCATATCCTAGGATCCGTGCAAATTGATCATTTCCGAATCGGACCGTACCCAGGAACTTCTCCACGGAGTTAATTAGAAGCTTGAGATTCCCCGTCATGTGCTTCGTGCATCCGGAGTCCAGTATGAAGAGAATTATTTGTATTACCTACAGAAGAGTTAGAACACGATGGAGCATTTGCTAAATTTGATACCACAGTAGTTGTGATTGTAGAATCATTAGTGTCCTTAGCAATATTTAAAGGCATACTAACACTCGTTGTCACATTTTCTGTCCTAACTTTAGGCATCTATTTATATCTCGGAGGACATTGATTAGCAAACCACCATTTACATGACTTGCTAGCAGACTCATATAATTCCCTAATTCTGCTTCTAGGGTTCTTAGTGGTGGAGTCGGATGCATTACTTTTCTTAGTGGGGGTTGCATCAGAATGGTTTACTTTGCGTTTGGGTTTACTAGCACTAATAGGCATCACAACTTGCTTCTTAGTTCTAGTATCTACGCCTTTGACATCATTCATAACACACATAGATTGATTAGCGTTAGCACATTTTCCACATTTGACACAAACAAATTTGACATTCAAAGCATTCAAGTCATTCAAGGCATTCAAATCGTCATTACACGCGATTACAGAGTTTTTATTCTTAAAAACATTCAAATTCCTAGGGTGTTCTTCTACTTCCTTCAACTTCCCATTACTCTTGTGTTTCCTAACCTTATCATTCACTTGAGTGCTCTTAAGCTGAGGCTGGCTAACACTAGCAGTGGAGACTACTCCTGTAGTAGAAGACACACGAATATTAGTGTTTCTAGAAGTCTGAGGCGAGTGACTAACTTTGTTTGTGGGTTTAGTGGTCATTCTATACATTCCTGGTTTAATCACATTACTGTGCTTAATTCTACAATATTCCTTATGGGTTGAGTATGTGGTAACCTTTCCTTTTCATCCATCTTATGGGCAAACACAGGTTTTGCAAACGAAGAACTTGAGAAAGCAGATGGTTTATCCAAGATAGATGATCTATTCACTTTAGAGGCATTGGGTTGTCTAACAACAGGTTTCTTAACGCTAGGTTCCACAACTTTCCCACCCATTTGAGCAATGAGTTTCTTCAACTCTACTATAACGATGTCTTTTTCTTGTAACTGAGGTTTCAAATCCGTAATATCAAGACTTTTTTCATTTAGTAATCGACATGACTCAGATAATTTTACTTCCAAAGGTGTATCATTTGAAAAGCTGCCAACTTTATTTTGCAAAGCAAGTTCAAGTGAGTGACAATGTTTTTGAAGATAATCATATCTATGTTGAATTAACGAAAACTCTTTTTGGTCAACTTTATTCGAAAGATCAGTTTCAAGACGTTCACATTCTTTTACTTGATCAAGATATTTGCATGCAACATCAGAATATTCGTCAATATCAGCACAAGATGTAACATAAACACACATAATATCTTTTGAGAGACATTCATGTAAGAGTAGATCATATGCTGTATAAAACTCGTCTCTTTCAGGTTGATGGTCGTTCACTTCTTGTTCAAGAGATTCCACATATTTCAAATCATCAAACATTTCTTGCTTAATTAATGTTTCAAATTCGAAATATGTTTTTGTGTTCTTTCCGCAAGCGGAGTCAAAATACTTTTCACAAGCACAGTTATATCGTGAGGAATTTCTTTGTCTCCTTTTGAAAGTTCACGTTTTTTCTAGTCATCATCAACAGCCTTTTTGAAACTTTCAATGTTACTCTTGAGAGTACTAAGTGCTTGCTTACTCTTGCTTACAGAAGCTTTAAATGGCAAGTACTCAATAAATTTTGAAACATTAGTTTTCTTAATGAAAAAAGCTTGTCTCCATTTAATTCTTATTTGTTCACATTCGAAAAATATTTGCTAACGAGTTTTCTGTGTTTGCGGTTTGAACAGACCATAAAGACTGTTTTTATAAGCATAATTATATTGTTTAACAAATTCTTTATTAACTTTTGGTCTACTCTCTTCTTCCAAATCGTTTGTCTCTTCACTGTCGGGCCTAACAACAAGGCAATCAAGATCGGTCCATTGGGACTCATCAAGATATAAATGCTGATTCTCAGATTGAGCTTGCTCAAGGTACTTAGGATTAGAAAAAGTAGGTCGATCCTTAAAAAACGAACGAGGTGCCAACATTCTCATGGTTTGAACTAATTGATTAGTTTTGTAAACAATTTTCTTATAAAACTAAACTTGAGTTTCAAGTTCCACCATTTTGTCGATATCTTTCGCTTGTTTAGTTTTGAAATCCTTTTTCAACTTTTCAACCACTTCTTTCTTTTCATTAACAAGTTTAGTTTTATCCTCTTGAAGAAAACCATTTACTTGAGTTAGCTCATTGACTTTCGTGGTAGCAAGATACGTTTTGTGACGTCCAGTACTAAAAGAGGTGTTATAATTACGTTTCTCTTGTTCTAGAAGTTTAAGAGTTTCGTTATATTTCTGTTGATAATCGTCCTTTTTACGTAAATTAAACACCCTTTGTACCCCACAATCTCATTGGTGTTTTGAAGAAGCTAAGCTCTATAGCTATCAATGGTCTCACTAGATTTGATTAGAGCAGTTTTGCATTCTTCAAAATTTTGAGTGAGCGTAGCGTTTGCCTTCTTTAATTGCTTTTGACTCTTTCTAGTTTCTTTGACATCTTTTTGTAAAGAAGCAATTAAGTTAGCGAGTGCAATACACTCCTCATCATCATCATACTCGTTTGCATGTTGATCATCCTCAGACTCATTATTGCACATGTCTGATGAATCGGGTGTGGTATTGCTATCAACCGTTTCCATCATACATGTGTCATTAATGGCTTTGGGTAGCTCACAATGCTCATGAGTATTACCAAACACATTATATTCCTCTTAAGTGTGTACCTTATCGATTGGCTCAGTATCAAAGATAGGACCATTTTCATCTTCAGTGACGTTGGGAACTTCTTCAACCTTTGCCATGTACGAGTAATGTGCTTCAAGTTCTTGATCGGAAGCTTTATCATCAGTGTCATCAAGCATGGATCCTTCCTTAGCCGACAGTTTAACCCCAGCTTCATTCTTCTTGCAAAGCATCATCTTTTCCTTATGATAACCAGAGTCCCTAACTTGTTTAGGCTTTCTGCATTCCTTTGCCATATGCCCATAACCTTGACAATTAAATCATTGAATCCCACTTTGCTGAACCACTTGAGTACCAACAATGTCCCTATTCCCAGCAGAAGTAGCAATCCTCTAAGCATCATACTTAGCAGTTTGTCGATCATACCGTGCAGAACCCTCAGCATGTGTTGGATTACGTCGATCATACCTTGGAGGACTTTCATCACGTTGACGTGTTTCATACCTTCGAGGAGTCTCAACATATTGATTCCTTCTATTTGATGATGTTCGAAGATTGTTGTTGGTGGGTTTGAAGATTTTCTTGTAGGTCTTCATAATGAAAGCAATTTGTTACTTCATCTCCCTATCCTTTGTTGGGAATAAATTAAGGCCAGATCACTTGAGCGCTGACAAGAACAAAACAAGCGTTGGCAAGAACAATACAAGCGCTGACAGCTCAAGCATTGACAAGTTAAAGTCAAGCGTTGACACATTGAAGACAAGCACTGGTGGAAGATATATTCTACACGTTTATTATATTCTAGAATACTTATAGTAAGGATAGGAACGACAATGTATTTTCTATATTTATCTTTACCTAGAATAGCTGATACGTAGATTATTGTACAAGGCTTCTTATATCTATAAAAGATGACCTTTAGGTATAAGTTTTATATTAGTTTTCATTCGTAAACTACTTTCATTGTAAGCAAGTTTGATATTGATAATCAAAGTGAAAGTTTGTTTATATCATTGTGTGTTCTTGTTTAAGTGTTAAATTCCGCATAACACTTAGATTCATAAGCATATACAAAGGTTTCTCTACGTGTATTACTTGATCTAATCTCGTATACACAAAGCTAATCGATCTAAGTTTGGGATCAACAAGTGGTATCAGAGCTTGTTGAGAAACTTTTGATCTTAAAGAACACAAGAACCCTAGAAATCACCAAAACCCTAATTTTCTCAAAAACCCTAACAACATCATGTCAACTCCAGAAATCACCAACTCTTCCTCCTCACCTTTACCAAACATCAAGATTCCTATGCTTGATGCAACCAACTTTGATCAGTGGAAGTTCAACTTTGAACAATATCTGGGGATCTATGACTACACACTCTGGGAGGTTATTAAATATGGAAACACATTCAATAAGGCCCAAAAGATTCTTAATGCTATTTCTGCAAGAACAGCTGTTGCTGGATGTTCAGAAGCTGACAAGAGGGAAAAACCTGATGATGGTAGAGCTATGTCTGCTGAAGACATGGCAAAGAGAAGGGTTGACATGAAAACCCTAAATATTCTGAAGCTCTCTTTGGGACAAGAGAATCAACATAAATACAGAAGTTATGAATCTGCTAAAGACCTTTGGGAAGCTCTTGAAGTTGCACATGGTGGCAATGCAGACACTAAGGAAGAGAAGAAAAAGCAACTCATGTATGATTATGTTGTCTTCAAGGCTCAACCCAATGAGAAACTAAGTAGTGTGAGAAGCAGATTGCTTGACATTACAAGCAAGTTGTCCTTCATGGGGACACAAGTTGGTGATGTTGATATTAATGCTACCTTTCTTAAAAGTCTTGGTGAGGCATGGAAGATTGAGGCAAGATCTATTATTGCCAACAATACTTACAAGAGCTCCTCGTTTGATGACATCTACAACAAACTAAGGCTGTTGGAGGATGAAACTCTTTCAGAACATGGAAGCAAGTCTACTACCAGCAACATGGCCTTCTTCTCTCATAGTGAAGGTCAATTCAATCAAAAGGACTCTTACGTGCATCCAGTTACTGGATCATCATATGTCAGCGCTGGAACAAGTCCTGTCAACGTCTCCTATTCAGACGCTGACACATACAAGAGTGACTCCCCAAGAGTTACACCTGCTGGTTTGAATTTAGATACTGTTTGTGCTTACATTGCTTCTTTGCCCAATGGTTCAGTGATTACTTATGAGGACCTTGAGCAGATAAGTTATGAGCACTTAGAAGAGATGGACATCAACTGGAACATGGCTCTTGCTAGTATAAGAGCAAACAGGTTGAACAGAAGGTTTAAGAAGAAAATGACCTTCAATGCTAAAGACACAGCTGGATTTGACAAATCCAAAGTTGAATGCTACAACTGCCATCGTATGGGGCACTTCATGAGGGAATGCAGATCTCCTAGAAGATCTGATGCTGGTAAACCCTCAAGTCAGGTTGTTAAAGCTCAGGATTCCAAGGCCATGGTTGCAGTTCAAGGAATTGATGGTATGGGATGGGATTGGAGCTATCTGGCTAAGAATGTTGAAGAGGACAAAGCTTTGGTTGCTGATATTGAAGAAGAAGAGCATGTTGAATATGCTCTCATGACACACTCCTCCTCTTCATCTGATAATGAGGTATATGATGATGCTTTTTGTAGCAAAGGGTGTAGGATAAATACTGAAAGACTTAACAAGGAGGTGTTAAGATTATTAGATGATATGAGTACTGAAAGATGTAAATTGTCTAATTACCAACTAGCTCTTACTGAAACTGAGAAAACCGTTTCTGAATACAAGAAAATGGAATTTGATTTAAAAGATAAAATCAATATCTTAAAACATGAGTTAGATGCTAGTATGGATATTAGAAATATCATGGAAAGGGTTAATGGTGAGTTACAGGCTAAGTTAGATGAGGCTATTAAAAATAAAGACAATGTTGGCCTTAAAATTCAAAGATTTGATAGAGCCACCCAAACCTTAGGAGACTGTGTAGCTAAACAAAGGGATTCTAAGGACATGACTGGGATTGGGATGAATGATTACTCTTTGGTTCCACCACCAGCTGGTGACTTATATGGTGTCCAACAAAAGGACCTATCTTGGACTGGTTTGCCAGAGCTCCAAGAGGAGGAATTCATTCCTCCACCAAGAGTTGTCACTCCAGTTGAAGAGTATCAACAAAAACTGACTGACCTGAATGAGTGGAAGAAGGCTAACCCTACTTTATTTGTCAAGGGTGGCCTACTATGTGAAAGTCCCAATGAGTCCACACCCATTAAGGTTACTAACCCAATCACTGGTAAAGTTGTTGACCTAGGCTCAAACACTGTTAGAAGACCTAGCATTAAATATGCAGAGATGTATAGGAATACTAGGTCACCCAAGAGTCAAGTTAGCAATCATGGAACAGGCTTCTTCTCCTCTAGACCTAAGGTTGTGTCTAGAAAAGCTTGTTACACGTGTGGTAGTTTTTCACACATGGCATACAAGTGTGTCAACGCTCACAAAGCCAGCGTTGACAGAAACAATTTCAGCGCTGACAGGAACAAAGTCAACGTTGTTAGGAATTCAAACGTTGTCAGACCCAAACCTTATGTGCAGCAAAGTCCACAAGTGATTAGACCTGCCCCATTCTTTTCTAGAAGGTCTAACACTCATGTACAAAGACCATTTCAAAAGACAAACACCAGGTCAAATAGGCAATGGGTTTCTGTAGCAAACCCTAGGTTCAACGCTGACAAGGGTAATTTCAGCGTTGACAGGACAAATTCTAACGCTGACAGAAACGTGACCAGACCTAAATATTTGCAGCCACAAGGTAAGGGGTCTAAAGCTTCTTCAAGCTTAACATGGAGACCCAAGAAAGATCAAAACCCTAATGATAATGGGATTTCAATGACTTGCAAAAGATTTAATTACATTTTAAAGGTCATTACAAAACCTATTGGGGTTAACTGGGTATTTCATCCAAAAAAGGATGAGAATAGGGTTGTTATGAGAACTAAGTATGTTCTTATTGAACAACCAGATGAATCCAAGTCTTTTGAGACTTGGGATCCCAAAGAAAACTAATTTGTTTTCTTTATGTGCAGGGCATTCAAAGACAGATCAATGATTATGGATATTGGGATAGTGGATGCTCAAGGCACATGACAGGGAAGGAAGACTATCTGACGAATTTCACTCCTATTAAAGATGGTGATAAGGTATACTTTGGAGGTGGATATGGAACTATCACAGGAAAAGGAACCCTTCTCACCAATAATCTGCATTTTGAGAACGTCTTCCTGGTAAAAGAACTTGATTATAACCTGTTTAGTGTATCACAAGTTTGTGATAACAAAAATAAAGTTCTTTTTACTGATACTGAGTGTTTGGTGTTAAGCAAGGATTTTAAGATCCCTGATGAGAAATATATTGAGTATAGAACACCTAGGCATAAGGACATATATAATGTGAATTTAAATGGGATTAAAATGAACAATAATATGTCTTGTTTTTATGCTAAGGCCTCAGTAGATGAGAGTAATTTGTGGCACAGAAGACTAGGGCATATAAATTTCAAAAATATCAATAGACTTGTGAGGCTTGGTTTAGTTGATGGTTTGCCTGAGAAGGCCTTTCACAATGACCACTCTTGTGTTGCATGTCTTAAAGGCAAGCAGCACAAGGTCTCATTCAAGTCTAAACAGGTGCACACTAGTTCTAGACCTCTTCATATGCTTCACATGGACCTCTTTGGTCCAACCAATATAGAAAGTTTGAATGGTAAGTCATATTGCTTTGTTATCACAGATGACTTTTCTAGGTTTACTTGGACATTCTTTCTAGCTATGAAGAGTGACACAGCTGATGTTCTTATTGATTTTATCACTCAGATTGAGAAGAGGTCTGGCAATGAGGTTAAAATGCTTAGGAGTGATAATGGTGGAGAATTTAGGAATAAGAAGCTAGATGATTTATGTGCCGGAAAGGCATTACAAGGCAATTTAGTATTGCTAGAACCCCACAACAAAATGGGATTGCTGAGAGGAAAAATAGAACCCTAATTGAAGCAGCCAGAACAATGTTGGCTGATGCTTACTTTCCTATAGCCTTTTGGGCTGAGGCTGTTAATACAGCTTGCTATTTGCAAAATAGAGCATTGGTTAACAAAATTCAGAACAAAACACCTTATGAGTTACTTTGGGGTAGAAAACCTAATATTGGTTTTCTTAGACCTTTTGGTTGTCATATAGTAGTCTTGGATACTAGTGATGCCTTAGGGAAATTTAGTGCAAAAGGTGATGAGGGTTACTTCATGGGGTATTCAGTCCAGAGCAAGGGTTATAGGGTTTATCTTAAAGAGGACAAACGTATAGTTGAAAGAGTACATGTTAGGTTTTTAGAGAATAAACCTAGTGATCCTGAAAGTGGTCCTAATTGGTTGTTTGACTTGGAACCTTTATCTAGAACTTTAAATTATATGCCTGTCACTAATCCAGACATTGTGAAGGTAACTTCAAATGTTATGGAGGAACAAGTTGTTGATGTTTCAGGTACTCAGGTTCATAAGAAGGTTGGATCACAAGCAGAAAAGGCATCTCCTATATTAGAATATGTCACAATTCCCATTTGGACAGATGTTTTTGCTGCTGCTGCTGCTGCTGGACAAGATAATGGTGGTTTTCAAGCACCAACAGATATAAACATGCATGGTCCTTCAGGCGCTGACAAAGGAAAATCTAGCGCTGACAAGACCAACTCAGACGTTGATGGCTCAGACGTTGACAACAACAGTTCAAGCGTTGTTAGCCCAAGCGCTGACAAACAAGGTTCAAACATTGACAACACCTTTGCACATCTTTTCTCTTCCACTTTTGAACAAGGTGAACCTTCCAATTCATATGAAGAAGGTCATCCTTATGTTGATGTAAGAGAGTCTGATGAAGAAGATATTGGCAACATGGAGCATGAGGTTGAGGACACCATACTTTTTGAAGGAGGAGTTCTCACTTCCACAATGAAGAATCACCCCCTTTCCAGATCATTGGTTATATTATGACTCCAGTTCAGACTAGAAGATCTCATCAAGGTCTTGGTGGGTTTATTGCCAATATACACAAGAAGGTTGATACCCTCTTGTTCAAGCATGTTTGTTTGCATGTTTTCTGTCACAAGAAGAACCCAAGAAAATATTTGATGCTCTCAAAGAACCAAGTTGGGTGGAAGCAATGCAGGATGAGCTTCACCAATTTGCAATTCAGGATGTTTGGGAGCTGGTTGATTGTCCCAGATATGTCAGACCTATAGGGACAAGATGGGTTCTCAGGAACAAAAGAGATGAAAGAGGCATTGTGGTCAGAAAAAAGGCAAGGTTAGTGGCTCAAGGATATACACAAGAGGAGGGGATAGACTATGAGGAAGTCTTTGACCAGTTGCAAGGATTGAAGCTATAAGGATTTTTCTAGCCTATGCATCCTGCATGGGCTTCACTGTCTATCAAATGGATGTCAAGAGTGCCTTTCTCTATGGCACCATTGTTGAGGAAGTATATGTAATGCAACCTCCTGGTTTTGAGGATCTAGAGCATCCAGATAAAGAGTATAGAGTAAAAAATGCTATGTATGGCCTTCATCAGGCCCCTAGAGCATGGTATGGTACTTTGTCTACCTATTTGGTGGACAATGGATTCAAGAGGGGCACCATAGATCAGACACTGTTTACAAAGAATAAAGGCAAGGATGTGTTGCTTGTCCAGGTCTATGTAGATGATATCATCTTTGGGTCTACTGATCCAAAGATGAGTGAGGATTTCTCCAAACTTATGACAGACAAATTCAAGATGAGTGCTATGGGGGAGATGAACTTCTTTCTTGGTTTACAAGTTCAGTAGAAAGAAGATGGTATCTTCATCTCCCAGGACAAATATGTGGCTGAAATCTTGAAGAAGTTTGGCTTTTCTCCACATGAAAAGAGGGCTACTACTCCTATGGATAGAGAACACCCTTGGGGAAAGATTGGAGATGGGAAAGATGTTGATGTCAGGCACTATAGATCCATGATTGGATCCTTGATGTATCTTACTGCCTCCAGACCTGACATTATGTTTGCTGTGTGTGCTTGTGCACGCCATCAAGTGACTCCCAAAGAATGTCACCTTTATGCTGTGAAGAGGATCTTTAGGTACCTAAGATGCTATCCTAATCTTGGTTTGTGGTACCCAAAGGATTCACCATTGGAGCTGATTGCATATTCAGATAGTGATTATGGAGGTGATAAATTTGATAGGAAATCCACAACTGGTGGATGTCAGTTTCTTGGGAGCAGGTTGATATCTTGGGAATGCAAGAAACAAACAGTGGTGGCTAATTCTACAACTGAAGCAGAGTATGTGGCTGCAGCTGCATGTTGTGGCCAAGTTTTGTGGATTCAGAACCAGTTGTTGGACTATGGGTATAATTTCATGCATACTAAGATATTTGTTGACAATAATAGTACTTTATGCATCATTAAGAATCCTGTACATCATTCTAAAACTAAACACATAGAAATTAGACACCATTTTATAAGAGATTGCTTTGAGAAAGGTTTAATACAACCAGATAGGGTTGACACTGAGGAAAATATGTCAGATTTATTAACTAAACCTTTTGATGCTGGGAGATTTCAATACTTGGTAACAAGTATTGGAATGGTCAATCTCACATAATATGTGTTTTGGAGTCTTTTTGTAAAAGTATGTACAGGATGATGCATTATTATTGGTCTTATTGATGATTTAGATTTTCCACTATATTTTTCTAACAATGGCAAAGGTTGCTTGAACGCTGATAAGTGTTTTTGCAACATTGTCAGCAATATAATTGTCTAACGCTGACAAAGCTTTCCTCAACGCTGTTATGTGTTATCGGGGCGTTGTCAGCAACAATGTTAGTTTTGTGGTTTTCAATCTAAATGTTCAGATGGTGTTAGCAGTATACCATTAGATACAGAGTTGCTTATGGATCAATGAAGAAGCATTTGGACAAGTTTTTATTTATGGATGATGGTTGGAATGTCTCATTCCTATCTTGACATAAATTTTTTATGTTCATGCATGATTTTAGCAAACTTTTGTATCATATTTTAAGGGGAGGTTTTAGGAACCTTTAGGATTTTTGGGTATCCATATGATACTCTTATCACAATTCTAGATTGTGTCCACAGGTGAGTATGAGTTAGTTTTACTAAATCATGAGGCACTGTAGCATGCAAAGTTGATATACTATGCATGCTGCCAAGACATTTTTGGCCTAGAACTGGTTGTGGTCTGTTGGGAGACTTGGGAATGATTTTGATATGGGATTTACCTGGGAGTAACAAGGATTTTATAAGGTAACTTGGTTGTTAAGAGTTTTGGTTAGCAAGGGACACTAGAGGACTGTTATGTCTATCTTGCTTGTGCAAGTGTGCATAACTGGACAATGCTTGCCGCCCTATAATAATTATCAGCTTTTGGTTATCTTCTCTAGGATAAATTACTTGTTAAGGTCATTTTTCACTTTTTAAAATATTTTTATTTTTGGACGCTGACAAGAATTTTCCAAGCGTTGTTGTGACCAAATTGGACTCAAGCAATTGAACTCAAGCAATTGAGGGAGAGGATTGTTGTTTTGGAAAGTGATCGTGCTAGGAGGGGTATGGAGGAATCTTCCAAAGGGGAGGAAGATCCAATAAATCTGAGTGATAAGGGCAGCCATGATGGTCAATCAATGGATGTTGCTGAGGCCCTTACAACTTTGAAGAAACAAACAGGTTTTGATACGTCCTTAGTCTCTCCCACCAACTTAAATTTATCATTTACAGCTATGTTGAGAGAGGTTACACAAGGCGCTGAGGGAAGATATTTGAGCGTTGACAAGGACAATTTGGACGCTGATAGAAGTATTTTGGGCGCTGATAGGACAAATTTGGGCGTTGATAGACCTGCACATGAAGGTGATGTATCCCAGTCATCATCTATCATCAAGGAGGTTTCTACTCAGGTATTACCATCTACCTTACCAACCATTTCACCATCAGATAAGGGTAAGGGTATAATGGTAGAGGAGATTGTTCCAAAGGATGCAGCTCAAGTTGAATTTGATAGAAGGTTGGCTGCACAAATCATGGAACAGGATGAAAAGGAAAAGTCACCATTTGTTGTGACTTCTGAAGAAGGAAGTGATGGAGCTAGCTCAGACTCAAGTGTGATGATTATAGAACCTGAAAGGCTTGAGTATGGGGATGAGTTGGCCAAAGAAAAGTTGAGAGAATTGAAATTGCAGGTTGACTTTGACATGCCAGAGGTGGTTCAAATGTATCATGCTTGGGAAGACAGATGCATGGAGAATCCAGACTTGACCATTTCAGATCAAATATGGGGTTTGGAGATTCTACTTAGAGTTCAGAAGGATTGCCAGGTAATTTTGAAACACAAGGCAAGCAATATTCTCTCAGAGTTGAAAAGGGATAGAAGGGAGCTCTACTTTATGTTGCTCATATGTCATGGAGTTGGATGGACATATCAGAAGTTGAAGGCTTTGACATTTGATGAGTTGGAAAACAGGGCTTATCCCATTTGGGTGAGAGTGCAGGAAGCAAACACTCTCAGACTTCTTTCAGATGAAAGAAAGGAGGAACTTGCAGAAGAAATGGAACTCAAGAAAGCTATGATTGTTCCCAGGCCAGTGAAGAAGGGAATTTCATTTGAGTTTCCAAAAGATATGGATCCACTATATCCAAGTGAAGCAGTTATAAGAAAGAGCCTCAAGCTCTCCCCATTAGATTCCAGGAACCCAATTGTGAGCTATGAAGAAGATGAATGTGGGTTCTGGAAGATTGGCAGATTTGGCAAGGAGGTACACACTTTTACCACTCTCATATCTTTGTTTGCAAGTTGTGATAGAGAAGACTTGGTGGACCTTTGGAGGTTGCTGGAGACCAAGTATGAGGCTGAAGCACCAACTTCAGCCAATGGAATAAAACTTTGGACCACATTCAAAAGAATGTGTGGGCCAAAAGATGAGGATCCTGCAATTTGGAAGGATCTTGAAGATGACCTCAGTGGTCTTCAATGGAGGTTATATTCAGCTGTTGGTGTATACCATTTGAGCTCTACAAAGTTTGCTGAGTATTTACTTGTGGATGCTCAGTATTTCATATCCAAGGCTATTTTGGAGAAGATGAAGGACACTCAGCTGGAAATAGATTATTCAAGTGACGTGGCAAAAGATTTGATCAGATGTATTCATTATCAATATGAGAAGGTTTGTAAGATTCCTCCTAGTCCTTAATGCTTATTCAGAAACTTGATCATAAGAGTGGATATCAAGTTTAGGGGAGGATTGTTGGGAATAAATTAAGGCCAGATCACTTGAGCGCTGACAAGAACAAAACAAGCGTTGACAAGAACAATACAAGCGCTGACAGCTCAAGCATTGACAAGTTAAAGTCAAGCGTTGACACATTGAAGACAAGCACTGATGGAAGATATATTCTACACGTTTATTATATTCTATAATACTTCTAGTAAGGATAGGAACGAGAATGTATTTTCTATATTTATCTTTACCTAGAATAGCTGTAGAACCTTGAGTAATATGAATCAATTGATTCCCCATCCAATGAAGTAAACTTACCAAAGTTCCAGAACAAGTTAGTTTTGACATCTTTCTTGTTTAGTGATTCTCCTTGTTGCAAGCGTTCAATGGCAAACCACATTTCTTTTGCAGTAGAGCATGCATCAACCGTTGAGTAAATATCATCTCCAATCCCACTTAGAATCAAATAGATTGCTTCTTTCTCTGCATCAATCCAGGCACGGTTCTCTATCGAAGTGTTCTCATATGTTTTCGTAATTGTTTGCTCATCGGAACCAGACGTCGGGTCGGTTGCTCGAACTGCAGGAATGGTTATTATAGTGAGATTATAGGGTCCTTCTTTTATGCAACGTCAAAGAACATCACCATTGGGTTTAGTGCCAAGATATCGAAGGAATCGTGATTGCCATTGTGCATATCTACCAGCCACAAGCATTGGTGGTCTCTCTTTATTACCCGCCACCATTATGTTGTTATTCGTCACACGATATTCGGCAGTAGAATCGATCTCAATATTCTCTGAAATGATGAATTGAATGTGGATCTTAAGTAGTTGTGTTGTGATTTTTTTGTTGTTGAAATTCCGAAAATTACGATTTTTCTCAGTCCGACAATAAATTCCTCAGTCCAAAAATTGCAATTTTGAAATCGAGCTAGAAATAGGCTAAAACTAGTATGGAAAAAATTTGAATCTACTTGACGGGAAAATTTTAACTATTTTTTTTAATCTTCGTGTAAACTACGTTATAGGACTAGTCTAGATATTGGCTAAGTCTAAAAAATACTCTAACAAAATTTAGATGTCCATCGCAATGTCACCCATCGCACTCTTAGATCGCAAGTCTGATCACACTCGTAGATCGTAAGTCTGATCGCACTCTTAGATCGCAACCCTGATCGCACTCACATATCGTAAGTCTGATCGCACTCTTAGATCGCAACCCTGATCGCACTCATAGATCGCAACCCTGATCGCAAGTTGGATCGTAACCCTGATCGCAAGTTGGATCGTAACCCTGATCACAAGTTGGATCAAAATGGTAGATCGCAAGTTGGATCGCACTCTTAGATCGCACGTTGGATCGCAATGCTTGATCGCAAGTTGGATCGCAATGCTGGATCGAAAGTGCTAGGTCGCAAGTTGGTGATCGCAATCCACGATCGTAAGTAGAAACCCCGAGGGCTGTTGCGATCGGAATAGACAATCATAATGAGTAAACCCTTTCCGAGACTTGAAACCAACAAAGAATGTAGATTCCTTACCTTGTAATCCGAGATAAAAAGCAAACCACAATAACCAAATCCTTACCACACATATGAAAGATGTAGAGATGTATAGAGGAAGACTTAGAGCACTGTAAACAGAAGAAAAAAACTTGAATCCGAGTAGATTTTATGTTAAAATCACACGAACTAAGTAGTAAATCAACAACGAATCACAAAACTACCCCATGGCGATTGATACCACAATAACCACAATAACCAAATCCTTATAAAATATGATGATTCTACACGAATAAAGAAGAAAGAAAGGTAGATAAAAGATGGAAGATTTCTAGAGAGAGAAAGTAGTGAAAGAATGTAGAGAGAAGTGTGTGTTAGACTTTTGTGAGATTAGATTAGAAAATGAGACAACCAACACCCTTCCTAACATGCTCGGAAGGGTATTTATAGCCTTTGCCTACATGTGCCTTAATGGGCTATAGTTTGATTGAGTCGGGCTTGAATAAATGCTTAGTACATTGAAAGAGGCCTTTTAAGCTAGTCATCAAGCCCGTAATGTCACGACTATTTTAACTAGCTATTACAACGTTCTACTAAATGTTACAATATAAACCTATGACCGAACATTCTTGTTTGACTCAATATTTTGAGGCTAACAAAAATCATTTTACAATGTAAATTATACTCGAAACTTGTAGCATTTTTTTCTAAACCGCATTTCTAATTGTTTTAGATATATTATCATGGTAATCACAAACGAAAACTTAAAAACCGTTTTTGCTTTTCACTCTTGAAAAAGATACATGTCCATGTGTTTAAACTGTTAGTAGGAGATACAAACCTACTTTTACAATCGACTAACATTGGCTTTTTGTTAATCGTCATTGAAAATGAGAATGACCGGCCCTGATAACTAGTACAATACCCGTACGTTGCTCGAGTATAACGTTTTTAATAAAATTACAAATTTACTCATTTTATTTTTCATATTTTATAAAAAAAACTTAAAAAATCACACACATCTAAAGATCCTAATCATATTTATTTAATGAAAGCATTAAATATGTTGAAAGTTGATGTTTCTCTATTTAAGCATATATTTACTACATTTTATATTATCCTATCAACTTAAGGCAAATAATTAGCATTTTTTTCATAAATATATAGTATTTCAATTTCAATCAGTTATTATCTGAGACAACTATGGTATGTATGTACATGCAATTGACAAAATTTGTTATGCATCATGAATATGTAAAAATGGGCATTTGCTTATCATAGAAAGTCTGCATTATGAAAAATCATTCATGCACAATATCATCTCTTACAAACTATATTGATAATAGCCAAATGGACATAACACATTAACAGAGAAAATAATCCATATAGAACGATATTATTTTAAAGCCATGTCAAACAAAACAACAAAAGTACGAAAAACAATATTAAGAATGATAACAAGCAATTTTAAATAATACCCGTGCATTACTCGGGTTACAATGCGATAATTTACAAACTATATTGATAAATTTATTCCGAGCGTATAATATAAATTCAGAAAATTTTTTAGTATATTCTATAGAAAATACATCTTCCACCTCTGTTTTCTATCATACAATAAATAAAAACAGTCAACCCATATGATTCATATCAAGTTAAATTTGATTTGAAACCAAATAATGTGTTCATTATTTGTAGGGGTGTCCATTATTTGGATTTGACCCACGAAAACCGAAAACCGAACGGAACCAAACCCGAATTACTAGGGGTGAGCAAAAAAAACCGAAAAACCGAAATCGAATCGAAAAACCGAATAAACCGAACCGAAAAAACCGACAGAATATAAAAACCGATGGTTCGGTTTCTACGTTTTCAAAAACCGAAAAGTTTCGGTTCGGTTTCGGTTTTCAATCAAAAACCGAACCGTAAAAACCGAACCGAACCATTTTATTTTACAAAAAACTATAAATATAATATAATATAAATAAATAAGTAATATATCAAAATTATAAATTAATATTCATTTTTTAAGGAAATAGGAGTAACATATTTATCTTGTTGTTTATACGCGTGTTTGATATATATTTGTCCTTAATTGACAATATATCATTCATTACGTATGTGACAATAATTGTTTGTACGCATGTTTACTTGCATTTGTGTTTATCTTATTAATATGTGTGTACTTATAGATTAGAATTTTGAGATAAACATTATTAAGCTTAGATTAAAACTTAAGAAAAAAACTATTTTTTTCACGCGAAACAAGGTTTTTAATCTAAATCGGACGTACCCAAATATAAACGGTTTTAGAACCGAAAAAACCGAAAAACCGAACCGAAACCGATTACAAACCGAAAAAACCGAACCGCCCAAAACCGAACGGTTTCGCTTTTTAGTTTTTTAAAAACCGAATATATCGGTTCGGTTTCGGTTTTAGCAAAAAACCGACCCAAACCGAACCGTGCACACCCCTACGAATTACAACCGAACCAAAAATAGAATTCGGGTTATGGGTCATAACCGAACCTAACTATAATTTGGTTTTCGGGTTGGGTATGGGTTTGGCAATCGGATCCGAAAACCTAACCGAAAACCAAAATTGTACAAATATATTTGTTTTTATATATATTTTTATATATTAAATAATTATTAAAATTAAATCTTAATATAAAAATACAATTTTTATACTTGAAATAATTTTTTTTGTTAAATATTTAAATAATTATGTATTTTTTTTAGAAAATTCAAATAATTCGGGTCAACCCGAGAACCGAACCGAATTCAAATTCGGTTTTTGGTTTGGTTCGGTTGAAATCTAGTTCGGTTCGGTTCGGTTTTCGGGTTGACCCAGGAAAAAATTAACCGAATAACCCGAACCGAATAAACCGAATAACCCGAGAACCGAACCGAAGGACACCCCTAATTATTTTTGACTTCTACGAATGTCATTTGGATTATTCCATCTCAATTTCAATAGCATTGTCTCGTTTTCGTAGATATGTGATAGTGCAAGCTATATAAAAAGAGTGACAATGAAAAAAAGGTTATACAGTAGTAAGAAAGGATAACATCATTAACCGATGAATGGGTATTCAGTTGTTACCTTTGTGGTTGGGCTAGTGTTCAAAGAAAGAAAAACTACATTAGACTTCATACGTATAGGAGAATATGAGTTGTTGAGACACGAAACGAAAAATATGCAAAAAAAAATTAATGTTACCTCATCAACAACACATGAATACAGAGTACCCAAAATGCATTGAAATCAGTTTCCTCTATAAAGAAAAAGGAAAACAAAATGTTAGATCTTCATGAAAATATAAAACTATGGAAAGATGATGAAACGTCTTATAAAAAATGAAAAGTCTTGAATGCCTCATTGAGTGTCTTTTCGCTACATCCATTAACTCGTTTTGTTTTTGCTAACGAACACATTAATATTTTATTTTTCATATGTGTAAATGCAAGATTTGAAATCACCACTCCGAAATATAGTGAATGTAATAGATTGCACAAGTGTGTTTAAATAAGCCATCACACGGCTATATGAAAAGATATTGAGAATTATTAGGAAGTTAGTTTGAGTATTTCGTGGTAAATATTCAAATGTGATAGTCAAAGATAAGAGATGAACTGCATGCATCTACTAATACGGGGTATTATCGAATATTACCGATCTTCTAGTATATGCATGTATAAAGCTTCAAATAAGTATTAGTTGTTGACTATTTTTTTAAATTAGGTTTCTTATCTTAGTGTCAACAAACTTTACGTTTTAAAAGGAGGAATTAGGATGGCTAAGATTAAAAGTAAATTTATTTAAACGGATGTGATTAACTTAAAAGGTAAAATGACCGGCCACAATATAAAGATAATCCGTTATAGTTATTATAACGGGTGTTTTTTGTTTTTTATTTTTTAGGTCTTTTAAAAGTTTTCTTTTTTTATGAAAAAACAAATTTTGAAAGTTTTTAATCCAAAAAAACTATTTTTTTGAATAACTTTGTTTCCCCGAAAAAAATCGGAAATATCGTTACCTGACTACAAGTTCGGAAAATTTTTGTTTGAAAACACTTTTTGGAAAATATACTGTAAAATTTCCCAAAAGAATTATTTTACAAATACGTTAGTGGTTTTTAATGAAATTTGTAAGAAGTTTCAAAAAGAAATTTATGAACCATTTTCGAGGAATAAGCGAGGGGTATATTTTTTTTTGTAAAGTAAAACCCAAATTAAGGATTTTTTTCAAAAGATTCTTTCCCTAATAAGAAACAATCTTTTTATTTGTTCTCTTTGTTTTCAATTCTTTGAATTAAAAAGATTAAAAATTACTTAATTTGGCTTAAAATTCGTATTTATATAAAACACTATAAAAACGGTATGTGTCAATATTAAAAGAGAAAAAGTAAAAAAAAAGGTGTTATTATTTAAAACTTATGTGCATCATATAATGTGTCAAAAATATGAAGAGTAAAACTTTAAAACTTAAATGTTAATTAAAAAACTTTGATATGATAAACTTCAAGGACTGCAGATTCATCCTCATCCCATGCACATAAAAACCATATCAAATCCTAAATCAACTCCAGTAAGAATATGCATGATATTCAAGGTGGGTTACAATAACATTCGTATTGATCAATCCCAGATTTTGTAATTGATTATTAACCTTATTCAGTTGATTGAATGTTTATCAGGTTGGTATATGTATTTTCAATATTTCAGTATTTGATTTTATATAAGTAAAATCAAATCGATTTAAGGTTTTGATTAAAATCAACCCTTTTGGTGTATGAGCTAAGCTAAGGAATGTTTTTTCGAGGAAAGAAATTGTAGTGTACATGAACTATGTTTAACAAGAGCAAAAATTCGATCTAAGGTATAGTTTTTTTTCTTCCATTCATTCTCCAAAGCTTTAACTATTAAGGATGTGTGTTGTTTACATTACGTTTTTATATTATGATTGGGTGAAACCAATGAACATATGCCATGAGATCTTGAGGAGTCTTCGAAAATGGTAATCTAAACTGAAAGTAATGATATGTCCAACAACACTTGAGGTTCAGATCTATCTTTTGGATGTTTACTTGTGTTTTGTGATGAATAGTTTTTTGGAAAACCGCCTTGCTATCCCAAATTAGGCATATACTCCGTATAAAAATGATAAATGGGTTCTGCCATGTGTCAAACTCTCATATTATTTAGGGGAAATTATATTGTTGTTTATAAGTTATTTTGATTGGTATGATACGAGATAATTTATGTTGCCACTCTGCTATACAAGCCAAATTCTAAAGCCATGCAGAAGGGGCCGGGAGGGCACCACTAATACCCAAGACAACAACTGTATTAGATATTTGTTGGGCCAATGAAAGTTTTAACTATGTCACAGTCTAGATTTGTTTAATTAGACTAAGTGTTACTGATCACTGAGAGGAACAACGACAGAGACCAGACCAGTGGAAGGCAAAGCCTCAGCTAGCACACCAGGAACATTCGAGTCAAAGACAACGTCAGAGAAGTCGAAGACAATCTGAAGTCATACTCACCAGCGATTATGGATAGCTGGGATGTAGAAGGAATGTGCTGGTGTTCAAGGATCTCTGAGTTGACAATGCTCAGAGATCACTTAAGAACCCTAGAAGTTTGGGACAAGCAAAGCTTGTCCAATCCTTTATAGTTTAGGCATGAGAATCTACCAAGTGTTTTGAGCGGGACAAAACAAGAGATTCAAGATAAAGCCTAGTACGACCTAGTGGGACAAAAGGTGAACAGTTGGCAGAACTGTTCACCTAAAGTTGTTTAAAGGTATGTCTCGATTTGGACATGCATTTAATACGTTGTACTCTTCCATTCAGAAGGTGACACGTATCAACTACTCCCACTAAGTAAGCAACCTCGTACCACTATAAATAGGAGTGAGAAAGGAGAATTAAATCAACCCTTGTGCTTGGATAATTTATCTAAGTTCTTTCTCACCTTGGAACCGCTGAGCCCTCAGCTGTCTACCAGCGTCTCATTGGTTCTGATATTGACATTTTGTGTGGGTTCAAAATAATTCTCGGAATCCTCTCGAATTGATCTCAGTTAAAAGTGGAATGACTTGTTCTTGGTGACAAAAAGTGGATTTGGTTTTCTATTCTAAATAATTGAAGTGAATAAAGATTAAAGCTGGAAACAGAATATAAAATAAATTAAATGACAAAGCTGAAAAATAGCTCTTACTGAAGAATACCCTATGCGGAATAAACCTCCATTCGGAAAGTTGACATCTATGCGGAATAATTTGTATGATTCGGAAAAATGATGCTATTCGGAAAGTACTGCTCTATGCGGAAAATAAGCTTACTCGGAAAAATGGTCTATTCGGAAAAACATTCCGAATAAGGAAATGAAGGAACCATCATGCGGAAAATCCAGTCTATTCGGAAAAATAAGCTTATTCGGAAAATCATGCCAATTCGGAAAACTAAGGTTATGCGGAAGATTTAAAATGTTCCGAATAGGGGAAAAATGGAAACCCCTATTCGGAATAAAAACTCTATTCGGAATATTGGAAAGTTCCGAATAAGGAAACTGAGGAACAAGGCTATGCGGAATATCCAGGATATTCCGAGTAATGAAACGAAGACACCCCTATTCGGAATATTTGGAAATGTTCCGAATAAGGGAAACTCAAAAATGGCTATTCGGAAAGTCTGGGAGATGAAGAACAGTAACAGCAGAAAGTAAGCAGGGGACACGAATTTTACTCCAAATCAAACTAAATACTCAAAAAGGTTTTACCAAACTATCCAATAATCATTAACATACCATAAGGAACAAATCCCACCAATAAAAACACTAAATCAACAACTTTTTGAAATCAAACTTGAATCAAATAAGAAACTTAGAAACTTGCAATAAAAATGATGAAGAACAAGATGAATAGAAAGATGGAATGGATTGATTAATTAAAAGTAACAAGGTTAATGATTAAAGATTACAAGATGAAAAGAAAAAGATGAAAATCACCAAGCTCCCTAATGGAGTTGGTGAAGGAGCGAACTACAAAGAAACTGGGAAAGAAAAATGAAGCTAACTCCCTAATTGTGTGAAGGGAAAGACTATTTATACTCCTAGTGGTTGGTTGGTGAGTGGGCTTTCTCCCTTTCTTCTTGTCTTCTCGTCTTTTCAGAAAAGTTGACGTTTTCGATTCTGATTCGGGATTTGTCGTCGATTAAATCCAACTCGTCTTTTAATTTCTTCGTTAAATAGACTTGAGTTTCTTCGACTTATGAAAATCTTCCATCTTTAGTCCTTTTCTTCGATAAATCTTCGAATAGGCCTAGTGACTTCAAATCTTTTGCACCTCTTGGACAATAGACTTCGTCTTGAGTCTTTTTCCTTGGTAAATCCCGTGCAATCCCATGTTTTCTTTAATATTCATCCGGTTAGCTCTGAAACACAATAAACACAAAAACCACGCATAATTCCAAACAAATGATATTAAATACGTGTTTTGGTCTTGTTTTATCCCGAATTAAGTGGTAAAATGATGGGTGTTTACACACCTATCAAATCCCCTACACTTAACCATTGCCATGCCCTCATGCAATGCTTAGTGATAAAGCAATTTTACATTTTTCTCATAATTAATCAACCTTGGCCTTATTTAAACTCTTCTAAACAAAAAATTAAAGAAATGAAACTTCAAAGGTAACAAAGGGATAGAAAACCATTTTCACTTGAAAATAGCTACATGGAAATAACTTGTAGAGAAATCGATGACTTACATTAGGGCTTTGGTGCTGCGAAGATTTATCACCCTCAAGTTTCACGTTCCCCAAACTAAGCTTAAAGACGAGATCATTGTTATTATAAGTTAGCAATTCAAACACTTACACACATGGCTTAATTAAATGCTTAAACTCCCTTATTCCTAGGTGTATCTCTTATATTTTATTTTTGTCCTAGAATGATCATGAAGATGCATTTTTGGACTTATTTCGATAGTTTATTAGGGCTGAAAGCAAAGTAGGACGATTTGATCAATAGTTAGCTAAAGGACAAAATCTCTTAAAACTGCTTCTCGGGATATCAAAAAGTTCATATCTTGGCATAACTTGGTTCACGATTTGAGACCTTTCTCGGGCCGATATTTGGCATGTACTTCATACTTCATATCTTCGAGAGACGTTCTTGAGATAATGGTCTTCTTATCATAATAGAGTTTCTTCACTTGGAGACTTTTGAGGGGTACTCCAACTTTGTTGACCACGACTTCATGATTATTTCTTCAATCTCTAATTGGGATTTTGAGATACAACGATCCGCCTCCTTTTCAGACTTGGATCTATTTATCCTCATACCTTGTTAGGGTCTTTTCGGATAGACTTCTCCATGATCTTTATGGGAGTTGATTGCTTTTCGTCGTGAGTCTTGATCCTTCATATAGACTTTAGGAATAATGCTTTTCACATCACTTTGGATCTTCAGCAATAAAATTGAATCCTCATGCCTTGTTAGGGCCTTTTCGGACTCGCCAGTCTTCGCGCCCCGCTTCATAAGTTATGCCTTGGCTATGAACTCTTATCATTACCGAGCAACTTTTAAACGATCTTGGGCTAGAAGCTAAGTAACTTTTCAAATGGTAAGACCTTACTTATTGCAGATAAATTATTAGCAAGTGATGGGAGAATAGGCAGATAATTACACCAAGTAAGCTTGCGCAAGAATACCGACTTATAATTGACTCTATCATTTCTCGTCCTCCACAATTTAAAATCTCAAGTAATGAGACTCGTGGACACTTAGCCTAATAAACCAATTAAGGTCTATATGGTTAAGGATACTAGCTAGAATAAACTTGGATAAGTCTATTCGGGTTGAGTCAAAATAAACGCAATGGGCCTAATATGTCAAAGACTTCTAAACTAGCTACCCACTTTATTAATATTTTTGACTTTATTGCGGGATATATACATATGAAAGCAACGATAAAAATTTAAAAATTACGACTAAATGGCCAAAGTTAATAAAAAATTTGAAAAATGTTGAAAAATAGGATTTTCCGGTTAATTGAAGGCATTTTCATGGAAAAGTCCACTTAAAACTTCGATAGAAGTCTCCCCTACACTTAAGATAAACATTGTCCTCAATGTTTAAGCATGTGGGAAAAGTCTCCCCTACACTTATGACATTGTGCACGTTGGTTAACTCGAGTTAAGGAAGAGACGACTAAAGTGATCAATTTCAAATGTGAGTATGAAGAAAATTGAATCACGATAGTTGAGAGATAGAACCGGATTTCGGATAACACGGGAGCACGGTTCTTCAAAGATGTCCAAGATTGCAGTAATCCCTGTTAGCACATCACCACACAAACACAAACGACCAAAATAGGTCTTCCCCTACACTTAGGGGGTTAAAGGGATAGATACTCGGGCTGCCTCCCGAAGAGCGCTTGTTTTTGATAACCGAGTCACGAGCCTGACTCGACCCAAATTTAGTTCATGGGGAACGTGGTGAGGGATGGAATCACCTCGTGAGAGGTGTCCTCACCAAAGTACAACTTTACTCGTTGGCCATTCACCTTAAAATTCGGTCCATTAGGTTGAGCGAGCTCGAGAGTACCATATGGAAAAATTTGGGCGATGGTGAATGGGCCGGACCAACGAGATTTGAGCTTGCCCGAAAAGATTTTCAACCGAGAGTTAAAAAGTAAGACTTTGTCTCCAACATGGAACTCTCGGTTTTTGATCTTGGAGTCGTGAATGAGCTTAGTTCTTTCCTTATAGATCAAAGAGTTTTCATAAGCCTCATTCCGGAGTTCATTTAGCTCATTGAGTTGGATCTTGCGTAGGTCACCGGCTTTGTTTATATCAAAATTAGCCCACTTCAAGGCCCAATAAGCCTTGTGCTCCAACTCAATGGGGAGGTGGCACGCTTTCCCGTACACAAGACGATAAGGCGTACAGCCGATCGGGGTCTTGTAAGCAGTACGGAAAGCCCACAAAGCATCATCGAGTTTATCAGCCCATGAGGCACGATGCTCTCCCACGGTTCTTTCAAGAATTCGCTTCAGCCCTCGGTTTGATATTTCAGCCTGGCCATTAGTTTGTAGGTGGTAGGCTGTGGAAAGACGATGATTTACACCGTACTTAGCCATGACTCTAGCAAATTGGTCATTGCAGAAATGAGTCCCACGATCACTAATAATGGCGCGAGGCACACCGAATCTAGCGAATAAAGCTTTCAAAAAGTTACAAACCACCCTTGCGTCATTAGTAGGCAAAGCTTTGGCTTCAACCCACTTTGAAACGTAGTCAACGGCTACAAGGATGTATTTGTTTCCTTTAGATGAAGGGAATGGCCCCATAAAGTCGATACCCCAAACATCAAAAATTTCACACTCTTGAATGAAATTCTGAGGCATCTCGTCTTTATGTGTGATTTTGCCTTGCTTTTGGCAAACATCACATCTTTTAACCATATCGTGAGCATCACGGTATATGGAGGGCCAATAAAATCCCGAATCAAACACTTTCTTTGCGGTGTAGTTGGGACCAAAGTGACCACCGGTTGGTCCTTTGTGGCAAGCATCAAGGATTTCAGACGCTGCCGGTCCATCAACACATCGGCGAATAATCAAGTCGGCGCATTGTTTGAATAGGTAAGGGTCGTCCCAAAAGTAAGTCTTGATATCGGTAAAGAACTTCTTCTTTTGCTGGGACGTCAACCCTTCCTTGAGAATTCCACCCGCCAAATAGTTTGCAAAGTCCGCAAACCACGGGGTTTCATTCGGCTTCGAGTTTATAGACATTAAGGTCTCCAAGGGAAAAGAATCATTGATTTCTTTAGTCGGATGATCCCCCTGGTAAGGATCCTCAAGTCTGCTAAGATGGTCCGCGGCTAGGTTTTCTGCTCCTTTTTTATCGCGGATGTCGATTTTAAATTCCTGGAGCAGCAAAACCCAGCGAAGAAGTCTTGGTTTGGAATCTTGCTTTGTCAACAAGTACTTCAGCGCGGAATGATCGGTATACACGATGGTGGTGGAAAGGACAAGATAGGGGCGGAATTTTTCAAAAGCATAGACAACAGCTAAAAGCTCTTTCTCAGTTGTCGTATAATGCAATTGTGCCCCCGTCATTGTCTTGCTAGCGTAATGGATCGGTTGGAAGTGTTTGTTCACTCTTTGTCCAAGAACCGCTCCAATAGCAAAATCACTAGCATCGCACATCAACTCAAAGGGCAGCTCCCAATTAGGGGTAACCAAGACGGGTGCCTTGGTTAGCTTATCCTTAAGTGAGTTAAAGGCTTCAAGGCACTCTTTGGAAAAGATAAAAGGAGTATCTTTTTCCAAGAGATGGGTCATCGGGCGAGCGATTTGGGAGAAATCTTTGATGAATCGACGGTAGAAGCCCGCATGACCCAAGAAACTTCTCACACCCTTCACAGTTGAAGGTGGAGGCAACTTTGCTATAACATCGACTTTAGCACGGTCTACTTCAAGACCGGCTTTCGAAATCTTATGTCCAAGCACGACGCCTTCTTTTACCATAAAATGGCATTTTTCCCAATTTAGAACAAGGCGAGTGTCTTTGCACCGCTTTAGCATACGTTCTAAATTGGCAAGGCAAGCAGAGAAGGAATCCCCGAAGACCGAGAAATCATCCATGAAGACTTCCATGGTTTGTTCAACCATATCATGGAAGATAGCTAACATACACCTTTGGAAAGTCCCTGGCGCATTACATAAGCCGAAAGGCATTCTTTTGTAAGCAAAAGTGCCATAGGGACAAGTGAATGTAGTCTTCTCTTGATCTTGGGGATCGATGGGTATTTGAAAATAACCCGAGAAACCATCAAGAAAGCAGTAATATTCATTACCGGCTAAGCGTTCAAGCATTTGGTCCATGAAAGGTAGAGGGAAATGATCCTTTCTCGTGGCATCATTGAGTTTGCGGTAGTCTATACAAACTCTCCACCCAGTAACGAGACGAGTGGGAATCAACTCGTTGTGTTCATTGGGAACAACGGTTATTCCGCCCTTCTTGGGCACACAATGGATTGGACTAACCCACGGTGAATCCGAAATAGGGTAAATCATACCCGCATCAAGAAGTTTGATAACCTCTGTTTTGATGACTTCATGTATTTTTGGATTCACCCTTCGTTGGCTTTGAATAGTGGGCTTGAAGTCGTCCTCCATGAGAATTTTGTGTGTGCAGAAGTGAGGATCAATTCCACGAATATCGGAAATCTTCCAAGCGATAGCCTTCTTATGATCCTTCAACACAGCGACGAGGCGAGTCTTCTCTTCATCTTTCAAATCTTTTGCAATAATGACGGGCGACTTGTTGTTGTCGTCAAGGAACACGTACTCGAGATGTGGCGGCAACTCCTTAAGTTCCAAATCCGGAGGATTTTCGACGGGAGGCGTTTTCAAAGTCGTGGCATCGATAGCAATAACCGTGGGAGATGGAGGCGAAGGATTTTCTTCGGTGAGGAGATTGTCAAAGAAACTCATATCTTCATCCCCCTCGATGGGAGAATCATTAGTAGCTAAATTCGCATCTCCCATGGTAGCTTCAAGATTGTTCCAGAATAAATCACTATCTCCAAATAGAGACAACGATGAATCAATAGAGGACACGGTCTCAACAGTGGGAAGAGAGGTAGGAATACTTTTGCAAGCATCATTAAAGTGTTCTTCACAAGCCTCATCGAGAACGTCAATACAATTAACACTCTCATATGAATAAGGTTGTTTGGACAACTTTCCCATGTTGAAGACTACTTTATCGTCACCCACTCTCATGATAAGCTCACCGGCTTCAACATCAATGAGAGTGCGACCGGTCCTGAGGAATGGACGACCAACAATAAGTGGCACCCGGGGGTCCATCTCGTAGTCGACGACAACAAAATCGGCAGGAAAGGTGAATTTGTCGACTCCTACAATGACATCTTCGGCTATCCCCACTGGATAAGCAACCGTACGGTTGGCTAATTCCAAAGTCATCTTGGTGGGGACTAGCTCTGGGAGAGATAATTGCTTCCAAACACTTAGAGGCATGAGATTAATACTGGCACGTAGATCGGCTAGGGCCATGCAATTCTCTACTCCCGGGAAATTGCAAGGGATAAGAAAACGACCCGGATCACCAAGCTTAGTTGGCAATTTCCTTAAGAGCACTGCAGAGCAGTTCTCATTAAGTTGGGTGTTGGCAATGTCGAGGAGCTTTTCCTTGTCGCTCAAAAGATCTTTAAATATTTTAGCATATTTGGGCATGTGAGCGAGAGCCTCAGCGAAGGAGATATTGAAATTCAGTTGTTTAAACATTTTAAGAAAGTTAGAAACCTAAATATCATCCTTGCTCTTTTGCTTCTCTTTCCTCAACCTTGAAGGATAAGGTATATTGGAGGAAGAGGAAGGCTTTAGAGGAATAGGGTCACTCACAACCACGGGTGGAGGAGGGGTAGAAGGGAGAGGTGGAGAAATAGGAGCAAGCGACTCGTTCTCCTTAGTCACAACCACCGGTGGAGGTATAGGAAGCTCGGGTTCCTTGGTACCTTTACCACTGCGAGTGGTGATTGCTTTCATCTCCCCTCTTGGGTTCGCAACGGTGTTACTCGGAAGAGTACCCGAAGAAGAGGGTTGACTACTTTGGAAGAAACTAGCCATCATGTTCCTCAGATCGTTCGTCTGGCTATCCAACGTGTTTCTCATGTCAGCTCTCAAATCATTTCCTTGCTTTACCAAATCTGCCTTCAAGTTGCGAACTTCTTCTTGGAGATTTCCCACTATCACATCATTGGTCCTCATGTAGGTTGCGACCTCCTGGTGTAAAGCAGTGGTGTTTTGATTGGAAGGAGCATTGTATGCAGGTGGTTGGTAAGCAGGTTGTTGGTAGACTTGATTGTTACGTTGAGGCGGTTGTTGCTGCTTGTGAGGTGGGATGTATGGTTGTCGAGGTTGTTGTTGTTGTTGAAGAGGGCGATTAAGGTTTTGTTGTTGGTTTTGGTTGGCAGGAGGAAAGCCAGGTGGGGAAAGATAGTTGTTGTTGCGGTAGCTAAGCAAGTTACGGTCACCTTGGGGTTTAGCTTGATAAGCAGGTTGTGGGTAGGTGCCATATGCCGCATTCACATTCTCAGCAGGGTAATCTTGGGTGGCGGTACAAGTTGTGTAAGAGTGGGGACCACCGCATATCTCACAAGGTTGGCTGACAGCGTTCACTTGTGCATTTTTGGCGTTGTTGCTGTTGTTGTTGCTGACGGTATGGGTGACAAGCGATTCAAGAAGCGTGGTAATTTTGTCAAGTCGCTTGTCGCTGTCATTAGTGCTAGCACTAGCAACATTGGTCCTAACGCTCTTGGTTTGCACACGAGATTTGTTCTCAATGATGTCCCAAGCAGCATTGGAAGTCTTAGCCAATAAATTACCCCCTGAGGCACTATTCAGTGAATCTTGGTCACTCATGCTTAAACCATTGTAAAAAGTATTGATTTGATGTACTTTGGTAAAACCATGTTGTGGGCATTTTCTTAAAAGATCTTTAAAACGATCCCAAGATTCACTGAATGACTCATCGTACTTTTGTTCAAAGTTTATAATCTCATTCCGCAAAGCGGTAGTACGAGAGGGTGGAAAAAAGTAATTGATGAACTTTGTTTCCAAATCCGTCCACGAGAGAATACTCTGTGGCGGTTCCTTAGCAAGCCAATGCCGGGCTTGTCCCTCTAAAGAAAAGGGAAAAAGTTGTAACCTTATCACTTCTTGGGGAACTCCATTGAATTTGACCGTGTTGGTGAGTTGTAGAAATCTCTTGATATGGTCGTGTGGGTCATCAATGGTTCGTCCCAAGAATGGTTGAGCTGAGACCATCTGGATAAAGCCTGACTTGAGCTCGAAATTGTTGGCGGCAATTGGTGGTATAACAATTGGATCCGTGTTGCCATCAACATGAGCTTGCAGCAGTTCAATCATTGGGCGATTATCTGGAAGAAACTCATTGTTGTTGTTATTATTCATGTTGTTGAAAGGCGGGTTGTTGTTGTTATTATTGTTGTTCGGAGGTGGTATGTTATTGTTGTTTTGGACACCAGCCATGTCTAAGTTATCGAGAGGCTCGGGCTCTTGATAAGACGTGGATCGAGTGCGCATACACCTGCAAAAGAACGAACAAAGAAAAGCAAAGCAAAAATATTTTTGGTTTTTATTGTTTTTTAATTTTTTAGGATTTTTGAAAATTTTATATTTTTTAGTGTTTTTGAAGATTTTTAGGAAAAAGTAACGTTCACGGGGAACGGATCCCAAAATCCAAATTCTCACAAAAAACTTTTGATCTTAACGAGAGGAGCCGGCAGCGGCGCCATTTGATATTGACATTTTGTGTGGGTTCAAAATAATTCTCGGAATCCTCTCGAATTGATCTCAGTTAAAAGTGGAATGACTTGTTCTTGGTGACAAAAAGTGGATTTGGTTTTCTATTCTAAATAATTGAAGTGAATAAAGATTAAAGCTGGAAACAGAATATAAAATAAATTAAATGACAAAGCTGAAAAATAGCTCTTACTGAAGAATACCCTATGCGGAATAAACCTCCATTCGGAAAGTTGACATCTATGCGGAATAATTTGTATGATTCGGAAAAATGATGCTATTCGGAAAGTACTGCTCTATGCGGAAAATAAGCTTACTCGGAAAAATGGTCTATTCGGAAAAACATTCCGAATAAGGAAATGAAGGAACCATCATGCGGAAAATCCAGTCTATTCGGAAAAATAAGCTTATTCGGAAAATCATGCGAATTCGGAAAACTAAGGTTATGCGGAAGATTTAAAATGTTCCGAATAGGGGAAAAATGGAAACCCCTATTCGGAATAAAAACTCTATTCGGAATATTGGAAAGTTCCGAATAAGGAAACTGAGGAACAAGGCTATGCGGAATATCCAGGATATTCCGAGTAATGAAACGAAGACACCCCTATTCGGAATATTTGGAAATGTTCCGAATAAGGGAAACTCAAAAATGGCTATTCGGAAAGTCTGGGAGATGAAGAACAGTAACAGCAGAAAGTAAGCAGGGGACACGAATTTTACTCCAAATCAAACTAAATACTCAAAAAGGTTTTACCAAACTATCCAATAATCATTAACATACCATAAGGAACAAATCCCACCAATAAAAACACTAAATCAACAACTTTTTGAAATCAAACTTGAATCAAATAAGAAACTTAGAAACTTGCAATAAAAATGATGAAGAACAAGATGAATAGAAAGATGGAATGGATTGATTAATTAAAAGTAACAAGGTTAATGATTAAAGATTACAAGATGAAAAGAAAAAGATGAAAATCACCAAGCTCCCTAATGGAGTTGGTGAAGGAGCGAACTACAAAGAAACTGGGAAAGAAAAATGAAGCTAACTCCCTAATTGTGTGAAGGGAAAGACTATTTATACTCCTAGTGGTTGGTTGGTGAGTGGGCTTTCTCCTTTTCTTCTTGTCTTCTCGTCTTTTCAGAAAAGTTGACGTTTTCGATTCTGATTCGGGATTTGTCGTCGATTAAATCCAACTCGTCTTTTAATTTCTTCGTTAAATAGACTTGAGTTTCTTCGACTTATGAAAATCTTCCATCTTTAGTCCTTTTCTTCGATAAATCTTCGAATAGGCCTAGTGACTTCAAATCTTTTGCACCTCTTGGACAATAGACTTCGTCTTGAGTCTTTTTCCTTGGTAAATCCCGTGCAATCCCATGTTTTCTTTAATATTCATCCGGTTAGCTCTGAAACACAATAAACACAAAAACCACGCATAATTCTAAACAAATGATATTAAATACGTGTTTTGGTCTTGTTTTATCCCGAATTAAGTGGTAAAAGGATGGGTGTTTACACACCTATCAGGTTCCCTTGTAAACTTGAGTCTCGAATCTAGTTTACTTGTTCTAGGGTTCATTTCTTGTTGTCATTCAACGAGTGTATTCATAGCACTTTGTAATACTTTTTTTTATAACAGTTAATAAAGCATTACACGTTTGAAAAGTATTTCATTGTGTTTTTTTGTGGTTATAAGAGTTATAGTTATCAACTATTGTCATATTAAGGGACTTTCGATATTTAATGAAACAAGTTGAGATTATCAACTTTAACCATATCAAAATAAATGTTTTTAGGGACAAATTTTGCTATCCAAAATGATACGATCCTGACAGAGACAACAAATATTATTTATTTTATTAGCTTATTTACTTTCCTTTTATTATTTCTCGATGAATAAGTTTATCTTCTATTATATATAGAGATATAGGTCTGTAATGTTATTATGCAGAGAAATATGAATATAGTTTATTACGGTGTCTTTCTTTATTGTTAACGGGGAGAGCTTATTCGACCCCTCGAACGCCGATGATTCTATCATTATTATCCTAATCGATCCGGTTCATATCAATTTGTATTAGAGCTGTTTTGATTCTAGGGTTTAAAAAAAACAGTTCATCTGTTACTGTTCATATGTTACTGTTCAGCGGCTACTATTGTTCATCGGCTACTGTTCATCAAAAAAAGTTGCTGCAATGGAATCAAAGAGTTTGGAAGAAGGGTTAATTGAGGTCATGAAGATGATGAATGAGTTACGGTCCACGTTCTTGTTGCACCATTCTACACTAACATAATCTATAAGACAGACGCGTCAAGATTGCTCATTGCGGATTGAGAAGATTCAAGGATCGATAAAATCAGTGAATGAAGAGATTAATAAGGAGGGACAAGTCGATTCTTCAAGGGTCCAACTAAATCAACGAATTCCTAACAGGAAGATCAATGCAAGGCTGTTTTGGATAAAGTTTGTGGTGGCACGTGTCCGAACCAGAAAACCTAGAAAGCTAGGTATCTCACTTGGTCCTGGATTTGAAACTTCAGATTCACAAGAAGAGTTACAAGTCTGCACAAGAAAATTCAAAAACATAGACCAACACTTTTGCTTGCTCTTGAAGCATACAAAGGGGATAAAACGAAGAACTTGGGATCCCGGAATCACGCAAGGCAAAATTTTGGAACAACACCTTGAGGACTAGGTGTTTTTGTGACGCGGAGTAATGATACGATCCTGGCAGAGACAACAACTATTATTGATTTTATTAGCTTATTTACTTTCCTTTTATTATTCTTGATGAATAAGTTTATCTTCTATTATATATAGAGATGTAGGTCTGTAATGTTATTATGTAGAGAAATATGAATATAGTTTATTACGGTGTCTTTCTTTATTGTTAACGGGGAGAGCTTATTCAACCTCTTGAACGTCGATTATTCTATCATTATTATCCTAATCAATCTGGTTCATATCACAAAGTTGAAACACCGTATTATGCTCACACTGGAAAATCATACTAAATCACTTATTTTACCCTTAACAGAATTAGAAATAGGCAGTTGCAACTCATTTACTAATGAATTGCTTGATATAAATGTTTCATCTCTAATTGTTAGTGCATGCTAAATTGCTAATTAGTTAAAAAGATTGAGTCAGAGGTTTTTCCAAATGCATGCACCCCTACATGAAAATTTTAATGTGTTTACCTTCAAGCATGTTTTAAGTGTTGTGGGAGAGACATCCGATAAGTTAAATACAAATGAAGTCGTATGTCGTGTCTTTATGTACAACAAGGTAAACCTTTGCATTGATGATTCTTCATTTGGATTTTATATCTAATTATTAGTGAAATTATAATATAGGTACTCATCACTATTAGGAATTATAGTTGCGTCTACTTATGGCATTTTTTTTGACGAGCATATTTGTGGCATTGATTTGTTCAGTAGTTCTTATTTTAGGGTAAAAAATAAAGTTTTTGATGACTGAGTGGGTAGAAAGTGGTTTATATATATATGCTTATGGGGTGTTTGGGTTGACCATATTATGTGAGCGATAGTGTAGCCGAGATGGATATGTTTTTTTAGCTGGGCTGGAGTTTTTGTTACAACATTTTAACGATATACCGTTATGTTTTCACTCATAGGTATCAGCGCTGCAAACAAAGCTCAAGATGATTAAGAACTAAATGATACACAACAAGCTGGTGGTAGATGATGCTCTTCATAATATAGAAGAGTCAGGAGCTATAACAACAACAAGTAAACTTTACCTTTTTAGTATGTAATAACGGGCTTAGGGTTAATCAAGGGATCATTTGGGTACTCTTGATTGTGTGCAGCGCTTATTAAGCAAAAAGTAAAAAATTATTCCACAGATTAGGAGTTCATACGAGACTGAGGTGCGTATGATTATGCATCTGAATGAGTGCACACACACACACATACGCTGACAGACATGTGTGTCATTTTACGTTAATATCTTTCATTTTTTGGTATTTTGTAAGTGCCCATAGGCGATGAATGACTTGCAATCTTCTGAATATTGAAAAATGCTTTCTATAGGAAAATGGAAAGTTGGAATACATGGTCAGGATAGCAGATACAGCTAAAGCAAGATGCTGTTGTATGAGTGGTAAGAATTTTTTTGCTATATTTTCAAATAAAGCTACCAATTTGCATTTTTCGTTGTTAACGTATAAAATAAGGGTTGTGTCCATAAGAAGGATATGTGGGGATGAAAAACCGTCATCATCTACATACTTGAATAAAACTAAACCTTTCCTTGAACAATATGTGAAACGCAGTCCATAAAACATCTAGAGCAAATCAGAGACACCTGATAATAGATTCAACATGCGGCAATCATTCGGGTAGAAAACTTATTTGCATTTCCCCTGAGAAACATTACCATGCTAATTAAAATATTACGAGTTCTTACTTCTGAGTAACTTGATGTTATGTCACAACTCCGTGAATAAAAAGGCATGAATACCATCAGATTCTACCGTTATTGTGGCGAGGTATGTACTGCACACCATTGATCTTTTTATCGATGTTATTGATTGTTGACTTACCTAAGCGTTATTTATTTGTCAAGCTAGCGACATTTATCATCTCTCCGATGCATTTCTTATAACTCATAACATTCCACACGGGATCACACTAAGGAATTCAATACATGTTCTATCTTGCACATGTAAGGTAAAAAATTTATTGTTTCGTCTCATTTTGGTGTCTTAATGTGAAGTATATCTGCTTGTGTGTGACTTTTTCGTCAGATTTGTCTTTCCATGTCTCCGTTTAACAAGTCCTTATTTTTTTATTATCATCGAAAATATTATTTTTTTTGATGTTTTTACTGTGTGGTCTTAATTATGTTTCTGTGTCTACTGATGACACATGTGATCTTTGTGAGATATCCCGTAACTCTGTATACCAATCAATTTTCACATGTTCTGAAGGTATATTTTATGATACGATCCTGGTAGTTTACTAGCAATATTAGTTGAATAATAAATTTATTTAGTTTCCTATTATTTCATTTTCTTATTGAATAAGTTAAGTATTTACTATCTCTATTATATATAGAGGGGGAATAGGGTTGTAATATGTATGCAGAAATATCTGATTAAATGGTTTATTATGGTTTCTTAGTTTACTGTTAATTGGAAGAGCTTATTCGATTTCTCTAACATCGATTACTCTATCTTTATTATCCTAATCGATCCGGTTCATATCAATTGGTAGGAGAGCTGTTTTGATTCCAGGGTATTCAAAAAAAAAACTTTCATATGTTATTGTTCATCGGCTACTGTTCATAAAAAAAGTTGTTGGAATGGAAGCACATAGGTGGAAAGAATGGCATCAATGGAATCAAAGGTGTCAAGAATGGCATCAATGGAATCAGAGGTGTAAAGAATGGCATGAGTGGAATCAAAGACGGGAACAAATGGCTATTAGATCTTATGAAGAGGATAAGAGGCGTGAAGAATAGAATCAGAGGCGTGATGAAGGGTTAATTTAGGTCATAGAGATGGTGGAACGGTTATAATCCACGTTCTCATTGTACCATTCTCAAATGATGGAATCTTAAACACAAATATCAGAATCTATAAGACAGGCGCGTCAAGGTTGCTCATTGTTGATTGAGAAGATTCAAGGATCGATAAAACCAGTAAAGGAAGAGATTAATAAAGAAGGACAAGTCGACTCTTTAGGGGTGCAGTCAAATTAGTGGATTCCTAACAGGAAGGTAAAGGCAAGGTTGTTTTGGAATAAGTTTGTGGTGGCACGTGTCCAAACCATAAAACCTATAAAGCTAGGTACCTCACTTGGCACTGGATTTGAAAGATCATATTCACATGAAAAATTACGAGTCTACACAAGAAAGCTCAAAAACATATACCAAGCCTCCTACTTTCTCTTGAAGAGTACAAAGGGGATAAAACGAAGAACTTGGGATCCTGGAATCACATCAGGCAAGATAACACCTTGAGGACAAGGTGTTTTTGCGGGACGGAGTATTGATATGATCCTGACAGTTTAGTAGCAATATTAGTTGAATAATTAGTTTATTTAGTTTCCTATTATTGCATTTTCTTAATGAATAAGTTAAGTATTATCTATCTCTATTATATATATAGGGGAATAGGGTTGTAATATGTATGCAAAAATATATGATTAAATGGTTTATTATGGTTTCTTAGTTTACTGTTAATTGGAAAGGCTTATTCGACCTCTTAAACGTTGATTACTCTATCTTTATTATCCTAATCGATCCGGTTCATATCATTTTACATTCTTATAGATATATTTTTTAAATTGGAAAATGATGCCTTTTCGTTATGGTTCTTCAATAATTTCTGAATGGTGTTTCTTTTACCAGTCCCACTGGATTGGGCCGGAGTACTACAAGAGAGGACCAGATGGAAATGATATTCACAAGTCAAATATTCCGCATATTCGAATTGAATTCCGTGACATAACCTCTTCAATTTGTCTTTAAATGTACTTCTTTAGTTGGATTTTGGCATGCATGCTACTGAAATGCCCAAAACTTAAATTGCTTTTTTCAGCATTTTTATAGTTTCTTTGTGTTTGTTAACAATAGGTTATTCGTTTTTATAAGCAGGATGTGCATGAGTGGTAACATATATGAAACTCACTTATTTTTCGCTTATTGTTATGACATTATGGACTTAAGCCATACGCTGAGGGCCATAAGCGGTTTCTAAGTCGAAAAAGAAAGTTCCCATATAAAGAAGGTTATCCGAACACCTCTTCAACATATTTATTTTCATTTATGTTTTAGGTCGCGTTTTCTCATAGTTGTTTATGCATAAATTTATACTGATTTTTAAGGTAGTATTTAAAATCCATTTATGCGATGGTTCCTTTTTTGCCTAAAAATAAGTACACAAGCATTCTCAATATTATTATTAAGCAAAACCCAATCAGTGAACTCAGAAGAGATTGCTGAAGGAGCCTCAGTGGCATTTGATTTTTAATGTTCAAAAGACGGTGAACTTAGAAGAGATTAATGAAGGAGCTTCAGTGGCATTTGACTTTTTAAAGGTTTAAAATAAGGTTAAGAAAAACGTGGCTAATACAGCACCTGTTGGATACCCGGCTTTTTTGTCAAAAAATTTGCGCTCAATATGCACCTGAACTAAGTTGTATTTCATTTCCTAGTTTCGAGCTTTGTCGGAACAAGTTTATGGTACAACTGAGCACCTTCAATTTGTAAGAGAACAAATTGTTGAGCAGGTTTATTTAAAATTGCTTAGTTTTGTAGGTATCATTGACTCATTTTCATCCGATTATGCACCAATTGTATTCATTTATTTAACTTTTATTCTTTCTTTTATATAGCTAAAACCACAATTAGAGATATACAAGGGATTACTTGAAGAATATGGCCAAGTATTTTTGTTGCTTCTTTTTTAGTTAATTGGATAATACCTTTTCATGAGTTACCATCCAAACTCGAATCTCTTAAGTGGATGTGAATCAAGGACGATGAATGGGGTGATTATCTGATTTTGCAGGCTGCGAGCAATTTAGTATGGATATGGTGGTTTGGTTTTCAGATATTTTTTATAAGACAATATATCACGCTGATTTTATTGTGACTAATACCAAAGCTTGCGATACACAGGTTCAATGGATGATTAATATTACTGTTTCGCCTTTTTGTATCCCATGGTACTTTATCAGATGTGATGTATGTCATCTACCATTTTATGTGTTACACGAAAAATAAATATTACTCTGATAGAATATTATACTATTAACCACTGCACTTTGCTGTCACAGGAACCAGAGTATGATCCTTCATTTATAGTTTTGTATGCTTTCTATTTTTGGTTTAGTTTTAACGAGCGCAGCAGTATCATACCACTTGGACTTGTGCACGATGCATAAACCATGCTGTATTTGTTCTCTGTATGTAAAAGTCTCGATGCATATGGAAATATCTTATAAACTGCTTGATGTAGAGAAAGAACACCTCTCTTATGTTTATAATGCTGTCTAGATATTATTTCTCCACTAACTGTTACTTGGTCCGGAATGAGGTGAATTCTTGGTAGAAGGATTGATCTAAGTGTTGTGAGATGGTTTTGCTGGAGGACCAAATAGCTCAGTATGATATAGCAGCATATTATACTCATCTGGGACTACTTGATAAGTAAAGGCGTCATATTAACATACATGAATCTTATTTCTATGATGACGCTATACATATGGGCAGTTAAAATACTATCAGCAAAAGATAATATTTTTCTATGTTTTATACCTATGTTTCATGTCTATTGGCTCAGGTTGTTATGTTTGACAACGATAACCGTCTTAATGCACCAGATTGATTTTCAAGGTATGCTAACAAGAAGCCTAAATAGACAACGAGTTTAGAAAGGCATAAGATTCAGGTGTTTACTGTAGGGAAACTATAACACTTTTATTTATAAATAAAATAAATTAAATTAATTAAATTAACATAAACTAAATAACAGAATATAAATAAAAGACAAACAAGCACATACATAATTATAAATGATAATTAAATAAAACAATAAAATAAATAAAAGACTTACTAAATCACCAGCAAGTCGAGATACGTGTTAGACAGGCATAACACTAAAGAGCTGAGGCACGTGTTTGACACGCTTCCCTTAAAACAGATTCGTCGTCTGTTTCCCAGGATACAACAGCCGAAACAGTAAGTTGTACTGTCGGACTTAACAAAACTGCCCAATATTTCACCTTTACAGATGCGTACTCCATATGTTGGAAATCAATAATTATACTTATTGATTTGATGTGTGAAAAATCTATGAAGTTAGGTCTCTATTTTTACACAATAGACTCCCTTCCAGTTTACTCATCCCACAGATGTGGGACAAAAAATAAACTATTTTTCCTCTTTAAGCGTGGTACCAAGTGCCTAACTTTGAGACACGATATCTCATTCACATCACCTTCATTTTGGACACATAAAGGCTCATTGCGAAGCTCTCTTTAAGGAGAACGCGAACCTATAAAGTATCACTAATATATATGATACATACATATACATAATTGTGTCCAAAGTTGGTCAAAAGTTATTTTGCCAACAATATTTTCCAACAATCCCCCACATGAATAGAGATCGGTTGTAACACACAAAAGTTTCAATAAAATTCCAACAGTTGAATCTTGCATAGGATAGGTAGGTGTGACCCTTTGAACCTTCTCTTGTGAGATGCACTTAGACTCCTAGATCTAAGTAGACGCGATGTCTTTGAACTTAGCCTCTGTTTACGTAGACGACAATACACACTCACACAAGACTCTCCCTGACATTGTCATGTCCTCATAGTCGTGTTCGTTATTGTCATGAACACTAGCCTGGTTCTACAAGAGCTCTTAGAAATTGCGCCCCCGCAATTTCTTTCGAAGCGACCCTACTTCTCTCTCACATGGGTGATTTCACCTTGAATCATTAAAAACATATGTTTTATGATTTCATCTTGAATCATCATGCTTTATGATTTCATCCTGAATCATTTAAGCCATATGTCTAACCTCTCAATAAGTCACATATTTATCTAGGAATGGACTAGGAAAGTTACTGTATTAAGTAACTCCCCAACATTGACGGGACTTCCCCCACATTTCTATGATTAGGTTGTCCTATTGAACCAAGATCTTGGGATCTCCAATCAACTGGGTTAGGTTTTCCTTCATAGAAACTCATTCCTTCAAAGGCTTTAGTCCCATTCCTTTAGACGACTCACTAACTAACTCTCTGTTGGGAATTATTTGTTAAGTGTCAAGTACCGTTAGTGTTATTGAAGTACTGTTAGTATCTTTCAAGTACCGTTAATGTTAACGCGGTACATAGTAAGTACTGCAACTTATAAAGTAAGTACTGCTATAGTGATTAGGACGAATATATCTTTGTATAAGATATGTCATAGTTATAGTTAGAGTATATCTTATGTGATATACTTAAATAGTTAGAATATTGATAATATATCATCTATGATATAGTTATCTTTATAGAATATTCTAAGGTTTTCTAGGGTTCCTTAGTCTATAAAAGGAACATAGGTACAATGTCATTCATGTACCTCATTCAAGTTGATTAATAAGAAAATCGAATAGTTAAACGTAATTCTGTTCTTCTATACTTTATAAGTTAGATTCCGCATAACTTATTTAGCTTGAGTAAGAGTTCTCAAAGTGTTTTAGTTTGATTACAAAGTACTATAATAGTTCTTAACAGAATATAGATCTAATCAAAGGGATCAACAAGTGGTATCAGAGCTTGTTGAGAAACTCTGAAAAAGAAGAACACAACCCCAAACACTCCACTCATACTAAAACTCAATGTCTCAAGCTGGTGATGACGCTCACTTGGATGATATTCCAGATCTTGATCCAATACCACAAGGACAACCTCAAGTTATACATCTTGCATTAGCACAAGGTGTTCAAGCCGTGAATGCTGTAGTTACCTCTACAACTACAACACCCTCTCATACTCTTTCTGCTGTTAAACTCCCAGTGCTCAAAGGTGACAACTATGAGACATGTGCTATGCAGATGGAACATTACTTGAATCACACAAATCACACTATGTGGCAAGTTATCAAGAATGGGAATACAACTAAGAAGCTATACTGGTTGCCTGATGGTACATGTTATGCTCTACATGTTATGCTCTACATGTTGTGACTGTTGAGGAGGTACAAGCAGAGATCAAAGAAAGAAAGGCCAGAACTGCTTTGGCTATGGCTCTTTCAGAAGACATCTTACCTAGCTTTCATCATTATAAGGATGCCAAGGCTATGTGCGAGGCTATCAAACTTAGATTTGGAGGTAATGACAAATCTAAGAAGATAAAGAATATTGTTCTGAAGCAAGAATTCGATAACTTCTCAATATCTAGTATAGAAGGATCCATGGTGGCTATGGAAGGTTTAGTAAGCTTCTCATTTAATTAGCAGTTTACGGAAAAATTATTCCTAATGAAGAAGCTAACCTGATGTTCTTAAGGAGTGTTCCACAAGAGTGGAAGGCAATGGCTATGCACTTCATCTCAAGATATGATCTGGATGAAATTCTTTTTGATCATCTCTACAACAATCTTAGAGCGTACGAGATGGATGTAAAAGGAATTGAGGTGACCAAAACAGCAGCGACAACAAAGTCTAACTTGGCTTTTGTGTCAGAAGGTAATAGCGGTACTTACTTTCATAATACCGCTAGTGGATCAAGCAGCTGTACATACTTCACAAATACCATTGGGGGACTTACAAGCGGTACTTACCCACAAAGTACTGAAGGCAGCCATATAGTCTCTCAAAATCCACAAGGAAGATCTTCACCATTGTTTAGTGACAATGATGCTTTCTCATTCTTTGCTGGACAAGACAATAGGCCAAGGCTAACACTCAATGACTTGTTCCAAATGGATGATGTTGATGTAGAAGAGATGGATCTCAAATGGCAAGCTGCTATGGTGTTAGTAAGATCTAACAAGTTCTTCAAGAAGACTAGAAGGAAGATGACTGTTGATCCTAATGAACCGTTAGGATATGACAAGTCCAAAGTTGAATGCAATAACTGTGGAAAGAATGGACACTTTGCAAGGGAATGCACTAGAGACAAAGATGAGAGTAGCAGCCAAAAGTACAAGAACAACAATAGAACCAGTCCAATAATTACTGAAAGCTTTCCTAAAGGAAACAACAGGAATCCCAAAGGAACCAAAGCATTGGTGACTGTAGATGGAGTGGTGAACTGGACTGAAGATGAAGAAGAAGAAGAGCTTGGTTTGATGGCTCTCTCACATGAAGATACTAAGGTACATCCTTGTTCTAAAGACTGTATTATTAAATTTAATAGCTTAAAAGTAGAACTAGATGAACAGTATCAAAAAGTCAACACATGCACTGTAGAACTAAATGCTTTTAAGCAGGGGGTTGCTAAATTAGAAGAAAATATAGTTTTGTACAAAAAGGGTCAACAAAACTATGAAGAGAAAATAAGAATTTTAACTCTTAGAATGAGGGAAAAAGATTTGGAAATTAAAGCTTTTGAAAGACAACTTTTGAAAGTGTCAACAGAAAATGAAGCTTTAAAAGCCAGTCTTAATAATGAAAGGGAAGTGATTAATCATTGGCAAAAGTACTCTAAAGGATTAGGAAAACTGATTAATTCACAAATGGGGTATTATGATAAGTCTGGCCTAGGATATATTAAGGACCAACCTGGGATAACTTTAACTGACAATGACTTATCAAAAGGGATTTTTGATAGTTCTAGTGAGTCAGATAGTACACCTGAAAATGATAGATATGCTGAAGGAATGAAGGCGGTTCCTCCACCATTATCAGGAATTTTCATGCCCCTTAGTTATGATACAAGTATAGAGTTAGGACAACCAAAGGTTATTAATACCTCAAACTCTAGTACTTTGTCCCAAGATAAGACTGTGGTGACCAAAAACATTGTTTATCCACCTCTAACGAACAACTTTGTTTCTGAAGAGTCTAAAACTAGTTCTGCTCCCAAGCAGGTAAAAACTCCTAGCAAGATATGGATAATGATGTAAAACATAATAAAACCAAGAGGGGTGGGTTAGGTTTTGAGAAAGTTAAGTCAAAACAACCTTTTGGGTCTTCTTTGAGAAGAAAAGGATGTTATGTTTGTGGTGGTCTAAGTCATTTTATCAAAGATTGTACTTTGCATAAAGATAAAATTGTGAAACAAAAGGCTGCACAAAAGGTCATGAGAAACAGTAATGGGAAAAATGCACAGGTTAATAGGAAACAGAAATTTAAAAATGACAAACCTAAGGCTGATCATTCAAATGGGGTAGCTAAACAGGTTAAAAATAACTCTACCAAAAATTTTGTTCCTAGAGCAGTACTTATGAAACAAGGTTTAGTACCTCTGAAGTCTGGTAAACCAAGTACCGGTAAGTCTAGAACTACAAGTACTGCTAGACCAAACTCAAGTATTGTTGGTTCAAAGTTTGTTAAACCAAAGTTCCCCAAGACTTCTAAGAATGTTGTTGAGAAAGTCAAAACATCTATAAGTAAGCCTAATAACAAACCAGTGCAAATGTGGGTTCCTAAAAGAGAAAAACCATGTGTTAAAGCAAGTACTACTAAAGCAGTACTTAAGGAAAAGAAGTCTGAGGACATAGAGTCACCCTATGTCTTTGACTACATAACTAAAACCATGAAGTATAAGAGCAAAAGCAGCATTACTGGGAATGCTTCTGAATAGACTCTTAAGTGTGTAGGTCCTACAAGATCTGAGCCAAATGTGGCTTGGGTCCATGTTAAAAACTAATAAGTTTTGTTTATGTGCAGGGGCATCTAATTGATGAATTGAAAGATAGAGGTATAGTAGATAGTGGATGCTCAAGACACATGACATGGAATAAAGATTTCCTTGCTGAATTTGAAGAATTCAGAGGAGGACCAGTAGCCTTTGGAGGTAGCAAAGGTAGAATTACTAGCAAAGGGAAAATCAATACAGTGAAGTTGGAATTTGAAGATGTGTTCTTTGTGAAAGAATTGAATGAATTCAATCTCTTTTCTTTGTCACAAATGTGTGATAAGAAGAACAAGGTGATGTACACAGACACAGACTGCTTGGTGCTGTCTAAAGACTATGAGATGCCAAAAGAATCTCAAGTACTGCTTAAAGTACCCATGCAAGAAAATATGTACACCTTTAATCTTCATACTATTACTCCAAAAGGTGGTATTACATGTTTGCTAGCTAAGGCTTCTTATGATGTGTCTAATTTATGGCATAGAAGGTTAGGTCATGTGAATTTCAAGAATCTTAACAGAGTAGTGAATAGGAATTTGGTTAGAGGGTTACCTAACAAATCTTTTCAAAATGATTTCACATGTACTGCTTGTCAAGAAGGTAAACAACATAGAGCCTCTTGTAAGACCAAGACTATCAATACTGTGACAAAGCCTTTGCAACTTTTGCATATGGATTTGTTTGGTCCAGTTTCTGTAAGAAGTATTAGTCATAAGACCTTTTGTCTAGTGATAACTGATGATTATAGTATATTCAGTTGGGTTTTATTTTTAGCTCTTAAGAATGAAACCAATGAATTACTTAAGGATTTTATCACTTTAGTTGAATGCTGAATTTGATGAATTTTGTAGGTCTAAAGGCATTAAGAGACAATTTAGTAATCCTAGGACTCCACAACAAAATGGAGTAGCTAAAAGGAAGAATAGGACACTAATTGAGGCTGCTAGAACTATGCTGGCTGATTCTCTTTTGCCAAATACATTTTGGGCAGAAGCAATCAATACTGCATGTTATGTGTTAAATAGAGTCTTAGTGACCAAGCCTCAAAACAAAACACCTTATGAACTTTTGACTAGTGTTAAACCAACCATAAGTCATTTAAGACCTTTTGGGTGTCATGTGTCTATACTAAATACTCTTGATCATTTGGGAAAGTTTAATGGAAAATCTGATCCAGGATATCTTGTAGGGTATTCATTGCAAAGTAAAGCATATAGGGTTTACAATTTGGCATCTAAAAAGGTTGAAGAAAATGCCCATGTTAATTTCTTAGAGAATAAACCTAATGTCCCAAGAATAGGTTATGCTTGGATGTTTGATTTAGATTATCTAACTAACTCCATGGATTACTATTCTGTGCAAAAGGATTGTCAAACTAACAATGCATGTCTGGTGCAAGTAATGCATGTACTCAAGAAGAAGCTTCTTCATCAGATGATGATGTTCACATCTATGTACCCAGTATGCCTACTGTTACTCCCATGTCTTCTACTCCCAAGAAGCAAAGTGATGAGACTGCAATTATACATAGTCTCATCGTCCAAATCGGGCTTAAAGCGCTTAAAATATCATCAAAATACCCAAAAATATGCCTATGTTTGTTCATTGTGTATTTTAGGTACAGGTATTATGAAATCAACAAAAGATCACAAGAATGAAGCAAAAACGAACACGGGAAACAAAGCCGCACAAAGAACCGGACCCGAATCATGATTTTCTATGAAGTCCTTGAAGTTTTGAAGAATTGACAAGATTGGTCCCTCATCTTTTGAAGACTTGTCATTTTAAACCCTTGAAAACTCAAAAATTGCATATGGGTCCCTAAAATGATGAGAAATTACATCATTGGTCCTTGAAGAATGCAAAATTTGCATATCTAGTCCTTGATACAAGTTTGTAAACTTGTTGTGCCATTTGTGACAAGTAAGGGAAAGTTATAACAAAGGAAAATGTACATGTTTCTGGCTAAACTTATTATGCTCACTTTCCAGAAATTGAGGGGGCATTTATGCCATTAACCAAACGCATACCCGTTTATTACCCATCCTAAGCCCACCTAAACCCACAAGCCCAGTCCACATAAGCCTATACCCGAACCAACCCAACCTACTCCCTTATATTACCAGTTTACTTAATAAACTCAGTCAAAATGGTCAAATGACCATTAACGTGGGAAACACCTTTATTAATCCAACTTTAAGATCAAACACCACTATTTCCCATTAAACCCTAAGTTAAACCTAGACTTAATCAACACCAAACCAAAGTCCTCTGACAAAATTGATAAAGGTTTTTTGTTTGTTGAGGTGTCAAAGACCAACCCATGTAACCAATTCACATGTCACACAAACCTGGGTGACCAAACCTAGCTCATCTCTTCACGGTTCTTCACAAGATTACAAGATTGCCAGAGATCAAAGACCAAATCAACGACTCTTGTTAATTCCTTGGTCATCACAACAATATGAATGGTGTAGATCATTCTCAGAGCTGATATATCACATGTTTACACAAAGGACTGAAATTCAAATTCAAGGCATCAAAGCATATTCGACGAATCTCTTAAGGGAATTTTAGGAAGTTACATTCGAGCTAGGGTTTATGTAATGTGTTCCTCACAAGTAGTATAAATAGCATATTGTAGTGTAGAGTAACTTGTTCCAAATTTTCTTAAATTCTATTGTAATGTTTACAATTTTAATGAAAAGATAATTTGAGTTCCATTTCATTTTCAATACTTATATTGTCTGCAAATTTAATTTCTTGTCCTTTAAATTATTTGCAAAATCTTTACTTTTCTTTTTATCACAAAGGTGTTTTCAATAAATTAATTTCCCTCTATTGAGATACATTGTGCAATAAGTGGTTAATAGACTTATTTAACACCTAAGTTTACTAATCAGCTTATTGTGTAATGTTATTTTCCTGGTTAAACTTTATTTTACTTGCACGAAATCCTTTTCCAAATTTTTTCTAAACTTTTTACTTTTCAGCTTATTGTAGCTTAAGCCATAAGCCACAGCCTGTCTAACAAACAAGCTATGGGTTTTGAGGTTATAACTCCGTGTTCTTTTCTTGTTTGTTCAGTTGTTTCAGGTACCGGAGTTCAAGGAGCATCAAGTGTTAATTCTTTGTTCCTGTGTAGATGGTAATTGGTAAAAAACTGATGATGAGTTGATGATTTGCCGAAATAAGCTCAAAGGGTCTTAAGGAGTGCTCATAGCAAGATTAGGCTGAGTTTTTGGTTCGAGTTTCGAGCTGAGTTCATAGTTTTGATATTGGCTCGGTTTTGTCCCTTAGCATAGTCTCAACATCAACGGACTGGCTTTAAAGTCTGGTATAATATCTTTTCGATTTTCTGCATTTATTAATTAATTCTGCTAGTTGTAATTGGTAGTGTAGATCTTGGTGTTTTCATGTTTTATTCATGTTTATGTTAGTGTAAAACATTTTGAGTGTGATTCCCTGAGATTTCTTTGTTTGTTTCTCATATCAGATTTCATAAGGGGTGTTTGGATCTGCTTTATAGGTATAGAAATTGGCACATGTAGATGTTCTAGGTAGCTTACATATACTCAAGTAGGTGGTAATATGTTATATCAGCAACTTGCTTGAGTTTGTTAAGTAGATAACAGTTTTGGTGTTATAAAAATTGCATAAAACAGCCTTGAACAATCAGTAGGCCTTGTAGACTTTGTTTTTCTTGTTTTGGATTTGTGATTCTGAAATTAGTTAGATAAGGGTGTTGTTCAGGCCTGATTACTATTTGTTTGTTGATTTGGTAGCTTAGAGTCAAGTTTTGCATGCTCTAAATTCGCATAGTGACCACTTAGTTCAACAGATTGTCACCAGGCACCCATTTAGCACATCAGTGACTGAATATTTCCCTATTGGTGTGATTTTGTGAATTGAACCTGCTTGTTTTTGTGCTTAGACTGACTCTCCACACTCCACTGAGTGTGGGGGTGCCTTTGTATCCAAAAACGACCAACAATCAAGGCTTAAAATAGCCAAAATCTAATTTCTGCATAATTGAGCTTGTCAGTGGGAACTCCTTTCCCACTGATAGTGTTAAGGTTCCCACTGCTTCACTACTGGACAAACCAGTCCACATCTCCTTGTCAGGATTCTTAGTTTTTTGTCTTTAGTGAATTTTTTTCAACATTTTTGAGTAGTTTTAATTTTCCCGTTTTTCTGTATTTATTTTAGTATTTTTAGTAAAGTTTATTTTCAATTTACTGTTCATTTTGTATTTTTTTTAGATTTAAATCAATTTTAATTAGTTTTAAGTAAACTTTTTTTTTGTCTTTTAGTGCAAAAAGTTAAGATTCTTAAGATTTTCTAGTTTTCTTAGTTTCAGAAAAATATTTTAAGATTTTTAGTTAAGAAGTTTACTGTTCACTCTTTTTAATTATTTTTTAGATTTAATTTAATTTTAAATAGATTTTATACTAAACTGTTTTGTCTTTTAGTGCAAAAAATAACTTTTTTCAACTTTTTAAATTTTTCTACTATCTAGTAATATAAAATAGGATTTTTAAAACAGTAAGTTTATTTTTAGCTCTATTTTATTATTTTTAATCATTATCTTAGTTTAAAAAGTGTTTTTTATGTTTAAAAATTAGAAAAATAGTTTCTTAAATTTAGGAAAAATACTTTTTAGTGTTTAAATAATATAAGTGAGATATTAGTTTGATAAAATAATATTTTGGGCTTTTTGTTAGTTATATTTAATTTTAGGGCTTTAATTAGCATTTAAAATTGAATATTTAATTAATAATATGTTTTAAAATTTATTTATTGAATTTTTATTCTTATTTATATTATTTCAATCTTAGTTTTTATTTTTAATTAATTTTTAGCTTAAATTTTTAATTTCGTCGCATTTTACGTATTTACGTCATCGTTTTACGTTATACGTCGTAGTGTAATCGTAGTCGTAACTCGTCTTTTATTTTCTCTCTTCCAAACAAAAAACGACACTAATCCAAACTTTGATTTTATATAATTGGCACTTAATTCACGCACCTCTTTCGAGAACGAACTCACACTTATTCGGTTTTGCGTTTTTCCTAAAACGTAAGACTTAATACTTGCCGCTCATACGCGTTTTTCCTAAAACGTGTACGAAAATCCTACATCACAAACCATGCCATCAACAGATGATCAAGCCTCCCAAGAGCTTTAGAGGCTTCAAGATCAAGAAAAGAATGCTACATCTGTTAGTAAGCATTCAGGAGAAGAATCTTTTAAGTCAAAGCACTCAACAGTACATACTACACCTAGCAGTACTTCATCTGCAAGTACTGCTAAGTCAAAATCTGCAAAGTCTTATGATTCATTAGAAGATATTTTACAAGCTATGGACGATGAAGACTTGTATGCTAGTCCAGCTGAAGGAATATTCTCTAAAGCTTCCTATGATGAGCAGGGTGAAGTGATTGATTTCAACAATTTGGAATCTGGAATTCCAGTCAGTTCTATTCCCACTCATAGAGTCAACAACAACCATCCTACTACACAGACAATTGGAAATCCCAAATCTGCTGTACAAACCAGAAGACAACTTCAAACCAATACTGAAACTCATGCACTTGTGAGTTATGTTAAACAAAAGCAGAGAACTAATCATAAGGATGCTCAGCATTGTTTGTTTGCCTGTTTCTTATCACAAGTAGAGCCCAAAAACATTTCTCAGGCTCTTGATGAAGAAAGTTGGGTAGATGTCATGCAAGAGGAATTAACACAATTTGAGCTACAAAAGGTTTGGATTCTTGTAGATCTTCCCTCAGGTAAGAGAGTAATTGGTACTAGATGGGTTTTCAGGACCAAGAAGGATGAAAGAGGAGTGGTTGTGAGAAACAAGGAAAGGCTTGTTGCTCAAGGCTATAGACAGGAAGAAGGGATAGACTATGATGATGTTTTTGCACCAGTGGCAAGGATAGAAGCCATTAGGTTATTTTTGGCCTTTGCATTGAGTCTTGTTGATCCCTTTGATCCCTTTGATCTAATCTAGAAGCCATTAGTTCCTTTTCAGAGTTCCCCAACAGAGTCTACAAGGTTATGAAAGCACTTTATGGTCTGCATCAAGCTCCAAGGGCTTGGTATGCAACTTTATCCAATTTTCTGTTAGAGCATGGATATAGGAGAGGGAACATTGACAAAACTCTGTTTATCAAGAAAAATGATAAGGATATTATTCTAGTGCAAGTCTATGTTGATGACCTCATTTTTGGTTCTACCAAGAAATCATGGTATGAAGAGTTTGAGGCTCTGATGAAAAGAAGATTTCAGATGAGTTCTATGGGATAACTTACTTTCTTTTCGGGACTACAGGTCAAACAAAGGAAAGATGGAATATTTATCAGCCAAGATAAGTATGTTGCTAAAATCTTGAAGAAATTTTCATGTATGGATACAAGGAGTACAAGCACACATTTTGAAGCTAAGAAATCTTTATCAAAAGATGAACATAGTGAAAATGTTGATATTCATCTATACAGATCAATGATTGGTTCATTGATGTATCTTACTGCTTCAAGGCTATATATTATGTTTGTTGTGTGTGCCTGTTCAAGGTTCCAAGTAAATCCAAAGGTGTCACATCTACATGCTGTGAAGAGGATTTTTAAATATCTTAAAAGTCAACCCAATTTAGGATTATGGCATCCTAGATATTAAACCTTTGAACTAGAAGCTTACTCAAATAGTGATTATGCTGGAGCTAATCATGATAGGAAATCCACAACAGGAGGTTGTCAATTCCTAGGTAGAAGACTCATATCATGGCAGTGTAAGAAGAAAACCATTGTTGCTACTTCTACAACTGAAGCTGAATATGTAGCTGCTACTCATTGTTGTGGACAAGTACGTTGGATTCAAAATCAGTTGTTAGATTACGGGTTTAACTTCATGAACACCAAGATTTACATTGATAATGAAAGTACTATATGCATTGTCAAGAATCCAGTATTTCATTCCAAGACCAAGCATATTGAAATAAGACATCACTTCATAAGAGATGCCTATGACAAGAAGCTTATTCAAGTCTTGAAGATTGATACAGACAAAAATGTAGCTGATTTGTTGACCAAGGCATTTGATGAAAAATGATTTGATTTCTTGGTAACACATATTGGTATGCTCAACCAATAGACTGCTGCATATGTTGAGGGGAGGTAACAGCTGTACAATTTTTATGATAATTTTTATTGTATAGTCTGTGTTTTTGTGTTTTTGATGTGATTGCAGGTTGATAGAAGAAGATAAAAGAGGTTTTTATGATAGTGGAATGCATGAACTGGTCAAAATTGTAACACCCCAAAATGTGATATGCGGAAGCGGTGAAGCTCGGGGGCTGTTACGTCATTGTATCATAGTTCAAGGTACAAGAGAACGACCCAAAATGAGACGTTTTATAAAAATACCTCGTTGAATTTAAATTAAAAGCATCACAGTACAAAGGTCTCAGTTTCAAAAGATAGTGCAGCGGAATGTAAAAGTTTTAAACATCAACGAGATAATAGTTCAAAAGCATAAGCAAATAAATGTCCGAAGATAGCCAAGAAATGCATGCGGACTCCAAGTACTTCACACAGCAGGTACAACACATCATCAATTAACTGAGATAAATGCTAAATTGGGTCAACATAAAGTTGGTGAGAATATAGGTTTCAAGTAAAAATTCATAGTCATTCAATTTCAGATTTCATTTCATGTACACATGCAACTATAGGAGATATAGTGCCAAGTGTAGGATAAATTGGGTGTTCACAATATTTATGATAGCTAAGCTCGTGACATCGAAACTCGTGATCCAGTGCATACAATAGATTGCATACATAAATTTTGCCCCAATGGAGTACCTAACCAAGATAACTCCGTTCATACAAATGGTACACACTCGTCCGGCGTCAGAATGCCCGAGTGGAGGTTGTCAACCCTCAATAGATCTATCCGTAACATAAGAGCTTACTCCAGCAGAGTAACTAACGATTCACGATAGTGGGGACTATGGCTAAAGCAACTTAAGCTATCTCATAAATAGTGTTCACAAAGCGTTCACAGAAATCAAGTTTTACTTGCGTCCAGAAGCAAGTCATCAAAGCATTTATCACATCCCAAAACATTAAACATACAAAAATAGTTTAATAGGGATCTATAAACTCACCTTAAGCAACGATTCAAACCGCACAAGTAAGATCAAATAGTAGCGAGCAACTCTAGCAACAACCTAAATATAATGTTATAGTTTAGGCGCTAGCAAATAAGTCACAATAGTTCATCACGTACGTTACTCATCGATCAAGTATATATTTTGTTGTTAAAATCGTGACTTGTAAATGTTACATCGTTATAACATTATAGTATATATATATACTTAGGCAAAAATATTTATTTTTGACTCAACGAAATTTCGACAGCCTTTCGGCGTAAATTTTAAGTTACCAAAATTTATCTCAACAAATTTTCCTACGTGAATTCTAACGAAAATTCGGCAACCTTTCGGCGTCACATAAAAATTTGCCATTTTTAGTAAATACTCAAATCTCGTCCTAAACCTCCTATTTTCAACAATTTCTCAATCGCCGACAATTCAACAATTCATTTTTCACAATCGTAACAATTTCAACTTCCAACGTTCAAACTTTCAATAGTACAACAAGTATTCACTTTTCGAGCTAACACGCTTTTACAAAACAAGTCCAACATTCATACATACCATTTAGTAACCATTTCGACACTTAAAACAACTCCGTTTAACTCGAAAATGTCGTTTCGACCACTTTAAAAATCTGGACAGCAACAACTTATAGTGTTGTTCTCCAAAAATTAAGTTTTCCGACAACGAAATTTAACGACCACAACTTACTCATTTTAACTCCGTTTTTAGCCCATAATATATCGAAACGAAGGTATTCACTTATATTTTCATAATCTCGTAGTAAACTAGTGTCAAAACAATTTTTACGACTCTCTACGCCTCTTACAAAAGTCGGACAGATTGTACGTTTTCCGTAGAAACTCGTTTTCGACCGTTTTCAAGCGTAACCACTAGTAGTAACACTACTAGTTTCTTCTAATTTTTCATATACATCAACAAAATCAAAGATTTTTCTTCAAGTTTACAAATCCAAAATATACATACTTATATTTTTCACAAATCTTTCAAATAACCCATTTTCATGTATGGATCTAATAGATCCACACTTAATTTCCACAAATCTTAAAATATTTCATGACCAAAAATAATTTTCATCATTTTATTTCATAAAAATACTTGATGAGTAACATGCATGCATAGATCTACAAAGATCATGCATGGAAAAATGAAAAGATGAAAAAGGTTTAAGAAATGACCTTGTGTAACGATTCTACGTAACCACAACGACCCGATCTACAATATAACCCACTAATAATCAACAAGAACTCTACCGTAATCTTCAACCCAAAAACTTCTCAAATCGTCAAACCAAGAAAGTCCATTCTTCTTTATGCTTATACAAGCTCTAGGGTGTATTTGTTTTGTGTTAAATCTTGGTAAAATGAAGCTTTTTAGAAATCAACAATGGTGGAATGGGGTTTGTGTTTGTGCCGTGTGTTTAGAGAGAGAGAGGAAGAGATGTGTGTGTTTTTTTTTGTTTGAGGTGAAGTGAATAAGTGTAAGTAATGTGAAGTTTATTTGTGGTATAAGGTTAAAAAAATGTAGGATGTGTAAGTTAAGCTCAATATGGCAAAGAGTGAAGTGTTGGTGCATTATGCACATGGTGAGGGTTTTTGGCCGGTTATGGGGGTCCCAATGGGGGTAAACTTTTCAAAAATTTTACTATGGTAATTAGTTAAAAGGTTTAAGGTAAAAAGGTTAGTTAGTTTTAGGTAAATATCAAAAAGTATATAGTTAAGTTAAAAATTACGTAAAACTTAAAAATTTGACGAAATATATTAAATTTACGATTTTTCGACGAAAACTGACATTTTACGATTGGTAAAGTATTTTATGCATGTTAACGACGGTTAAACGTAAAAATGACGTAAAATACGAAAACGTGATACGTTAATTAAATATTCACAGTAAATACGATTTATTACTATAAATAGTAAAAATACTAAAATACAGGCATATATAAACATATACAGAAATATTTAAATACGCTGCTCAAGGAAAATACGATCACGCTGTTAAAAACTAAACAGTTAAGCACATAATTCACAGATAACGAATAATCTCATGGATTATCGTCAATTCATTGACCGTCTCAGCACTTAGGTCAGGTTCACAGAAAATGTTCAGATTAATGACTGAGCTCAGAGTCAGGTCATTACTCGTCAGCAAACAGTTTTTCATAAGACACGAGATAACCTCCCGGTTCCAACACAGTTAAATCACATAGTTGACTAAATAAAAAGTCAAAGGGTAAAATAGTCATTTTACAAAGTAGGGAAAATTACCAGGTGTTACATAAATTGCGAGGTACCGTTATGGATCCAAGTACCTCTAGCACAAGTCCAAGTACCGAGTATGTTCCATGTACCGCTACATGTCCGTTGTATCGTTAAGGGTCTCTTTTATAAATTTGTCGGTTTCTTCGCGCTTGGGTTTGTTAGTTACTTAAATACTTACTCCAATTACACAATTGATTAACCTAATCTTTTATTTTTGAAAAATTTCATGTTTGGTCCCTATCATTTACACCAAACATCAAGTTTGGTCCCTATCTCAAACTAAGTCCGCAGATCGTCCCTATCATTTACACTTTGGATAAAAAATGGTCCGTATCTTAGATGGGAGTTAGTTTTGCTCGTTAAGTGGTATAAGTGGAGGGGTATTATGGTCCTTTCCTTGTTTTCCATGCATTTATGTATCCACCCACCTCTTTTTATTCTCTCTCTCACTATCTATCTCTCTCCTTTAAATACCAACTCACCCAACCCAAAACCATCTCCCACTATACTACCACTAACAATCATCAGTTTCTTTTAGAAACTGAACACCATATCCCAGCAACACCCAAGCTTTTATTTGGAAACACATTACCCACTTTTCTATCAGGATCTAAACCTTTCTAAATCATCTTCCTATAAATTATATCAGCTTTGTGCATTTTCCCTTGTCTACAAAACCCGTCAAGAATCACATTGTATGTAACACATCTGGTAGAAGACCTTGACTTTCCATTTGGTTGACCATGTCAAAAGCCTTATCCATTTCATCTTCCATCAAAAACCCGTGTATAAGAGGAGGGAAAATACTTTTAGATATCATATCATTCCATAAATGATTAGCTTTTTCCATATCACCTTCCTTACAAAATGCATCAATCAATGTATTATATGTTACAACATCCGGCTTTAAATTCCTCTGAAGCATTGAGTCAAATAAATTCAACGCCTTGTTCATGTCTCCTTCCTTTGAATACCCGTTAATAAGTGTCGTAAAAGTGTAAAAATCTGGATTATAATATCCCATAAGTATACACATCCGCAACTAACCCTTTCATCTTCAACTGCTTATAAACCGACTCAACCATATCAAACTTCTCCCAAACAATCAACTAATTCATCAAATAATTACACGTAAGCGTACTCAACACAACCCCACCTCTCCTAACCTTAAACAACACATCCACCGCCTCCTTAAACCTTCCTAAACTCGTGTAAACCTTAACCATCACATCTTCGACATCAATTTACAATCATAAATTACCTTCAAACATCATCAACTACATATTCATCACAACAAAAATCGAGAACTCAAACATGTGATATAACAAATCGGGATTATAATTTCGAGATAACAAAATCTAGGTGGATTTCGTCCTTATGACCAAAGGATGGGATTCGATTAAATCGAAGTTCGATTGTTTTCTAGAAGTGCGTGAAGAATTATTAAGGTTGTGGCCACAAGAAACGATCCATCCTCCTTTTCTCGATTGATTTTCTGTTGGGTTTTTTAATTTGGTTTTTTTTCAATGCAGTTGTTGTATAGATTTGTGATTATCGGTGGGTTTCATATTTGGGGATCTACTGGTTTGTTTGTGATATATATGAGATGAGAGTGAAGAATAAGGTTGTGGTGGTGAGATGTAGTTTGTGAGTATGTTTATGTGACTGTGGAAGGTAGAAGATGGAAAAGATTTGGGTGGGTGTGAGGATAGATAGGGTTGGATAAGAATAGGTAAAAGACCAAATTACCCTTCCCCTCATACCACTTAACGAGCAAAACTAACTCCCATCCAAGATAGGGACCATTTTTGATCCAAATTGTAAACGATAGGGACGATCTACGGACTTAGTTTGAGATAGGGACCAAACTTGATGTTTGGTGTAAACGATAGGGACCAAACATGAAATTTATTCTTTATTTTCATCTCCTGATTCTATAACCTTCTCTCTAATTTTTCGTTCTGTAGAAACTAGAAGGGGGGGGGGGGGGGGGGGGTTGAATAGTTTCTCTTCGATTGGCAACCAAATTAAAATTACTTTCAATTTAGTTTGTATCAAAACTATCTTTTGCTTGAAGCTAAGTTGCATAATGATTAGGTTCAATTCAAATGCATTAGTAAAGATAATAGGTAAGTGTAATGATAATGAAATAAGTAAAGAGTAAGGAAGGAGACAACCTAGTGGGAAGACACCAAGATTTATAGTGGTTCGACAACGAGGCTCTATCCTCGTTTCTAATCCACTCCTCGAGTACACCTACTCGATATTTCCACTATATCCACAAGCTCCCTTCTTGGCGGAGAAAACCTTACATCGTCGCTTACACTGTTTTCCGACACTAAGCTAAATGTCGAGACCTAATCTTTAGCTAGGACCAATCTACACAACGTTGCCTACTTCACAATTTAACGACACAAGGCTAGATTTCGAGTTCTAATCTCAAGGTAGAACCAATCTTCACGACATTGCCTACTTCACCATTTTACGACACAAGGCTAGATGTCGAGTTCTAATCCAAAGCTAGAACCAATCTTCACGACTCTTCACTTTGAAGCTAAGTGAGAACTTCACGTAACACAACTACTAATCACTCTTAAGTTTAGTGAGAACTCACAAGACACAACCACATCACTTTATAGTTTAGTGAGAACTACTACATGAATCTATTACAACTCAACTAGAAATATCCAAGTATACACATGTAGCTTGGATCTACACAACACAAATCCAAGCAAACACATATGCAATGGATGTACATAACAAATCCAAGTATTCACAAATAACTTGGATGAACACAATTAGTCCAAGTATTCATAAATACAATTGATTGACATAAAACAAAAAGGGTATCATGATGAATATGACTAGCTCATGGATTCATCTTTATCACAACACTAGTGAGTGAGTGATCTTCTCATTGGACAAGGTAAAGGAGGGGATCAAGAGGATAATCATATGTAAACATCCTTAACACTTTAATGATCATTTACTAATGATTATGCTATAGAAAAGAGAAAGGGGGCTGAGAAAAACGTCCAAGAGGCTTGTTGGAAAATGAGATTTGACCCACTATTTAAAGGAGCAAAAGTATAACGGATATATAACGGCTATCTAGGCGCGGTACCTTATCTAGCCCAACGGTTCCTTATCGCTAGGGAACCGCCTAGCTACTTAAGGTTTCGCCCCTAGAGTACGCTCCGTTTTTTGTCTTTTAGTGGGGTAAGAATATCTGAGGTATTTGAAGCCTTCAAAGGATATTCTAATAGCATATGGAATATGCTATTTTCAAATTTTCATTTTCCATTTTAATAAAACATTTTCTAAAAAAGAAAGTTTATTAAAAAGTCTTTTGTCATATTAACAAAAGTGAGTTTTAAGGATAATCATTTTGATGATCACTAAGTATGATTAAGAAAGGTTAGTGATATGATTATTACCTTGATGATAGTGTTAGTTAAATAATTCGTTTTGTGTTTTACACTAAATGTGTTTTAGTTTGTTGTGATCAAAACTAAGAAAGATTAGTTAACACTAATAATGTTTTTAGGCATCACTTGCATTAACAATCTTCCCCTTTTTGATTACGACAAACGATAAAATCATTTACGTAGAAACACAAAATATCGAATTATTAACGAGTTTATCACTATCATTTCTCCCCCTTTGTCGTAGCAAAAAGGTTAGCACAAGTCTTTTGAAGAAAATCGGACTTTGCTAGTAGCTCCCCCTTGGTGGGTGCTCCCCCTTGCTTGGGGCACCAAGTATGTGAGCTAAGGTGACATGCTACACAAAGGTTAGTAGAAAGAAAATAAACACCAATGTATATATGATCACTACCTACTAAGTAACTTGAGAGGGAGAGAGAGAAGAAATCTCGAATTAGAAGCAAGTATTTTTTTAAGTATGTCCAAAAAGGTAATTGACAAAATCAAGCTTCAATCCAATGATCAACTCAAAAAGGTAATTGACAAAATCAAGCTTCAATGGGTTAAAGTTTAGAATTGATTGAAACACCCATAAGCAATTGTAAAAACTAACCATGATCAACTCAAAAGAGAACTAAGGAAATAACACACAAAAAACACAAAGGTTACATAAAATAAAAGACATAACAAGGTAGATAGTCATACACACAATATGAGTATCTAAAGCAAAAAATATGGAAAATAAACCACTAAGCATAAGCTATTTTAATAGTGATAATTTTCCAAGATTGCTTAAAAAAAAGAAAAGACTCTAAAACAACTAAAGCAATAAAAACTCTAAGAGTAGTTAGTCCTTTAGTTGGAAAAATAAGACGACGATGCATCATTCGAAGTTTTATCCACCGGAACGAAAACTTGGATAGGAGGTCGAGTGAGGCGGAATTCAAGGAAATTTAACTTCTCATATACATGAGCAAGTTCAATTTGTTGAAATCGACAACAAGCACACAACGATCCATGATGCAACACAAAATCGTTTGATGGGGGTAGGGCATCAAACCTATGGTTTGGTGGTGGTGGGGTAATAGGGTAGGAAATGTTTTCACAATGCCTTGTGAGGTTTGGGAAGGTTGAAAGGTCATTGAGTTGAGGGGTGTTGAAGGATTGTGGTGGTGGGGGAACATTTTATTTTGCTCCGGTGATAGGGTTAATGGTATAAGTCTCATTCTAATACTTGATTGGAGAGAAGGTAGGGTTTTTGGGTGGTTTGTAAGAAGATGGTTTATTCTTCTTAATCCAAATAGGTCAAACCGAGATTTTCGGTTTCTTTGAAAGCTTGGATGAGGAAGCTTTGGATGAGTGGGGTTGTGACAAAGAAATGTAAAGGTTAGGAATGGAGGAGTTAGGCATTGTGAAGGTGTGAGAATGAAATCTCAAGGTTTGAGATGTCTGAGAATGAATTCTCAAGGTTGGGAAGGTGTGAGAATGAAATCTCAAGGTTGGGTATAAGTAAAATGTAATAAAGGTAAGAATTTGAATACAAAATGTGAAGTGTCAAGGAATGTTTAGCCAAATTGAGCAAACAAGGAATCTTGACAGGGTATAGGGTTTAAAGAATTTTGACCAAAAACGAGTCAAAAGCCAGTTTCTGTCCGCGGTACCTTATATGGACCGGCGGTTCCTTATCACTTAAGGAACCGCGGGACTTTAAGGATCCGGAAGCAGTGGACTTGAAACCAAGTTTTTCCAGTGTTTTGAGAAAAACTAAGACTTTTTCAAAAAGTTGCAAATCTTGGAATTTTACCTCTATTAGCACTAAATTATGCTAGGGTTGCATAAAAGCAACACATTCACAAAGAATGTCTTGACAAATGGTGACAAAATATTTCGATATCATTTTGAACCAATTTTAGTCAAGTTTTTAGAGGTTGTGATAGATTTAGGTTCAATTTTAATTTCAAATTAAAGTTGATTAATGTGCACATAAGAATAGAAACACATTAAGCTAAATCCATTAATCAACTTCATGAAAAGATCATGAAGGAAGAACGTACAATGACAAATTAAAGAGAAAAACAACTAACTAATACAAAGTTAGCTTAATACTAGATTTATATGAGTAGTTTTCTTTGGCTTGGTTTTCTTGAAAACCATTTATTTAGAAAACTCATCATTCATCTCCTAGGAGGAGGCATGGAGAACAAGGTAAGCAAGAACTCTTGCAACCTCCTATGTAGTCCAAACATCTTCATCCTAAGGTTGTGGATGATGTAGTGGTTATAGAGGCAACATGGACAATTAGGACCATGAGTCTCTTGAAACCCATAGTAAGGATCACCCAAGAGGAGGGAAAGTGGGACACCCAAAATTGGAGTGTTTGAGTGTGGTGGAGGTGGAGGAGGCATGTTCTCTAAGGGTGATGTGGGTGAGAGTGGAGGCATGTTCCCCAAAGGAGAAATGGGTGAGTGTGGATGAATGTTCTCCAAGGTTGGTGAAATGGGTGAGTTAGGAGGGGTAAATAGTGAAGTCATCAAAGTCATTCACAAAAGGAATGCTTTGGATTGGTTGGGGTTGTGTAGTCACATCCAAGGGTGCACTTGGAGTGAAGGGTGAAGAGAGCTCATTCATTCTTGAGTTGAGTGAAGAGGAGGTAGAACCAATGGAATGGTTAGTACCATGGGTGGATGTTGTCTTGCATGGTGCAAGGGGTGGTGAAGGTGATGAGAAAATGAGGATTGGAACCATCTCATTTTTGGGTGTGTGAAAGGGTGAGGAGTTAGGCTTGGGTACCTTAATCCTAATCTTAAGTGTTTTCCTTGGGGTGTTTGAGGTTTTTGTAGAAACCATGGTTGACAAGGGTGGTTTAAGGGTTAGGGAAGGATGTTTTGATGTGTGAAGAACATGACTAACAAGGTGGGTTTAAATGGGTGAGGGGATGATCCAAACTAGTAATGGGTTAAAATCATTTTAGGTGAATAATGAATTTAGGTAACCTAGTTTAGAAAATATGCAGGTTTTTGCAAAAGAATCATGCAAAGTTTACACAGATTGAAGAAAATAGTGTAAAGCAAAAGATTCTGTCGGAAACAGTGGCAGCGGTTCCTTATCTAGGAACGGTGGTTCCTTATCGATAAGGATCCGCTGGTCGATATGGAACCGCGAGCAGAAGTGTTTCAAAAAATTCACATCCCAAATTTTGGTTAACCTAGATTTTTATCAAAGGATTCACAAGCCAAAGTTAACTACTGACCAAAATCTAAGAAGCTAACTTTCATAAGGGATGTACACAACTATGTAAAACACAATCATAATGGCATAAACAACATTTAGGATTAAAATAAATAGTAATCCAAACATGTAGCATAAGTTAATAAACAACCAAACCAAAGTAATAATAAGCAAATGTTTTAACCATCACAAGACAAGTAAACTTTGACGCAATACAAAGTCTTCACCTCCTTTTCTTGCCTAATACCTTGATCATTTTTCCCAAGTACTTGATTCCCTTTCTTGACTCAATCCGGTATTCATGCAAATCACCTTGGGTTCGAAGATTTTGACGGTAAAGTTCCTCTAAATTGAGATTATTAGTAACTTCACTAGAGGAATGGTGAGGAGGGGAAGCAATGTCATCTAAACCATCCATGAATGAGTTTGTGGAGTGGTGAGAAGTGCTCGAAGAGTCAATGGGAGCACTTGTGCCAATGCCATCACCATCACTTGTTGGCATGTCCATGTCCTCATCATTGAACTCTTGTTGGTCGGATTTACGATCACATCTTGTCTTTCTCTTATATACCTCTTGAATAGGTAACATGACCCGTTTGACCGGTTGAAACTGAGAAAGATCAAGATTTGGAAAATCACGGCCAACCCTTTTAAAAAGGCGAGTGAGAAGCATTGCGTAAGGGAGGTTTGTTTTAGGCTTGTGAATAGCATAATTGATCCGTTGAGCGATAAAATATGCCAAATTGTAATTGGTGTTGGTAAAGATGCAATATAACATATGCACTAAACACGCCGGAACATGATCCCGGTTTCGACCAAGACAAAACACATTTTCCCTAAGGATATTGGTCCATTGGACCATATTATCATTAAGGTCGCTTAAGAGAACCTCATGACGTTTCACCGAACGTACCTTAGCATGAAGGCTTCTCTTAACGGGTTGATTACGCTTTTTGGAGACAATGTCAACAATGAAGTCAAGATCAATTTCCTCATGATCATTTGGAGGAAAATTGTAGGATTCAAGGAGAGCTAAGCTTCCATTTATCCGTGAAGCGACAAGTGCCTACAAATGGGACATCAAGAATTTGACCAAAAACTTCGAGAGAGTATTGAATGAGTTGATCTTTCAAGATGAACCTAACAAATATTCCATCGTTGTTTTCAATGACGGAGTATGTGCTAAAGAACTCCAATAGGAATCGAGGATAGATGTCTTCCTTAATGTTCAACAAACAATCAAATCCAATGTTTTCAAACATGGACTTGATGTAGACATAATCCTTGATATCCTTTTGGACAACTCTACCCTCATGAAAGCAACGAGATTGAAGGGAGGAAAAAGTATGCCAAATTGTAATTGGTGTTGGTAAAGATGCAATATAACATATGCACTAAACACGCCGGAACATGATCCCGGTTTCCACCAAGACAAAACACATTTTCCCTAAGGATATTGGTCCATTGGACCATATTATCATTAAGGTCGCTTAAGAGAACCTCATGACGTTTCACCGAACGTACCTTAGCATGAAGGCTTCTCTTAACGGGTCGATTGCGCTTTTTGGAGACAATGTCAACAATGAAGTCAAGATCAATTTCCTCATGATCATTTGGAGGACAATTGTAGGATTCAAAGAGAGCTAAGCTTCCATTTATCCGTGAAGCGACAAGTGCCTACAAATGGGACATCAAGAATTTGACCAAAAACTTCGAGAGAGTATTGAATGAGTTGATCTTTCAAGATGAACCTAACAAATATTCCATCGTTGTTTTCAATGACGGAGTATGTGCTAAAGAACTCCAATAGGAATCGAGGATAGATGTCTTCCTTAATGTTCAACAAACAATCAAATCCAATGTTTTCAAACATGGACTTGATGTAGACATAATCCTTGATATCCTTTTGGACAACTCTACCCTCATGAAAGCAAAAAAGTTGGAAAGGTTTGGCATATACTGTTTGGTGAGTTGATGATCCTTTTGGTATTGTGAAAGCATGGTTAACACCTAAATAAACACAAGAAAATATTTCTCCAATCACTCATATGAAAAATAAAATCAAAATTCAAAAATATGAGAATGTGTTATATTAATTTCTTGACAAACAAAGGATTGAATCCATATCATTCTCATGTTCACAATGTAGCTATTCCATTATTTACCAAGAACATATGAACTATGTTTGATCAACAATGGACTTAGAACATTGGTTTTTCAAAACAAGGTTTTTAGGTAAGCATTAATAATGTCATTACCTATTTGTTCATAGGTTCATCTCAAATCCATCTTTTAACCAAAATCATTTAGGAAAAATTCGGATTTGTTCTACAAGTGGGTTTTAGTGAAATCTTAATGAATATGAACCTAAGGAATCATAGTAAAATAACCATGTCAACTCACATTCCTATTAAGTTTTTAATTCAATTTCAATTTTAAAAATCCCCAATTATGAAAGGATGAACCCTAGAACAAAATAGATGAAATTGAAAGAAAATACTTACAATTAAATGATGTTAGATGAAGGATGAGTGAAACCCACAACTTGGAATCAATTAATTTGAGTGATTGAAGGTTTTGGAAGCTTCAACAATGGTGGAAAAAGGGTAAACCGTCGGCTGTGTGTTTTTGGGAGAGAGAGGGTTTGGTTTGAAAAAAATTATTTTATTAAAAGTGGCGCTCTGACAAATTTTACTGCCCGCCGTACCTATCGATAAGGAACCGCGGGTTTGAGCCGCCAAGATAAAGAACCGTCTACAGAGGCAGGTTTTTATCAATGAAAAACGCCAAATTTTAAAAACCAAGTTTTTCTAAAATACTTAAAATTATATCATGAACCTTTTAGAATAACATTGGATCATCAAAACATTAGGCAATATGCTTTAATGAAGGATTACGAGTTGAATCAAGATCGAAAAGAACCGAAACGGATAAACGACTACTCGTAGAAAAACAGCAAAGTGGAGAGAAGTTAAGGGAAGTGAATCAAGACTAGGACTAATGCTCAAGGATTAATGACAATCTTCAAATAGTGGTAACGAAGAGATTGTGTCATATATAGTGGTTTAAGACGTGCCTTTCTGGCGAAACATTAAACGGCTTTGGTAATGAATAAACACAAAGCAATTATTCGTGTATAGACTAAGATCACATTCAATAATAGTCTTAGTCTAAACCAAAATATGAGCAAGGTATTAATTCACTTTCTCTCCCACAAAGGGCCTACTAACCATATGGGTGCAAACCATGGAAATCATGCTTGATACTTAAGCTACTACTAACTCACTCTACATCACCATAGTGAGTCAAGTATCCAAGCAATGAAGGTTTGAGAGGATAAAAGAAAAGAATCACAAACCACAAACAAATTTCAAGGCAAGGATGCCAAGAATTAGCACATAGTCAAGTAATGATCAAAAGAGTGATCAAAGGGCGTGTGGAAGAACAAAAGCGTACCTTGGCCACAAAGAACAATCCATCAAGGAGTAAATGCTATGCCCAACAATGACTATAATGAGTACTAAGTCTTCAAGGACTAGTATCATTCCCAATCATCTTGGTATCATCATTCAAGGATGTTAAAGATCAATGAAGATGAGTCTTCTACAAGTGCAAGTAACTCAATTCACAACCAATTAAGTGATTGATCTTCATGAGTACCTACACAAAGTAAGATGCAAACTAGTAGATACATTTCAAGAGTAGATCTAAAATGCATAAAGACTACAAATCTTAAGAGGGATGCAATATTATCAATTAAAAGACCTATTTTTCAAAAACAAAATAGTTTTGACCAAAGAGAAACTTTAGTACAACTTGACCTTCTAATTTGAGAAGACAGTGGATCGATCCAAGTTTCAAAGTACAATATACTTCAAAGATCTTGAGTGACTATCGCTCTGATACCAATTGTAGAAACTAGAAGGGGGGGGGGGGGGGGGTTGAATAGTTTCTCTTCGCTTGGCAACCAAATTAAATTACTTTTAATTTGGTTTGTATCAAAACTATCTTTTGCTTGAAGCTAAGTTACATAATGATTAGGTTCAATTCAAATGCACTAGTAAAGATAATAGGTAAGTGTAATGATAATGAAATAAGTAAAGAGTAAGGAAGGAGACAACCTAGTGGGAAGACACCAAGATTTATAGTGGTTCGACAACGAGGCTCTATCCTCGTTTCTACTCCACTCCTCGAGTACACCTACTCGAGATTTCCACTATATCCACAAGCTCCCTTCTTGGCGGAGAAAACCTTACATCGTCGCTTACATTGTTTTCCGACACTAAGCTAAATGTCGAGACCTAATCTTTAGCTAGGACCAATCTACACAACGTTGGCTACTTCACAATTTAACGACACAAGGCTAGATGTAGAGTTCTAATCTCAAGGTAGAACCAATCTTCACGACGTTGCCTACTTCAACATTTTATGACACAAGGCTAGATGTCGAGTTCTAATCCAAAGCTAGAACCAATCTTCACGACTCTTCACTTTTGTAACACCCCCAAATTTATATAACTCAATACAGCGGAAGACTCGTTGGTGTTACGGGATAGCACATTACTCACATCATAGACAACGCATAAAAATCGCGTCGTTTAATAATAAAAGCATTTCCATTCATAAATATCAAAGTTACATAGGTCCCAAGTCATTGTATTTTATACAGGTTTTACAAAGTATTTGAATGGAAAATATTATTTAGGTGCGGGCCATGAATTCTTGTTGTCTTCCCGAGAATTACCTTCAAGTACCTGAGATAAAACATGTTAAAAGAAAAGGTCAGCGATAACGCCGAGTGAATTCATAGAGTTTAATAAACCATCAATATAACATCGGTATAAAATTATTACCGAAAATCATTTTATACAAATCATTTTAATAGGCCATAAAATAGCCAAAGTCATTTTATACAATTCCTTATCAAAATCATAATATAGGCTTTCGCCTTCAAAATCATTGTACGAGCCAATGTCGTAAAAACATCATACAATACGTTTTATAACGTTGTATAAATCAAATAAAAACCGTTATAAGAATATGGTTATGAAAAACCAAAACATGAACATAATATCAATAATATGACCCCGTATTGCTAGTCAGGCAATATATTGTAATTCAGTGCGTATAGCAGTATTTCGTTAATTGGATTATTATAAGCCGCATGACATTGTTACCTTACTACAACAAACAACAGGTAGCTAGCCCGAAACTCATTTGCCCATCTAAATTAGCGTGTCGCCACAAAGGTCACGCTATGTAAATCTTCTCATACATAAATTTGCTTACCAATCAATGTGGCACGACGGGGATCAACCGTCAAGGCGCGAACTGGGGTGATCGTCCCCAAATAGTACTATTATATGCATAAGCGTCTACCAAATCCCGGTAGTTCACAATTCATGCTAATGAGACTTTTAGTGACATAACCTAACTTTAATAATCCATTTAATTTCATCTATCGGGTCATTTAATCATTTATCGGGTCATACAATTATTCGGGTCCAAATCAATAAACAAACAATCGGGACAAATGTTATCCTATTTTATAAAAACTAACATGTGTTGGGAATAAATTAAGGCCAGATCACTTGAGCGCTGACAAGAACAAAACAAGCGTTGACAGGAACAAAGCAAGCGCTGACAGCTCAAGCGTTGACAAGTTAAAGTCAAGCGTTGACAGATTGAAGACAAGCACTGATGGAAGATATAATCTACATGTTTATTATATTCTAGAATACTTCTAGTAAGGATAGAAACGACAATGTATTTTCTATGTTTATCTTTACCTAGAATAGTTGATACGTAGCTTATTGTACAAGGCTTCTTAGTCTATAAAAGAAGGCCTTTAGGTTAATGTTCAATATCAAGTTTTACATAAGTTTTCGTTCATAAACATGTTTCATTGTAATCAAGTTCGACATTGATAATCAAAGTGAAAGTTTGTTTATATCTTGTGTGTTCTTGTTTAAGTGTTAAATTCCGCATAACAGTTAGATTCACAAAGCATATAACAAAGGTTTCTCTACGTGTTATACTTGATCTAATCTCGTATACACAAAGCTAATCGATCTAAGTTTGGGATCAACAAGTGGTATCAGAGCCTCGTGTCTCGTGATGCTAGGACCAACAAGGTGTTCGTGTTTCGAGAAGAAAAGAAAAATCCGTCTAGGGTTTTTCTGGACGTTTTTGTGTGCGTAGCAGTATTCAGAAGGTCATAACTTTTGATTGAATCGTTGGATCGTCACGAAATTTTATATGTGTGTTCTACATACATAGATCTAAACATCCACCGGAGGGATTGTCGAGTTTTATCCCCAGGCAAAAGTTATTAGGTGTCAAAGTCAGCAGGAAGTGGATGCAGTTTTCTGTAAACAGCCATGTTCAAAACACGTTTTCTCCTTCGTTAACCGTTGGATCTTCGTGATTTTTGAACTGTAGATTCTTGGCACTTGTGTCTTGAATCTGACCGGAGCGATCTTCGATCTGAGCCCTAATGAAGAAGTTATTCACGGTCGAAGTTTGTTGATTATGGTATAAACGTTTTTGCTCTTTTACATAAAATCATGATTAGGGTTTTCTTCAAACCCTAAATCAATCCTAAACAGAAAAAGAGAGGGACGTGGCTGTTATAAGGCATGTTTTGGTGATGCCTGGGTTAACTTCTACGTTTAGGGTTTTTGTGTAAACCCTAGAATCCATGTCTAGTAGCTATGAAGGTTGTTCGTGACTTTGGAATATAATAGTATATCTATTTTCGTCAATGATCGTGGCCCCAAGATGTTTACTTAGAGCTGCCAAAAGTTAAAAGGAGCAAGTACTACTCGATGTGACAGCATGTGGTCCATTTAAAGACAGTTAAAGGACTGTCATAGAGCCAAGATGTGGTCAACACAGAGACAAAAGACAAGTCAGGGAGTACTGCTACTTTTATCAGTTACTGTATACATACAAAGGCAGTATATTCGTACTATATTGGATCTTAGTCTTGCATCTTGGGTTTCAAAGAGTGAAAGCAGGTTATGTTCACATGGTGCTCGTTGGTGAAGGATAATTGTGTTCACACGGTATGAGAATTATGATTGGAGGACATGTTTGTGTTCACACGGTTCTAATCCTATAATTGGAGCAAAGTTGCATTCACACGGTTTAAGTGTTCACACGGTGGAAGTTTTTTTATTGTTGGTTTAAAGTGTGTTCGCATGAAGATTGAGACGTGATGGATTATGTGATTATTCATAACGCTGACATTTATAATTCACACGTTGACACTCTTTATTCAAGAGCTGACAAGGTTTTTGGTTAGACGCTGACAAGGTTTATGGTCGACGCTGACAGGAAGAAGTTTGACGCTGACAGAATAAGTCAACGTTGATAGAGTTGACAGTGTTGTCCGATATATGAGATTTTGAACGCTGACACGTATTGTCCGATATCGGACAATACATCTGCCAAAGATATTGGACAGAAGAGGATATTAGACAACACAAGGTTTGCTGCTGTTTGAGAAAATTGGTACATTTTGAGCACACAAAAAGAAGGAAATTACACACGAAGGTACATGGAATCTCCGTTTTATTCAGAATAAGGATAATGTTGACCTCAAGATTCAAAGATTTGATAGAGCCACCCAAACCCTAGGAGACTGTGTTGCTAAACAAAGGGATCCTAAGGACATGACTCGGATTGGGATGAATGATTACTCTCTGGTTCCACCACCAGCTGGTGACTTCTATGGTTTCCCTAGAAAGGACTTGTCTTGGACTGGGATACCATAATGCCAAGAAGAGGAATTCATTCCTCCACCAAGAGTTGTCACTCCAGTGGAAGAGTATCAACAAAAGTTGACTGACCTAAATGAGTGGAAGAAAGCTAACCCTACTTTATTTGTTAAGGGAGGTTTGTTATGTGAAAGTCCCAATGAATCACCACCCATTAAGGTTACTCACCCAATCACTGGTAAAGCTGTTGACTTAGGCTCCAACACTGTTAGAAGACCTACCATTAAATATGCAGAGATGTATAGGAATAATAGGTCACCCAAGAGCCAAGTTAGCAATCATGGAACAGGTTTCTTCTCCTCTAGACCTAAGGTTGTGTCTAAGAAAGCCTGTTACACTTGTGGTAGCTTTTCACATTTGGCATACAAGTGTGTCAACGCTCCCAAAGCCAGCGCTGATAGGAACAATTTCAGCGCTGATAGGAAGAAAGTCAACGTTGTTAGGAAGTCAAACGTTGCCAGACCCAAATCTTGTGTGCAGCAAAGTCCACAAGTGATTAGACCTGCCCCATTCTTTTCTAGAAGGTCTAACACTCATGGACAAAGACCTTTTCAAAAGACAAACACCTGGTCAAATAGGCAATGGGTTCCTGTAGCAAACCCTAGGTTCAACGCTGACAAGGGTAATTTCAGCGTTGACAGGTGAAAATCCAACGCTGACAAAAACGTGACCAGACCTAAATATTTGCAGCCACAAGGTAAGAGGTCTAAAGCTTCTTCAAGCTTAACATGGAGACCCAAGAAAGATCAAAACCCTAATGACAATGGGATTTCAATGACTTGCAATAGATTTAATTACATTTCAAAGGTCATTACAAAACCTATTGTGGTTAACTGGGTATTTCATCCTAAAAAGGATGAGAATAGGGTTGTTGTGAGAACTAAGTCTGTTCTTATTGAACAACCAGATGAATCCAAGTCTTCTGAGACTTGGGTTCCCAAAGAAAACTAATTTGTTTTCTTTATGTGCAGGGCATTCAAAGACAGATCAATGATTATGGATATTGGGATAGTGGATGCTCAAGGCACATGATAGGAAAGGAAGACTATCTGACGAACTTCACTCCTATTAAAGATGGTGACAAGGTATACTTTGGAGGGGGCTATGGCACCATTACAGGCAAAGGAACCCTTCTCACCAATAATCTGCGTTTTGAGAACGTCTTCCTGGTAAAAGAACTTGATTATAATCTGTTTAGTGTATCACAAGTTTGTGATAACAAAAATAAGGTTCTTTTCACTGATACTGAGTGTTTGGTGTTAAGCAAGGATTTTAAGATCCCTGATGAGAAATATATTGAGTATAGAACACCTAGGCATAAGGACATATATAATGTGAATTTAAATGGGATTAAAGTGAATACAAATATGTCTTGTTTTATGCTAAGGCCTCAGTTGATGAAAGTAATTTGTGGCACAGGAGACTAGGGCACATAAATTTTAAAAATATAAATAGACTTGTGAGGCTTGGTTTAGTTGATGGTTTGCCTGAGAAGGCCTTCCACAATGACCACTCTTGTGTTGCATGTCTTAAAGGCAAGCAGCACAAGGTCTCATTCAAGTCCAAGCAGGTGCATACTAGTTCCAGACCTCTTCATATGCTTCACATAGACCTCTTTGGTCCAACTAATATAAAAAGTTTGAATGGCAAGTCATATTGTTTTGTTGTCACAGATGACTTTTCTAGGTTTACTTGGACATTCTTTCTAGCTATGAAGAGTGACACAGCTGATGTTCTTATTGATTTTATCACTCAGATTGAGAAAAGGTCTAGAAATGAGGTTAAAATGCTTAGGAGTGATAATGGTGGAGAATTTAGGAACAAGAAGCTAGATGATTTTTGTGCCAGGAAAGGAATTACTAGGCAATTCAGTATTGCTAGAACCCCACAACAAAATGGGGTTGCTGAAAGGAAAAATAGAACCCTAATTGAAGCAGCCAGAATAATATTGGCTGATGCTCACTTTCCTATAGCCTTTTGGGCTGAGGCTGTTAATACAGCATGCTATGTGCAAAATAGAGCATTGGTTAACAAAATTCAGAACAAAACACCTTATGAGTTACTTTGGGGAAGAAAACCTAATATTGGTTTTCTCAGACCTTTTGGATGTCATGTAGTAGTATTAGATACTAGTGATGCCTTAGGAAAATTTAGTGCAAAAGGTGATGAAGGTTACTTCATGGGGTATTCAGTCCAGAGCAAGGGTTATAGGGTTTATCTTAAGGAGGAAAAACATATAGTTAAGAGAGTACATGTTAGGTTCTTGGAGAATAAACCTAGTGATCCTGAAAGTGGTCCTAATTGGTTGTTTGATTTGGAACCCTTATCTAGAACTTTAAATTATATGCCTGTCACTAATCCAGACATTGTGAAGGTAACTTCAAATGTTGTGGAGGAACAAGTTGTTAATGTTTCAGGTACACAGGTTCATGAGAAGGTTGGATCACAAGCAGAAAAGGCATCTCCTACATTTGAATATGTCACAATTCCCATTTGGACAAATGCTTTTGCTGCTGCTGCTGCTGCTGCTGCTGCTGGACAAGATAATGGTGGTCTCCAAATACCACCAGATACAAACATGCATGGTTCTTCAGGCGCTGACAAAGGCAAATCTAGCACTGACAAGACCAATTCAGACGTTGATGGCTCAGACGTTGACAACAACATTTCAAGCGCTGTTAGCCCAGACGCTGACAACCAAGATTCAGACGTTGACAACACTTATGGGCATCTTTTCTCTTCCAGTTTTGGACAAGGTGGACCTTCCAATGTTCATGAAGAGATTCCTGTTGATCAAAGAGAGTCTGATGAAGAAGATATTGGCAACATAGAGCGTGAGGTTGAGGACACCAGACTTTTTGAAGGAGGGGTTCTCACCTCCACAATGAAGAATCACTCCACATCTCAGATCATTGGTGATATTATGACTCCAGTTCAGACAAGAAGATCCCATCAAGGTCTTGGTGGATTTATTGCCAACATACACAAGAAGGTTGATACCCCTCTTGTGCAAGCATGTTTGTTTGCATGTTTTATGTCACAAGAAGAACCCAAAAAGATATTTGATGCTCTCAAAGAACCAAGTTGGGTGGAAGCAATGCAGGATGAGCTTCACCAATTTGCAATTCAGGATGTTTGGGAGCTGGTTGATTGTCCTAGATATGTTAGACCTATAGGGACAAGATGGGTTCTAAGGAACAAAAGAGATGAAAGAGGTATTGTGGTCAGAAACAAGGCAAGGTTAGTGGCTCAAGGTTATACACAAGAGGAGGGGATAGACTATGAGGAGGTCTTTGCACCAGTTGTAAGGATTGAAGCTATTAGGATTTTTCTAGCCTATGCTTCCTGCATGGGCTTCACAGTCTATCAAATGGATGTCAAGAGTGCTTTCTTGTATGGCACCATTGCTGAGGAAGTATATGTAATGCAACCTCCTGGTTTTGAGGATCTAGAGCATCCAGATAAAGTGTATAGAGTCAAAAAGGCTATGTATGGCCTTCATCAAGCCCCTAGAGCATGGTATGGTACTTTGTCTACCTACTTGGTGGACAATGGATTCAAGAGGGGCACCATAGATCAGACACTATTTACAAAGAAGAAAGGCAAAGATGTGTTGCTTGTGCAGGTCTATGTTGATGATATCATTTTTGGGTCTACTGATCCAAAGATGAGTGAGGATTTCTCCAAGCTTATGACAGACAAATTCAAGATGAGTGCTATGGGGGAGATGAACTTCTTTCTTGGTTTACAAGTTCAGCAGAAAGAGGATGGTATCTTCATCTCCCAGGACAAATATGTTGCTGAAATCTTGAAGAAGTTTGGCTTTTCTCCACATGAAAAGAGGGCTACTACTCCTATGGATAGAGAACACCCTTGGGGAAAGATTGGAGATGGGAAAGATGTTGATGTCAGGCATTATAGATCCATGATTGGATCCTTGATGTATCTTACTGCTTCCAGACCTGATATCATGTTTGTTGTGTGTGCTTGTGCACGCCATCAAGTGACTCCCAAAGAATGTCACCTTTATGCTGTGAAGAGGATCTTTAGGTACCTAAGATGCTATCCTAATCTTGGTTTGTGGTACCCAAAGGATTCACCATTGGAGCTGATTGCATATTCAGATAGTGATTATGGAGGTGATAAGTTTGATAGGAAATCCACAACTGGTGGATGTCAGTTTCTTGGGAGCAGGTTAATATCTTGGCAATGCAAGAAACAAACAGTGGTGGCTAATTCTACAACTGAAGCAGAGTATGTGGCTGCAGCAGCATGTTGTGGTCAAGTGTTGTGGATTCAGAACCAGTTGTTGGACTATGGGTATAATTTCATGCATACTAAGATATTTGTTGACAATAATAGTACTTTATGCATCATTAAGAATCCTGTACATCATTCTAAAACTAAACACATAGAAATTAAACACCATTTTATAAGAGATTGCTTTGAGAAAGGTTTAATACAACCAGATAGGGTTGACACTGAGGAAAATGTGTCAGATTTATTAACTAAACTTTTTGATGCTGGAAGATTTCAATACTTGGTAACAAGTATTGGAATGGTTAATCTCACTTAATATGTGTTTTGGATTCTTTTTGTAAAAGTATGTACAGGATGATGCATTCTTATTATTGGTCTTCTTGATGATTTAGATTTTCCACTATATTTTTCTAACACTGACAAAGGTTGCTTGAACACTGATAAGTGTTTTTGCAACGTTGTCAGCAATATAATTGTCTAACGCTGACAAAGCTTCCTTCAACGCTGTCATGTGTTATCGGGGCGTTGTCAGCAACAATGTTAGTTTTGTGGTTTTCAATCTAACTTTGCAGATGGTGTTAGCAGTATACCATTGGATACAGAGTTGCTTATGGATCAATGGAGAAGCATTTGGACAAGTTTTTATTTATGGATGATGGTTGGAATGTTTCATTCCTATCTTGACATAAATTTTTTATGTTCATGCCTGATTTTAGCAAACTTTTTGTATCATCATTTAAGGGGAGGTTTTAGGAACCTTTAGGATGTTTGGGTATCCATATGATACTCTTATCACAATTCTAGATTGTGTCCACAGGTGAGTATGGGTTAGTTTTACTAAACCATGAGGCACTGTAGCATGCATAGTATATCAACTTTGCATGCTGCTAAGACATTTTTGGCCTAGAATTGGTTGTGGTCTGTTGGGAGACTTGGGAATGATTTTGATATGGGATTTACCTGGGAGTAACAAGGATTTTTATAAGGTAACTTTGTTGTTAAGAATTTTGGTTAGCAAGGGACACTAGAGGACTGTTATGTCTATCTTGCTTATGCAAGTGTGCATAACTGGACAGTGCTTGCCGCCCTATAATAATTATCAGCTTTTGGTTATCTTCTCTAGGATAAATTACTTGTTAAGGTCATTTTTCACTTTTTAAAACAATTTTATTTTTGGACGCTGACAAGATTTTTCCAAGCGTTGTTGTGACCAAATTGGACGCTGACATGGCTTTAGGCGAACGTTGACAAGATTATAGCCGTTGGGCGTTGATAGGTTATTTTTGACCGTTGACACTCAATGGGACCTACCCAGTTGTTACTTTTTGACATATTTTCAAGACGTAATTTTAGGAGTTGTTACTTTCATTAAATGCATGAGATAACTTATAACTTTTTCAATATTTTCATGATTAGTTTTTGAAAATCTTTGCCTATTTTTGGGCCAATCACATGCATTCTTTCTCTCCTATAAATTTGGCTCCTATTTTAAACAGGGTATCTATAATTCTTGTCTAACACTTTTCTCTTATCCACTTCATCTTATACACTTTAAATTACCAGCTTTCATCAATGGCACCAAAGTTTAACTCAGCAGAATTGGAATTGGGGTTCAAGTCTCAACACAACATGATTGCTTATCTTGTTGCTGATAATGATTTGTTTCCTCAATACACACAAATGGTGGCGTATTTGA